>JASDDO010000006.1:215648077-216877488 GCA_030015575.1 Agapanthus africanus
CAGAGTAGTCCCTAAGTACATCCTTCAAATGTTCCTAGTCATGGGTGTATCGAGACAGGGCATCGATATACCAGAGTAGACTAGCGTATAGGTTCTCGACCCATATAGATGGGCGATGGATGATCCTATATCCATTGGTGTTTGACATCAGAGACAGTATACATGTGCTCAGTGGAGACTGGGTACACTGAACGGACTCGCCGAGAACTCCCAGATGGTATTATACTTAACGTCAGATGGCAGTTCTCTGGTGACACTGGTACATGTTAGTCTGTAGACCCGAGATCGTCATAGAGACTTGTGTGATTCCCACTGTGCTTTGATTTCCACCTTACCACGTTCAAGAGTCTTAGTGTATATGCCCTAGAGGCCATTACTGTATCGTACTAGTTTGTATATTACTTGATGGAAGCTTGAGATATTCACAGCTGTATAGACAATCTTGCTCGAAATGGTAGTATGCTACTTGGTTTGTTTCTACTTTAATGTATACATGTGTTTCTTTTAGCATATCGCCTATACACATTAGTGGAGCCCTTAGGATCTTTGCTTGATTACCAGCGTTGTGATGGCAGTCACACTAGTGGGGGCTGGGTAATCCACAAGCACATCCTTATACAGGTCCCTAGTCGTAGGACTATCAAGACAGGGCATCGATACTCCGGAGTAGACTAGCGTATGTGCTTCTCATCCCAGCAGGGGAGACGGTCTATCCCACAGCCGTCAGTACGTCGTACTTGAGATAGTATGCGGGTGCTCGTTAGGTTACGAGTACACTGGACAGGACTCTTCGGGAACTGTTGGTTGGTACTATACCTATCGTCAGTTATCAGTTCCCAGGTGACATGCGTACAGCTTAGTCCGCTGACTTGACACCGTCACTTCGCCTCGAGTGTGTTCCCACTGTACTTTGATTACTACCCTACCACGGCTCAAAGGAGTCGTGCAAACAGGTAGTAGTTGGGTGCAGTCCTGAAGCACTTGGAGGCAGTGACGGTTAGACAGGATTCGTCTCTCCCGGTATTGGGGGTTGATATCGCGCTGTGTCTAGGAGAGCCATTACATAAAGTCCCTGGCCAGGGAAAGCGAGATAAACTGGTAGGTTTTCCAGTGTTGTCTCAGGGTGTTCTGGGGTTCACTCCGACACGACTTGTACCGCTATTAGGGGACTGACGTTTACCGCCCCCTAGGCCCGCCATGCGATGTTCTCAGACGAACAGACCGGACTGTACGGAGCCTGTCACATTCAGGCTCAGTAGGAGTTCGGATGGGTTCACCTCATCAGTCTTCTTATCGGCATCTACCTGGGGACCGTTACGTACAGCTAGTACCGCTTGCGGCCTGTGGTTAAACCCACTGCCAGCGTAGTGTCGAGTTTTTAGAGTCCCACACAGAGAGCTATTCGCCTTTGGGCAAAATAGAGTAGAGGTCGCATGGTTTTGCGACAGGGTTCATTCACATCCGTGCACTTGTGCACGTTTGGTGCCCGGGCAGTTATTACTAGCGGGCTTTGGTTTAAGCCAGATCCTAGTATACGTTTTGGGATTGGTTTTATCTCGTTTGTATTCATGTTCCTCGGAACGCGGATGCAGGTGTGTATGCACGGTTAACTGAAACAGAGGCAGAGGATTCTCGTTAGGGTTGTTGACTATTGACCTTTTCTAAACCCTAATGAGAATAAAAAATATGATTAATAATAATATTAATTAAGTATTATTGTGCCATGGTTGGGTTGAAAGTTTGACTTTGTTGACTTGTTGGCTTTGTTGACCGGTTGACTATTTTGGACTTGTTGACCATCATCATTTCATGGCTATCATTTCATGGCTATGACTTTTGCTTGCTTGTTGTTTACAAAATGCATTAAATGCATGAAATGATAATGCCATTGACATGAACCATCACAAATACTTAATTATTATTATTATCATGATTATTTTTGTTTTTGAGAGCATGGTTGTAAAAAGTCTTTTTCATTCTATCATTCTCACTCTCTCTCATCCAAGCTCTCCCTCTTCCTCTTGCTCATGGCTCTCATGTCTCATGAGTTAAGAAACATGAGCCATTGAGATAAAACCCTAAAAACACTTCTCTACTCATCCTAAAGTTCAAGGTCTGGCAAGCCAAGGACTTTAGTTTCCTCTCGATTGAGGTAGGAGCCAAAGGTAGAAGTTTTCGGGTGGATCCATCTTCGGCAAGAGGAGATGACGAGGTAAGGCCGATCCAACCACTCCAAGGAGAAGAAGAGAAGGAGTTCAAGACTAGGTATAACCCCTAACATAGTAGTTAAACTTGTAGTTAGGTTGCTAGATAGTTAGTTTAGCAAAGATCCCGTTTTCTTGTCCATGTTACCCTTCACCGCAAAAATCGTTTTTCACCGTTTCCGCAACCCCGAAAGAACCGAGACGGGTAACGTGGACTTACAGTTGTATCAGAGCCAGGCTAAACACTATCTAGCATGTTAGCAAAGTATTTATAATTTCGATCGGAGAAAAAATCGCAAAACACGTCGTAAAAGTGAACTTTCTGCCGATTTTTAAATCTGTTCAAAAAATAATTTCACATACACTAAAATCGGCTCAGGGTTTTCAAAGAACACTCAAGAAAAATGGTCCACTGACTCGGTCAACGTGCCGCGGAACCGCGGCAAGAACATGCTTCTTGCCGCGGATCCGCGGCCGAGATGACTCGGCCGTGGCTCATTTTTCCTGCAGTGTACTCAGTGTGCTGTTTAGGGATTTTTAGAATATATTGTTTCTGCCCAGATTTTCTAGAAAACAAATTTGTGTTTGGGGTGGTTACAAATCTGTATATTGATTCTGTATACTTTAGCTAATGGGTTATATCTGTGATGTGATATATGTATTGAACGTCTGCTAATCGCTATACGTCGATTAGTGGGGGTTATACATATCTGTGATCTGTAATGTTGCTGGTATGTGTTTATGAATTCGTTGGATTGTCGCTGATGAATAGCCGGGGGGTTGTGAGATGAGAGTTTTCTTTAACTTTTCATTTGATGTAATATGTAATTGATGTAATATTATTTGTATGGCCGCACATCCGGGATGAGGTTGTAGCCGCCATTGTATATTATTTCTTTTACTGTTTTTGCTCCTAGGATAGACCCAAGGTGGGGTGCACAAACTACCGGGTACCTCGAAGTGCCGAGTTGCCTACTCACGTCGTTGAGGGAGGTTGCTTCACTTCGGGTATTTGGCGGGTAGTTTGCCGCACCCGTAGGGGTCTAGGGTGGGGTCTTGGCTGTTCATCGCGACCGTGTAATCCGCTTTTCGTTGCAGGCTCGAACGAAACACGGATTTCTAATATATCCAATGTGTTCATCTGTGATATGGAATGGCTATCATTGCATCTAACGAATGTATATATCTATATATGATATCTATTTAGGCGTTGCTTATGTTTTGCATCCGTGCTAGTCCAGCCCCCGCTCTGTCGTTAGTTAAGTAACCTAACAGGTAATGACGGGGCCCCGTGGCGAATGCGGATGGCATAAGCCTACGTCATATTTTCGTTGTTTTCTGCAATGGTAGGATTAAATGATGGGACGCATTAAATTAATGCAAGAAAAAAAACCAAAGTTAAAGTCGTTGGAACAATTTCTAAACCACTCGGTTTCTTTTCAAAAACAACTTTTAAACGCGGAGCTTAAGCCACTCCTTTTAAAAGCTATCACGTTCCATCGATTATATCAAGTTCACTACGTTCACGGTTTCGCCAAAACCATTCATAGCCCTCCGTCATTTCATATGGATAGTCAATAGTATTCAAGCTGTGTTTGTTGGCCAAAGTCAAGGCATAGTGATTGGTAGCTATTGGATATTCATATGCAGCATAGATAGATGCGTTGGTTTGGGACAGTCGTACTGCCTTGTTGGCCAAAGTCAAGGGTAGGTATGGGTAGGTTCAAATTAACCTGGAGAATGACGGGTAGAACTTGACATGTGACTTATGATTTGTTGGCCAAAGTCAAGGTCATAAGAGCATGGGGCAAAAATCCACATCGGGAGTTTCTAAAGAAACTGAAACTTGCTAGCGCTGCATACCATTTGGAGTGTGATGATTCTGGTAGGATTCCTTCAGTTTTGTCACACGATGATATTTGGATCCCGATCCTACTGTGAGTATATGCTAATCCTCAGGAACTTTCTCACTTAACGATCAATGCTATAAACCAAGTAGGTGTCTAGAAAGGTGTTAGCGGGGCTACGCCCACAGGGAAAAGAGGTTATTTAATTAAGGAACTTCGCGAAAGCGTTGGAAAACCTCCCTCGAAGTACCGACACTATCCTGGCTGAACGGTTAAGCAAGTATTGTACGGTGAGATTGATCCCGACTGATTCTTCTTTTTTGGTTTGAGGAGGGATTCGAGAAACAGTGGGAGCCATCCTGTTTAGACAAACTAAAAACCACTCTAAACTTGCAAGAGCATCATGCTAAAGTGTTTCTTCTCTCTCTCCTAATTGCAGTGACCAATTGTCATGACCGGACTTAAGTTATTACTAGATAAAAACATACTGACAAGGCCAAACTATAAAGATTGGCTCAGGAATGTCAAAATGGCAATCACTTATGACAAGCTAGGGTATCTTCTTACCACCAAATCTCCCCCTGTCCCAGGTCCCACCTCCAGCGTCGCGGATAAGGAAATCCGTAAGACCTGGGAGATCGACTGCGCGAAGGCCAAGTGCCTCGTGCTTGCCTCTATGGACAATGAACATCAGAGGAGGCACGAGAATATGGACCTTGAATCCATATTTCTTCATACAAAAGAACTGTATGGAGAGCAATCCCGTATCGCCAGATACGAAGTCTCGAAAAAGCTGTTTTCGGCGAGATTGGCCGTCGGATCATCGGTAGCGGAACACTTGCTTAAGATGATTGGCTATATTGAAGAGCTCGCGGACCTTGGGACCACGTTAGAGAACGAGCTCTATACTGACTGGATTCTCCAGTCCCTTCCTTCCACTTACGCCCAGTTTATCCTGAACTTCAACTTGCAAGAAAAAGAAGTTGAACTTTCAGAACTCCTCAACATGCTGAGGAGTGCAGAGGGCACCCTACAGAAAGGTAGGGAAACATCCACTTTGTTTGTTGGAGGACCTTCCTTTTCTAGGTCCGAGGCGAAAGCCAAGGGAAAGAAGAAGAAAGCCCCCACCAAATCAAGGGGCGGTGTTAGTAAAATGGAAGCAAAGGGAAAAGCAAAAGCAACAAAGGTAGCGGGAAAGCTTGTGGGGAAAGAAGAGTGCTTTTATTGTCACAAGAGTGGACACTGGAAAAAGGATTGCAGGGCTTGGAAGGCCAAGAACCAGGACCCGAAGCAAGTTGCGGCTTCGGCTTCAGGTGTGTATGTTATTGAAAACTGTCTATCAATAAACTCTACTTCCTGGGTATTGGATACCGGATCAGGATCTCATATCTATAATTCTTTACAGGCACTGAGAAAGCGTAGGGTTTTGAAGGCAGGTGATATGACCCTCATAGTTGCAAACGGAGCTGACATGGATGCTAAGTCCGTGGGGGACTATCACTTGGGATTGTCAGATGGACATGTTTTGGTTTTACGCGATTGTTATTTTGTACCAAATGCAACTTGTAATATCATATCTGTATCTTTAATGTCTAAAGAAGGTTATGAATTTGCATTTGTAAGCAATGTTGTAAACATTCACCTTAATCAAGTTCTGATTGGGTCGGGTACATTAAGCAATGGTATATACGTATTAAACCAACCATAAATTTTCAATGTCCAGAATACACACAAAAGAAAGTCTCCAGAAATAAATCATGCTTTCTTATGGCATTGTAGACTGGGTCACATCAATGAGAGAAGGTTGACGAAGTTACATGCAGAAGGATATTTGGATCCGTTCGAATATCAATCGTATGCAACTTGTCAATCCTGTCTCAAAGGAAAGATGACAAAGACTCTATTCACTGGACATGGAGTAAGAGCGAGCTCGCTCTTGGGACTCGTACACAGCGATGTATGCGGTCCAATGTCTACACATGCGCGAAGTGGTTATTCTTACTTCATTACTTTTACGGATGATTTTTCAAGGTTCGGACATGTCTTCTTAATGAAGCATAAATTTGAAGCCTTTGAAAAATTCCAGGAATACAAGAATGAAGTAGAAAAACAAACAGGCAAAAGTATCAAGACACTGAGATCTGATCGAGGTGGTGAATACTTGAGTGCCGATTTCCTGGATTACCTAAAAGAGAATGGAATTCTCTCTCAGCTTACTCCTCCATACACTCCACAACATAATGGTGTATCGGAGAGATGGAACCGAACCCTATTGGATATGGTACGTTCCATGATGAGTAACGCTGAGTTACCGCGATCATTCTGGGGATATGCACTAGAATCAGCTGCATATCTTTTGAACCGAGTTCCAACTAAGACTGTGCCTACCACACCATATCAGATGTGGAGTGGGAAGAAACCCTATCTTTAATATCTAAAGATTTGGGGATGTCCAGCTTTTGTCAAAAAGCAGCATGCGGACAAGCTCGAGGCACGCTCAGTACAGTGCAAGTTTGTGGGATATCCAAAGAACTCCAGAGGGTATCTTTTCTATTACGCAGAAGAACAAAAGGTTTTTGTCTCTCGCAATGCCCACTTTCTGGAACATCAGTTCTTAGAAAAAGAAATAAGTGGGAGCGCAATAGAACTGGAAGAAATTCCAGAACCACAAAATATCACCGAAAGCTTAGTAGAACCAGAGGGTTCGAAAGAACAGGACATTCCTGCGCCGCTCCGCAGAAGTAATAGTGTAGGGTTGCTGGGCACGTCCACAAGAGTCTACGAGGCATCAACCATGCCCGATTAAAATTTTAGCCGTGCCGAACAACCCAAAGCCGGATCTTTAAACTAGAGTTTAGGTAAAAACTAGAATGTTAAACACATTAATATTAAGTGAGAGGGATTACAACCTTTGTAGATCCGGTCCTTCACTTCTTAAGCTCCGTGTTGAAGTCCCTTCGCTGCGATCATCGTGTTCCGGACTCTCCAGAGGTTCCACGAAGAGAAAGATGCAGTCTTGCTTCCGATCTTCGATACAAAGATGGTCTACCTTGAAGTTTCGTTAACACAAGCTAACACTCATAATATGAAGTGAACACCCTCATCTAAATGGCAAGGATAGATGAGGATGATGAAGTAGGATTTTTTCTCTCATTTGTTTTCATATTCTCACTCATTTTCATCACAAAGCAAAAAGCTAGAAAGCTTTTGCTCAAAGGAAGAAGAAGAAAGAAGATGATGAATAATATCATTAGAAACCTTTTGTGATGAATAATGAAAGATAAATATGATGAATAATGCAACCATGGTTGAATAAACCATTGTAGAGAATTAACTAAGGCTAGGGTTTGGGTTAGGTTAAGAATGAGTCACCACAAAATATCTTTCACAAAACAAAACAAAACCTTTTAGAATCACCTAGAAAGTATTAACCCAAATCAAACCCTAATCTTGTTTAATCTCTACTAAACATGTTGCATTAGTTATCATATCATGTTACAATATTATATATCACATATATAATATTTATTGTAACCAAATAAAATAATACAATTAACATATATCGCATATATATCAATGTATTACCTGAGTGAGAAAAAGAATCTTTTAGAGAGCAAATATTAGTTAATGTAATTTAATATATCATATATATTATTATACATTAAATTATCGAATCAACACTTGATCCGACAATCCGGCTATATCGCATATAACCGACTAATATTTATCCATACCGATTCATCGAATCAACACTTGATCCGATGACCCGGCTGATATCATATATCGCGAGAATAGAATACGGTATCTCATATCGCATTATCCTCGGTCCCGCACATATCACATATGTGCCCCTACTCCGTTTTGCCTGAGCCAAGAAACCTCTGTGTAGGACTCTAAAGAATCGTCAATACGCCGGCAGTAGGTGATGATCATATCAAACACCCACAAGCTGCAAGCGGTCAGCTAAACGTAACAGCTACCCAGGTATTGAGCGCTCAGAAGATCAACAAGCAAGCCTGTACATTCTCCTGTGAATCCAATCAGTAACACTCCCGTACAGTCCGGTCTCGTCGTCTGATATGTCGCATATCTCGCCTAGGGGTGGTAAACGTCAGACCCCAGTAGCTTGATAAGTCGTGTCGATATGAGGTCTATAATAGTTCGAGAAACTACTGATAACACTTACCAGTAAATCTCAGCAACCCTGACCAGGGATTTCCAGTTATAGCCAATCGAACACAGCACAACATCAACTCCCTATACCGGGAGAGACGAATCCCCTCCTATCGCTCATTGCCTCCATGTGATTCGGGACTGTACCCAAAAGCCACCTTTTTGCACGCCCTCTTAGACGTGGTATGATGGAAATCAAAGCACAGTGGGAATCACACAAGACTCTATGACGATCTCGGGTCAACAGACTACTCTGTACCAATGTCACCAGAGAACTGCCATCTGACGTGAGGTATAATACCATCTGGGAGTTCTCGGCGAGTCCATCCAGTGTACCCAGTCTCCACTGAGCACCCGTACACCATCCTTGATGTCAAACAACGATGGATATGGGATCATCCATCGCCCATCAAATGGGTCAAGATGCGTATACGCTAGTCTACTCTGGTGTATCGATGCCCTATCTCGATACACCCTCGACTAGGAACAGTTATAGGATGTACTCGTCGACTACCGTGGCCCCACTAGTATGATCTCATCATAGTCCCAGTAGTCGAGTACATTTCCTAAGGGCTTTATCAACATGTAACATAGAGACAATCAGAGTACATATTAAGATAAAGTACAACCAGATAGCATACTATCATGTCGAGCAAGAAAGTCCTCCCTATATATGTCCAAGCATCCACTACAATATACATCATATGTATAGTAATGGCCTCTAGGGCATACATATAACTAACAATATCCCACTTGCACTAGGGCCATCTGTCGTGGTATCACATACCCAACAATTAGCTGCGGTTGAAGTATTTCATACTCAACCATCCCAGAAAAGTCTCTACTGGGAAAAAGACCTTTGTGAGTGGATCCGCGCTGTTGTCCTCTGTGTCTACTCTCCTAACCTCGATCTTCCTGAAGATCAACCATCTCCATGATCAGGTGATACTGCCTAAGAATTATATCTGGATTTCAGATGGGACAGGGGGTTCCTTGGCAAAAGCCACAACTCCATTGTCACACAATGGTAGGAACAAAGTTCATCTCATGAACTTATATATATCCAGACTTACTCTTTGATAGCATCCTTGGTAACGATGTATCTTGCCTTTAATCGTCTAGTAAGTCACGGTATCTAGCTTGGAACTCTTCCAACATACCGTCCCTCCACTGAGGGTAAAGACAATGCCTGCGACTGACATTCAGTCGTCCTTATCACCCTGGAACCTTTCCAGTGATTCTCCCCAGGATCGATTGATACCATCTCACTACAACTAGTGAGAATCCTAACATCCAATTACATCTATCTCATAGATTCAAAACGCAGGATTTAGGAGGTATCACTTTGATCCTATATGGAGAATCCTTGTGATAAGCGGAGATTGACCGAGCGTAGTATAGGAAACTCCTTACATATCAAGAGTATGTCATCCACGTACTCTACGAGGATCACCACCATACTCCCTACTACCTTTTTGTATATGCAAGGTTCATCTACCATTTTGATGAAGTCAAACACTTTGACTACGGCATCAAAACAGACGTTCCAACTCCGCAATGCCTGCTTTATCACATAAAACATCTTGCAAACGTTTCCGCTGCTCCCACTATCTACGAAGCCCTCTGGCTGTGTACTTACAGACGCTCTCTTCTAAAACATCATTTAGAAAAGCAGTCATGACACCCAACCACCAGATATCGTAGTCATGGTATGTAGCAGTGGCAAGTAGGATCTGGATGGACTTAAGCATAGCTTTGAAAGTCTCAACTTTTCCATGTACACCAAGTAATCTTCTCAAGATATACTTGCTCCCGATGGGGATTTTGTTGGAGATAGTGCCCTCAGAGTCAATTACTGGATCACAGGCGCGTGATTGCAATGATTGAGGGAGGACCTATCCCGGTAGGACAGTCTTACTCGAGATGATAGTATGCTATCTGGTTTACCTTTATCATCGTGTACTGCTTTAGGTGACCTGACAGGTCGCTATTGCACGTTGATAGAGCCCCTAGGATTCTTGCTTGACTGCCAGCAGTATGAGGGCGATCATATAAGTGAGAGCTGGAGTCTATAAGCACATCCTTAAAAGGTCCCTAGTCGTGGGAGTTTCGAGACAGGGCATCGATTCTCCAGAGTAGACTAGTGTATACAGTCGAGACCCAGACGAGGGGCGGTGGCCGGTCTCACAAGCCACTGGTGTCAGTTGGTTCACCTAAGATGTATACAGGTGCTCATTGGGTTATGAGTAAACCGGACAGGACTCGCCGGGAACATGCTAGTTGGTCTTATACCTGACGTCAGATAGCAGTTCCCAGGTGACATGTGTACAGGTTAGTTCATCGACCTGGGGATCGTCATTTGTCTCGTGTGAGTTCCCACTGTGCTTTGATTACTACCCTACCACGGCTCAAAGGAGTCGTGCAAACAGGTTTTAGTTGGGTACAGTCCCGAGCCACATGGAGGCAGTGAGCGGATCTTCAGGGGTTCGTCTCTCCCGGTATTGGGGGTGAGTTCGCGCTGTGTCTAGGAGAGCCATTACACGAAGTCCTTGGCCAAGGCAGGAGATTTGCTGGTAGGTATTCCAGTAGTATCTCAGGGTGTTCTGGGCTACACTCCGACACGACTTGTACCGCTTTTGGGGGTCTGACTTTTACCAACCCCCTAGGCCCGCCATGCGATGCTCATAGACGAACGGACCGGACTGTACGGATATTGTCACTGACAGGCTCAGTAGGGTGTCAGGATGAGTTCGCTCATCTACGTCCCTTTTGGTCAATAGCTGGTGGCCCGTCACGTATTGGCTTATACCTCTGACGTGCTAGTGGTTAAATCTACAGCCATAGTATTGACGAGTCTTTAGAGTCCACCACACTTTCAGTTACTCAAGTTTCGGGCGAAACGCTGTAGAGGCCGTATGGAGATATGGCAGCGGTATTGCACGGATCAGGATTGGACAATTTGTACTAGTGGCCGTATGGATATATGGCAGGGTTCGATCAGATACGTGCGGTATTGCACGGATCAGGATCGAACGGATATTACTAGCCGGCTTTGGTTTAAGCCGGATCCTAGTATGGTACAGTGTAGATTTTGTCTCATTGCATTTGTATCCGGTCGGAATACAGATGCGAGTGTGTATGCACAGTATCGGGGTTTTCCTGTAATTTATTACGGGACCAGTTTTCTGGAGTTGCCAGTTTGCATTCCGTTCCGGCCGGTTTTCCTTTGTTCTTTCCCGGCCGGACTTTTCCGATGGAGGGGGTTATTTGCAAGTTTGCAAATAACATTTGTGGAGGGGGTATCTTGCATATTGGTGGCATCATGATAGTTTTTCATGATGAGATTCTTTTTCCTTCTTATCACTTGCTTTATGGTGATTAGAGTGGATTTGATATTGATTTGAGATGGTTATCATTTCTTTTGGGTTGTGGTCACCCCTTTACTTTTACTACACTCACCTCCCTTCTTGTTATGGTTTGATATTCATTTCCTCCACCATTCTCACTAAGATGAGAGAGGCCACACTTGAGAGAAAATAATGAGAGAGTTTCATTTTGAGCTTGTGGCATTTTTCTTCATCTCAATTCCCTTGCATGTAAAATGAAAGCACCATTTTTCTTAACCTCATTCCTCCATCTACAAAGGCAACAAAACCCCAAATGAGACACAACCCTACACATCCTACAGCAAATCTTGGGCATGTCGACTTGCCAGCTTCATGCCCGAGTTGCCTCGGTATTGAGGTGGGAGCCCGTAAAAGATGCAGGCGATGTGGTGCCCTTCCGGCGAGGAGGCGACGACCGGAGTATCCGCAGGAGATCGGCACGATGACGAGAAGACCGGAGGACTCGGATCAGTCGGTATATCTCTATTCCCTATCTTGTAGTTAGCTAGGACTAGTTAATGGCCCGATCCGGGTGTTTAGTGCGCGGTGGTGCCGGTTTGCTAAGTTCGCAAAATTAAAGTTTATCACCGCTTCCGCATTTGGCCGTCGGAATGACGGCCGGGGCGCCGCCGTGCACTTACAGATTTAACCCTTCAGATAAAGTAACCAAAGTCCATACTTTGTTGGTGTATAAGGATTCCATCTCAGATCACTAAGCATCCAGCCATTCTTACAGAGTCCCACTCCTGATGGCCAGCTCGAAACTAGTTGGGTCATCATCTCATGATGCAATCCTCGCTCCCACTGTCATAGAGAAACCAAAGTATCTCTCAGGTAGGTGAGGAACCCTACTAGATCGGCAGAGAGGCTGAGGTTCGTTGGTTACTATTGAATCCTTTGGTTCTACCAAATCATCAGCTGCAGTTTGTATAGCTGGAACCTTTCCAGTTCTACATAACAGACATTGCCTCGAGCTTGTCCGGATTTTGCTTTTAGACATAGGCCAGACAACCCCCAAATCTTAACAAACTTAAGATATGGGCTCTTCCCTTTCCATATCACATATGAAGTGGTAGGCAACTAATTTGATTTGAACCCTATTCAATAGGTATGCAACTTCTCAAGTGCATAACTCCCAAAAGGAAATAGGAAACTCAGTAGTACTCATCATAGAGCACACCATATCACATAGGGTGCAATTGCTCCGCCCCGATATGCCATCGTGCTATGGTGTATACGGAGGAGTAATGCTGAGAGAGAATCACATTCTCTTTAAGAATAGTCCAGGAATTCCGTGCTCAAGTATTCTCTTCCTTGATCTCATCAAAGGACATAATACTTATACCCGTATTTTGGTTCTCTACTTCTAACTTACATTCTGTGAATATCTCAAAAGGTTCGGACTTGTGTTTCAACAGGAACATATGTCTTAATCTTGAGAGATCATCAGAGAATGTAATGAAGTACAAAGAACCGGTCTTGGCATGTGTAGACAGGAGACTTTCATACATCAGCATGTATCAATCCCAAGAGTTCACTAACTCTTTCTCTGTTTCCAATAAACAGAGCTATGGTCATCTTATCTTTGTGACATGACCGACAAGTTTCACAAGATGTAAATTCAAACAGATTTAAATATGCATCTAAATGTAACTTAGCTAGTCGGGTCGCATTGATATGACCTTGTCTACAATGCTTCAAGAAGGATTCGTTCATTTCTGAACTCTTCCTCTCGTGTGTGTTCTGTATACTAAGAACTGTAGTTTGATTTAGAACGTCAATGCTTTTAGATAACGTGCCTGAACCGATCAACTCTTGATATAGAAAATATTCAAAACATTATCCAACAATACAAAATTATCTCCTTTCTTTACTGACAAAGAGACTGATATGATGTTGTACATCAGGTTCGGTATCTAATAATATTCGTTTAGAATCAATGTATTCTGGTAATACAGGGTGATAGTTGTTGCGCCACGGCAGCGCCCCGGCCGTCTATCAGAGGCCAAATCGCGGAATCAAAATTTTTTCCTTACTTGGAAACTGGCGCTACCGCGGACAAAGAAAACCCGGATCGTTAACCATTAACCTAATGCTAACAATCAAGAGATAGGGTGAGAAGTATACCGAGTGATCCGAGTCCTCCGGTCTTC
The DNA here is from genome assembly GCA_030015575.1 of Agapanthus africanus. NCBI lineage: Eukaryota > Viridiplantae > Streptophyta > Magnoliopsida > Asparagales > Amaryllidaceae > Agapanthus > Agapanthus africanus. Next base: position 215,661,841 of record JASDDO010000006.1, read on the forward strand.
TCTTCATCGTCCCGATCTCCCGCGGAAAGTCTTGTCTCCTTATCGTCGCCTCCTCGCCGGAAAGGGCACCACATCGCCTGCGTCTTTTACGGGCTCCCGCCTCAATACCGAGGCAACTCGGGCATGAAGCCGGCAACTCGACATGCTCAAGATATGCTGTAGAATGTGTAGTGTAGAGGCTATGTCTCATTTGGGGTTTGTTGCCATTTGAAGATGATGGAGGAAATGAGATAAGAAAAATGGTGCTTGCATTTTTCTAGCATGAAATGAGATCAAGTGATCAAACTCTCAAGAATGAAAACTCTCTTTTCTTTTTCTTTCTTTCAACCATTTTCATCAAGTGAGAAGAAGAAGGGTGGAGGAATGAATATGAAAACATATATCATGAAGGGAGGTGAGTGTAGGAGAGCAAGAAGGGTGACCACATCCTAAACCTCATCATCACAACCTCACATCAACTCAAAACCTTTCTCATCAACTTTCAACTCACTTCTAATCTTAATAAAGCATGAAAAGATGAATGAAAAGAATGGTATCTAAAATGCTATCATAATAAAACCATTTGCATGAAAAACCCTCCACAAAGTGTAATTTGCAAAACTGCAAATTACCCCCTCCATCAGAAAAGTCCGGCCGGGAAAGAACAAAGGAAAACCGGCGGGAACGGAATGCAAACTGGCAACTCCAGAAAACTGGTCCCGTAATAAATTACAGGAAAACCCCGATACTGTGCATACACACCCGCATCTGTATTCTGACCGGATACAAATGCAATGAGACAAAATCTACACTGTACTAAACTAGGACCGGCTTAAGCCAAAGCCGGCTAGTAGAAACCGTCCGATCCTGATCCGTGCAATACCGCACGTATCAGATTGAACCCTGCCATAAAACTATACGGCTACTAGTACAAAACTGTCCGATCCTGATCCTGCAATACCGCACGTATCTGATCGGACCCTGCCATATCTCCATACGGCATCTACAGCGTTTCGCCCGAAAGCTTGAGTAACTGAAAGTGTGGTGGACTCTAAAGACTCGTCAATACTATGGCTGTGGATTTAACCACTAGCACGTCAGAGGTATAAGCCAATACGTGACAGGCCACCAGCTATTGACCAAAAGGGACGTCGATGAGCGAACTCATCCTGACACCCTATTGAGCCTGTCAGTGACAATATCCGTACAGTCCGGTCCGTTCGTCTATGAGCATCGCATGGCGGGCCTAGGGGGTTGGTAAAAGTCAGACCCCCAAAAGCGGTACAAGTCGTGTCGGAGTGTAGCCCAGAACGCCCTGAGATACTACTGGAATACCTACCAGTAAATCTCCTGCCTCGGCCGAGGGCTTTGCGTAATGGCTCTCCTAGACACAGCGCGACCTCACCCCCAATACCGGGAGAGACGAACCCCTGCAGATCCGCTCACTGCCTCCATGTGGCTCGGGACTGTACCCAACTAAAACCTGTTTGCACGACTCCTTTGAGCCGTGGTAGGATAGTAATCAAAGCACAGTGGGAACTCACACGAGACAAATGATGATCTCAGGTCGATGAACTAACCTGTACACATGTCACCAAGGAACTGCTATCTGACGTCTGGTATAATCCCAACTGGCAGGTTCCCGGCGAGTCCTGTCCGGTGTACTCATAACCCAATGAGCACCTGTATACATCTTAGATGAACCAACTGACACCAGTGGCTTGTGAGACCGGCCACCGCCCCTCGTCTGGGTCTCGACTGTATACACTAGTCTACTAATGGAGTATCGATGCCCTGTCTCGAAACTCCTACGACTAGGGACCTTTTAAGGATGTGCTTATAGACTACCAGCTCCCACGTATATGATCGCCATCATACTGCCGGTAGTCAAGCAAGAATCCTAGGGGCTCTATCAACGTGTAATAGAGACATGCCAGGTCACCTAAAGCAGTACACGATGATAAAGATAAACCAGATAGCATACTATCATCTCGAGTAAGACTGTCCTCCCGGGATAGGTCCTCCCTCAATCATTGCAATCACGTGCCTGCGATCCAATAATTGACTCTGAGGGCACTATCTCCAACAATCTCCCACTTGCACTCAAGGCTAATTATTGCGATGCCGCATACTCACAGCCCGTGTGATACCGAACACCCAACTCCTCTACTAGTCAGTCTCACAAAGCTCGTTTGCGAAACTATTGCGTTCGAGGAATAGCCTCAGTGAGTGGATCCGCTGTGATGTTTCTTTCTATGTCTCTCTTTATCTCAAGTTCGCGGAGAAAGCCATCTCCCGAAATGAGCAATACCTGTCTTAGAATGTCTGGATGTCTGATGGGACCTAGCTCATAAATGAACTCCAAATCCAAACTTCTTAGACTGTATCGTCAACTGAACTTAATCAGTATCCTGCGCCATGCCACCCTCAGTATTGCCTTGGACCACCTGTCCAAAATACTGCCCCTCGTCAGAAGGAAAACTATAACTCTGACAACCTCCTTGTCGTCCATGTCACCTTGGAAGCCTGGAATGATAACTGTCTCCCAAATGAGGCTGTCGTTATCATATCCCTAGAACATCCACTTATGTTCTAAGACTGCTTCCGACTGTTTCTCCAGGATTGGATCAATATCAACTTATTGCATCTGGTGCAAGAACAACATCTGGTGTGGTACTTGACATCTCATGATTGACTCAATTGCCTAAGCAAGTGATCTGCCAATCATGAGTATCCCTCTCCCCTTTAGTCTATAAGACACTTTTAGAGAGGGTGACTCCATCAACTGCAGGTACACCACCGTGTCAGGAGTCGTCCATTCTAAATACTCATAGAATGCTGTCAAGGTACCCAGATTGGGAAACCACCCAAATCTAGATCTAAAACCATAGATCTAGTAACCAGTATGTCTGATATAATATCCAAGTCCTATGTGGAGAAAACACTGTGTGACGACCAAAGTATAACCGATCGTAGTATAGGAGTATCTTTTCCTATTCTGTGTATGTCATCCAAATACCAGGACATCACACTCTACTACCTTCTCAACAGATCCATCCCCTATTCTGATGAAGTCAAACCTGTGACTGTCAGGTCAGAAATAGATGATCTATCTCCGCTGTAACTGCTTTAGTCTATAAATAGACATAAGCCTGATGACCACCAATGCTTCCGCTGCTCCCACTGACTACGACAACCTTCTGCCAGAGTCATATAGACATGCACTTCTAAAGCTAGTTTAGAACGACGCTATAATCATCCTCCCACCGGGTCTCGCAGCCTGGAACAACAGCAATGGTAATTGTGGGTAAACAAGAACTTCCCTGTCACCGTCCTTGAGGCTACCGTAGTACCTCTCGGGTACCTGAAGTTACCCACCTTATCTGCGGAGTGGCCAATGGAATGTCAATCCAGATTGAATCTTTAGGTTCCTTATCAAATCTTCAGTAATCGTTTGCGGTTCTGGAATCACTTCCAGTTCTACCATACTCCCACTACTGTTTTTGAAAAATCCATTTCTTTTAAAAAATGTGGCGAGTCAAGAACAATATCTCTATTGATCTTCCAGATGGTAGAAAATCAACCCTCGTCATAGCCTGGGTCAACCCGCAAACAGCCATTACAGAAACGTGCCTTGAGTTGTCCAGTGTCTGGTTTTAATCATAAGCCGGACAACTCCCCGTACCTTAACAACGTTAAGATATGAACTGTTCTATATCCAATATAGAACCAGAGGCACTGATTTAATTGAACCAGATTCAAATCATGCAGCTGTCACCAGTGCATGTCAACTAAATGGAAGGAGGCCGATCAGCGTTACTCAACTTAGGAATGCTTCCAATTATGAGTAACCTGAAAGAGAAGCTAGTTCTCTTTATCATTACTATCAACTGAATACCATACAAAAGTATCTACATCTTCGATCTCTTTGAAGAATCCTGATACTTGCAATACCTGGTTCTCTACTTTATCCAAATACCTATAACTTCTCAAAATTCGGACCCTGTGTTTCCACGAAACACTTGTCTAAAAACTAGAGAAGTCATAAGTAAACCGAATATAGTACGAGGACCAACCCCTCTGTCCTGATGGACCCTGGACAACATACAATACTCTGTATAAGTCCCTTGAGTTTGATAACTCATTCACTGTGTGTCGTAGGTTGAAAACTGTACTTATGGTTAAGAAGAATTACACCGCTGTTTAATGCTCCTTACCTAACCATCCACTGATATAGGTAAATGTCATCGACATAATATCAAAAGGTATATCTCACTCTATAAAAATAGACGTACAGATATATCAATTTGAAATTGGTGCATAACCGCGGATATTCAAAACCAAATAATTGCCGTCCGGCAAACAACCCAGGTGACTTCCTCAAATAATGAGGATGATCACCTAATTCCCAATAACTTACTCCCACTCATCATCTATAAAACCATACAGATGTGAGAATCATACCTGGTAAATACATACCCTGGAGTAAGTGTCTAATCGGGAAATCAGTTTTCCATTAACAGTACACAGTGAAACTGAAACATTGAAATGTTTCGTTGGGGTATCCTGGTATTCCTAGTAATGCCTCTTCCATCATCCAGATTCACAACTACAACCGTATAATTCTTTGCCACCTCTCCAAATCCCTTTATATGTCTTTAGTCATTACCTTCTGTACACCCCTTTAAGCCAAATGGTTTTCTTCCTTCCCTACCGTTCGGCACCAGCCTATGGTTTGGAAGAAGACTATCCAAAAAGCATAAGGGGTGTACTGTCCTAATCCTAGGAGCACTCGCAATGCGAGAGAAGGTGAAGATAAAAGACACCTGAATGTACTTTATTCCTATTTCTCCTGAACCAGGATCCATCCCCGAACTGGAACAAGTTCCTTTCGAGTTCGTATATAACCATACGATGGATTATCCAATAAAATGGGATCTTCGTAGTGATACGGAGTGTCCTGGAGAAATACAAAGGTGATTTAGGATTGGCAAAGAAATACTTGGTTTGGTCGTGAATAGCAGTCGCAATTTACTTTGCCCTCTTACTAATCCCTTGCTTTGTCTTAATCTTAATACCTTCTGCACACCGTTTAGGCTAATTGGTTTTCTTCATTCCCTACCGGTCGGCACCAGCCTAAGGTTTGGAAGAAGACTATCCAATTTGCGTAATAGGTGTGCTATCTCCTAAACCAAGGAGTACTCGCAATGAGAGAAGGTGAAAAGAAAAGACAACTGAATAATCCTATTCGTTTTCTCCAAAACCGGAAACCATCCTCGAAGTCCTTCGAGTTCGTATATAACCATACGATGGTTTTGTCCAATGGAAGTGGACGTTCGTAGTAATACGGGGTGTCCTGGAGAAAAGGGTAAAAGTAGGAGTGGCAATGAGGTCTGCAACTCTGACAATCCAAAAGCCTGTGTTAAGAAGGTTCGGTCAACTTGGTCACTGAGTCATAGTCCAGGGTCGGGTCAATGGTCGCTGCCAAAGAGAGAGAGAAAAGAAACACTCAGCGTGCACTCTAACCTAGATCAGAATGGTTACCAATTTATCTAATCAGGAAACCTCCCACTGTACCTCAAATTCTCCTCCAAACCTGAAAGAAGAATTAGTCGGGGTCACCCGAGGAGTAAACCAACTCATCAGAGGGAATCGGGATCCAACTATCATCGCATGATAACGTGACGGAATCCACTCACGTCACCACACTCCAGAAGGTATGCGCATGCCTGGCAAGTTTCAGTTCTTTTGAAACTCCCGATGTGATTTTTACCCCTAGGACTCAAGTGACCTTGACGGAGTCAACAAATCAAAGAGTCCTAGTCAAGTTCATCCCGTCATTATCTGGATTGCATTAAACCCACCCGTACGAGCCCTTGACGGAGTCAACAAGGCCGCACGACTGTCCTAACCAATCCCATTTATGCAACAAACAAGCACCACTTAGCTACCGTACACTACGCCTTGACGGAGTCAACAAACGCAGCACGAATACTAAATAATACTCATAGGAAATGACGGAGGGCTACGAATGGTTTTTGGCGAAAAACCTTTAACGTAATGAACTTGATATCGTTGAAGGAACTGCATAGCCTTTTATAAAAATATAGTGACGAAAACCTTTACTAAAGAGGTCACTCCCGGTGAAGGGATCTCGGCTCTTTCCCCGTAGAATGAGGTGCAGGATATTCCAACTGAATACCACGATGCAAAGCAAAAGTAATCGGCTATAGTGAAGTTATTGCCCTGACGCAAACTTCTGTCCAAGGGGTCACTCCCGGTGAAGGGATCTCGGCCCTTGCCTCGTCGACTGAGGAGCAGGATATTCCAAATGAATACCACGATGCAAAACAAAAGTGAACGTCCTTGCAACAACAGCTTTTTGAAAAATGTTCCAACAACATCAGAATAGGTTTGTTTATCTTGCATTGATCCGAATCAACGCAGTCCCATCAAATGATCACACCAATAAAGAACGAAAATAATGATGTACGTATATGCCATCCGCATTCGCCACTGGGTCCCGTCATCACCCGTTAGGTTTCTTAACTAACGACAGAGCGAGGACTGGACTAGCGCGGATGCAAAACATATACAACATCTACTAATATATATACCAATATATTATATTTCGCTCAAGGCGTGATAAAATGCAACATCACAGAAATGTACAGCATCACAGAACAATACAGATATCTGGAAGCCCCGGGTTTCACAGAGCCGCTGCAAAAACCCGACGTTCCCCTGGTCGTGTGGATAGCCTGTGCAATGAAATCCTAGACCCCTACGGGCGCGGCAAGTCACCCGCCAAAACCTGAAGCGAGGCAGCCCCCTTCAGCACCGTGAATGGACCACCCAGCACTTCATGGAATCCGGTAACTTGGGCACCCCTCCTGGGTCAACCTGTACCCCCTACGAGTGCGGCGAATAGCCCGCCAATCCTAGAGTGAAGCCCCCTCCGTCTCAATGCCATGAGATGCGGGCCCGTTGCCCTCTAGAACCCGGCTATCCGTGCACCCCTCCGCTGGGTAATCCTAGTACAGAAAGTAAAATATACATACACCGGGTACATCGACCGCAACCAGGTCGTGCCCCAAAAGAATAATACAAACAGGCAGTGACGGCAGTCCACATGTCGGACGCTCGCCCCGCAATATCAAATGTACATAATACAACAAAACTGTACTAGCATTGCATCCAGGCTATCCCCACCGACCGATCCGCAACAACACAGCATAAACATAGAACATCAACGTGAAAGTCACGTTCGCAAATCCGTCTAACCGGGCTATAGCAGTTAGACCGGATTTACCGATCAAGTGACATTCACGGTCGCAGATATAATGTAAATACTGTGAAATAATGTGTTTAAAAATATCCGATCGATCAAACAATTAACAAGTGTGCCCCCAAGTAAAACTGCAGCAATTACAGGAAAAATGGGCCCAAATTTAATATCCCAAAACCCCCAAAATTAGCCCAAAAGCCCACTGTAAAATTTTGACAAGGTGAGCACAGTAGAGTGCGGCGGAACCGCGGCCCAAAGGGGGGTTTGGCCGCGGTTCCGCGCTCCACTGAACGACTGAAACTGTCGAATTTTTACAGTGGTCTTAGAATTTCCTGCACATTATTTTTCTGCAACCTGAAAAATTTTTAGACACCAAAAAATTCCAACAGAAAACTGATGCAAAGGAAAATGTGGTTTTTGGGATTTTAGTCGATCGGAAATGCAAAACACATTAGAACAAGCTAGGTAAGGTTAATGGCGTGGCTCTGATACCATGTTGCGCCACGGCAGCGCCCCGGCCGTCTATCCGAGGCCAAATCGCGGAATCAAAATTTTTTCCTTACTTGGAAACCGGCGCTACCGCGGACAAAGAAAACCCGGATCGTTAACCATTAACCTAATGCTAGCAATCAAGAGATAGGGTGAGAAGTATACCGAGTGATCCGAGTTCTCCGGTCTTCTCTTCATCGTCCCGATCTCCCGCGGAAAGTCTTGTCTCCTTATCGTCGCCTCCTCGCCGGAAAGGGCACCACATCGCCTGCGTCTTTTACGGGCTCCCGCCTCAATACCGAGGCAACTCGGGCATGAAGCCGGCAACTCGACATGCTCAAGATATGCTGTAGAATGTGTAGTGTAGAGGCTATGTCTCATTTGGGGTTTGTTGCCATTTGAAGATGATGGAGGAAATGAGATAAGAAAAATGGTGCTTGCATTTTTCTAGCATGAAATGAGATCAAGTGATCAAACTCTCAAGAATGAAAACTCTCTTTTCTTTTTCTTTCTTTCAACCATTTTCATCAAGTGAGAAGAAGAAGGGTGGAGGAATGAATATGAAAACATATATCATGAAGGGAGGTGAGTGTAGGAGAGCAAGAAGGGTGACCACATCCTAAACCTCATCATCACAACCTCACATCAACTCAAAACCTTTCTCATCAACTTTCAACTCACTTCTAATCTTAATAAAGCATGAAAAGATGAATGAAAAGAATGGTATCTAAAATGCTATCATAATAAAACCATTTGCATGAAAAACCCTCCACAAAGTGTAATTTGCAAAACTGCAAATTACCCCCTCCATCAGAAAAGTCCGGCCGGGAAAGAACAAAGGAAAACCGGCCGGAACGGAATGCAAACTGGCAACTCCAGAAAACTGGCCCCGTAATAAATTACACGAAAACCCCGATACTGTGCATACACACCCGCATCTGTATTCTGACCGGATACAAATGCAATGAGATAAAATCTACACTGTACTAAACTAGGACCGGCTAGTAAAAACCGTCCGATCCTGATCCGTGCAATACCGCACGTATCAGATCGAACCCTGCCATATAACTATACGGCTACTAGTACAAAACTGTCCGATCCTGATCCGTGCAATACCACACGTATCTGATCGGACCCTGCCATATCTCCATACGGCATCTACAGCGTTTCGCCCGAAAGCTTGAGTAACTGAAAGTGTGGTGGACTCTAAAGACTCGTCAATACTATGGCTGTGGATTTAACCACTAGCACGTCAGAGGTATAAGCCAATACGTGACGGGCCACCAGCTATTGACCAAAAGGGACGTCGATGAGTGAACTCATCCTGACACCCTACTGAGCCTGTCAGTGACAATATCCGTATAGTCCGGTCCGTTCGTCTATGAGCATCGCATGGCGGGCCTAGGGGGTTGGTAAAAGTCAGACCCCCAAAAGCGGTACAAGTCGTGTCGGAGTGTAGCCCAGAACGCCCTGAGATACTACTGGAATACCTACCAGTAAATCTCCTGCCTCAGCCGAGGGCTTTGTGTAATGGCTCTCCTAGACACAGCGCGACCTCACCCCCAATACCGGGAGAGACGAACCCCTGCAGATCCGCTCACTGCCTACATGTGGCTCGGGACTGTACCCAACTAAAACCTGTTTGCACGACTCCTTTGAGCCGTGGCAGGGTAGTAATCAAAGCACAGTGGGAACTCACAAGAGACAAATGACGATCTCAGGTCGATGAACTAACCTGTACACATGTCACCAGGGAACTGCTATCTGACGTCTGGTATAATCCCAACTGGCAGGTTCCCGGCGAGTCCTGTCCGGTGTACTCATAACCCAATGAGCACCTGTATACATCTTAGGTGAACCAACTGACACCAGTGGCTTGTGAGACCGGCCACCGCCCCTCGTCGGGGTCTCGACTGTATACACTAGTCTACTAATGGAGTATCGATGCCCTGTCTCGAAACTCCTACGACTAGGGACCTTTTAAGGATGTGCTTATAGACTACCAGCTCCCACGTATATGATCGCCATCATACTGCCGGTAGTCAAGCAAGAATCCTAGGGGCTCTATCAACGTGTAATAGCGACATGCCAGGTCACCTAAAGCAGTACACGATGATAAAGATAAACCAGATAGCATACTATCATCTCGAGTAAGACTGTCCTCCCGGGATAGGTCCTCCCTCAATCATTGCAATCACGTGCCTGTGATCCAATAATTGACTCTGAGGGCACTATCTCCAACAATAGTGACCAACATACTTGGCTGCAACACTTGCACCGTTTTCTGTCTCATGAAACTTATCATCCGTTCTCAGTTCTCTACCTTTCTGTAGCCCATGTAACAAATTATATATGTGGGATCCTGATCCGGTATCAAATACCCAGGACGTAAAGGATACTGAGAAACAATTCTCTGTTAATGAACACACCCGAAGATGACGCATCGGTATGCACTTTCTTCGTTTGGGCGGCACGGGAATTCTGGTAATCCCCAATTTCCTGCTCTGTCTTATAACAATTATAAGTTGGAGCGGGACCAATGTTCCCCAGCTCAGTATAACAAGCGGGTTCGGTCAATACATCCGTATTATTATCTTGATTAAGGCGTGATATGGTCCCTACCTGGAGAGAGAGAGAAGAAAACACTCAGCGTATGCTCTTGCAAGATTAGATTGGTTATCTAATATATCTAATCAGGATGTCTCCCACTGTTTTAATCAAATCTTCCTTCAAACCCTAAAACGAAAGACTAGCCGGGATTAATTACACGCTACAAGTTCGCCAATCTTTCAGCCAGGCCAGTGTCGATACTTTGAGGGAGGTTCCCCATGCTTTCGCACGGATCTAATTAAAGTAAACCTCGTTTTCCCAGAGGCGTAACCCCGTTAACACCTTTCTAGACACCTACTTGATCGGCTAATTGTAATGTGTAAAACTCTCCCAGGAGTAACTCTTACTCGCAGCGGGTATCGGGATCCAACTATCTCATAGAAGGTATGCAATCTCATTGCAAATTTCAACACTTGAAATTCCCAATAATATTTTGCCCTAAGCCTCTTATGACGTTGACAAAGGCCAACAAACCATAGGCTGCTAGTCAAGTTCAACTCGTCATTTCTTGATTGAAATAAACCCACCCGCATGACCCTTGACAAAGGCCAACAAGATCGCACGACTACCCTAATCCAATCTACATCATATGCATAAGCAGATAAGTACTATTCAGCTACCGCACACTACGCCTTGACAAAGGACAACAAACGCAGCACGAATACTAAACAGTCCTTATCTGAAATGATGGAGGGCTACGACAGGTTTTTAAGAAAACCCTTTGCGTAATGAACTTGATATCGTTGTAGAATCGAGTGATTTTAAATGGAGTGTTTTTGAGGCTTTTCTTGTTTTGCTAAATGGGTCACTTCCGGTGAAGGGATCGTCGACCCTTTCCTCATCGAATAAGGTGCAGGGTATATCATATATACCGCTGTGCAAAGCAAGAACTATAGAAGCAATCAAAAGACAAACCGAGTTTGTAGCATCTGCTAGTTTCACTAAAGAGGTCACTCCCGGTGAAGGGATCTCGGCTCTTTCCTTATCGAATAAGGTGCTGGATGTTCTACAAGGAACACCGCTATGCAAAGCAAGAACTAGAGCTACCAGTTTTTAAACAAGTTTCTACAACATCTTAGGTTTCTTTTAGTTTCATTAATCTCATTAATGAAGTCCCATTTTAATTATGCTTCACAAGCATCACATTTGAAACGAAATCTGCAATATAACATATATCTCATATATATAATATAAACATTCGTCTCAGGCAGTAATATGATCTCATCACAGAACATTGCAGCAGAAGAACATATATGAAATATTGGATATACTAGGACGTCCGTGTTTTAATACGAGCCTGTATAAAACACGGATTCCACGGTCGCGATGAATAGCCAAACCCACAACCCTAGACCCCTACGAGAGCGGCAAGCAACTCTGCCAATTCTAGGGTTAGGAGACCCGGTCTCGACTCCTCGAGATGGTCTCCCACTGGACCCTAGAACCCGGTTACTTGTGCTCCCCGCCTTGGGTCTACCTAATGCGGAAAAGTAAATAATATACAATGGTGACATTATCCTCAGCCCGGAAGTTCCCCAATAAAAGAATATTACATACAAATGAATTTTACATGAATGAAAAAGAAAAAAACTCTCATCTCACATAAAAACCCCGGCTATTCAAAACGCGACGATCCGATATAACATATCACAACAACATATAATATCTCATATCATCAACGTAAGCAAGTATGCGTATCCCGATTGTCGTTGATGTATAGCAACGAAGCCGACGATACACCACATACTACGCTTACGGTCACAGAAAAGAAAGTGTAAAACTACAACAGTTGGAATCCGCAACCTCTTTAGACATCGCATGCCTAACCAAATGAATTCCTTAGACATCGCATGCCTAACAATTATAAACCCCGCATTTTAGTCTCATTATCGAAAACACTTTTCAATATCAAGTCGGGCAATTCAATAAGATTCCCGACAACCTGATCGAATGCTCGTCGCAAACTTTAGTAGACGGCCGCACCCCCGGATGCCGTCGACGAAGTGCACTAAGGCGGAACACCGCTGCCGCGAGCACCCGAATGGATGCTTTTGGCGACGGGGTTCTCCTACAGTCACTTGGTCGGGGCTATGGAGCGTGGCTATCTATTAAGTTTATCCGGCGAGTCTCCGCATACGCTACGTGATTGCGACGGACTTTTGATCACATCAAAATTCCGTGGAAACCGATCATCTGAGACTGAACTGCTAGATTTATAACATTCAAATTAGTTATCTTATAACTAGATGTGGATTCCAAATATTGTATCACATTCCAGATAAATAGACAATGTTAAACTTTCCGATCGAATAATCAAACACCCAAGATTTCCCCAATATATCTCAACACTTGAAATCAGTTTAAAAACATCCATCACATGCCACAGTACCAATGGTCCAGCCGTAGAAGGGTCAAGCCAACGCCTCACATGTGGCACGCCGTACTGCCCCAAACCCTAAGGTTTAGAGGCAGTTCAAGACGGTCACATAATCGAGTTAAGGTTTGTTGTCTTCTAGAGGGTCCACCGCGTTACTTGCATGACTTTACGAAAGTTTCAAACACGAGAAAAAAATCCAACTTTTGAAAATTTTCCGACAGGGGAAAAAGTGAGTTATTGATATCCGTTCGAACTTTTTAACAGTTTCTAAAAATTATCCGGACAAAAAATAAACGAAGTTAAATTTTCCGATCGAATCAACGAGTCCCCAATACAACCCTAGAAAACTCAACACTTGAGTGGAATTAAAAAATTCTTAGAAAACAATGACAAGAAAGGACCTAAGAATAATTACATGAAATTCCAGGGACTAAGTCACAATTTTGGTCGCGGAACCGCCGCCAAACCTTTGGTTGGGCCACGGTTCCGCGGTCATATGAGCGAATTAGAGGGCCGTACTTCACAGTAATTCTTAGTTTTTCCTGCATGTTTTTCTGAGCATTTTTAATTCAGAAAAAATCAACTTTTTGAAAATTATCGAGAGAGGGGTAAACATCGGGGTTCTCGGGTTCGATCGGACTTTAAACTTCGTCTAGACTTCGTCTAAAGATCTAGCTAGGCTCTGATACTACTGTAGGGTTGTTGGGCACGTCCACAAGGGTCTACGAGGCATCAACCATGCCCGATTAAAATTTTAGCCGTGCCGAACAACCCAAAGCCGGATCTTTAAACTAGAGTTTAGGTGAAAACTAGAATGTTAAACACATTACATTAAGTGAGAGGGATTAAAACCTTTGTAGATCCGGTCCTTCACTTCTTAAGCTCCATGTTGAAGTCCCTTTGCTGCGACCATCGTGTTCTGGACTCTCCAGAGGTTCCACGAAGAGAAAGATGCAGTCTTGCTTCCGATCTTCGATACAAAGATGATCTACCTTGAAGTTTCGTTAACACAAGCTAACACTCATAATATGAAGTGAACACCCTCATCTAAATGGCAAGGATATATGAGGATGATGAAGTAGGATTTTTGCTCTCATTTGTTTTCATATTCTCACTCATTTTCATCACAAAGCAAAATGCTAGAAAGCTTTTGCTCAAAGGAAGAAGAATGAAGAAGGTGATGAATAATATCATTAGAAACCTTTTGTGATGAATAATGAAAGATAAATATGATGAATAATGCAACCATGGTTGAATAAACCATTGTAGAGAATTAACCAAGGCTAGGGTTTGGGTTAGGTTAAGAATGAGTCACCACAAAATATCTTTCACAAAACAAAACTAAACCTTCTAGAATCACCTAGAAAGTATTAACCCAAATCAAACCCTAATCTTGTTTAATCTCTACTAAACATGTTGCATTAGTTATCATATCATGTTACAATATTATATATCACATATATAATATTTATTGTAACCAAATAAAATAATACAATTAACATATATCGCATATATATCAATGTATTACCCGAGTGAGAAAAAGAATCTTTTAGAGAGCAAATATTAGTTAATGTAATTTAATATATCATATATATTATTATACATTAAATTATCGAATCAACACTTGATCCGACAATCCGGCTATATCGCATATAACCGACTAATATTTATCCGTACCGATTCATCGAATCAACACTTGATCCGATGACCCGGCTGATATCATATATCACGAGAATAGAATACGGTATCTCATATCGCATTATCCTCGGTCCCGCACATATCACATATGTGCCCCTACTCCGTTTTGCCTGAGCCAAGAAACCTCTGTGTAGGACTCTAAAGAATCGTCAATACGCCGGCAGTAGGTGATGATCATATCAAACACCCACAAGCTGCAAGCGGTCAGCTAAACGTAACAGCTATCCAGGTATTGAGCGCTCAGAAGATCAACAATCAAGCCTGTACATTCTCCTGTGAATCCAATCAGTAACACTCCCGTACAGTCCGGTCTCGTCGTCTGATATGTCGCATATCTCGCCTAGGGGTGGTAAACGTCAGACCTCAGTAGCTTGATAAGTCGTGTCGATATGAGGTCTATAACAGTTCGAGAAACTACTGATAACAATTACCAGTAAATCTCAGCAACCCTGACCAGGGATTTCCGGTTATAGCCAATCGAACACAGCACAACATCAACTCCCTATACCGGGAGAGACGAATCACCTCCTATCGCTCATTGCCTCTATGTGATTCGGGACTGTACCCAAAAGCCACCTTTTTGCACGCCCTCTTGGACGTGGTATGATGGAAATCAAAGCACAGTGGGAATCACACAAGACTCTATGACGATCTCGGGTCAACAGACTACTCTGTACCAGTGTCACCAGAGAACTGCCATCTGACGTGAGGTATAATACCATCTGGGAGTTCTCGGCGAGTCCGTCCAGTGTACCCAGTCTCCACTGAGCACCCGTACACCATCCTTGATGTCAAACACCGATGGATATGGGATCATCCATCGCCCATCATATGGGTCAAGATGCGTATACGCTAGTCTACTCTGGTGTATCGATGCCCTATCTCGATACACCCTCGACTAGGAACAGTTATAGGATGTACTCGTCGACTACCGTGGCCCCACTAGTATGATCTCATCATAGTCCCAGTAGTCGAGTACATATCCTAAGGGCTTTATCAACATGTAACATATAGACAATCAGAGTACATATTAAGATAAAGTACAACCAGATAGCATACTATCATGTCGAGCAAGAAAGTCCTCCCTATATATGTCCAAGCATCCACTACAATATACATCGTATGTATAGTAATGGCCTCTAGGGCATACATATAACTAACAAGTAGGCAGTCTCATCCGCTCGAGAGATACTACGGTTTTCTCATAGACGGGGATAGAGAGGATTGCATCATTGATAATGATGAGCCGACTAGCTTCCAGCAGGCCATTCAGAGCGTTGCCTCGATAAAATGGCTGGATGCAATGCGGACCGAAATGGAGTCCATGTACACCAACAAAGTATGGACTTTGGACGTAGCTCCAGATGGGGTAAAACCGGTAGGATGCAAGTGGATCTTCAAAAGGAAGATTGGTGTAGATGGACAGGTTGAGACCTATAAGGCTAGACTTGTTGCAAAGGGTTTTCGTCAAAGACCTGGTTTGGACTATGACGAAACCTTTTCTCCAGTGGCTATGCCCAAATCCATTCGGATCCTTCTTGCCATTGCTGCCTTCCACGATTATGAGATTTGGCAGATGGACGTAAAGACCACTTTTCTAAATGGAAATTTAGAGGAGTGTGTCTATATGGACCAGTCAGAGGGTTTCATTCAGAGTGGGAGCAGCGAAAAAGTGTGCAAGTTGCTTAAGTCCATTTATGCACTAAAGCAGGCATTGCGGAGTTGGAACATCTGTTTTGATGAGACGGTCAAAGATTTTGGCTTTATCAAAAATCCAGATGAACCATGCATCTATAGTAAAATTGTAGCACGAACTGTCATGTTCCTCGTTTTATACGTGGATGACATTCTCTTGATAGGAAATGACATTCCTATGCTACAATCTGTCAAAGGGTTCTTGTCACACAGGTTCTCCATGAAAGACCTGGGTGATGCCTCTTATATTCTGGGGATCCGGATCCATCGTGATAGGTCCAAGAGGATATTAGGACTTTCACAGTCCAGGTACATCGACACCATACTGAAAAGATTCAGTATGGAAGATTCTAAGCACGGTAATCTACCGGCTTGTCACGGGATCACCCTCTCCAAAGAGATGTCTTCCAAGACTGATTTGGAAAGGGATCGCATGTCTATTATACCCTATGCTTCTGCGGTAGGCTCTATAATGTATGCGATGTTGTGTACCAGACCAGATGTAGCTTATGCACTGAGTGTGGTAAGCCGGTATCAGTCAAACCCTGGGGAGAAACACTGGATAGCGGTAAAGAACATTCTGAAGTACCTGAGAAGGACTAAGGACATGTTTTTGGTTTATGGCGGAAAAGACCTCAAGATGGAGGCCTTTGCTGACTCCAACTTCTAGAGTGACAAGGATGACTCCAAGTCCATGTCGGGTTATGTCTTCACCCTCAATGGAGGGGCGGTGTGTTGGAAGAGTTCCAAACAGGAAACCGTTCTGACTCGACGATGGAAGCGGAGTATATCGCTGCATCTGATGCCACAAAAGAAGTCGTCTGGATGAGGAAGTTCTTGACTGAACTTCAGGTGGTTCCGTCCATTGTTGATCCAATACCTCTGTATTGTGACAACAATGGAGCTATAGCTTTAGCGAAGGAACCCAGGTCCCATCAGAAGTCCAGACACATCTTAAGGCGGTATCACCTGATCAGGGAGATCATGGATCGCCGGGAGATCGAGGTTCGGAGGGTTACTACAGAAGATAACACTGCAGATCTATTCACGAAGGCCTTACCCCAGACTCAGTTCGAGCGGTTGATCGAGATGATAGGTCTTCGATACACCAATACATGGCCTTAGTGCAAGTGGGAGATTGTTAGTGTATATGCCCTAGAGGCCATTACTGTATCATACTAGTTTGTATATTACTTGATGGAAGCTTGGGATATTCACAGTTGTATAGACAATCTTGCTCGAAATGGTAGTATGCTACTTGGTTTGTTTCTACTTTAATGTGTACATGTGTTTCTTTTAGCATATCGCCTATACACATTAGTGGAACCCTTAGGATCTTTGCTTGATTACCAGCGTTGTGATGGCAGTCACACTAGTGGGGGCTAGGTAATCCACAAGCACATCCTTATACAGGTCCCTAGTCATAGTTCTATCGAAACAGGGCATCGATACTCCGGAGTAGACTAGCGTATGCGCTTCTCATCCCAGCAGGGGAGACGGTCTGTCCCACAGCCGTCAGTACGACGTACTTGAGATAGTATGCGGGTGCTCGTTAGGTTACGAGTACACTGGAGAGGACTCGTCGGGAACTGTTGGTTGGTACTATACCTATCGTCAGTTCCCAGGTGACATGAGTACAGCTTAGTCCGCTGACTTGACACCGTCACTTCGCCTCGAGTGTGTTCCCACTGTACTTTGATTACTACCCTACCACGGCTCAAAGGAGTCGTGCAAATAGGTAGTAGTTGGGTGCAGTCCGGAAGCACTTGGAGGCAGTGACGGTTAGACAGGATTCGTCTGTCCCGGTATTGGGGGTTGATATCGCGCTGTGTCTAGGAGAGCCATTACACAAAGTCCCTGGCCAGGGCAAGCGAGATAAACCGGTAGGTTTTCCAGTGTTGTCTCAGGGTGTTCTGGGCTTCACTCCGACACGACTTGTACCGCTATTAGGGGACTGACATTTACCGCCCCCTAGGCCCGCCATGCGATGTTCTCAGACGAACAGACCGGACTGTACGGAGATTGTCACATTCAGGCTCAGTAGGAGTTCGGATGGGTTCACCTTATCAGTCTTCTTATCGGCATCTACCTGGGGACCGTTACGTACAGCTAGTACCGCTGGCGGCCTGTGGTAAAACCCATTGCCAGCGTAGTGTCGAGTCTTTAGAGTCCCACACAGAGAGCTATTCGCCTTTGGGCAAAACAGAGTAGAGGTCGCATGGTTTTGCGACAGGGTTCGTTCACATCCATGCACTTGTGCACGTTTGGTGCCCGGGCAGTTTTTACTAGCGGGCTTTGTTTAAGCCAGATCCTAGTATAAGTTTTGGGATTGGTTTTATCTCGTTTGTATTCGTGTTCCTCGGAACGCGGAAGCGGGTGTGTATGCACGGTTGACTGAGACAGAGGCAGAGGATTCTCGTTAGGGTTGTTGACTGTTGACCTTTTCTAAACCCTAATGAGAATAAGAAATATGATTAATAATAATATTAATTAAGTATTATTATGCCATGGTTGGGTTGAAAGTTTGACTTTGTTGACTTGTTGGCTTTGTTGACCGGTTGACTATTTTGGACTTGTTGACCATCATCATTTCATGGCTATCATTTCATGGCTATGACTTTTGCTTGCTTGTTGTTTACAAAATGCATTAAATGCATGAAATGATAATGCCATTGACATGAACCATCACAAATACTTAATTATTATTATTATCATGATTATTTTTGTTTTTGAGAGCATGGTTGTAAAAAGTCTTTTTCATTCTATCATTCTCACTCTTTCTCATCCAAGCTCTCCATCTTCCTCTTGCTCATGGCTCTCATGTATCATGAGTTGAGAAACATGAGACATTGAGATAAAACCCTAAAAACACTTCTCTACTCATCCTAAAGTTCAAGGTCTGGCAAGCCAAGGACTTTAGTTTCCTCTCGATTGAGGTAGGAGCCAAAGGTAGAAGCTTTCGGGTGGATCCATCTTCGGCAAGAGGAGACAACGAGGTGAGGCCGATCCAACCACTCCAAGGAGAAGAAGAGAAGGAGTTAAAGACTAGGTATAACCCCAAACATAGTAGTTAAACTTGTAGTTAGGTTGCTACATAGTTAGTTTATCAAAGATCCCATTTTCTTGTCCATGTTACCCTTCACCGCAAAAATCGTTTTTCTCCGTTTCCGCAACCCCGAAAGAACCGGGATGGGTAACGTGGACTTACAAAGAGAACGTGAAAAACGGTGGCTTTTAGGTACAGTCTCGAGTCATATGAAGGCAATGAGCGATAGGAGGGGTTTAGTCTCTCCCAGTATTGAGAGTTGATGTTGCACTGTGCTCGATTGGCTATAACAGGAAGTCCTTGGCCAAGGCTGCTTCAGAGATATACTGGTACGTGTTATCAGTACTTGCTCGACCCGTTATGAGCCTCATATCAACACGACTTATCGAGTTACTGGGGTCTGACGTTTACCACCCGTAGACGAGATATGCCTCATATCAGACGAAGAGACCAGATTGTACGGTAGTGTTATTGATTGGACTCGCAGGAGTGTGAGCAGGCTTGCTTGTTGATCTTCTGATCGCTCAATACCCGGGTGGCTGTTACGTTTAGCAGACTGCTTGCGGTTTGTGGGTGTTTGATATGATCATCACCTACTGCCGGCGTATTGACGAGTCTTCAGAGTCCTACACAGGGGTTTCCTGGCTCAAGCGAAACGGAGTAGGAGCACATATGTGATATGTGCGGGACCGAGATTGATACTGTAGGGTTCCTAGGCACACTAGTGAAGGTTCATAAAGCATCAAACATGCCCAAATAAAATTTTACATGTGCCGAACAACCCAAAGACGGGATCTTTGCTAGATTATTAGGGTTTAGCATGCAAGATGATATCTTTATAGCTAAGTGTGAGGGATTACAACCTTTGTAGTCCGCTCCTTCGCTTCACAAGCTCCGAGTAGAAGTCCCTTCGCCGCGATCCACGATCTCACGGACTCAAGAGAAGCTCCACGACTCGAACGATCCATGCTTGCTTGAAGTGTTCCGAATCTCCGATGATCTACGTCGAAGTTGCAAAAACCCAATCTTTCTCACTCTAAAGAGATGAACACCCTAATCTCATGGGATAGATGAGATGAGGATGAGGGAGTAGTATTTATGCTTTCTTTTTATTCACTTTCTCACTTGAAATCATCACACAAGAATTAACTAGTAAGCTTTTTTTTTTTTTTTTGAACTCAAGAGAGAAGAAGATGAAGAATGAAAGAATAATCCTTTTGTGATGAATAGTAGTCAAGTGTATATGATTGATTATCTAACCATGGTCAAGGATGATAGGATAAAAGTTGTAGAGAATAAACTAGAGTTAGGGTTTGGTTAGGTTAAGGATAAGTATCAACCATAATATCTTAACCAAGACAAAAGGAAAAGCTTCTAGAATGTGCAAGAAGAAGCTAACCCTAATCAAACCCTAATACCATTTAATCATCCTTAAACATGTTTAATAATAAATCATATCATGTCACAATAATATATATCACATATATATTATATATTTGCAACAAAAGAAAATAATACATTTAACATATATCGCATATATATCAATGTATTAATCCAGTGAGAAAATGAAATAATAAAGTGAGCCAATATTAGATAATGTAATACAATATATCATATATACTATTATACATTAAATCATCGAATCAACACTTGATCCAACGATCCGGCTATATCGAATATAACCGGCTAATATATCATGTACCGATTCATCGAATCAACACTTGATCCGATGTCCCGATTCATATCAAAATATCGTGAGAATATAATACGGTATCTCATATCACATTATCCTCGGTCCTGCACATATCACATATGTGCCTCTACTCCGTTTCGCCTGAGCCAAGAAACCTCTGTGTAGGACTCTAAAGAATCGTCAATACGCCGGTAGCAGGTGATGATCATATCAAACACCCACAAGCTGCAAGCGGTCAGCTAAACGTAACAGCCACCCAGGTATTGAGCGATCAGAAGATCAACAAGCTAGCCTGTCCGTTCTCCTGTGAATCCAATCAGTAACACTCCCGTACAGTCCGGTTTGTTCGTCTGATATGTCGCATATCAGGTCTAGGGGTGGTATACGTCAGACCCCAGTAACCGATAAGTCGTGTCGATGTGAGGCTCATAACTGGTCGAGAAACTACTAGTAACACTTACCAGTAAATCTCTAAATCAGCCCTGGCCAGGGACTTCCAGTTATAGCCAATCGAACACAGCACAACATCAACTCCCTATACCGGGAGAGACGAATCCCCTCCTATCGCTCATTGCCTCCATGTGATTCGGGACTATACCCAAAAGCCACCGTTTTGCATGCCCTCTTGGACGTGGTAAGGTGGAAATCAAAGCACAGTGGGAATCACACAAGACTCTATGACGATCTCGGGTCTACAGACTACCATGTACCAGTATCACTGGAGAACTGCCATCCGACGTGTGGTATATCACCAACTGGGAGTTCTCGGCGAGTCCGTCCAGTGTACCCAGTCTCCACTGAGCACCCGTACACCATCCTTGATGTCAAACACCGATGGATATGGGATCATCCATCGCCCATCATATGGGTCATGATGTGTATACGCTAGTCTACTCTGGTGTATCGATGCCCTGTCTCGATATACCCTCGACTAGGAACAGTTATAGGATGTACTCATCGACTACTATGGCCCCACTAGTATGATCTCATCATAGTCCCAGTAGTCGAGTACAGATTCTAAGGGCTTTATCAACATGTGAGAGAAAGACAGTAAACCAATACAAGTCAACATGTTAAGATAAAGTGAAACTAAATAGCATACTATCATGACGAGCAAGAAAGTCCTCTCTGTATATATCTAAGCATCCATCATAATATACATCAAATGTACAACAATGGCCTCTAGGGCATATACATAACTAACAATCTCCCACTTGCACTAAGGCCAGCTGCTGTAGTATCTCATACCTAGCATCCCGAATAATCTCTCAAACTGTATCTGGGGAATGGCCTTCGTGAGTGGATCCGCAGTGTTGTCCTTCGTATCTACTCTCCTGACATCGATCTCCCGGCGATCAACTATTTCCCTGATCAGGTGATACCGCCTCAGAATATGTCTGGACTTCTGATGGGATCTGGGTTCCTTGGCCAAAGCCACAGCTCTATTGTTATCGCAATACAGAGGTATTGGATGCTCAATGGATGGAACCACTCCAAGTTCACTAATGAACTTCTTCATCCAGACAGCCTTTTTGGCAGCATCGTTGGCAGCGATGTATTCAGCCTCCATCGTTGAGTCTACAACGGTATCCTGTTTGGAACTCTTCCAACATACCGCCCCTCCATTGAGGGTAAAGACAAAACCCGAATGCGACTTAGAGTCGTCCTTATCACTTTGGAAGCTGGAATCGGTAGAGGACTCCACCCGGAGTTCTCCGTTACCATACACCAAGAACATATCTCTAGTCCTTCGTAAGTACTTGAGAATGTTCTTCACAGCCGTCCAGTGACTCTCTCCAGGATCTGCTTGATACCGACTCACTACACTTAGTGAGTATGCTACATCGGGTCTGGTACATAGCATCGCATACATGATAGAGCCTACTGCCGAAGCATAGGGTATCCCTTGCATGGGAGCTCTCTCCAAATCAGTCTTGGGAGACATCTCTTTGGAGAGAGTGAGTCCAGAGATCGTGGGTTGGTTCCCACGCTTGGATTCTTCCATACTAAACCTCTTTAGTATGGTGTCAATGTACCTGGATTGGGACAATCCCAGTATCCGTTTGGATCTATCTCTATAGATCCTAATTCCCAATATACAGGAGGCATCACCTAGATCTTTCATTGAGAATCTCTGTGATAAGAAGAGCTTGACTGATTGCAGCATAGGAGTATCATTTCCTATCAAGAGTATGTCATCCACGTACAATACGAGGAAGACAACCTTACTCTCTGCTACCTTCTTATAGATACAAGGTTCATCTATGTTTTTGATGAAGTCAAACTCTTTGACTACTACATCAAAACAGATGTTCCAACTCCGCGATGCTTGCTTTAACCCATAAATGGATTTAAGCAGTTTGCACACCTTTCCGCTGCTCCCACTATTTACGAAGCCCTCTGGCTGAGTCATGTACACACACTCTTCTAAATCACCATTTAGAAAGGCGGTCTTAACATCCATTTGCCAGATTTCATAGTCATGGTATGCAGCAATGGCAAGTAAGATCCGGATGGACTTAAGCATAACCACTGGAGAAAAGGTTTCGTCATAATCCACACCTGGTCGTTGACGAAAACCCTTTGCTACAAGTCTAGCTTTGAAAGTCTCAACTTTTCCATCTACACCAAATTTCTTTTTAAAAATCCACTTGCTCCCAATGGGTTTTACCCCTTCAGGAGCATTTTCCAAAATCCATACTTTATTGGTGTACATGGATTCCATCTCAGATCGCATTGCATCCAGCCATTTCACAGAGTCATTACTCGTGATGGCCTGCTCGAAACTAGTCGGGTCATCATCTTCCATGATGCAATCCTCGCTTCCACCATCAATGAGAAAACCGTAGTATCTTTCAGGTGGATGAGAAACCCTGCTAGATCGGCGGAAAGGCTGGGGTTCGTCGGGTACTACTGAATCCTCTGCTTCTACCAAGTCTTCTGTTATAGTTTGTGTTGCTGGAACCTCTTCCAGTTCTACCTCAATGCCACTAATCTGTTTCATAAGAAAACATTTTTCTAAGAAAGTGGCATGTCGAGAAACAAACACCTTTTGTTCCTCTGGGTGGTAGAAGATATACCCTTGTGAATTTTTGGGATATCCTACAAACTTGCATAAGACTGATCTTGCCTCGAGTTTGTCCGGATTTTGTCTTTTGACATAGGCTGGACAACCCCATATCTTAACATACTTAAGAGATGGTCTCTTCCCTTTCCATATCTCATATGGAGTGGTAGGCACTGATTTGGTAGGAACCATATTCAATAGGTGTATGGCTGTTTCAAGCGCATACCCCCAGAAGGAAATAGGTAACTCAGCTGTACTCATCATTGAACGCACCATATCTAATAGGGTGCGATTCCTTCGTTCCGATACACCGTTGTGCTGTGGTGTATAAGGTGGAGTAAGCTGAGAGAGAATCCCATTCTCTTTTAGATAATCTTGGAACTCATTGCTCAAGTATTCTCCTCCTCGATCAGATCGAAGGATCTTAATACTTTTGCCCGTTTGGTTCTCTACTTCGTGCTTATATTCTCTGAATTTCTCAAAAGCTTCAGACTTGTGTTTCAATAGGAACACATGCCCATATCTAGAGAGATCGTCAGTGAATGTAATAAAGTAGGGAGAACCGTTCCTGGCATGCGTAGACATGGGACCGCATACATCACTATGTATTAGTCCTAAGAGTTCAGTAACTCTTTCTCCGTGTCCACTAAACGGAGCTTTGGTCATTTTTCCTTTGAGACATGAATGGCAAGTATCATAAGATGATAATTCGAACGGATTCAAATAACCATCTTTATGTAACTTAGCCAGTCGTGTCGCATTGATATGACCAAGTCTACAATGCCATAAGAAAGATTCGTTCATTTCTGAACTTTTCCTCTTGTGTGTGTTTTGTATATTGAGGACTGTATTCTGATTTAAAATGAATATGCCATTATGTAACGAGCCTGATGCAATCAACTTTTGATCTAGGAATATGTTCATAACATTATCCTTTACTACAAAATTATATCCTTTTTTAGTTAATAAAGAAACTGATATAATGTTGCACATCATGTTCGGTATATAATAGCACTCATTTAGAATCAGTGTATTACGACTTGGCAATACAAGGTGATATTCGCCAACTGCTTTGGCTGCAATACTTGCACCGTTCCCTACTTGAACGGAATGATCACCTTTTCCCAGTTCTCTACCTTTACGTAGCCCATGTAACTGTTTACATATGTGGGATCCTGATCCGGTATCTAATACCCAGGACGTAGGGTGAACTGAGAAACAGTTTTCAATAACTAACACACCTGAAGAAGATGCATCAACATGCATGTTCTTTTGGGCGGCGTGAGAATCCAGATATTCTCCTATTTCCTGTTCAGTCTTATAACTCTTATAAGAAAGAACGGGTCCAACGTTCCCCTGCTCAGTATAATAAGCGGGTTCAGTCAATACATCCATATTATTATCTTGATTATGGCCTGACATGGTCGCTACCTGGAGAGAGAGAGAAGAAAACACTTTAGCGTATGCTCTTGCAAGATTAGATTGGTTATTATCTTATCTAATCATGATGTTTCCCACTGTTTTTATCAAATCTACCTTCAAACCCTAAAAGGTAAGATTAGCCGGGATTAATTACACCCTACAATTTCGTCAATTTTTCAGCTAGATCAGTGTCGGTACTTTGAGGGAGGTTCCCCGTGCTTTCGCACGGACCTAATTAAAGTAAACCTCGTTTTCCCAGAGGCGTAACCCCGTTAACACTTTCTAGACACCTACTTGATCGACTAATTGTCCTGTGTAAAACTCTCCCAGGAGTAACTCTTACTCGCAGTGGGTATCGGGATCCAACTATCTCATAGAAGGTATGCAATCTCATTGCAAATTTCAACACTTGAAATTCCCAATAATATTTTACCCCTAGTGTTCTATGACCTTGACGAATGCCAAACAACCCATAGTCCACTAGTCAAGTTCAACCCGTACATTTCTTGATTGAATTAAACCCACCCGCACGACCCTTGACGAATGCCAAATAATGCCGTACGAATACCCTAATCCAATCTGCATCATATGCATAAGCAGATAAATACTAGTTATCTACCGTACACTACGCCTTGACGAATGCCAAACTACCGTAGCACGAATACTAAGTAGTACTTATCTGAAATGACGGAGGGCTACGCAGGTTTTTCAGAAAACCCTGAGCGTAATGAACTTGATATCGTCGTAGAATCAAGTGTTTTTGAAAAGGAGTGTTTTTGAGGCTTTTCTTAGTTTCGCTAAAGGGGTCACTCTCGGTGAAGGGATCGCCGGCCCTTTCCTCATCGAATAAGGTGCAGGATATATCATATATACCGCTGTGCAAAGAAAAACTCTAAAAGCAATCAAAAGACAAACCGAGTTTTGTAGCATCTGCCAGTTTCGCTAAAGAGGTCACTCCCGGTGAAGGGATCTCGGCTCTTTCCCCATCGAATAAGGTGCAGGATATATCATATATATCACTGTGCAAAGCAAAACTGTAGCTACCCCTTTTATAAAGTTTTGATTCTACAACATCTTTAGGTTTCTTTTCTTTTTATTAATCTCATTAATAAAATCCCATCAGCTTATGCTTCCTAAGCATCACAGATAAATACGACGTACACTTATGCCGTCCGCATTCGCCTCGATGTCCCCTCATGCACCGTTAGGTTAGGTAACTAACGACAGAGCAGGGCAGGGCTAGTGCGGGTGTAAAACATAAGTAACATCTATATAATATATCATATATACTATATACTGTATCCATCGGAACATATCAAATGATCACATCACAGATATCGCAGCAGAAACATAGATATAATGTGGAATATACTAGGACGTCCGTATTTAGTATTTAGCCAACAATAGAAAATACGGATTCCACAGTCGCGATGAATAGCCAAGCCCACACCCTGGACCCCTACGAGAGCGGCAAGCGACCCTACCAATTCTGGAGTTTAGGAGACCCGGTCTCGACTCCTCGAGATGGCCTCCCACTGAACCCCATAACCCGGTCACCTGTGCTCCCCTCCTTGGGTCCATCCTAATGCGGAAAAGTAAATAATATACAACACTGGTGGCATCAACCTCAACCTGGAAGTGCCCCAAATAAAAGAATATTACATTACATTTGAATTTACATGAATGAAAATATAAAACTTTCATCTCACACAAAACCCCCGGCTATTCAATCGCGACAATCCTGCACATCATATCTCAGCAACACATAATATCTCATATCATCAACGTAAGTAAGTATGCATACACCGATCGTCGTCGATGTATAGCAACGACAACCGGCAATACAACTACATACTACACTTACGGTCACAGAAAAGAAAGTGTAAAACTACAATATTTGGAATCCACAATCACTTTAGACATCATAAATCCGAAATATCACATACTTCGCATTTCATGCCTAACTCTATGAATTCCACATATTGTATCACATTCCAAATAAATAGACAGTATTAAACTTTTTGAACAGATAATCAAATACCCAAAATTTCCCAAAGTGCTCAACACTTGAGCGGAGTTCAAATAATCCCAGAATATGTCATAGTACCAGTGATCCAGCCGTAGAAGGGTCAAGCCAACGCCTCACATGTGGCACGCCGTACTGCCCCAAACCCGAAGGTTCAAAAGGCAGTTCAAGACGGTCACATAATCGAGTTAAGGTTTGTTGTCTTTTAGAGGGTCCACCGCTTAACTTGTACAATTTTTCCGAAAGATTTAAACCCAATAAAAATTCAACACTTGAAAGTTTGCCATTCCGGGATAAAGTGGGTTAATGATATCCGTTCAAATAGTTTAATAGTTTCTAAATATCCGGAAATAAAAACGAATTTAAATATTCCGATCGAATCTACGATTACAAAAGAAACCCCAGAATACTCAACTCTTGAGTCAGAATAAAAATACCCATAAAATAGTAAATAAAGATACAAGAATTACTGTACACAAAACTGTGCCTAATACACTTATACTGCCGCGGAACCGCCGCCAATGGTGGGTCTTTGCCGTGGTTCCGCGGCCACGTGGTCGAATTGGAGGCACGAATTTCACCATAATTCTTATATGTTCTTGCTGTATTTTTCAGGTATTTTTAATTCAGAAAAATCCCAGATTTTGAAAAATTTCCAGAGAGGGGTAAATTTCGTCGGTTCGGTTTCGATCGGAGTTTTAAATTCGTAAACACGTCGTCTAATGCTCTAGCTAGGCTCTGATACCACTGTAGGGTTCCTAGGCACACTAGTGAAGGTTCATAAAGCATCAAACATGCCAAAATAAAATTTTACATGTGCCGAACAACCCAAAGACGAGATCTTTGCTAGATTATTAGGGTTTAGCATGCAAGATGATATCTTTATAGCTAAGTGTGAGGGATTACAACCTTTGTAGTCCGCTCCTTCGCTTCACAAGCTCCGAGTAGAAGTCCCTTCGCCGCGATCCACGATCTCCCGGACTCAAGAGAAGCTCCACGACTCGAACGATCCATGCTTGCTTGAAGTGTTCCAAATCTCCGATGATCTACGTCGAAGTTGCAAAAACCCAAGCTTTCTCACTCTAAAGAGATGAACACCCTAATCTCATGGGCTAGATGAGATGAGGATGAGGGAGTAGTATTTATGCTTTCTTTTTATTCACTTTCTCACTTGAAATCATCACACAAGAATTAACTAGTAAGCTTTTTCTTTTCTTTTTTTGAACTCAAGAGAGAAGAAGATGAAGAATGAAAGAATAATCCTTTTGTGATGAATAGTAGTCAAGTGTATATGATTGATTATCTAACCATGGTCAAGGATGATAGGATAAAAGTTGTAGAGAATAAACTAGAGTTAGGGTTTGGTTAGGTTAAGGATAAGTATCAACCATAATATCTTAACCAAGACAAAAGGAAAAGCTTCTAGAATGTGCAAGAAGAAGCTAACCATATTCAAACCCTAATCCCATTTAATCATCCTTAAACATATTTAATAATAAATCATATCATGTCACAATAATATATATCACATATATATTATATATTTGCAACAAAAGAAAATAATACATTTAACATATATCGTATATATATCAATGTATTAATCCAGTGAGAAAATGAAATAATAAAGTGAGCCAATATTAGATAATGTAATACACTATATCATATATACTTACATTAAATCATTGAATCAACACTTGATCCAACGATCCGGCTATATCGAATATAACCGGCTAATATATCATGTACCGATTCATCGAATCAACACTTGATCCGATGTCCCGATTCATATCAAAATATCGCGAGAATATAATACGGTATCTCATATCGCATTATCCTCTGTCCTGCACATATCACATATGTGCCTCTACTCCGTTTCGCCTGAGCCAAGAAACCTCTGTGTAGGACTCTAAAGAATCGTCAATACGCCGGTAGCAGGTGATGATCATATCAAACACCCACAAGCTGCAAGCGGTCAGCTAAACGTAACAGCCATCCAGGTATTGAGCGATCAGAAGATCAACAAGCTAGCCTGTCCGTTCTCCTGTGAATCCAATCAGTAACACCCCCGTACAGTCCGGTCTGTTCGTCTGATATGTCGCATATCAGGTCTAGGGGTGGTATACGTCAGACCCCAGTAACCGATAAGTCGTGTCGATGTGAGGCTCATAACAGGTCAAGAAACTACTAGTAACACTTACCAGTAAATCTCTATATCAGCCCTGGCCAGGGACTTCCAGTTATAGCCAATCGAACACAGCACAACATCAACTCCCTATACCGGGAGAGACGAATCCCCTCCTATCGCTCATTGCCTCCATGTGATTCGGGACTGTACCCAAAAGCCACCGTTTTACACGCCCTCTTGGACGTGGTAATGTGGAAATCAAAGCACAGTGGGAATCATACAAGACTCTATGACGATCTCGGGTCTACAGACTACCCTGTACCAGTGTCACCGGAGAACTGCCATCCGATGTGTGGTATATCACCAACTGGGAGTTCTCGGCGAGTCCGTCCAGTGTACCCAGTCTCTACTGAGCACCCTTACACCATCCTTGATGTCAAACACCGATGGATATGGGATCATCCATCGCCCATCATATGGGTCAAGATGTGTATACGCTAGTCTACTCTGGTGTATCGATGCCCTGTCTCGATATACCCTCGACTAGGAACAGTTATAGGATGTACTCATCGACTACTATGGCCCCACTAGTATGATCTCATCATAGTCCCAGTAGTCGAGTACAGATCCTAAGGGCTTTATCAACATGTGAGAGAAAGACAGTAAACCAATACAAGTCAACATGTTAAGATAAAGTGAAACCAAATAGCATACTATCATGACGAGCAAGAAAGTCCTCTCTGTATATATCTAAGCATCCATCATAATATACATCAAATGTACAACAATGGCCTCTAGGGCATATACATAACTAACAGATACGATATGAGATACCGTATTCTATTCTCGCGATATGAGATATCGGTCGGTTATATATGATATAGCCGGGTTATCGGATCAAGTGTTGATTCAATAAGTTGATTCATATGATATTAGTCGGTTATAGATGATATAGCCGGATTATTAAATCAAGAGTTGATTTGATAATCTAATGTATAATTATATATTTGATATATTACATTACATTAACTAGTATTAGTTCACTTATGATTTCTTTTCTCACTTTGGATACATTGATGTATATGTGATATATGTTAAATGTATCAAGCTAGGTTACAAATGCAACTAGGGTTAATGAGGGTTAAACCATGCTAGGGTTAAGATTAGGGTTTATAATTTTATCATTAAGTAATTCAAAAATAGTGGAATTAGTCTTGGTTGATATTTGTTGAAAGCTTGTAAGCATCTTTGACTTTGTCCACTCCTTTTGTCTAGCTTAAGATATTATTTAACCTAACCTTTAACCCTAGCTCATGGTTAACTCTCTATAAGGGTTAATCATGACATGCTTAACCCTTGGTTGCATTTCTAACCTCACACATAATTCATATGATGAGTTCATTCTTCTTCTTCTTCCTAAAATATTTCTAACTTCAATGGAGGTATGAGAAAAAGTGTGAGAAAATCAAATCTAAAGTGAGCCCACTTCCTACTTCATCATTCTCTACTACTTGTCATTTAGTATAGGGTGTTTGCTTCACTAATTTCATAATTAGTGAAGAGATAGCTTGGGTTAGTGTCTCCTCGACGTAGATCATCTTCGGCCTCGAAGACTTCGAAGTAAGCATGTTCGTTTCGTCATGGGAGCCTCTCTAGAGTCCAGAGTTTACGATCGCAGCGAAGGGACTACTACACGGAGCTATTGAAGTGAAGGACCGGTCTATAAAGGTCGTATTCCTTGCTCACTTAGAATGTAAAGTGTTTACATATGTTATTCCGTCGATTTCTAGTTAACGATTCTTACTTAGGGTTAGTTAGAACGACAAATTTTTTAATTTGGCATGGATGATGCCTCCCGAAACCTTGCTGCCGTGCTAGGTAACCCTGCAACCCAGTCTCCACTGAGCACCCGCATACCTTCTCTGATGTTAAACACCAATGGATATGGGATCATCCATCGCCCATCATATGGGTCAAGAAACGTATACGCTAGTCTACTCTTGAGTATCGATGCCTTGTCTCGATACACCCTCGACTAGGAACAGTTTATAGGATGTACTTGTGGACTACTCTGGCCCCACTAGTATGATCTGCATCAAAGTCCTAGTAGTCAAGTACATATCCTAAAGGCTTTATCAACATGTGATCACAAAACAGTATTTGTTAACATGTTAAGATAAAGTGCAACCAGATAGCATACTATCATGTCGAGCAAGAAAGTCCTCCATGTATATGTCCAAGCATCCACTACAATATACATCGCATGTACAGTAATGGCCTCTAGGGCATACATATAACTAACAATCTCCTACTTGCACTGAGGCCATCTGTTGTAGTATCCAATACCCAACAATATAGCAGTGGTTGTAGTATCCCATACTCAACCATCCCATAATTTTCTCTTTTAGGAAAAGGCCTTCGTGAGTGGATCCGTCGTGTTGTCCTCGAAATCTCCCCTCCTATTCTCGATCTCCCTGGAGATCAACCATCTCCATGATCAGGTGATACTGCCTTAGAATATGTATGGATTACGGATGGGACGGGGGTTCCAAGGCCTAAGCCACAACTCCATTGTCACACAATGGTAGGAACGAAGTTCATCTCATGAACTAATGTATATCCAGACCTTCTCTTTGGTAGCATCCTTGGTAGTGATGTATTCAACCTTTATCGTCTAGTATGTCACGGTAACTAGCTTGGAACTCTTCTAACATACCGTCCCTCCACTGAGTGTAAGGAAAAAGCCTGTGACTGACATTTAGTCGTCCTTACCACCCTGGATCCTATCTAGTGATTCTCCCCAGGATCGATTGATACCATCTCACTATAGCTAGTGAGAATCCTAACATCCAATTAGATCTATCTCATAGATCCAAAAATTCAGGATTTTAGGAGGTATCACCTTGATCCTATATGGAGAATCTTTGTGATAAGAGGAGATTGACCGAGTGTAGCATAGGAAACTCCTTTCCTATCAAGAGTATGTCATCCACGTACAATACGAGGATCACCACCATACTCCCTACTACCTTTTTGTATATACAAGGTTCATCTACCATTTTGATGAAGTCAAACGCTTTGACTACCATATCAAAACAGATGTTCCAACTTCGCGATGCCTGCTTTATCCTGTTATGCAACTTGCACATGTTTCCGCTGCTCTCACTGTCTACGAAGCCCTCTGGCTGCGTACTTACAGACGCTCTCTTCTAAATCACTATTTAGAAAAGCAGTCATGACTCCCAACCGCTAGATATCGTAGTCATGGTATGCAGTAATGGCAAGTAGGATCCGGATGGACTTAAGAATAGCCACTGGAGAAAAGGTTTCATCATAAACCATATCTGATCGATGACAAGAACCTTTTACAACAAGTTTTAGCTTTGAAAGTCTCAACTTTTCCATGTACACCAAGAAATCTTCTCAAGATATACTTGCTCCTGATAGGGATTTAACCCTTCAGATAAAGCAACCAAAGTCCATACTTTGTTGGTGTATACGGATTCCATCTCAGATCGCTTAGCATCCAGCCATTCTCATAGAGTTCCCACTCCTGATGGCCTGCTCGAAACTAGCTGGGTCATCATCTCATGAAGCAATCCTTGCTCCTACTGTCATAGAGAAAACCGAAGTATCTCTCAGATGGGTGAGGAACCCTACCAGATCGGCGGAGAGGCTGAGGTTCGTCGGGAACTATTGAATCATTTGGTTCTACCAAATCATCAGCTGCAGTTTGTATAGCTGGAACTCTTTCCTGTTCTAACTCATTACCACTAATTTCTTCACAAGAAATACCCTTTATAAAAGGTGGCATGCTGATAAATAAAACACTTTTTGTTCCTCGGTAGGGTAGAAGACATTCCCTTGCGAATGCTTGGGATATCCAACAAACTTCCACAGAACTGACCTTGCCTCGAGCTTGTCTGGATTTTGCTTTAAGATATAGGCCGGACAACCCCAAATCTTAACTTTCTTAAGAGATGGGCTCTTCCCATACCATATCTCATATGGAGTGGTAGGCTCCTGATTTGGTTGGAACCGTATTCAATAGGTATGCAACTTCTAAAGTGCATAACCCCCAAAAGGAAATAGACAACTCAGTAGTATTCATCATAAGGCATACCATATCACATAGGTGTGATTGCTCCGCCCCGATATACCAACGTACTGTGGTGTATTCGGAGGAGTAATGCTGAGAGAGAATCTCATTCTCCTTTAGAATAGTCTAGGGATTCCGTGCTCAAGTATTCACCTTCCTGATCACATCAAAGGACATAATACTTATACCCATTTTGGTTCTCTACTTATAACTTATATTCTTTGAATTTCTCAAAAGGTTCAGACTTGTGTTTCAACAGAAACACATGTGCGAATCTTGAGAGATTATCAGTGAATGTAATGAAGTACTAAGATCCGGTCTTGGCATGTGTAGACAGGGGACCTACATCATCATGTATCAATCCCAAGAGTTCACTAACTCTTTCTCTGTTTCCAATAAACGGAGCTATGGTCATCTTATCTTTGTGACAAGACTGGCAAGTTTCACAAGATGTAATTTCAAACTGATTTAAATATGCATCTTTATGTAACTTCAGCTAGTCGGGTCGCATTGATATGACCTAGTCTACAATGCCTCAAGAAGGATTCGTTCATTTCTGAACTCTTCCTCTTGTGTGTGTTTTGTACGTTAAGAACTGCAGTTTGATTTAGAACGTATATGCCATTAGATAACGTGCCTGAACTGATCAACACTTGATATAGGAAATGTTCAAAACATTATCCAACAATACAAAATTATATCCTTCTTTACTTAATAAAGAGACTGATATGATATTGTATATCAGGTTCGGTATCTAATAACATTTGTTCAGGATCAATGTATTCTGGTAATACAGGGTGATAACTGCCAACAAACTTGGCTGCAACACTTGCACCGTTTCCAACTCTTGAAACTTATCACCCATTCTCAGTTCTCTACCTATCTGTAGCCCATGTAACAGATTACATTAACGGGATCCTGATCCGGTATCATATACCCAGGACATAGAGAATACTGAAAAACAGTTCTCGGTAATGAACACACCCAAAGAAGATGTATCATTATGCACTTTCTTCGTTTGGGCGGCACGGGAATCCTGGTATTCCCCTATTTCCTACTCGGTCTTATAACAGTTATAAGTTGGAGCGGGACCAATGTTCCCCAGCTCAGTATAACAAGCGGGTTCGGTCAATACATTCATATTATTATCTTGATTATGGCGTGACATGATCTCTACCTGGAGAGAGAGAGAAGAAAATACTCAACGTATGCTCTTACAAGATTAGATTGGTTATTATTTTATCTAATCAGGATGGCTACCACTGTTTTAGTCAAATCTTCCTTCAAACCCTAAAAGATAAGACTAGCTGAGATTAATTACACCCTACAAGTTCGCCAATCTTTCAACCAGGCCAGTGCCGGTACTTTGAGGGAGGTTCCCCGTGCTTTCGCATGGACCTAATTTAAATAAACCTCGTTTTCCTAGGGGCGTAACCCCGTTAACACTTTTCTAGACACCTACTTGATCGGCTAATTGTGATGTGTAAAACTCTCCCAGGAGTAACTCTTACTCGCAGTGGGTATCGGGATCCAAGTATCTCATAGAAGGTATGCAATCTCATTGCAAATTTCAACACTTGAAATTCCCGATAATATTTTGCCCCTAGCAACTTATGACCTTGGCTAAGGTCAACAAATCATAAGCGCTAGCCAAGTTCAACCCGTCATTTCCCGATTGAATTAAACCCACCCGCACGACCCTTGGCTAAGGTCAACAAAGTCGCACGACTACCCTAACTCAATCGCATCATATGCTTAGCAGATAAGCACTAATTAGCTACCGCACACTACTCCTTGGCTAAGGTCAACAAACGTAGCACGAATACTAACTAGTACTTATCTGAAATGACGGAGGGCTACGACAGGTTTTTAAGAAAACCTTTTGCGTAATGAACTTGATATTGTCGTAGAATCGAGTGATTTTGAAAAAGAGTGTTTTTGAGGCTTTTACTAGTTTTACTAAAGAGGTCACTCCCGGTGAAGAGATCTCAGTTCTTTCCTTATCGAATAAGGTGCAGGATATTTCAAAAATACCACTGTGCAAAGTAAAAACTATAAAAGCAATCAAAAGACAAACCGAGTTTGTAGCATCTGCTAGTTATTGCTAAAGAGGTCACTCCCGGTGAAGGTATCTCGGCTCTTTCCTTATCGAATAAGGTGCTAGATATTCTACAAGGAATACCGCTATGCAAAGCAAGAACTAGAGCTACCAGTTTTTAAAACAAATTTCTACAACATCTTTTAGGTTTCTTTTATTTCATTAATCTCATTAATGAAGTCTCATTTATTATGCTTCCCAAGCATCACATATGAAAATAAAAACAACAATATTAATTATATCTCATATATAAAATATATAGGCATTCGTCTCAGAATATAATCAATGATCACATCACAGAATATCGCAGCAGAATAAATCATATGAAATATTGGATATACTAGGATTTCCGTGTTTTAGAATAAACCTGTATAAAACACGGATTTCACGGTCGTGATGAATAGCCAATCCCACACCCCGAAACCCCTACGAGAGCGGCAAGCAACCCTACCAATTCTAGAGTTAGGAGACCCGGTCTCAACTCCTCGAGATGGTATCCCACTGGACTTTAGAACCCGGTTACTTGTGCTCCCCGCCTTGGGTCTATCCTAATGCGGAAAAGTAAATAATAAATAATGGTGACATCATCCTCAACCCGGAAGTGCCCCAATAAAAGAATATTACATATAATGAATTTTACATGAATGAAAATGAAAAACTCTCATCTCACATAAAAAAAACCCGGCTATTCAAACACGACGATCCAATATAACATATCCCAGCAACACATAACATCACATGTCATCAACGTAAGTAAATATGCGTATCCCAATTGTCGTTGACATATAGCACCGAAACCGGCGATACACCACATATTACACTTACGGTCGCATAAAAGAAAGTGAAAAACTACAACAGTTAGAATCCGCAACCAGCTTAGACATCATAAACCCAACGTATCACATACTTTGGATTTCATGCCTAACCAAATGAATTCCTTAGACATCGCATACCTAACAATTATAAACCCCGCATTTTAGTCTCGATCTCGAAAACACTTTTCAATATCTGTCAGGTAATTCAATATGATTCCCGACATCTTAATCGAATACTTGTCGGAAACTTTAGTAGACGGGCGCACCCCCCGATGCCGTCGACGAAGTGCACTAAGGCGGAACAGCGCTGCCGCGAGCACCCGAACGGATACTTTTGGCGACAGGGTTCTCCTACAGTCACTTGGTCAGGGCTATGGGGCGTGGCTATCTAATAAGGTTACCCGGGGAGTATCCGCGTACGCTACGTGATTGCGACGGAGTTTTGATCACATCAAAATCCCGTTGCAACCGATCAAAAGAGACTAAATTGCTAGATTTATAACATTCAAATTAGTTATCTCATAACTACTTGTGGATTCCAAATATTGTATCCCATCACATGATACCTGGGCGACATTAAACTTTTCGATCGATTCATCAAAGTCCCATAATTCCCTGACAGCTCAACACTTTAGCACGGTTTAATAATACCCAGAATATGCAACAGTACCTATGCACCAGCCGTAGAAGGGCAAACCCAAGCCTCACTCATGTCGCCATGGAACTGCGGCAAACCCTAGGGTATGACCGCGGTTCCGTGATCCAAAAAGTCGAGTTAGGGTTTCATTCTTCTAGAGGGTTCATAGAATTACTTGCATGTTTTTCCGAATACGTTAAACTTGGAAAAATGGGTTTTTGACATAAGTGTGGCCATAGCTGTTAACATCTCTTTGAGCTTTTGTTGTTGTTGCTCCTGAGCTTTAGTCACTGATCGCGTAAGCGGTCGATGACCTATGGAGATACGGCTATCCTCTTTTCCGAATGCCATATAGATGGTGTGCACTACCATGCCCCCAGACTTGGGGCGTTTAGATTCAATGTTCTTGCGATTCGCCGCAAACACCGGAATTTTCTCCAGCTTTCTCCTCTTGTGAGCGGTCGAAGTTGAGGGGGCCGTTGCAGTGGGCACCCAAACAGCTGTCGCTTTCTATGGTTTGACAGGGTAATCCTCTTCTTGCCGAACCTTCATCTTTTTCTGTTGGCGGAGATAGTCTTGATCTATCACGGAGTCCTGGACCTGTCGCCAAACTTTGTAAATTTTAGAGGACAGCCGCTGAGGGGGCTGTTCCAGCTTCGCCTTTGTGATCTTTTCAACGGGCGGAGGAGACTTTTTTAGCACGGCAGTTGGCAAATTCCTGCGCACCCTGTTAAGTAATTCAAAGCTGTTCCCGGTTGGAACGGCAGTATCAATTTCCACCGTTAGAGCCGGCGGAGTCAGTCCAGAAGGAGAGTTGCCCCCAGCCTTCCTTACTCGGCGCCAGTGGCGACGTCAAGCGTGTCGAGCCATTGGGATTGCCTCAGCTGTAGGGATGACTTCCTCATACCCCTTATGTTGGTCAGAAGTTGTCGTTGTTAGCCTATTGAAGACTGATGTCCGCTGAGTGGGGATAACCAACCTATCGAAGGCAGACTTCCGAGCAGGGGAAGCAGCCTTGACGATTTTTCCTGGAACAGGAGCTGAAACAGTCAGTCTTGTGAAGATCGACCCTTTGGCAGGAGAAGTCGCCTTGACGATTTCATGAGCAGGAATAGCTATCTGCTTAGGGATAACCCTTTTTGGTATCGCGGGCTTCTTCATGGGCCCAATTGAGCTTGGCCCAGTCTATCAAAGACTGAGGTGTTGGAGCTGGACGACCCGTTGAGAGGGGCCGCAGTAGTTGTGAGCCGATTAAAGACCGAGCTGTTCGGAGCTTCGTGCAATGGTACAGGGGGTTGAAGCTCATCGATGGGAGCATGGTCCCGAAGAATAGCCCAGTGGTGTCTTGAGTTACCTGCTCCACTGGCATTGTGAAAAGGGAGGCCGCTTGGGGCCCGTAGGTTACACCTCCAGATGAGGCGGAACGGGAGTTGCAGTTGCAGCTGGAGCAGTTAGAGGCCATTGATGTTCTTTTTTCTGCACGAGAGCAAAACCAAATCTTAGTTCCTCGAATCCAAGGGCAACCATATTAAACCGTGATTTGTTCGCGAACACGACACACGAAGTGTAGAGTGGAAAGAGGAAGAGGCCCCACTGGGCGTGCCAGAATCTGTTCTCCTCCGAAACACAGAGACGGAACTGCGGAGTTTCGTCTTGCCTGAATTTGGGGGCAGATGCTAATTGGTTCTATCCGTCCACCTCTCCAAATATGCCAAGTTGATTTATGACATCGTGTATCGAAGGTTTAAACGGATGCGGCCGATATAACAGACTTCATCAGATTCCCTCTCATTGAGGGGTGTTTTGATTGTGGGGACGCTCTTCCCTGCAGGCGCAAGCCCCTGCAGTTAATTACGCTACCATATCGTGGTAACCACTTTCTCCTTCTCCAGATGGTCACATCGTGTTGTGTGAGTTTTTTTTGTTTTTGGTTGCCCGTGGATTGTATACGGAGAC
Organism: Agapanthus africanus; assembly: GCA_030015575.1. Classification (NCBI taxonomy): domain Eukaryota; kingdom Viridiplantae; phylum Streptophyta; class Magnoliopsida; order Asparagales; family Amaryllidaceae; genus Agapanthus; species Agapanthus africanus. The sequence continues at coordinate 215,700,961 of JASDDO010000006.1, forward strand.
TAATTTATGTTGTCGCCCGTAGGGCGTGGATTAGTCCAAATCTGTATTTTCTTAGATTTGGGTTTTGGTTGGGTTTAAGGATACGTTAGTCTCATTTGAGACTAAGATCAACTTAAACGTATGTTAAGGATACGTTAGTCTGATTTCAGACTAAGATCAACTTAACGGGATCGTTTAGATCCGACAAAAGAGCATTTGGGCTCTATTGTCTAGTTTAGGGACATTGCGGTCGAAGGTTAGTTTAAGGACATTATGGTCCAATGTTAGTTTAAGGACATCTCGGTCCAATTTAAGACATCATAGTCTATAAAGGTTAAGGACATCATAGTCCATGGGTTTAAGGACCCCACAGTCCGAGGTTAAGGACATCATAGTCCATGGGCTTAAGGATCCTACAGTCCGTAGTTTAAAGACGTCATAGTCTATAAAGTTTAAAGACATCATACACCATGAGTTTAAGGACCCTACTGTCCATGGAATGATTGGTTATCGGGACCCGTCACCTCTCTGAAGACGTTGAAGGATTACAATGACAAATATCAAATGAGTGAAGAGATGCACCTTTGAACCAAAGTTGATTGGGAAATCTGTAGTCCAATTTGGGAATAAGATCAATTAATTAGATTATGAGCACATGGGCTCAGTTAAATCTGAATTGAGGACTTACGGCCAACTTGGGCTAAGTCCAATTAGGTTTGAAATGTTGGACCTTTGTTTGGACTGTTGAACATTTGTCTGTGCTCAGCTCCCCATTATTTAGCAATGCTAAACAGGGGTTTGGGGCTCTGACAATATTTTGTCTTTGGCCGAGCACTAGCCATTCATTATAGCTCTGGACTTTACTTTGCATATCATATGAACTGATCAATTTTGAGGTTCAGTTGAAGGGGACACTTGCCTCTGGAAAACTTAGCCAATTTGGGCTAAGATCAGTTTGAATATAGTGTTAAACACTAGCACATATTTGGCGATCACGTGTTCCCACATAATGCATTTAAAAATAGTGTTAAACTCTAAAAGAATGAAGTGCTTACAATAGTGTTAAACACTAAGGACAAAATACTCAAAATAGTGGTAAACACTAAAAATGAGGTGGTCACGTGAGGCGCCAGAGAATTGAGCCAGAATTCCTTTATTTTACTCTCAAAATCTGCAAATAAGTGCTAAACACTTAGTCTTCAGGCCATCACGTGTGGGAACGTGATGGGCATCTATGCACTGGATATTAACAAGACTTGTTAGGGGTCACGTGGGGACACGTGAGGGCGCCCAAAGTCTGTTCTGCCTTTGCTTTGTTCTCTCTTTTTGAGAAATTTATCTAAGGGTCACATGGGAGCACGTGACCCAACTTCATTTGTTCTCTTTTGATTACTGACGAGGGAAGTCACGTGTTGCCACATGATCAGGTTGGATACTGGCTTTTTTACGTGCATGGAGAGTTTTAAGTCCCTTATTTAAGAATTAAATTCTTTTGTAGGGTTGAACCCTAATTTTATTTAGAGGAATTAAATTCCTATGAATTTGGAAGAATTAAATTCTCTAAACCCAACTCTCCCTCTAAATTTTGGATCTGCATGGCAGAATCTTCCCGATGAGAATTAAATTCTCAACTTATGAGGAGATCTGCTTCTGCAGATCTTCAACCATGAAGAAGAAGAACTAAGTTCTTGTTTTAAGGGTTAAACCCTGTCTCTGTTGGAGGAATTAAATTCCTAAGTAGTTGGAGGAATTAAATTCCTAAGTATTTGGAAGAATTAAATTCTTCAAACTCAATTCTCTCTCTAAATTTTGGATCTGCATGGCAGAATCTCCCCGATGAGAATTAAATTCTCAACTTATGAGGAGATCTGCTTCTGCAGATCTTCAACCAAAGGAAGAACTAAGTTCTTATTCAGAAGAGTTAAACTCTTAGATTGAGAATTAAATTCTCTTATTATTTTATGGGAGTTTATAGAATGATCTCTCACCTAGGATTTCTTTCTTTTCCTGAAGAAATCTTTTTTCTCTCTGGAGAATTAAATTCTCTTCTCCTTTTTTTTCTCTATTGTTGTATCTCTTCAGAAAAAATCCTCCCCTCTTCTCTTCTTGGCTCCTATTTATAAGAGAAAGAAAAGAATCGGTTTGTTTAATCAATTTTTCATTGAAAGATTTTGATTGTTTTTGTAACCAACATGATCTTTTAGATCACTCAGTGAATTTTATTCACCATTGGATTTTTAATCCAAAAGATATTTTGTCTGTTATTCCTGGCAAATTTCAGGGAAATCTTTCCTTTTATAGAATCTTTCTATAAATTGGTGATTTTTAATCACCATTGGATTTTTAATCCAACGATGCTCCACTTTACAAAGCACAATCTTTTTTGTTTGGAAAGGTTTAGAGAAATATTTTTCCAGTTAGGGTTCTCGATTCCCTCTTAATTAGAGTTAGGGTTCTCGATTCCCTCTTAATTAGAATTTAATTCTATTAGTTCAGAAGGCTTAAGAGCTTGTCACGTGTTAGCACGTGACCTTCTGATTGACCATTTAATTAGAATTTAATTCTATTATTTCAGAGATCTTAGGATCCCATCACGTGTTGACACGTAACCTCCTGATTAAGTATTTTAACCAGAATTTAATTCTGTTGTTTTAAAGAGCTCAGGAATTATCACGTGTGGGCACGTGATGCCCCATTGGGTTTTTCCCTGTTATTTTATTATACCTTTTTCAGTGGGTTTAAAGGTCCATCACGTGTAGGCTCGTGACCCCATTTGAAGTTGTGTATCTCAGCGCCTATAACTTTGCCCATAGAAGGTCACGTGTCCCCATGTGATGCCCAATCACGTGTGGACACATGATGCTTCTCTTGTGTATTTCTTTGCTGCTTTATTCAGTTCCCATGAGGGAACAGTGATGTTGTGAGGCTGAATGCCGATTGATAGATTCACCGACTCGGATATATTGTAGATACGTATACCTGTTAGCATTTCGCGTACGATGTACCTTATGTTACGTTCATGACATTCTCATTGCATTATATATACCTGTGCTAGTATACCTACATCATTATCGATGATGCTTATGTTACACTTACACAGATTTGCCGGCTCACACACATTCATCATCGATAATTGCTATATCACTTACACAGTAGAATTGCCCCCATCGTATGCTATGTTGCATGATATACTTGCTATGCTCACATCATTATGATATGTCGCATGATATACTGATATGCTCACATCACTGCTCCATGTGCATGATATACGGATATGCTAACATTTCTGTTATATGTCGCATACATCATGCTTTACGATTATATGCATTAAGATGCTGTTTTCATGAGATTCTGTATTTGAGAACCGTGGTTATGTTTCAAAAGAAAGTATGTATTGTTTTAAAAACCCGGTTTCTCTTGATATGATATTTTGAGACGTCCACCATGTGTTTACTTGGTTCTGAGATTGGTATGTGAAACCCGATTCGAGGAGCGGTAGACACCGTCTGCGAGTACATGGTGGACCCAGTGAGGTACCCCAGGGCAAGAAGACTCGTATAGTTAGGCGGTGAGCCTGGCAGGGGAGCACTACTTACCGGTGATAGTATTTGGACTCGGCGGTTATCCGGAGGATACCGACCGGAGTCGTGAGATGGATATGAGGGCCGACCAGAGTATGCGGCGCCTGAGGGCCGATCTGAGGATGCGGAGCCTGAGATATGAGGATTTACATGTCGATGCTGGACACGGGTTTCATGATGTTTCGAGTGTCGGTGTTGGACACTCAGGTTCCATGATTTTGATGTGTCAATGATGGACACACATTGGTTGATATCCTCATATTTACATGCATATGCTTTCATGATATTTACATGCATGATGTTGTTGTGTCATTGATGGACACGTAGATGTTATCTACATGTTGATAGGCATTGATTATATTGTTGGCACATATGCAGATACGGTTACCCTAGATATCATAGTATTACCTTTATGATATAGTTGGCCTAGGAATCGTTGTTTTATTCGATTTCTACCTGATGATGTTTTCTACTCACGAGTTGGCAACTCACTCCCGTTGTGCCACAGTTCTTGCAGGTTGACCGCATGGATCAGTAGCGGTATCGCTGGCACACAGCTTACTTTCGGATGATTTTCTTGGGTAGGTGGTACATATTGGATCGTGCCACTCTTGTATTTATTATTCCTGTTGTATCTAGTCAACTCTATCAATCAGAAACTAGTATTTGTATAAGTAGTGAGACTTAGCAAGACTTATATTTACGAGACTTAGAGTGATGGGTTATATGTTCGCTTGGTGGGTTGATATCTTGCTTATTTCATTATGCTTTGTGCTGATCTTCGCCGTTGGGTGTTGTATACATATATTCTGTCTTGCGTGGTTGTGATCCCACCGATTGGCGAAGAGCTAGCTCCCGCTTGGAAATGCCTTTATTGTTGTTATGTATATGTGATTTTGGATCAAAATATACAAAGGAGGTACTGCCCAAATTTTTAAAAGACGAAACATGTTTTCCAACTAGTAGAATCCACTTGCATTTTTCATGTTCCATTATCTATGCATTTAATAAAACGTTTGATTTCATCATACCTTTATTTCAAAACTTCACCTCTTTTATTTTCTTTAAAAGGTTTAGATTTCTGAGCTTCGGCTTACTTGAATTACGTTACGCCTTTAGACGTTGCGTGATTTAAGTGCCGGTCACGAACTAGATTTTTCGGGTCATGATATTTTGTCTTCACCCTCAATGGAGGGGCGGTTTGTTGGAAGAGTTCCAAGTAAGAAACCGTGGCAAACTCGATGATGGAGGCTGAATACATCGCTGCCAACGATGCTTCCAAAGAGGCTATCTGGATGAAGAAGTTCATAACCGAACTTGGTGTGGTTCCATCCATCGAACATCCAATAACTTTGTATTGTGATAACAATGGAGCTGTGGCTTTGGCCAAGGAACCCAGGCCCCATCAGCGATCCAGGCATATTCTGAAGCGGTATCACATGATCCGGGAGATAGTTGATCGCCGGGAGATCGAGATCAAGAGAGTTGACACGAAGAATAACACGGCGGATCCACTCACGAAGGCCATACCCCAGATACAATTTGAGAGACTCTTCGGGATGTTAGGTATGAGATACTACAACAGTTGGCCTTAGTGCATGTGGGAGATTGTTAGTTATGTATATGCCCTAGAGGCCATTATTGTACATATGATGTATATTGTAGTGGATGCTTGGATATATATAGAGAGGATTTTCTTGCTCGACATGATAGTATGCTATCTGGTTTCACTTTGTCTAAACATGTTGACTTGTATTGGGTTACTGTCTTGCTCTCACATGTTGATAAAGCCCTGAGGATATGTACTTGACTACTAGGACTATGATGCAGATCATACTAGTGAGGCCAGGGTGGTCCAAAAGTACATCCTATAATAGTTCCTAGTCGAGGGTGTATCGAGACAGGGCATCGATACTCCAGAGTAGACTAGCGTATACGCCTCTTGACCCATATGATAGGCGATAGATGATCCCACATCCATTGTTGTTTGACATCAAAGATGGTATACAGGTGCTCAGTGGAGACTGAGTATGTCGAACAGGACACGCCGAGAACTCCTAGTTGGTATTATACCTGACGTCAGATAGCAGTTCTCTGGTGACACTGGTACAGGTTAGTCTGTAGACCCGATATCGTCATAGAGTCTTATGTGATTCCCACTGTGCTTTGATTTCCACCTTACCACGTTCAAGAGAGCGTGCAAAACAGTGGTTTTTGGGTACAGTCCCAAGTCACATGGAGGTAATGAGCGGTAGGAAGGGATTCGTCTCTCCCGGTATTGGGGGTTGATGTTGCGCTGTGCTGGATTGGCTGTAATAGGAAGTCCCTGGCCAGGGCTGATACGGAGATCTACGAGTAAGTGTTATCAGTAGTTTCTCGACCCGTTATGAGCCTCACATCGGCATGACTTATCAAGTTACTGGGGTTTGACGTTTACCACCCCTAGACTAGATATGCGACATATCAGACGAAAAGACCGGACTGTACGGTAGTGTTGCTGTTGGATTCACAAGAGTATAGATAAGCATGCTTGTTGATCTTCTGATCGCTCAATACCCGGGTAGACGTTACGTCCAGCTAGTACCGCTGAAGGCTTGTGGGTGACTGATATGATCATCACCTACTGCCAGTGTATTGACGAGTCATTAGAGTCCTACACAGAGGTTTCCTGGCTCAGGCAAAATGAAGTAAGAGCACATATATAATATGTGCGGGACCGAGATTAATACGCGTATGTGATACCGTATTCTAATCTCGCGATATATGATATCGGTCGGTTATATGTGATATAGCCGGGTTATCGAATCAAGTATTGATTCGATAAGTTGATACAAATGATATTAGTCGGTTATATGTGATATAGCCGGATTATTAAATCAAGTGTTGATTTAATAATTTAATGTATGATTATATATTCGATATATTAATTTTACATTAACTAATATTAGCTCACTTAAGCATTTATTTATCTCACTTATACATTTAATATATGTGTGATGTATATTAATGTATTGTTTATTTGTATCAAGCTTGATGATACATTGTACATGGGTGTATGAGACTCATACCATACTTTAGATAATTAGGTTTTTATTTATTTAAGGTAAATACAAAATTAAGTGGAAATTAGTCATGGTTGGATGCTTGTGGAAGCATGTGGAAACTATTGACTTAGTCCACTAATTTTGTTTTACTTTAAATATTTATTAACCCAACCATTATCTTTAGTCATGGTTAAGTCCCTGCATGAGATATTATCTCACCCATGGTTGCTTGACTTTCTCATTCATTCTACACTTCATCATCTTCTTCATCAAAAGAAACCTCTCTAGGTTTTCAAGAGGTGAAGAAAATTAGTGAAAAAAATAATTCTAAAGTAAGCAAAAATCCTACTTCATCAACCTACACTAGATTAGCCATTTAGTTTAGGTTGTTTACTTCACTAATTCCCAATTAGTGAAGAGGTAGCTTGAGTTGGAGACTCCTCGACGTAGATCATCTTCGGCCTCGAAGACTTCAAGCAAGCTTATTCCTTTCGCCTTGTGAACCCTTACTAGAGTCCGGGAGATCACTACTTGGAGCGAAGGGACTACTACACGGAGCTATTGGTCTACAAAGGTTTTATTCCTCATTCACTTAGTGTAATGTTGTTTACATGCATAGCTTACTCCTAATCCTTTAGTTAGATCCTTGGTTTGGGTTACTTAGCACACTAAAATTTATAAAATGGCATGGTTGATTCCTTCCGAAACCTTGTAGTCGTGCTAAAGAACCCTTTAGTATTCTTCTAACATCGTCTAATTCATACTTTGTTGGTGTATATGGATTCCATCTCAAATCGCATAGCATCCAGCCATTTCACAGAGTCCCCAGTTATGATGGCCTGCTCGAAACTAGTCGGGTCATCATCTTCCCTGATGCAATCATCGCTCTCACCGTCTATGAGAAAACCGTAGTATCTCTCAAGTGGACGAGGAACCCTACTAGATCTGCGGAGTGGATGAAGTTCGTCGGGGACTATTGAATCCTCCGGTTCTACCAAATCATCAGTTGTAGTTTTTGTATCTGGAATTTCTTCCAGTTCTACCTCATTACCACTAATTTTTTCACAAGAAATTCCTTTTCTAAAAAGGTGGCATGTTGAACAACAAACACTTTTTGTTCCTCACTGTGGTTGAATAGATATCCATGTGAATTCTTTGGATATCCCACAAACTGGCAAAGAACTGATCGTGCTTCGAGTTTGTCCGGATTCTGTTTCTTAACATAGGCCGGACAACCCCATATCTTAACTTATTTAAGAGACGGTCTCTTTCCACTTCATATCTCATATGGTGTTTTAGGCACAGATTTTGATGGAACTTAATTCAATAGGTATGCAGCTATCTCAAGTGCATAACTCCAAAAAGAAATAGGTAACTCAGCAACACTCATCATAGAGCACACCATATCTAATAGGGTGAGATTCCTCCACTCCGACACTCCATTGGGTTGTGGTGTGTATGGAAGAGTAAGCTGAGAGAGAATCTCATTCTCTTTTAGATAATCTCGGAATTCCGTGCTTAAGTATTCACCTTCTCGATCAGATCGAAGGATTTTAATACTTTTACCCGTCTGGTTCTCTACTTCGCACTTATATTCCTTGAATTTCTCAAAATCTTCAGATTTGTGTTTCAACGGGAACATATGTCCGAATCTTGAGAGATCATGGGTGAATCTAATGAAGTACGAGGAACTATTCCTAGTATGTGTAGACATAGGACCGCATACTTCACTATGTATTAGTCCCAAGAGTTCGGCAGCTCTTTCTCTGTGTCCTGTAAACGAAGTTTTGGTCATCTTGCCTTTGAGACATGACTGACATGTTTCATAAGATGTAAATTCAAACGGATTCAAATATTCATCTTTATGCAGCTTGGCTAGTCTTGTCGCATTGATATGACCAAGTCTACAATGCCACAAGAAGGCTTCGCTCAATTCTGAACTTTTCCTCTTATGTATGTTCTGTATATTTAGAACTGTATTTTGATTTAGAACGTATATACCGTTACACAACGTACCAAACCCAATCAACCCTTGATTTAGGAAAATGTTCATAACATTTTTCTCTAATGCAAAGTTATATCCTTCTTTATCTAATAAAGAAACGGATATGATATTGCATATCATTGACGGTATGTAATAACAGTCGTTCAAAATCAATGTATTACCATTTGGTAATACAAGGTGATATTCGCCTACAGTTTTGGCAGCAAAAATTTCTCCATTCCCTACTCTGAGATACATATCACCCTTTCTCACTTCTCTACTTGTCTTTAACCCTTGCAATATATTACAAATGTGGGATCCTGATCCGATATCTAATACCCAGGACGTAGAGTAGACTGAGAAACAGTTCTCAATAACTAACACACTCGAAGAAAAAGCATCAGCAAACTCTTTCTTCGTTCGGGTTGCATGGAAATTTTTGCATTCCCCTATCTCTTGCCCAAACTTATGACAGTTGTCATAAGATAGATCGGAACCAACATTCCTCAGCCCAGTATAATAATTGGGTTCGGTCAATACATCCATATTATTATCTTGATTAAGGCGTGACATGGTCGCTACCTAGAGAGAGAGAAGAAAACACTTTAGTGTGCGCTCTTGCAATATTAGATTAGTTATTATCTTATCTAATCAGGATGGCTCCCACTATTTTTATCAAATCTGTTAGGAATATGTATGCCCTAGAGGCCATTATTGTATGATATAGTTGATGCTTGGACATATATATAGAGGACTTTCTTGCTCGACATGATAGTATGCTATCTGGTTGCTCTTTATCTTAACATGTACACTTGTATTATTATACTGACTCACTTTGTCACGAGCCGAATGTAGCACGTGACCGACACTTAAATCTGTTAGTTATATGTATGCCCTAGAGGCCATTACTGTACATACGTTGTATATTGTAGTGGATGATTGGACATATATAGGGAGGAATTTCTTGCTCGACATGATAGTATGCTATCTGGTTACTCTTTATCTTAACATGTACTCTGATTGTCTCTATGTCACATGTTGATAAAGCCCTTAGGATGAGTACTTGACTACCAGGACTATGATGCAGATCATACTAGTGAGGACAGTGTAGTCGCCAAGTACATCCTTCAAATGTTCCTAGTCGTGGGAGTACCGAGACAGGGCATCGATACTCTAGAGTAGACTAGCGTATGCGCTTCTTGACCCATATGATGGGCGATGGATGATCCCATATCCATTGGTGTTTGACATCAGAGAAGGTATACGGGTGCTCAGTGGAGACTGGGTACACTGGACGGACTCGCCGAGAACTCGCAGATGGTATTATACCTCACGTCAGATGGCAGTTCTCTGGTGATACTGGTACAGGTTAGTCTGTAGATCCGAGATCGTCATAGAGTCTTGTGTGATTCCCACTGTAGTTTGATTTCCATCATACCACGTCCAAGAGGGCATGCAAAAAGGTGGCTTTTGGGTACAGTCCCGAATCACATGGAGGCAATAAGCGATAGGAGGGGTTTCGTCTCTCCCGGTATAGGGAGTTGATGTTGCGCTGTGTTCGAATGGCTATAACTGGAAATCCCTGACCAGGGTTGCTGAAATTTACTGGTAAGAGTTATCAGTAGTTTCTCGAACTGTTATGGACCTCATATCGACATGACTTATCAAGCTGCTGGGGTCTGACATTTACCACCCATAGGCGAGATGTACGACATATCAGACGAAGAGACCGGACTGTACGGGAGTGTTACTGGTTGGATTCACGAGAGAATGTATAGGCTTGCTTGTTGATCTTCTGATTGCTCAATACCTGGGTGGCTGTTACGTTTAGCTGACCGCTTGCAGCTTGTGGGTGTTTGATATGATCATCACCTATTGCCGGCATATTGACGATTCTTTAGAGTCCTACACAGAGGTTTCCTGGCTCAGGCAAAACGGAGTAGGAGCATATATGTGATATTTGCGGGACCGAGAATAATACGTGTATGCGATACCGTATTAGATTCTCGCAATATGAGATATCAGCCGGCTATATGTGATATAACCGGGTCATCGGATCAAGTGTTGATTCGATGAACTGATACATATTATATTAGTCGGTTATTTGTGAAATAGCCGGATTATCGGATCAAGTGTTGATTCGATAATTTAATGTATAATTATATATTTGGTATATTAAATTACATTAACTAATATAAGCTCACTAAAAGATTCTTTTTCTCACTCGGGTAATACATTGATATATATGCGATATATGTTAATTGTATTATTTTATTTTGTTACAAAATATATTATATATATGATATATAATATTGTAACAAGTTAAGGTTACAAATGCAACATGTTTTGTGGAGTTTAAACATGGTTAGGGTTTGGATTATGGTTAAACCTTCTTGAAGCTTCTAGAAGCTTTGCTTTGGTTTTTAACTAAAGATATTTTCTAAAGATATTTTGGTTGATATTTGTTAACCCAACCCAACCTTTCACCATGGTTAAGTCTCTACATGGGTTAAGTTATCATACTTAACCCATGGTTGCATTTTTAACCTCACTATGATTTCATTATTCATCACAAAAGGATTGATTATCTTCTTTCTTCTTCTTCCTTGCATGAAAAGCTTTCTAGCTTTTTGTGAAGTGATGAAAATGAGTGAGAAATAGAAAATAAATGAGAGCTAAATTCCTACTTCATCATCCTCATCTATTCTAGCCACTTAGATTAGGGTGTTTGCTTTGCTCATACTTGATTAGCAATGCAAGAGCTTGGGTTTGAGTTTCTTCAAGGTAGATCATCTTTGTTATCGAAGATCGGAAGCAAGCTTGGATCTTTCTTTTATGGAGCCTCTCTAGAGTCCGGATACTCGATGATCGCAGCGAAGGGACCTCAACACGGAGCTTTAGAAGTGAAGGACCGGACTACAAAGGTTGTAATCCCAAACTCTTAGAAGTAAAGTTGTTTACTTGCTTTGTTTCACCTAATCACTAGTCTAAGATCTTGGTTAGGGTAGTTCGGCACGTCTAAATTTTAAATCGGGCATGGTTGATGCCTTGTAGACCCTTGTAACAGTGCCTAGTAACCCTACAGTGGTATCAGAGCCAGGCTAGAGCTTTAGGCGAAGTCTAGACGAAGTTTAAAGTCCGATCGAACCCCGGAACCCCGACACGAACCCCTTCTATGGAAATTTTTTAAAATGTTGATTTTTCTGTATTGAAAATACTCAGAAAATTAAGCAGGTGATTTTATGGATATGTGTGAAAAACGACCCCATGATTCCATTAAAGCGCCGCGGAACCGCGGCCAAACCAGGGTATTGGCGGCGGTTCCGCGGCAAGACTTGAGAATTAAGGGATATTTTTTCAACAGTTGATCCGTAGGTGTTACCTAGTGCTTCTGGGAATTTTTAATATTACTCAAGTGTTGAGTTTTCTGGAGATCTTTTGTATTCGTTGATTCGATCGGAAAGTTTAACTTCGTTTAAGTTTTTTCCGGGTAATTTAGAACGTGTTAAAAAGTTCGAACGGATATCAATAACTCACTTTTTCCTGACCCGGAAAATTTCCAAGTGTTGGATTTTTCCTTAGTTAAAGAACGTTCTAAGTTGTGCAAGTAAGGCGGTGGACCCTACAAGAACACAAATCTTAACTCGATTATGTGACCGTCTGAACCGCCTCTAAACCTTAGGGTTTGGGGCAGTACGGCGTTGCCACATGTGAGGCGTTGGTTTGACCCTTCTACGGCTGGACCATTGGTACTGTGGCATGTGGTGGATGCTTTTAAACTACGCTCAAGTGTTGAGAACTATTTGGGAAATCTTGGGTGTTTGTTTATTCGATCGAAAAGTTTAACATTGTCTATTTATCTGGAATGTGATACAATATTTGGAATCCACAAGTAGTTATGAGATAACTAATTTGAATGTTATAAATCTAGCAGTTTAGTCTCATTTGATCGGTTGCCACGGGATTTTGATGAGATCAAAAGTCCGTCGCAATCACGTAGCGTACGCGGATACTCGCCGGGTAAACTTAATAGATAGCCACGTCCCATGGTGTTACGACCCGCAGGGTACGGAACGTGACTGGCACTTAAGTTACGAAACGTCTCAAGGCGTCCGTAAAATAAGTAAGCCAAAGCCTAGAAATCAAAACCAAATAAGCAGTAGAGTGAAGGAAAAACCAATCAATTAAAAACGAATTTATCAAATAAGTCATATCAAGCCTTTTTAAAAGCAATGTCCATTTTTCCGAAAATTTCGGCAGAGTCTCCTTTGTAAATACTGGCCCCCAAAATGGGTACAACAAGAACATATATGAATACAAAAAATAAGGCATCTCCAAGCGGGAGCTAGCTCTTCGCCACAAGGCGGTCACAAATCCCACGCAATATAAATCAGCAATGCGGAAAATAAGCATAAAAAGGCATAAGTAAGAAGCAACATGTCGGCTCAAGTGAGCGCGACCCAAAGAAACAATATACATGCCCACAAATCTCACCGTCTCGCCTCTAAGTCAATATACAATAGTACTGGTAGATACAGTAGATGGAGTACACTAGATACAATGAATGTACAAGGTGGAAGACAAAATAAACATATAACCCACCTATGAGAAAAAATCCTCAATCCACGCAAAAGGAGGAAGTGCGTCCGCCGCAACAGTACTGACGGATCGGACCTGCCAAAAAAGTCTGTGGCACAACGGGGGTGAGTTACCAACTCGTGAGTAATAAATAACATCTATAGAGGCTATCGCAAGCATGCACACAAGCATCCTAGCATCTACAATACAGGTATGGCAGGATATACTAGCAGGTATGTATGCAACATGAATGTACTAGCAGGTATGTATGCAACATGAATGTACTAGCAGGTATGTATGCGACATGAATCAACTTGTGATCTGAATATGTACATATAAGAATCATTATTTACTTTTTGGAAAATCTTTTTAAATATCAGCATAATATCAATAGAATCAACAAGAATCAGCGTCCAGCATCGACACCTCAAAACTGTCTCAATCTCATGTATCCATATCATAATATCTCTGGCCTCAGCCGTCCGGCTGACCCATCTCAAATGTCAATATCTCATCATCTCGTGGCCACGGTCGGTATCCTCTAGATATCCGCCGTGCCAAAAAATCACCGGTAGGTAGTCCATCCCCTGCCAGGCTCAACGTCAGCAACACGACCTTCTTGCCCCGGGGTATCTTACCGGGCCCACCATGTATCCGAGACGGTTCATCCAACTCCTCGAAACGGGTCTCGAAAACCACAACAAACTCATGGTGAACGACACTTACATCACTAGAAAACTGCAATTTTGCATATTTTAAAAAGGGTAATAAGTTTTAGAAATTTTGCGGTTTCCCCCCGAAATCCAGAAATATCATAAATCTCAAGAAATCCTCATAAGTGCATATGTCAATGATAATGAACGCATATGGTATCATTAATCAAATGGCAATGTATGATTAATAGACTAGGCATGAACAAATGATGTAATGAGATACATGCACATGAATAGCAATTCTACAATTTTTATTTTAAGGATTTAATGCAATAGCACCGGTTTACGCATCAATATGGTGACAATGTCCTAGATTATAAGTTAACTAGTGTCGTGGCATGGCAATTACCAGGACGTGTGTGTACGCATGAATAGTGCTCGTGCTGCATATAAAAACCCTGGCAATGGTGCAGGTGTCCTATAGAATGGGTTCGCATATGTATGTCAAATAAAGCATGGATGTAGTTACTAATATCACTAGAAATATTTAACTACTTAAACTATCGGGCGACTTGTGCCATCCAAACGATAGTCCCCCGTAGATGTTACATCTACTCACAGGAATCCCCAGCTAGCTATGTCCAAGCACCGCTTTCCCTTTTCGTGCCGCGTCCGAAGTTTCCGCGACCGATCCTGGAATTTGCTCCAATACAAAACATAAGGTTACATATCATGAAACGACGCAAATCCCGAACGAAAAATATCAACGTTCACAAGCTAGGCACAACGTGCACAAGGTGCGCGGAACACACACGAAAATCACACAAAAACTAACTATAATCGTCGTTTTGGGACGCCCGGCAAAACTAAAACCCGATTAACCAAAATTCTGCATGCACAACTCCTAAATGTCATAGGATATGCCAACAGTATCATCAAGATCTCATAAATAAATTACCACAATATTTTACGAAAACCTAGTAAGCACGAAACCTAGAAAATTGGCGCAAACATCGTGGATTTGCGACGAAAAGACTACAATCAAGCTTGAACAACCAACCACACTACAAGCAATCTACAACCCTCACATAACCCACATGCAATGCTTCAAATCCCTTTTTTTTCCATAAACAAAACCTTTCTTGATTTTTCATAATTAGCAAAATCCAACCCAAACTATACATGAAACACTAAATTAACACTAATTTGAAGTCCAATAAGCAAGTTAACCTCTTAGATTTAGGTTAGCAAAATACTAGAAAGCAAAATAAATTAATTAACCTAATAATGGTTCTCTAAACCCTAGTTAAACTCAAACCATTAACTTTAAAAACCTAGAATGAAATTAGCACTAATATTAACACTAAAACAACTCAATTAAAGAAATCTAACCACAAGAACTTAAATGGGTAGAAATTATACCTCAATTTCTATGGATCTAGCTAGAAGTTTTGCCTCCAAAGATGGCCTCCTAGCATCCAAGATCCATGCAAGAAAGGCTAAGAAGAATGGATGAAGGATGGGGATTAATTTGTGAGGTTTAATTTGGATTTTGATGGAATTTGAGATGAGTTTTGAAGAAAAAAAGAGAAGGGAAGTTTTGGGGCTGTTGGGTGCAGGATTTTTGGCTGAGAGGGAGTGGGGAGAGGTGTGGGGGAGTTGGGGAAAAAGGTCCAAGTCAACCCTCTCATATTACCATAATACCCTTACCTCAAATAAATATATATATATATAACCCCTTTTTAACCCATTTCCTCACATGATTAAAAGTAAAAAAGGAGGGGGAAGTGGCTGATTCCAGCAGTGGTGGGGCCGGCCAAGGGGAGTGAGTGTGAGTGTGAGTGTGAGTGAATACAAAAAGGTTCTATGCAAAAAAGACCCCCCACAATACCATATTTGCAAGTTTTAGTTCAAAATAATTATAATTTTGTTTTCCATAATAAAAACCAATTAGAACTTGAAATAAAATACTAAAAAATTATATTATAAACTAGATTTCAGTTAACATGATTCTAAAGAGTAAAATTAGCCCATTTAAATTTGTATTTATCGCTAATTTAATGTATTTTTAACAGCTTAAAATAATATTAAAATTTGAAAAATAGGGAATTTTTTTAAATGACCAGAAATTTATAAGTAACTCATTAGCTACTAAAAACTAGCAATTACCTATCCAAATTAGGTATAATTAGGCCTAAACGGCAAAATAACAAAAAAAGACGATTTACGGAAAAATACCAAATTTTCACCGATTTTCGAGAAAACACCAAAACGACTTTTCAAGGCGTTACACATGGCCCCGACCAAGTGACTGTAGGAGAACCCCGTCGCCAAAAGCATCCGTTCGGGTGCTCGCGGTAGCGGTGTTCCGCCTTAGTTCACTTCGTCGACGGCATCCGGGGGTGCGGCCGTCTACTAAAGTCTGCGACGAGCATTCGATCAGGATGTCGGGAATCTTGTTGAATTGCCCGACTAGATATTGAAAAGTGTTTTCGAGATCGAGACTAAAATGCGGGGTTTATAATTGTTAGGCTTGCGATGTCTAACGAATTCATTTGGTTAGGCATGAGATGTCTAAGGAGGTTGCGGATTCCAACTGTTGTAGTTTTACACTTTCTTTTCTGTGAACGTAAGCGTAGTATGTGGTGTATCGCTGGCTTCGTTGCTATACATCAACGACAATCGGGATACGTATACTTGCTTACGTTGATGATATGAGATATTATGTGTTGCTGTGATATGTTGTATTGGATCGTCGCGTTTTGAATAGCCGGGGGTTTTATGTGAGATGAGGGTCTTTATTTTCATTCATGTAAAATTCATTTGTATGTAATATTCTTTTATTGGGGCAATTCCAGGATGAGGATGATGTCACCATTGTATATTATTTACTTTTCCGCATTAGGTAGACCCAAGGCGGGGAGCACAAGTGACCGGGTTCTAGGGTCAAGTGGGAGACCATGTCGAGGAGTCGAGACTGGGTCTCCTAACCTCAGAATTGGCAGTGTTGCTTGTCACTCTCGTAGGGGACTAGGGATGTGGGTTTGGCTATTCATCGCGACCGTGGAATCCGCGTTTTATACAAGCTCGCATAAAACACTGAAATCCTAGTATATCTAATATTTCATATGTTTTTCTTCTGCTGCAATGTTCTGTGATGAGATCATATTACTGCCTGAGACGAATGTTTATATTATATATATGTGATATATGTTATATTGCTGATTTCGTTTCAAATGTGATGCTTGTGAAGCATAATTAAATGGGACTTCATTAATGAGATTAATGAAACTAAAAGAAACCTAAAGATGTTGTAGAAACTTGTCTCAAAAACTGGTAGCTCTAGTTCTTGCTTTGCATAGTGGTGTTCCTTGTAGAACATCCAGCACCTTATTCGATAAGGAAAGTGCCAAGATCCCTTCACCGGGAGTGACCTCTTTAGCGAAACTAGCAGATGCTACAAACTCGGTTTGTCTTTTGATTGTTTCTATAGTTTTTGCTTTGCATAGTGGTATTTGTGAAATATCCTGCACCTTATTCGATAAGGAAAGAGCCGACGATCCCTTCACCGGGAGTGACATCTTTAGCAAAACTAGAAAAGGCCTCAAAAACATTCCAATTAAAATCACTCGATTCTACAATGATATCAAGTTCATTACGCAAAGGTTTTTCTTAAAAACCAGTCGTATCCCTCCGTCATTTCAGATAAGTACTACTTAGTATTCGTGCTGCGTTTGTTGACCTTGTCAAGGCGTAGCGAGCGGTAGCTATTTATGCTTATCTGCAAAAGCATATGATGCGATTGAGTTAGGGTAGTCGTGTGACTTTGTTGACCTTGTCAAGGGTCATGCGGGTGGGTTTAATTCAATCAGGAAATGACGGGTTGAACTTGACTTGGGGTCTATGGTTTGTTGACCTTGTCAAGGTCATAGATCGCTCAGGGTAAAATATTATTGGGAATTTCAAGAGTTGAAATTTGCAATGAGATTGCATACCTTCTATGAGATAGTTGGATCCCGATACCCGCTGCGAGTAAGAGTTACTCTTGGGAGAGTTTTACGCATTACAATTAGCCGATCAAGTAGGTGTCTAGAAAGGTGTCAGCGGGGTTATGCCTCTGGGAAAAAGAGGTTTACTTTAATTAGGTCCGTGTGAAAGCGCGGGGAACCTCCCTCAAAGTACCGGCACTGGCCTGGCTGAAAGATTGGCGAACTTGTAAAGTGTAATTAATCCCGGCTAGTCTTTCCTTTTAGGGTTTGAAGGAAGATTTGACTAAAACAGTGGGAGACATCCTGATTAGATATATTAATAACCAATCTAATCTTGCAAGAGCATACGCTGAGTGTTTTCTTCTCTCTCTCTCCAGGTAGCGATTACGTCACGCCTTAAATCAAGATAATAATACAGATGTATTGACCGAACCCGCTTGTTATACTGTGCTAGGGAACGTTGGTCCCGCTCCAACTTATAATTGTTATAAGACAGAGCAGGAAATAGGGGATTACCAGAATTCCCGTGCCGCCCAAACGAAGAAAGTGCATGCCGATGCATCATCTTCGGGTGTGTTCATTACCGAGAACTGTTTCTCAGTATCCTTTGCGTCCTGGGTATGAGATACCGGATCAGGATGCCGCAAATGTAATTTGTTACATGGGCTACGGAAAGGTAGAGAACTGAGAACGGGTGATAAGTTTCAAGAGTTGGAAATGATGCAAGTGTTGCAGCCAAGTCTGTTGGCAGTTATCACCCTGTATTACCAGAATACATTGATTCTGAACGAATGTTATTAGATACCGAACCTGATATACAACATCATATCAGTCTCTTTATTAGTAAAGAAGGATATAATTTTGTATTGTTGGATAATGTTTTGAACATTTCCTATATCAAGAGTTGATCGGTTCAGGCACGTTATCTAAAAGCATAAACGTTCTAAATCAAACTACAGTTCTTAATGTACAGAACACACACAAGAGGAAAAGTTCAGAAATGAACGAATTCTTCTTGAGGCATTGTAGACTAGGTTATATCAATGCGACCCGACTAGCTGAAGTTACATAAAGATGCATATTTCAATTAGTTTGGATTTACATCTTGTAAAACTTGCCAGTCATGTCACAAAGATAAGATGACCATAGCTCCGTTTATTGGAAACAGAGAAAGAGTTAGTGAACTCTTGGGATTGATACATGCTGATGTATGAAAGTCCCCTGTCTACATATGCCAAGACTGGTTCTTTGTACTTCATTACATTCACTGATTATCTCTCAAGATTCAGACATATGTTCCTTTTGTAACACAAGTCCGAAACTTTTGAGATAATCACAGAATATAAGTTAGAAGCAGAGAACCAAAAACCGGGTATAAGTATTATGTCCTTTGATGAGATCAAGGAGGAGAATACTTGAGCACGGAATTCCTGGACCATTCTAAAGGAGAATGAGATTCTCTCTCAGCATTACTCCTCCGAATACACCACATCATGTCGGTGTACCGGGGTGGAGCAATTACACCCTATGTGATATGGTGTGCTCTATGATGAGTACTACTGAGTTGCCTATTTTCTTTTGGGGTTATGCACTTGAGAAGTTGCATACATATTGAATAGGGTTCCAACCAAATCAGATGCCCACCACTCCATATGTGATATGGTATGGGAAGAGCCCATCTCTTAAAGATGTTAAGATTTTGGGTTGTCCGGCCTATGTCAAAAGCAAAATCCGGACAAGCTCGAGACAATGTTAGTTCTGTGGAAGTTTGTTGGATATCCCAAGCATTCGCAAGGGAATATCTTCTACCACACCGAGGAAAAAAAGAAGTTTTATTTCTCGGCATACCACTTTTTGAGTAAAAGGGAATTTCTTGTGAAGAAATTAGTGGTCATGAGGTAGAACTGGAAGGAGTTCCAGCTATACAAACTGCAGCTGATGATTTGGTAAACCTGGAGGATTCAATAGTTTCCAACGAACCTCAGCCTCTCCGCCGATCTGGTAGGGTTCCTCATCCACCTGAGAGATACTTCGGTTTTTCTATGACAGTGGGAGAGAGAATTGCATCATGAGATGATGACCCAACTAGTTTCGAGCAGACCATCAGGAGTGGGGACTCTGAAAGAATGACTGGATGCTTAGCGATCTGAGATGGAATCCTTATACACCAACAAAGTATGGACTTTGGTTGCTTTATCTGAAGGGTTGAATCCCCATCAGAAGCAAGTATATCTTGAGAAGATTACTTGGTTTACATGGAAAAGTTGAGACTTTCAAAGCTATGTTTAAGTCCATCCAGATCCTACTTGCCACGGCTACATACCATGACTACGATATCTGGCGGTTGGGTATCATGACTGCTTTTCTAAATGATGATTTGGAAGAGAGCGTCTATAAGTACACAGCCAGAGGGCTTCGTAGACAGTGGGAGCAGCGGAAACGTGTGCAAGTTGTTTTATGTGATAAATCAGGCATCGCGGAGTTGGAACGTCTGTTTTGATGTGGTAGTCAAAGAGTTTGACTTCATCAAAATGGTAGATGAACCTTGTATATACAAAAAGGTAGTAGAGAGTATGGTGGTGATCCTCGTATAGTACGTGGATGTCATACTCTTGATAGAGAAGGAGTTTCCTATGCTACACTCGGTCAATCTCCACTTAACACAAAAATTCTCTATAGGATCAAGGTGATACCTCCTAAATCCTGAGTTATGGGTCTATGAGATAGATCTAATTGGATGTTAGGATTCTCACTAGTTGTAGTGAGATGGTATCAATCGATCCTGGGAAGAATCACTGGAAAGGTTCCAGGGTGATAAGAACGACTGAATGTCAGTCGCAGGCATTGTATTTACCCTCAGTGGAGGGACGGTATGTTAGAAGATTTCAAAGCTAGATACCGTGACATAATAGACGATTAAAGGAAAGATACATCGTTACCAAGGATGCTACCAAAGTGGCAGTCTGGATATATTTTAGTTCATGAGATGAACTTCGTTCCTGCCATTGTGTGACAATGGAGTTATGGCTTATGTCAAGTAACCCCCGTCCCATTAAAGATCCAGACATATTCTTAGGCAGTATCGCCTGATCATGGAGATGGTTGATCTCCAGGGAGATCGAGGTTAGGAAAGTAGACACAGAGGACAACAGCGCGGATCCACTCACAAAGGCCTATTTCCCAGTAGAGACTTTTATGGGATGGTTGAGTATGAGATACTTCAACCACAGCTTATTGTTGGGTATGAGATACCACAACAGATGGCCCTAGTGCAAGTGGGAGATTGTTAGTTATATGTATGTCCTAGAGGCCATTACTGTACATACGTTGTATATTGTAGTGGATGCTTGGACATATATAGGGAGGACTTTCTTGCTCGACATGATAGTATGCTATCTGGTTACTCTTTATCTTAACATGTACTCTGATTGTCTCTATATCACATGTTGATAAAGCCCTTAGGATGAGTACTTGACTACCAGGACTATGATGTAGATCATACTAGTGAGGACAGTGTAGTCTCCAAGTACATCCTTCAAATGTTCCTAGTCGTGGGAGTACCGAGACAGGGCATCGATACTCCACAGTAGACTAGCGTATGCGCTTCTTGACCTATATAATGGGCGATGGATGATCCCATATCCATTGGCGTTTGAAATCAGAGAAGGTATACGGGTGCTCAGTGGAGACTGGGTACACTGGACGGACTCGCCGAGAACTTCCAAATGGTATTATACCTCACGTCAGATGGCTGTTCTCTGGTGACACTGGTAGAGATTAGTCTGTAGACCCGAGATCGTCATAAAGTCTTGTGTTATTCCCACTGTGCTTTGATTTCCATCATACCATATCCAAGAGGGCGTGCAAAAAGGTGGCTTTTGGGTACAGTCCCGAATCACATGGAGGCAATGATTGATAGGAGGGGTTTCGTCTCTCCCGGTATAGGGAGTTGATGTTGCGCTTTGTTCGATTGGCTATAACTGGAAATCCCTGACTATGGTTGCTGAGATTTACTGGTAAAAGTTATCAGTAGTTTCTCGAACTGTTATGGACCTCATAACGACACGACTTATCAAGCTGCTGGGGTCTGACGTTTACCACCCCTAGGCGAGATATGCGACATATCAGATGAAGAGACCGGACTGTAAGGGAGTGTTACTGGTTGGATTCACGAGAGAATGCACAGGCTTGCTTGTTGATCTTCTGATTGCTCAATACCTGGATGGCTGTTACGTTTAGCTGACCGCTTGCAGCTTGTCGGTATTTGATATGATCATCACCTACTACCGGCGTATTCACGATTCTTTAGAGTCCTACACAGAGGTTTCCTGGCTCAGGAAAAACGGAGTAGGAGCACATATGTGATATGTGCGGGAACGAGAATAATACGTGTATGCGATACCGTATTAGATTCTCACGATATGAGATATCAGCCGGCTATATGTGATATAACCGGGTCATCGGATCAAGTGTTGATTTGATGAACTGATACAGATTATATTAGTCGGTTATTTGTGAAATAGCCGGATTATCGGATCAAGTGTTGATTCGATAATTTAATGTATAATTATATATTTGATATATTAAATTACATTAACTAATATAAGCTCACTAAAAGATTCTTTTTCTCACTCGGGTAATACATTAATATATGTTAATTGTATTATTTTATTTTGTTACAAAATATATTATATATGTGATATATAATATTGTAACAAGTTAAGGTTACAAATGCAGCATGTTTTGTGGAGTTTAAACATGGTTAGGGTTTGGATTAGGGTTAAACCTTCTTGAAGCTTCTAGAAGCTTTGCTTTTGTTTTTAACTAAAGATATTTTCTAAAGATATTTTGGTTGATATTTGTTAACCCAACCCAACCCTTCACCATGGTTAAGTCTCTTCATGGGTTAAGTTATCATACTTAACCCATGGTTGCATTTCTAACCTCACTATGATTTCATTATTCATCACAAAAGGATTGATTATCTTCTTTCTTCTTCTTCCTTGCATGAAAAGCTTTCTAGCTTTTTGTGAAGTGATGAAAATGAGTGAGAAATAGAAAATAAATGAGAGCTAAATTCCTACTTTATCATCCTCATCTATTCTAGCCACTTAGATTAGAGTGTTTGCTTTGCTGATACTTGATTAGCAAAGCAAGAGCTTGGGTTTGAGTTTCTTCAAGGTAGATCATCTTTGTTATCGAAGATCGGAAGCAAGCTTGCATCTTTCTTTTGTGGAGCCTCTCTAGAGTCCGGATACTCGATGATCGCAGCGAAGGGACCTCAACACGGAGCTTTAGAAGTGAAGGACCGGACTACAAAGGTTGTAATCCCAAGCTCTTAGAAGTAAAGTTGTTTACTTGCTTTGTTTTGCCTAATCTCTAGTCTAAGATCTTAGTTAGGGTTGTTCGGCATGTCTAAATTTTAAATCGGGTATAGTTGATGCCTTGTAGACCCTTGTGACAGTGCCTAGTAACCTTACAAAATCATGTGACATCTAAAGACGTCGACGCGGTCCAAGTAAGCCGAACCCCGGAATCTAAACCCTTTTTGAAAATATTGGAGGTGAGGTTTAAAATAGTCATCAGATGGGATCAGTTTAAAATAAACATTTAAGTCTAACTAAGTATGTTTGAAAAGCATCTATGACGTTTTAAATTTCGACAGCACCTCCTTTGTAAATTTTGAATAAAACCCGATACAAACATAACAATAAAAATAGCATCCCAACGGGAGCTAGCTTCCACGCCCAAATGGCGGAGCAACCAAGAAAACAATATACGACGCAAAATAGCGAAGAAAAGAAAAGCAAAACAAAAGCAACAATATAAAAAGGTCGACTCCAATGAATACGACGCCCACAACACACAATTCTAAGTCTCGCTTCTAAGTCCACAATATACCAGTTCTAAGTCGATGGAGTTTTACTAGATACAAGAATATATAAATATACAAGTGTGAGTACGAACAACAGTAGCCCACCTACCAAGCAATCACTGAGAAGAAGGGTGTGCCGCAATCCGCCTATAATCCGAGCGGTAACCTGCAAGAAACTATGGCACAACGGGGGTGAGTTGCCAACTCAGTGAATAAAAGTACATCACAAGATAGAAATCAAAATGCACAACGATACCTAGGTCATAAATATAATATTATCATATCTTGCACTAATATAATATATATGATATGCATATGTATCATAAATGTAACTCTATCCATCACATGAACCCAAAATAGAATATATCGATGCAAATGACATGTATCTAGGTATAAGCCTAAAAGTAGCCGAAATTATATATGTAAAACCTCTTCTTTAAAATAGCCGCGGAATATATATGTCACGACATAAAAGCAGACGTGATAGTATGAAATATAATAGGTATCTTATTTAAGATATACGTCTTGCTATTTTAGTGAAGAGTGTTAAGAGGTTTACAATTTAAAAGATCCCAGTGGCATATAAGACACGTCAAATAATGAGGCTATAGCTCAATTTTGAAATCCTTTTTATATGCAACAATCGGTAAAATGGTTATTCAGGTACTGTCCCCCGGATCAGTCCTGGTCGGCTACAATAACTCATAACATAACTGTATACCTTATATGATAGCAATATATCAACCTCTGGATGTCCAGCATCGACACCCAAAATCAGAAATCCTTTGTGTCCATCACCGACACGCAAATCCTCAATCTCTCATGTCCATCACCGACACGCAAATACAGATATCGTCAACACCATCTCAACAGATGATCGCCGCCCGATATCCCTGGCCCCGGTCAGTATCCCCTTGATATCCGCCGTGCCCAAATCGAGCCCCGGTCAGTATCCCTGGGTATCTTCCGTGCTCATCTTTATCTCTGGTATCGAGTGTCCTCGCTAGGCTCCCCGCCTCTAATACCGCAATCCTGCCCCTCGGACTCGACCGGGTCCACCATGTATCCGACTGTATATCCCCCCTACTTAGTCTGGATAACGTAGTAATCCGTAACCATATAGCCCCCCACTCGGTTCGAAGTAAAACAAAACATAAAAACGACTCAAGGTGGACATCAACTCATTATATCCCAAGATAACAAGTAAAGAATAGGAATAATCTCATAGATCCTTCTGATGCTATATTATATATATACATATATAACATCGTCCCATACCACTGATATATATCATTGTAAGTCTACGCTAGCGCCCCGGCCGTTTACAGACGCCAAATGCGGAACAAAAACTTTTAACTGGCGCTATCGTATACTTTAATCCGGATCTTCCATTATTGCTAAACTAACAAACTGTAAAGAGTGTAGAAAGGTTATACCGAACGATCCGAGTCCTTCGTTCTTTAACCATCATCCCACGCTCCGTTGCGGCTTCTTTGATCTCGTTGATCTCCGATCTGCTCGTCTAGGTGGCACCACGTCACTGATTCTTTAAACGGGCTCCCGCCTCTGACTTGAGGCAACTCGGTCGTCAAGTTTGCTAAAAGAGACGACCAAGAATGATGTAGAGAATGAGTAGATGACTTTGTCTCACTTCGTCCAAATCCGTGGACGATCGGTTAATGAAGTTGCCGTGGAATCGGGTGATGGAATGAAATGAGCTGTGAATTCCATACACCGAAAACTATCATAATCTTTTGCAAATGAAAACTCAAGTGAGTGAGGAGGAGGAGAGGGGGCCGGCCATATATATGCAAAGAGGGAGGTGAGTGTAGGAGAGGGGGAGGTAACCATAAGAAAATATCATGAAGAAATATCCTTAAGTAAACAAAACTCATTAATGAAATGAATGACTCACTAAACCTAGTCATCCATTCATTAATGCAACCAATGAAAACACAACACCATTTAACCTAGTCATCACCTTCTAGAACCTTCTAGAAGCATGACTCACTCTCATCCAAGAAAAGATAAATCCGTCTTTAACCGAATGTTAAAAGACGGCTGATAGAAAACTGGAAACTGGCAACTTCCAAAAGTGATCCTGAAATGACTTTCAGGATAACCCCGTAACTGTATAAATATACCCGCATTTGTATTACGACCGAATACAAATGCAACTGAGACAAAGATATTATACCTACTCAATATAATACTCGGATCCGGCTTAAACCAAAGCCGACCAGTATCATCTGCCCGAAAAATAACACGTGCGTAAATGCACGTGCATTTTCCGAACCCTGCCATAAAACCATACGGCCTCTACAACGTTTCGCCCGAACTAGGTAAACTGTCTGTGGGGAACTCTAATGACTCGTCAGTACCCTGGCAGTGGGTTTAACCACAAACCGTCAGCGGCACTAGCAATGCGTAACGGCTGCCCATGGACTGACCTCAAGGGAGGCTGATGAGCGAACTCATCCAGAAACCCTACTGAGCCTAACAGTGACAATGTATATACAGTCCGGTCCGTTCGTCTATGAGTATCGCATATCTGCCTAGGGGGCTAGTAACGTCAGACCCCCAAGAGCAGTATAAGTCGTGTCGGAGTGTAGCCCAATAACACCCTGAGATACTACTGGAGTACCTACCAGTAAATCTCCTGCCACGGCCGTAGGCTTTGTGTAATGGCTCTCCTAGACACAGCACGATCTCGCCCCCAATACCGGGAGAGACGAATCCCCTGCCGATCCGCTCACGTGCCTCCATATGGCTCGGGACTGTACCCAAAAACTACCTGTTTGCACGACTCCTTTGAGCCGTGGTAGGGTAGAAATCAAAGCACAGTGGGAACTCACACGAGACAAATGACGACCTCAGGTCGATGAACTAACCTGTACACATGTCACCAGGGAACTGCTATCTGACGATAGATATAGTACTAACTAACAGATTCCCGGCGAGTCCTGTCCGGTGTACTCAAAACCCAATGAGCACCTGTATACATCTTAGGTGATCCAACTGACACCAGTGGCTTGTGAGACCGGCCACCGCCCCTCGTCGGGGTCTCGACTGTACACACTAGTCTACTCCGGAGTATCGATGCCCTGTCTCGAAACTCCCACGACTAGGGACCACAATTAAGGATATGCATATAAACCACCCAACTCTCACGTATATGATCGCCATCATACTGTTGGTGGTAAAGCAAGATCCTAAGGGCTCTATCAAAGTGTAACATGTAATCAGTCACCTGAACATGTACACGACTGATAAAGGCAAACCAGATAGCATACTATCATCTCGAGTAAGACTGTCCTACCGGTATAGGTCCTCCGCAATCATTGCAATCACGTACCTGCGATCCAATAATTGACTATGAGGGCACTATCTCCAACAATCTCCCACTTGCACTCAAGGCTAATTATTGCAATGTCGACTACTCACAGCCCGTGTGAAACCGAACATCCAACTCCTCTACTAATCAGTTTCACAAAGCCCGTTTGTAAAACTATTGTGTTCGAGAAATAGCCTCAGTGAGTGGATCCGCCTAGAAGTTTCTTTCTATATCTCTCTAAATCTCAAGTTCGCGGAGAAAGCCATCTCCCGAATTGAGTAATACCTGTCTTAGAATATGTCTGGATATCTGATGGGACCTAGTTCATAAATGAACTCCAAATCCAAACTTCTTAGACTGTATCGATCACTGAATCTAATCAGTATCCGGCACCATGCCTCCCACAGTATTCTCTTGGACCACCTGTCCATAATACTGTCCCTCGTCAGAGGGAAAACTATAACTCTGACAATCACTCTGTCATCCATGTCACCTTTGAAGCCTGGAATGATAATCGTCTCCCGAAGGAGGCTGCCGTCATCAAATCCGTAGAACATGCACTTATGTTCTAAAACTGCTTCCTTATGTTTCTCCAGGATTGGATTAATATAGACTCATCGCATCTAGTGCAAAAACAACATCTGGTGTGGTACTTGACATCTCACGATTGACTCAATTGCCTAAGCAAGTGATCTGTCAATCATGCACATCCCTCTCCCCTTTAGTCTATACGACACCTTTAGAGAGGGTGACTCCATCACCTGCAGGTACACCACCATGCTAGGAGTCAACTATTCTAAAAACCATTAGAATATCTGTCAAAGTACCCACATTGGGAACTACCCAAATCTAGATCTAAAACCATAGATCCAGAAACCAGAATGTCAAATATTATATCCATATCCTGTCTGGAGAAACAACTGTGTGACGACCACAGTACAACCGATCGTAGTATAGGAATTTTACTTCCTACTCTGTGTATGTCATCCAGATACCATGACATCACACCCTACTACCTTCTTAACAGATCCATCCCCTATCCTGATTGAAGTCAAAACCCATGACTGTCACATCAAAATTAGATGATCTATCTCCGCTATAACTGCTCAGGTCTATAAATAGACATAAGCTACTTGCCCACTAAACTTCCGCTGCTCCCACTAACTACGACAACCCTCCTACCGGGTCTCATATCCTGGAACAACAGTAGTGTCAAGTCTGGGTAGATAATAACCTCCTTGTCGCCGTCATTGAGGCTACCGGAGTACCTCTCGGGTGTCTGAGGTTACCCACCAAATCTGCGGAGTGGCTATTGGAATGTCAAACCTGATTGAATATATAGGTCCTATTAAATTTTCCGTAATCGTTCGTGGTTCTGGAATCACTTCCAGTTCTACCATACTCCCACTACTGTTTTCTGAAAAAATCCATTTTTACTAAAACTGTGGCGAGTCAAGAACAATATCACTATTGATCTTCCAAATGGTAGAATATCAACCCTCGTCATAGCCAGGGTCAACCCACAAACAGCCATTACAGAAACGTGCCCTGAGTTATCCAGAGTCTGGTTTTAAGCATAAGCTGGACAACTCCCCGTACCTTAATATCTTTTAAGGTACGAACTATTCTATATCCAATATAGAAACTTTGGCACTTATTTAATTGGAACCATATTCAAACCATGCAGCTGTCTCCAGTGCATATCAATTTAATGGAAAGAGGCTAATCAGTATTACTCAACTTAGGAATCCATCCAATTATGAGTAACCTGAAAGAGAAACACGTTTCTCAAAACCATCACTATCATCTGAATACCAATCACAAGAATCTACATCTTCGATCTCTTTGAAGAATCCCGATACTTGTGACACCTGGTTCTCTACTTTATTCTTATACCCACAACTTCTCAAAACTTAGACCTTGTATTTCTACGAAACACTTGGCTAAATACTAGAGAAGTTATAAGTAAACAGAACATAGTACGAGGACCTACCCCTTTGTCCTGATGGACACTGGACAACATACAATACTCTGTATAAGTCCGCTGAGTTTAAGCAACTCAAAACCTGTGCGTCGTAGGTTGAAAACTGTACCCCGGCGATTTCCTCAAATATCACCAATTACAACGAATTCCGATATAATGAGGATAATCACCTAATTCCCAATAACTTACTCCCACTCATCATCTGTAAAACTATACAGATATGAGAATGAAACCTGGTAAATACATACCCTTGGAGTAAGTGTTTAATCGGGAAAACAGTTTTCCTTTAACAATGCACTGAAACATGAAAATGTTTCGTAGGGGTATCCTGGTATTCATTGCAATGCCTCTTCCATAATCCAATTTATGACTTCAACCGTATATTTTATTGCCATCTCTCCAAATCCCTTTATTTGTCTTTAGTCGTTAGCTTCTGTACACCATCGTTAGGCAAAATGGTTTTCTTCCTTCCCTACCGTTCGGCACCAGCCTATGGTTTGGAAGAAGACTATCCAGTAAGCACAATAGGTGTACCCTCCTAAACCAAGGAGTACTCGCATCTTGAGAGAAGGTGATGATAAAAGACATCTGAATAATACCTTATTCCTTTAAAGGTGAAATAGGAGTGGCGATGAAGTACGCGGTTTGGTCGTGAATGATATCAGTCGCAATTTACTTTGCCCTCTTTCTAATCCCTTTATTTTGTCTTTACATATTACCTTCTGCACACCCTACTTAGGCTAATTGGTTTTCTTAATTCCCTACCTTTCGGCACCAGCCTATGGTTTGGAATAAGACTATCCAATAAGCGTAATAGGTGTACTCTCCTAAACCAAGGAGCTCTCGCAACCTGAGAGAAGGTGATAATAAAAGACAACTGAATAAACCAATTCTATTTCTCCTGAACCTGGATCCATCCTCGAAGAAGTCCCTTCGAGTTCGTATATAACCATACGATGGATCTATCCAATGGAAGTGGATATCCGTAGTGATACGGGTGTTCTGAGAAATGCAAAGGGTAAAAGAAGGAGTGGCAATGACTTATGCAACATAGACAATCCAAAAGCCCGTATTTTAAGAAGGTTCGGTCAACTTGGTCACTGAGTCATAGTCTAGGGTCGGTCAAAGGTCGCTGTCAAAGAGAGAGAGAAAAGAAACACTCTGCGTGCACTCTAACCTAGATCAGAATGGTTATCACTTTATCTAATCCGGAAACCTCCCACTGTACTGTCAAATTCTCCTCCAAACCTGAAAGAAGAATCAATCGGGATCACCCGAAGAGTAAACCAACTCATCAGTGGGAATCGGGATCCAACTCTCATCGCATGATAACGTGACGGAATGCATCCACGTTACTCATACTCCAGAAGGTATGCGCATACTTGGCAAGTTTCAGTTTCTTTAGAAACTCCCGATATGATTTATGCCCCATACTCTTATGACCTTGGCGTATGTCAACAAATCATAAGTCACATGTCAAGTTCTGCCCGTCATTATCTTGTTAATTTGAACCCACCCGTACATACCCTTGACGTATGCCAACAAGGTAATACGACTGTCCCAAACCAACTCATCTATCTATGCAACAAATGAATACCCAGCAGCTACCAAACACTATGCCTTGACGTAAGCCAACAAACATAGCTTGAATACTACTGACCATCCATAAGAAACGACGGAGGGCTACGGCTGGTTTTTGGCGAAAAACCTTTAACGTAGTGAACTTGATATCGCTGAAGGAACCTGATAGCTTTTTAAAATATAGTGGCGAAAACCTTTTGCTAAAGAGGTCACTCCCGGTAAAGGGATCTCGGCTCTTTCCTCGTGGAATGAGGTGCAGGATATTCCACTGAATACCGCTATGCAAAGCAACTTGTAATCGACTATAGTGAAGTTATTACCCTGACGGAAACTTCTGTCCAAGGGGTCAGTCCCGGTGAAGGGATATCGGCCCTTGCCCCGTCGAATGAGGTGCAGGATATTCCACTGAATACCGCTATGCATAACAAAAGGAAACGTCTTTGCAATAACACTTTTTAAATTTGTTCCAACAACTGCAAACAGGTTTGCTTTACTTTGCATTGATCAGAATCAACGCAGTCCCATCAAACGATCACACCAGAAAAGAACGAAAATAAAATGTACGTATATGCCATCCGCATTCGTCACTGGGTCCCGTCATCACCCGTTAGGTTACTTAACTAACGACAGAGCGGGGACTAGACTAGCGCGGGTGAAAAACATATACAACATCTAATAGTATATAAACCAATATACAATAATCGCTCCAGGCGTGATAATATGCAACATTACAGAAAAGTAATAAGCATCACAGAACAATACAGATAATCTGGGATCCCCGGGTTTCACAGAGCCGCTGCTGAAACCCGACGTTCCCCTGTCGTGTGGATAGCCTGTGCAATGAAACCTAGACCCCTACGGGTGCGGCAAGTTACCCGCCAAAACCTGAAGCGAGGCAGCCCCCTACAGCATAGTGAATGGACCACCCAGCACTTCACGGAATCCGGTAATCTTGGGCACCCCTCCTTGGGTCAACCTGTACCCCCTACGAGTGCGGCGAATAGTCTGCCAATTCTAGAGTGGGGCCCCTCTGCCTCTCAAAGCCATGAGATGCGGACCCGTTGCCCCTCCAGAACCCGGCTATCCGTGCACTCCGTCGCGGGGCAAAACCTAGTACAGTAATGAAAAATAGTACAACAGGTACATCGACCGCAACCTGGTCGTGCCCCAAAAGAATATTATACAACAGGCAGTGACGGCAGTCCACAAGTTGGACGCTCGCCCCGCAATATCAAATGTACAAATAAACTCAAACTGTACTACCATTGCACACTGTTATCCACCACGACAAATCCGCAACATCACAGCACAACACAGAACATCAACGCGAATGTCACGTTCGCAAACCCGTCTAAAAGAACTATAGCAATCAGACGCAGTTTACCGATCAAATGACATTCCCGGTCGGAGATATAATGTAAGCACTGCAATCTAACATGTTTAAATTTCGATCGACTAAATATCAAGAAGTGGGCCCCACGAACATCTGTTGAACAGTAACAAAACCTGGGCCCAAAAGATATATACCAAAACCCCCAAATTCCAACAGAGAAGACACCGACCAAATTTGGTGCACTGATCCCATAGAATAGCCGCGGATGCGCGGCTAAACCATGGGTTTGGCCGCGTTTCCGCGGCAGTATGGTGGAATCACGTGCTCAAATTTTGTCCGTGTGCTTATAAAACCCTGCACAACTTTCTGTGATATGTAGAATAATTTTACGACATCATTTAAAATCGACAGAAACTGTGAACTTGGATTTTTGCAGTTTTTGATTTCCGGTTCGATCGATGTTTTAAACGCGTTAGCACAAGTTAGTATAGCAAAATGGTGAGGCTCTGATACCACTGTAAGTCTACGCTAGCACCCCGGCCGTCTACAGACGCCAAATGCGGAACAAAAACTTTTAACTGGCGCTATCGTATACTTTAACCCGGATCTTCCATTATTGCAAAACTAACAAACTGTAAAGAGTGTAGAAAGGTTATACCGAATGATCCGAGTCCTTCGTTCTTTAACCATCATCCCACGCTCCGTTGCGGCTTCTTTGATCTCGTTGATCTCCGATCTGCTCGTCTAGGTGGCACCACGTCACTGATTCTTTAAATGGGCTCCCGCCTCTGACTTGAGGCAACTCGGTCGTCAAGTTTGCTAAAAGAGACGACCAAGAATGATGTAGAGAATGAGTAGATGACTTTGTCTCACTTCGTCCAAATCCGTGGACGATCGGTTAATGAAGTTGTAGTGGAATCGGGTGATGGAATGAAATGAGCTGTGAATTCCATACACCGAAAACTATCATAATCTTTTGCAAATGAAAACTCAAGTGAGTGAGGAGGAGGAGAGGGGGCCGGCCATATATATGCAAAGAGGGAGGTGAGTGTAGGAGAGGGGGAGGTAACCATAAGAAAATATCATGAAGAAATATCCTTAACTAAACAAAACTCATTAATGAAATGAATGACTCACTAAACCTAGTCATCCATTCATTAATGCAACCAATGAAAACACAACACCATTTAACCTAGTCATCACCTTCTAGAACCTTCTAGAAGCATGACTCACTCTCATCCAAGAAAAGATAAATCCGTCTTTAACCGAATGTTAAAAGACGGCTGATAGAAAACTGGAAACTGGCAACTTCCAAAAGTGATCCTGAAATGACTTTCAGGATAACCCCGTAACTGTATAAATATACCCGCATTTGTATTACGACCGAATACAAATGCAACTGAGACAAAAATATTATACCTACTCAATATAATACTCGGATCCGGCTTAAACCAAAGCCGACCAGTATCATCTGCCCGAAAAATAACACGTGCGTAAACGCACGTGCATTTTCCGAACCCTGCCATAAAACCATACGGCCTCTACAACGTTTCGCCCGAACTAGGTAAACTGTCTGTGGGGAACTCTAATGACTCGTCAGTACCCTGGCAGTGGGTTTAACCACAAACCGTCAGCGGCACTAGCAATGCGTAACGGCTGCCCATGGACTGACCTCAAGGGAGGCTGATGAGCGAACTCATCCAGAAACCCTACTGAGCCTAACAGTGACAATGTATATACAGTCCGGTCCGTTCGTCTATGAGTATCGCATATCTGCCTAGGGGGCTAGTAACGTCAGACCCCCAAGAGCAGTATAAGTCGTGTCGGAGTGTAGCCCAATAACACCCTGAGATACTACTGGAGTACCTACCAGTAAATCTCCTGCCACGGCCGTGGGCTTTGTGTAATGGCTCTCCTAGACACAGCACGATCTCGCCCCCAATACCGGGAGAGACGAATCCCCTGCCGATTCGCTCACGTGCCTCCATATGGCTCGGGACTGTACCCAAAAACTACCTGTTTGCACGACTCCTTTGAGCCGTGGTAGGGTAGAAATCAAAGCACAGTGGGAACTCACACGAGACAAATGACGACCTCAGGTCGATGAACTAACCTGTACACATGTCACCAGGGAACTGCTATCTGACGATAGATATAGTACTAACTAACAGATTCCCGGCGAGTCCTGTCCGGTGTACTCATAACCCAATGAGCACCTGTATACATCTTAGGTGATCCAACTGACACCAGTGGCTTATGAGACCGGCCACCACCCCTCGTCGGGGTCTCGACTGTACACACTAGTCTACTCCGGAGTATCGATGCCCTGTCTCGAAACTCCCACGACTAGGGACCACAATTAAGGATATGCATATAAACCACCCAACTCTCACGTATATGATCGCCATCATACTGTTGGTGGTAAAGCAAGATCCTAAGGGCTCTATCAAAGTGTAACATGTAATCAGTCACCTGAACATGTACACGACTGATAAAGGCAAACCAGATAGCATACTATCATCTCGAGTAAGACTGTCCTACCGGTATAGGTCCTCCGCAATCATTGCAATCACGTACCTGCGATCCAATAATTGACTATGAGGGCACTATCTTCAACAATCATTAAAATAAAACATCCTGAAAACTCATAGGAATCAAATATGAATATCCATGTTACCGGTATTCACAAAACTCAACAGATAATAATGGTACAGTATGTAAATAAATTCATGTATACAACAACCGTAACCGTTATACTGTGTCATGGCGATACTAATGATGTATAGTGTAGCATACGTATCTGTGCTCGTGCAGCATGGCAATCATTAGTATTTATGCAAGTGTTCTATAAGTGTATAAAGCAAAAAGTAATTCTACCCATATCTGTATTACATAATAAAAATTAGATTTTCTGGATATAGGGAATCAATATGCCTCGTATCGGCATTACATACTCATCAAATAGTATATCGGTCCTACAGTGGCATGGCAGTATCAATGAGGGGTAGTGTACATAAGCATATGTACGCGTGCAATATAGTACTCATTGGTAGTTGTGTGGTGTTCTATCAGTGTATTTGTATAACGGAAACGTATATCGCAAACATGTAAAGTAAATCTATGCTTTTAGCGTAAATATTAAATATGAATACTTGCTCTGAGCTATACCATTATCTTTGAAAATAGAACGAAACGTTGGTTTTGAAATAAGGAAGCTGCCTTAGGTTAAAATAGATATTCGTTTTGGAAATTAGCATCGCATCCTTGTCATTTATCATTTTAAAAGGGAAACAAGTCGTTAGTTTTTAAAAGAGTATAGCTCACTGAAATATAACCTTCTAAATTAGAATAATTCAAGATTAAACAAATCTATAAGAAACTTGGCTGTATTCGGCACTCCATCCACATTATCACAAGTAGGCATGATCCCTCGTACGAATCCACCAAACCATGAATAAAACTATATGCACATGAATAACATACTAGATGCGACATATACTAATACCATGAACTTGAATTAACACTAAGAACTAACTAGATAACATAACTATCCTAGTTATATGGTTGCGGGGGTGCTATACGATATCCACCCGACTTCCACGTAGATATAAATTTACTCACCAACTTGTCGAGCTCGTCGAATCCATGATTGCTATGTCCATCATCTCCCTCTCGGAAACCTTCGTGATCGTACCTATAATCGTAATTAAATCATATCGATGTAAATATCATATCAAAAATCAAGCAACGAGCTAAGCACCCATAGGTTAGAACCTACAGCTCGCTTACTCACAAAACGACAAGATAACCCTGTTGTTAACGTATAAACGTCAACAAATCAGTTACGGCACAGAAATACGAAAACCCGTATCGGAATATGGGAAACTTTAACAAAACCCAAACTAAACATTCCCAGATTTCTATGTATGCAAATTCGGACAACTTAAACAATACAGTAACTTATAAAATATCCAAATAAAGTTACAGAAGAAAAACCAACACCAAACTCCACCAAGGACCCGGCGATACCGGTCAAAAAGAAGATTTCGCCGGTCGGATCTAGGAGATAGGGGTCGGGCTTTAGGTGAAGTTTTCTAGTGGTCTCATGATACTATGGTTTTGTTAGTTTTCCTAGTGGTTACACCTAGTGGTTCCAAATTCAATTAAACACTCACAAATGTCACAAAAGTTCATGTTTTTGATACTGCACATAAAAACGGATATTGAACAGATTTGATATTGAAATGAAAGAAAGAAATATACCTATGGAGATGATTCACAAGAGAACACCAGCTCAAGAATTATATGATGGAGGCTCTTAGGGGTTTTAGTGGCTTCTAGGTTGATGGTGTGAACAAAATTGGTGAAGGAATTCATGGCTTTCTCTTTTGATATGATGAATACATAGGAATTTTAGTGTTGGAGTTTGAAGGACTTGTTTGTTTCAGTTGGAGAAAGAAGAAGAGTATCTGTAAATTGGGTGAGGGAGATAGGTAGAGAAAGGAAGGAGGTGTAAAGTTGAGAAGAAGGAGGTGGAAGGATGTGAGCATGGATGAGGTGTGCTAGAGGTGAGGGTATTGTGAGGGTTCAAACCTTGCATATCATATACCAACCATCATTTAAAAGAAATACAACAATTAATAACCTTTCATATTACAAATCTAAATCCATATTTAAAAAGAAATGAAATACTTATTCTAACACCTAAATATCATTATCTTAATATAAAATATCATGTCATGTTAAAATAATTAATATATCATTTTTATGATATCACACACTTTTCTTCATATTTACCAAAATAATTACATTTTTACGGATATAATTCCGACACCCAATTTCATAAGCGATATTATTTCTGTAAACTTATTATATTCATATTCAAAATTATAAATTAATATTTATAATTTTTCCAAAATGTTACAGTCTATTACATGTTGATAAAGCCATTAGGATA
This sequence comes from Agapanthus africanus, assembly GCA_030015575.1. NCBI lineage: Eukaryota > Viridiplantae > Streptophyta > Magnoliopsida > Asparagales > Amaryllidaceae > Agapanthus > Agapanthus africanus. The sequence goes on from JASDDO010000006.1 coordinate 215,737,833, forward strand.
TAGGCTTGACTACCAGGACTACGATGCGAAATCATACTAGTGGGGCTTGTGTAGTCCATAAGCACATCCTTTAACAGTTCCTAGTCGAGAGAGTTTCGAAACAGGGCATCGATATTCCAGAGTAGACTAGTGTGTACGTTTTTTGACCATGTATGGGGCGATGGTTGATCCCACAACCATTGGTGTTTGACATCAAAGATTGTACACAAGTGCTTATTAAAGAATGGGTACACCGAATATGAATCGCCGAGAACTCCTAGATGGTACCATACCTATCGTCAGATAGCAGTTCTATGGTGACACTTGTACAGGTTAGTTTGTAGACCCGAGATCGTCATAGTGTATTGTGTGGTTCCCACAGTGCTTTGATTTCCTCCCTACCACGGCTCAAAGAAGTCGTGCAAACTGATGGATTTTGGGTACAGCCCCGAGTCACATGGAGGCAGTGAGCGATAGGAGGGCTTTCATCTCTCCTGGTATTGGGAGTTGACATTGCGCAATGCTCGATTGGCTATAACAGCAAGTCCCTAGCCAGGGCTGATGAGATTTACTGGTAAGTGTTATCAGTTATTTCTCGAAAGGTTATAGGCCACACATCGGCATGACTTATCATGTTACTAGGGTCTGACGATTCCACTCCGAGACTCGATATATGACATATCAGACGAAGAGACCAGACTGTACGGTAAGAATTGCTTATAGGCTTCACGGAAGTTTGGATAAGTTTGCTTGTTGATCTTCTATTCGCTCAATATCTGGGTAGTCGTTACATCCAGCTAGTACCGCTGACGGCTTATGGGTATCTGATGTGATCAATACCTTCTGCCGGCGTATTGACGAGTTTTTAGAGTCCCACACAGAGGATTCCTAGCTCAAGCGAAACGAAGTAGGGCACATATGGTGATATGTGCGGGAGCTTGATTAAGTACGAGTATATGATATCGTATTCTAATCTCACGATATTTGATATCGGTTAGGTTATATGTGATATAACCGGATTATTGAATCAAGTGTTGATTCAATGATTTGTTATATGTATATATTTGATATTGGCCGGTTATATGTGATATGACAGGATTATTGAGTCAAGCGTTTATTTAATATCTAGTATTGAATATTGTCGGTTATATGTGATATAACCGGATTATTGAATCAAGTGTCGATTTGATAATTTGATATACATATATATATGATATAGTCGGTTATATATGATATAACCGGATTATTGAATCAAGTGTTGATTTAATAATTTGAGATATATTTATATTTGATATATTTATATTAACTAATATTAATGCTCATGTAGGGTTCCCTAGGCGGCTGCTGGGTTTCGGGAGGCATCGTTCATGCCAATTTCAAATTTTTTGCCGTATTAAAGAACCCTAACCCTAGAATCTTAACTAGAGATTTAGACGAAACAACAATGTAAACAACTTTACATCTAAGTGAATGAGGAATACAACCTTTGTAGACCGATCCTTCACTTCTAAAGCTCCGTGTAGTAGTCCCTTCGCTCCAAGTAGTGAACACCCGAACTCTAGTAAGAGTTCACATGAAGAAATGAACAAGTTTGCTCGAAGTCTTTGAGGCCGAAGATGATCTATGTCGAGGAGACTCAAGCTCATGCTACCTCTTCACTAATGGTAGATTAGTGAAGCAAACACTCTAAACTAAATGGCTAATATAGTAGAGGATGATAAAGTAGGAATTTTGCTCACTTTAGATTTATTTTTCTCACAATATTTCTTCACTTGGAGAAAAGCTGAAAAGCTTTCTCATGAGGAAGAAGAAGATGAAGTAGAGATGAGAATGAAAACTCTTGAGGTGAGAATAGCAACTATGGGTGAGTTAGTGGCATACACTAACTCATGTAGAGAATAAACCATGGCTAACAATAATGGTTAGGTTAATAAATATCTACAAGTAAAACAAAATTAGTGGACTTGGTCAATGGTTCCACAAGATTTTAGAAACTTCAACCATGTGACTTAATTCCAACTAATTTGATTTGCTTTAAATAAATAAAATCTTATCATTATTATAAGCATGGTGTGAGTCTCATACACCCATGAAGCATGTGGCATCAAGAATGACACAAATTCATGTACATTAATATATATCACATATATACTATATGCACACAAGTGAGAAAAAGAAATGTTTAAGTGAGCTAATATTAGTTAATATAAATTAATATATCACATATATATATTTATACATTAAATTATTAAATCAACACTTGATTTAATAATCCGGCTAAATCACATACAACCGACTAATATCAAATGTAACATCCTATCGAATCAACACTTGATCCAATAACCCGGCTATATCACATATAACCGACCGATGTCATATATCGCGAGAATAGAATGCGGTATCACATACGCGTATTAATATTGGTCCCGCACATATCATATATGTGCTCCTACTTCGTTTCGCATGAACCAGGAAATCTCTGTGTAGGACTCTAAAGACTCGTCAATACGCCAGCAGTAGGTGGTGATCATATCAGTCATCCATAAGCCGTAAGCGGTCTGCTAAACGTAATGGCCACCCGGGTATTGAGCGATCAGAAGATTAACAAGCAAGCCTGCCATACTCCTGCGAATCCAATCAGTAACACTACCATACAGTCCGGTCTCTTCGTCTGATATGTCGCATATCGCAGCCTGGGGGTAGTATAACGTCAGACCCCAATAGCCTGATAAGTCATGCCGATGCAAGGTCCATAACTGTTTGAGAAACTACTAATAACACTTACCAGTAGATCTTAGCAACTCTGGCCAGGATTTCCTGTTATGGCCAATCAAGCATAGCGCAAAATCAACCCCCAATACCAGGAGAGACGAATCCCCTCCAATCGCTCATTGCCTCCATGTGACTCAGGACTATACCCAAAATCCACCGTTTTGCACAATCTCTTGAACGTGGTAAGGTGGAAATCAAAGCACAGTGGGAATCACACAAGACTCTATGACGATCTCGGGTCGACGGACTAACATGTACCAGTGTCACCAGAGAACTGCTATCTGACGATAGGTATAACCCCATCTAGGAGTTCTCGGCGAGTCCGTCCAGTGTACCCAGTCTCCACTGAGCACCCGTATACCTTCTCTGATGTCAAACACCAATGGATGTGGGATTATCCATCGCCCATCATATGGGTCAAGAAGCGCATACGCTAGTCTACTCTGGAGTATCGATGCCCTGTCTCGATACTCCCACGACCAGGAACATTTGAAGGATGTACTTTCCGACTACCCTTGTCCCCACTAGTATGATCTGCATCATAATCCTGGTATTCATGTACTCATCCTAAGGGCTTAATCAACATGTAATATAGAGAAAATAAGTGTACATGTTAAGATAAAGTGCAACCAGATAGCATAATATCATGTCGAGAAAGAAAGTCCTCCCTATATATGTCCAAGCACCACTACAATACACATCGCATGTACAGTAATGGTCTCCAGGGCATACATATAACTAACAATCTCCCACTTGCACTAAGGCCGTTTGTTGTAGTATCTCATACTCAACGTCCTATAGAAGTCTCTTTAGGGAAAGGCCTTTGTGAGTGGATCCGCCGTGTTATCCTTCGCGTCAACTCTCCTGACCTCGATCCCTTGGAGATCAACCATCTCCCTGATCAGGTGAGACTTGGCTCAGAATATATCTGGAATGCTGATGGGACCGGCATTCCTAGGCCAAAGCCACAACTCCATTGTTGTCACAATAATAGTTATTGGACGCTCAATGGTAGGAACTATGTTCATCTCATGAACAAGAATTATCCAGACATCCACTTTGGTAGCATCGTTGGTAGCGATGTATCTAGCCTTTATCTTCTAGTATGCCACGGTATCTAGCTTGGAACTCTTCCAACATACCGTCCCTTCACTGAGGGTAAAGACAATGCCTGTGACTGACTTTCAGTCGACCTTATCACTCTGGAAGCTTGAACCAAGAACATTCTTTTAGTGCTTCTCAAGTACTTAAGAATGTCCTCTACAGCTATCCAGTGATTCACCCAAGATCCGATTGATTCCTGATCACTACATCTAGTGAGTCATCTACATCTGGTCTGGTACATAACATCGCATACATGATAGAGCCTACTGTCGAAGCATAGGGTATCCCTTGCACATGAGCTCTCTCCAAATCAGTATTGGAAGACATCTTTTTGGAGAGAGTGATTCCTGAGTAAGTGGACGAACCACCACGCTTAGAATCTTCCATACTAAACCCTTTTAGTATGGTGTTAATGTACCTGGATTTGGAACAATCCTAACATCCACTTAGATCTATCACCATAGATCATAATTCACAAGATGTAGTAGGTATCATCCAGATCTTCCATGGAGAATCCTCGTGATAAGTAGAGCTTGACCGAGTGTAGCATAGGAAACCATTTCCTATCAAGAGTATGTCATCTACGTACAATACGTGGAAGACAACCTTACTCTCTACCACCTTCTTGTATATATAAGGTTCATCTACCTTTTTGATGAAGTCAAACTCTTTGACTGCCACATCAAAACAGATGTTCCAACTCCGAGATGCTTGCATTGATCCAGATGGACTTAAGCATAGCTTTGAAAGTCTCAACTTTTCCATATACACCAAGAATCTTCTCAAGATCCATTTTCTCCTAATGGGTTTTACCCCTTCAGGTGCAACATTCAAAGTCATACTTTGTTGGTGTATATGGATTCCATCTTTGATCGCACAGCATCCAGCTATTTCACAAAGTTTCCACTTGTGATGGCCTGCCTGAACTTAGTTGGGCCATCATCTACCATGATGCAATCCTCGCTCCCACTGTCACCGAGAAGACCATAGTATCTCTCAAGTGGATGAGGAACCCTACCAGATTCGCGGAGAGGCTGAGGTTCGTTGGAGACTATTGAATCCTTTGGTTCCACTAAATCATCAGCTGTTAGTTTGTCAAGCTGGAACAACTTCCAGTACTACCTCATGACCACAAATTTCTTCACAGGAAATTCCTTTTCTAAAAAGGTGGCATGCTGAGAAACAAAACACCTTTTTCTCCTCAGTTAGGTAGAAGATATACCCTTGTGAATGTTCGGGATATCCAACAAACTTATACATAACTGACCTTTCCTCGAGATTGTCCGGATTCTGCCTTTCAACATAATCCGGACCTCCCCATATCTTAACTCGTTTAAGATATGGTCTCTTTCTATACCATATCTCATATGGAGCGGCAGGCTGTGATTTGGATGGAACCCCATTCAATAGGTAAGCAGCTTCTCAAGTGCATAACTCCAAAAGAAAACAGGCAACTCAGCAGTATTCATCATAGAGTGCACCTTATCTCATAGGACGCGATACCTCTACCTCGATTCACCGTAGTGCTGTGGTGTATACGAAGGAGTAGATGGGAGAGAATCTCATTCTCCTTTTAGAAACTCTAGGAACTCCATACCCAAGTATTCGCCTCCCCGATCTCATCGAAGGACTTAATACTTCTACCTGTCTGGTTCTCAACTTCAAGCTTATATTCCTTGAATTTCTCAAAAGTTTCAGACATGTGTTTCAACAGGAACATATGTCCGAATCCTGAGAGATGATCAGTAAATATAATGAAGTACGAAGAACCAACCTTGGCATTTGTACACATAGGACCGTATACATCATCATGTATCCGTCCCAAGAGTTCAGTAACTCTTTCTCTGTTTCCAGTAAACGGAGTATTGGTCATTTTACCTTTGAGACAAGACTGCTAAGTATCATAAGATGAAAATTCAAACAGATTCTCATATTCATCCTTATGTAACTTAGCTGGTCGTGTCGCATTGATATGACCTAGTCTACAATGCTACAAGAAGGATTCGTTCATTTCTGAACTACTCCTCTTGTGTGTGTTCTAGATACTTTGAACTGTGGTTTGATTTAGAACGTATATGCCATTTCATAACGTGCCTGATTCAATCAACTCTTGATTAAGGAAAATGTTCACAACATTGTCCTTCAATACAAAATTATATCCTTCTTTAACTTAATAAAGAAAATGATTTAATGTTATATATCAGGTTCGGTATCTAATAATATTTGTTCAAAATCAATGTATTTACCATTTGGTAATACAAGGTGATACTTGCCAATTGATTTGGCTGCAACAATTGCACCATTCTCTAACACTTAGAGACATATCACCCATTCTCAGTTTTCTACCTTTCTGTAGCCCATGTAACAGATTACATATATGAGATCCTTATCCGGTATCTCATACCTAGGACATAGAGGATACTAAGAAATAGTTCTCGGTAACGAACAAACCCGAAGAATATGCATCAACATACTTTTTCCTCGAATGGGTGGCATAGGAATCCGGATATTCCCCTATTTTCCTGCTCGGACTTATAACAGTTATAAGATAGAGCGGAACCAATGTTCCCCGGCTCAGTATAAAAAGCAAGTTCGGTCAATGCATCCATATTATTATCTTGATTAAGGCGTGACATGGTCGCTACCAGGAGAGAGGGAGAAGAAAACACTCTGCGTGCGCTCTTTCAAGATTAGATTGGTTATTATTTTATCTAATCAGGATGGCTCACACTGTTTTTATCAAATCTTCCTTCAAACCCTAAAAGGTAAGACTAGCCGGGATTAATTACATCCTACAAGTTCGCCAATCTTTCAGCCAGGCCAGTGTCGGTACTTTGAGGGAGGTTCCCCGTGCTTTCGCATGGACCTAATTAAAATAAACCTCATTTTCCCAGGGGCGTAACCCCGTTAACACCTTTTTAGACACTTACTTGATCAGCTAATTGTAATGTGTAAAATTCTCCCAGGAGTAACTCTTACGCGCAGTGGGTATCGGGATCCAACTATCTCATAGAAGGTATGCAATCTCATTGCAAATTTCAACACTTGAAATTCCCGATAACATTCTGCCCCTAGCATCCTATGACCTTGACGCAGGCCAACAAACCATAGTCCGCTAGTCAAGTTCAACCCGTACATTTCATGATTGAATTAAACTCACCCGCACAATCCTTGACGCAGGCCAAACAACGCCGTACGAATACTCTAATCCAATCGCATCGTATGCAACATATAAGCACTAGTTAGCTACCGCACACTACGTCTTGACGCAGGCCAAACTACCATAGCACGAATACTAAGTAGTACTTATCTGAAATGACGGAGGGCTACGCAGGTTTTCAAGAAAACCATGAGCGTAATGAACTTGATATCTTTGTATAATCGAGTAATTTTGAAAAAGGAGTGTTTTTTTAGGCTTTTACTAGTTTTGCTAAAGAGATCACTCCCGGTGAAGGGATCTCGGCTCTTTCCTCATCGAATGAGGTGCAGGATATTTCACAAATACCACTATGCAAAGCATGAACTAATAAAGAAATCAAAAACAAAACCGAGCGGGTTGTAGCATCTGCCAGTTTCGTTAAAGAGGTCACTCCCGGTGAAGGGATCTCGGCTCTTTCCTTATCGAATATGGTGTTGGATATCTACAAGGAATACCTCTATGCAAAGCAAGAACTATAGCTACCAGTTTTTAAAACAAGTTTCTACAACATCTTTAGGTTTCTTTTATTTCATTAATCTCATTAATGAAGTCCCAACATTTATGCTTCCTAAGCATCACAGAAGAAACGAAAGCATCAATATTTACTATATATCATCATATATATATAATATAAGCATTCGTCTCAACATATAAAGTGATCACATCACAGAATATCAGCAGCAGAAGAACACATATGAAATATTGGATATACTAGGAATTCCATGTTTTAAATTAAGCCAGTAAAAAACATGGATTCCATGGTCGTAATGAATAGCCAAACCCACATCCCTAGACCCCTACGAGAGTGGCAAGCAACCCTACCAATTCTAGAGTTAGGAGACCCGATCTCAACTCCTCGAGATGGTCTCCTACTGGACCCTAGAACCCGGTTACTTGTGCTCTCCTCCTTGGGTCCATCCTAATGCGGAAAGGTAAATAATATACATCAATGGTGACATCATCCTCAACCCGGAAGTGCCCCAATAAAAGAATATTACATACAACCTTTTATATGAATGAAAATGAAAAACTCTCATCTCACATAAAAAAAACCGGCTATTCAAAACATGACGATCCAATATAACATATCACAGCAACACATAACATCACATGTCATCAATGTAAGAAAATATGCGTATCCCAATTGCCGTTGTCATATAGCAACGAAACCGACGATACACCACATATTACACTTACGGTCGCAGAAAAGAAAGTGAAAAACTACAACAATTGGAATCCGCAACCACCTTAGACATCATAAACCCAATGTATCACATACTTTGGATTTCATGCCTAACCGAATGAATTCCTTAGACATCGCATGCCTAACAATTATAAACCCCGCATTTTAGTTTCGATATTGAAAACACTTTTCAATAACCAGTCGGGTAATTCAACAAGATTCCCGATGCTTGTCGGAAACTTTAGTAGACGGCCGCACCCCCGATGCCGTCGACGAAGTGCACTAAGACGGGACATCGCAGCCGCGAGCACCCGAACGGATGCTTTTGGCGATGGAGTTCTCTTACAGTCACTTGGTCGGGGCTATGGGGCGTGGCTATCTAGTAAGGTTACCCGGCGAGTATCCGTGTACACTACGTAATTGCGACGGACTTTTGATCCTCATCAAAATTCCGTAGCAACCGATCAAATGAGACAAACTTGCTAGATTTATAAAATTCAAACTAGCACATAACTAAATTTGTGGATTCCAAATATTGTATCACAATCACAGATAGCTAGATGATGTTAAACTTTTCGATTGAATAAACAAACACCCAAAATTTCCCAAAGAGCTCAACACTTGAGCATAGTTCAAAAAGTACCCAGAACATGCCATAGCTCCTATGAACCATCCGTAAAAGGGCCGACCCATGCCACTGTAGGGTTAGCTTGGCACCTTAGCAAGGTTTTGGAAAGCATCAAACATGCTATATTAAAATTTTGCGGTGCTAAACAAACCAACCAAGTAATTGAACTAGAGAATTAGGGTTAACTTTGCATGTAAACAACTTTATATCTAAGTGATAAGGATTACAACCTTTGTAGTCCGTTCCTTCGCTTCAAAAGCTCCGAGTAGTGGTCCCTTCGCTGTGATCTATGAGCTTCTGAACTCTTGAGAGGCTCCACAAGATGTACGATGCATCCTTACTTGAAGTCTTCAAAGTCTGTGATGATCTACGTCGAGAAAACACGGACTCAAGCTCACTCTTTACTAATACGAAGTTAGTGAAGCTAACATACTAATCTATATGGCTAGTATAGAAGAGGATGATGAAGTAGGAATTTAGCTCACTTTAGTATTTAATTTCTCACTATTTTTCTTCTTGATCTCAAAATCTAAAGAGCAAAAATGAGATGAGGAAGAAGAAGATGAATGAATGAGATGAGGTTAGAAATGCAACCCTTGGTTAGTATATGTGAATACCTAACCCTTGTAGAGAGTTAACCATGGCTATGTGTCATGGTTGGGTTAGAAAATATCTTAAGCAAAACAAAAAGGGTGGACTTTGTCAATGGTTATCAACAAGCTTCATGAAGCTTCCACCATGACTCATTTCCACATTTTTGAATTACTTAAGAATTTAAACCCAAATATTATATGTAGCATGGTATAATTCTCATACAACCTAGCATGTCACAATATTATATATCACATATATAATATTTATGTAACAAAAGAAAATAATACAATAAACATATATAACATATATGTTAAATGCATCATAAGTGAGAATAATAAATATTTAAGTGAGCATAATATATTTATATATATATATATATATATATTATTTCATCGAATCAACACTTGATCCGACGACCCGGCTATATCATATATAACCGGCCGATATCACATATCGCGAGAATAGAATACGGCATCACATACGCGTATCAATCTCGTTCCCGCACATATCGCATATGTGCTCCTACTCCGTTTTGCCTGAGCCAGAAAACCTCTATGTAGGACTCTAAAGACTCATCAATACGCCGACAGTAGGTGTTGATCACATCAAATACCAACAAGCCGCAAGCGGTCAGCTAAACGTAACGGCCACCCGGGTATTGAGCGATCAGAAGATCAACAAGCAAGTATACTCTAACTCCTGTAAATCCAATCAGTAACACTACCGTACAGTCCGGTCTATTCGTCTGATATGTCGCATATCCAGTCTAGGGGTGGTAAACGTCAGACCCCAGTAACCGATAAGTAGTGTCGATGTGAGGATCATAACAGGTCAAGAAAATACTGATAACACATACCAGTAGATCTCCATATCAGCCCTGGCCAGGGACTTCCAGTTATAGCCAATCGAACACAGCGCAACATCAACCCCCAATACCGGGAGAGACGAAACCCCTCATATCGCTCATTGCCTCCATGTGATTCGGGACTGTACCCAAAATCCATCGTTTTGCACGTTCTCATGAACGTGGTAAGGTGGAAATCAAAACACAGTGGGAATCACACAAGACTCTATGACGATCTCGGGTCTACAGACTAACCTGTACCAGTGTCACCAGAGAACTGCTACCTGACGATAGGTATAATACCAAAAAGGAGTTCTCGGCAAGTCCGTCCAGTGTACCCAGTCTACAATGAGCACCCGTATACCATCTTTGATGTCATACACCAATGGATGTGGGATCATCCATCGCCCATCATATGGGTTAAGATGCGTATACGCTAGTCTACTCTGGAGTATCGATGCCCTATCTTGATACACTCTCGACTAGGAACAGTTATAGAATGTACTTGTGGACTACCCTGGCCCCACTGGTATGATTTACATCATAGTCCTAGTAGTCAAGTACATATCCTAAGGGCTTTATCAACATGTGAGAGCAAGACAGTAACCCAATACAAGTCAACATGTTAAGACAAAGTTAAACCAGATAGCATACTATCATGTCGAGCAAGAAAGTCCTCTCTATATATATCCAAGCATCCGCTATAATATACATCATATGTACAACAATGGCCTCTAGGGCATACATATAACTAACAGCTACACTCATGTCACAGCGGAACTGCCGCAAACCCTAGGGTATGACCGCGGTTCCATGATCGAAAAAGTCGAGTTTGGGTATCGTTCTTCTAGGGTGTCCACAGAATCGCTTGCATGATTTTCTGAAGATTTTAAACTTGGAAAATTCCAACTCTTGGAAAATTTCCAGCGAGGGAAAAATTGGGTTATTGATATCTGTTCGAACTTTTTAACGTCGTCTAAATAACCCGAATAGATGTTAGAATTACGACTACGAAACACTCTGAATTGCCTTTGCACAAAGATAACATCACATGAAAATTTAGCAAAAACAAGCAACACCTAAAATGCCAAAACCCAGATACTGGAACACCATAAAATCTGAGGCCAAAAATCCCTGACTAAACCGATCTGGCCGGTTTTTGAAAGCATGTGGCCGGCCATTTTCCGACGAGGAGGGCTCAGGTTTCTGTGGTGTTCATGTTACATCTCATGTGACATTTTGGAGCTGCTTAAAAAATTTTAGACTCTCTGAAAAATTCGACAAAAACTGGGTTTATATATAGGGTGTTTCGGAGTTGTTTCGGTTTCGTAGTTCTACAACATCGTCTAATTCTCTAGCATGGCCCTGATACCACTGTAGGGTTCCCTAGGCATTGTCCATGTCAATTTCAAATTTTTTGCCGTACTAAAGAACCCTAACCTTGGAATCTTAACTAGAGTTTTAGACGAAACAACAATGTAAACAACTTTAGATCTAAGTGAATGAGGAATACAACATTTGTAGACCGGTCCTTCACTTCTAAAGCTCCGTGTAGTAGTCCCTTCGCTCCAAGTAGTGAACACCCGAACTCTAGTAAGGGTTCACATGAAGAAATGAACAAGCTTGCTCGAAGTCTTCGAGGCCGAAGATGATCTACGTCGAGGAGACTCAAGCTCATGCTAGCTCTTCACTAATGGTAGATTAGTGAAGCAAACACCCTAAACTAAATGGCTAATATAGTAGAGGATGATGAAGTAGGAATTTTTCTCACTTTAGATTTATTTTTCTCACAATATTTCTTCACTTGGAGAAAAGCTGAAAAGCTTTCTCATGAGGAAGAAGAAGATGAAGTAGAGATGAGAATGAAAACTCTTAAGGTGAGAATAGCAACCATGGGTGAGTTAGTGGCATGCACTAACTCATGTAGAGAATAAACCATGGCTAACAATAATGGTTAGGTTAATAAATATTTACAAGTAAAACAAAATTAGTGGACTTGGTCAATGGTTCCACAAGCTTTTACAAGCTTCAACCATGTGACTTAATTCCAACTAATTTGATTTACTTTAAATAAATAAAACCTTATCATTATTATAAGCATGGTGTGAGTCTCATACACCCATGAAGCATGTGGCATCAAGCATGACACAAATTCATGTACATTAATATATATCACATATATACTATATGCACACAAGTGAGAAAAAGAAATGTTTAAGTGAGCTAATATTAGTTAATATAAATTAATATATCACATATATAATTATACATTAAATTATTAAATCAACACTTGATTTAATAATCCGGCTATATCACATACAACCGACTAATATCAAATGTAACATCCTATCGAATCAACACTTGATCCGATAACCTGGCTATATCACATATAACCGACCGATATCATATATCGTGAGAATAGAATGCGGTATCACATTCGCATATTAATCTCGGTCCCGCACATATCACATATGTGCTCCTACTTCGTTTCGCATGAACCAGGAAACCTCTGTGTAGGACTCTAAAGACTTGTCAATATGTCGGCAGTATGTAGTGATCATATCAGTCACCCACAAGCCGCAAGCGGTCTTCTAAATGTAACGGCCACTGGGTATTGAGCGATCAGAAGATCAACAAGCAAGCCTGCTCATACTCCTGCGAATCCAATCAGTAACACTACCGTACAGTCCGGTCTCTTCGTCTGATATGTCGTATATCGCAGCCTAGGGGTGGTATAACATCAAACCCCAATAGCCTAATAAGTCATGCCGATGCAAGGTCCATAAATCCTAGAGAAACTACTGATAACACTTACCAGTAGATCTCAGCAACCATGGCCAGGGATTTCCTGTTATGGCCAATCAAGCATAGCGCAACATCAACCCCCAATACCGGGAGCGACGAATCCACTCCTATCGCTCATTGCCTCCATGTGACTCAGGACTGTACCCAAAAACCACCGTTTTGCACAATCTCTTGAACGTGGTAAGGTGGAAATCAAAGCACAGTGGGAATCACATAAGACTCTATGACGATCTCGGGTCGACGGACTAACCTGTACCAGTGTCACCAGAGAACTGCTATGTGACGATAGGTATAATCCCATCTAGGAGTTATCGGCGAGTCCATCCATTGTACCCAGTCTCCACTGAGCACCCGTATACCTTCTCTGATGTCAAACACCAATGGATGTGGGATCATCCATCGCCCATCATATGGGTCAAGAAGCGCATACGCTAGTTTACTCTTGAGTATCGAAGCCCTGTCTCGATACTCCCAAGACTAGGAACATTTGAAGGATGTACTTTCCCACTACCCTGGTCCCCACTAGTATGATCTGCATCATAATCCTGGTAGTCAAGTACTCATTCTAAGGGTTTTATCAACATGTAATATAGAGACAATAAGTGTACATGTTAAGATAAAGTGCAACCAGATAGCATACTATCATGTCGAGCAAGAAAGTCCTCCCTATATTTGTCCAAGCATCCACTACAATATACATCGTATGTACAGTAATGGCCTCTAAGGCATACATATAACTAACAGCTCACTAATGATTTTCTTCTCTTGATATATAATTGTGTATATATATATGATATATATATAATTGAATTGTATCATGGTTGATGATACATAGAACATGGATGTATGAGACTCAATATGAACTAAAGATTAATGGGATGATTTATTTTAAAGGAAAATAAAAAGGCATAGAAAAGAGTCATGTCTTTGGATGCTTGGAGAAGCATTGAGAAGCTATGACTCATCTCTTGATTTTTGTTTTACTCTTAGATATTTATTCATCCTATTTTTATCTCTAGCTCATGGTTCATTCACTCATTCATAACACTCACACACCCAAGTTCATCTTCTTCCTCAAGTTCCTTCTTTAGGGTTTTTCTCGAGTTTAAAAAAGAAAGAGAAAAAGATTTCTAAAGTGAGAAAAATTTCTACTTCATCAACCTGCACTATCCTAGCCCTTTAGTATAGGTTGTTTGCTTCACTAATACTTTGATTAGTGAAGAGTGATCTTGAGTTAGAGAGACTTCAAGGTGAATCATCTTCGGCTTCGAAGACTACAAAGCAAGCTCGATCATTTCTTCAAGTGGAGCCAAGAAGAGTTCTAGGGACAACTACTTGGAGCTTTAGAAGTGAAGGACACGTTCTACAAAGGTTGTAACCCTCTTCACTTAGATTAGAAATTGTTTTCTTACTACTAAAACCTTAATTCTCTAGTTCGATTCTAGGTTAGTATAGCTTAGACCTCTAGATTTTTTAAAATTGCATACTTGATATTTGTATAAACCTAGTGGAGGTGCTAAGACATACTTTCAAAATCTTCCTTCAAACCCTAAAAGGTAAGATTAGCCGGGATTAATTACACCCTACAAGTTCGCCAATCGGTCAGCCAGGTAGGTATTGGTACTCCGAGGGAGTCTCCCCGTGCTTTCGCATGGAACTAATTAAATAACTTCGTTTCCGCAGGGGCATAACCACATTAACAACTTTCTTAGACACCTACTAGATTAGCTAATTGTAAAGTGGAAAACTCTCCCAGGAGTAACACATACTCGCGGTGGATATCGGGATTCAACTATCATATAGAATGTATGCAATCTCATTGAAAATTTCAACACTTGAAATTCCAGATATCTGTTTTTACCTCATGCGGCTTATGACCTTGACGAGGTCAACAAACCATAAACCGCAAGTCAAGTTCAACCCGTCATTTCTTGATTGAATTAAACTCACCCGCACGACCCTTGACAAGGTCAACAAGGCCGTACGTCTACCTTAATCCAATCGCATCATATGCGGCAAATAAGCACTAATCAGCTACCGCACACTACACCTTAACAAGGTCAACAAACGTAGCACGAATAATAAATAGTACTTATCTGAAATGACGGAGGTCTATGACTGGTTTTGAAGAAAACCTTTAGCGTAATGAACTTGATATCATTGTAGAATCTAGTGATTTGAAAATGAGTGGTTTAAGGTCCGCTTTAAAATCGAGTAGTTTTCAAAACAAACCCAGTGGGTTGTAGCATATGCCAGTTTTGCTAAAAAGGTCATTCCCGGTGAAAGGATCTAGGCTCTTTCTTCATCGAATGAGGTGCTGGATGTTCATAATGGAATACCGCTATGCAAAACAAGAACTAGAGCTACCTTTTTGAAAAAATTGATTCTACAACATCTTTTAGGTTTCTTTTATTTTCATTAATCTCATTAATGGCGTCCCATAATATATGTTTCCTAAACATCACAGAAGAAACGAAAATAAAACACACATATATGCCATTCGCATTCGCCACAGGGATCCGGGTCTTCACCGTAAGGTTACTTAACTTACGGCAGGGCGGGGTCAGGACTAGTGCGGATGCAAAACATATATAGTGTCTACTAGTATATCATATATATAAGTAGCATTCGTCTCACGCAGTTATATGATCACATCATATCACAGAAAACAGCAGAAGCAAACATATGAAATATAGGATATACTATGAGGTCCATGTTTTAGATTAAGCCAGTAATGAAAAACACGGATTCCACGGTCATGATGAATAGACAAGCCCACATCCCTAGACCCCTATGAGAGCGGCAAGCAACTCTGCCAATTCTAGAGTTAGGCGACCGGTCTTGACTCCTCGAGATGGCCTCCTACTAGACTCTAGAACCCGGTTACTTATGCTCCCCGCCATGGGTTTATCCTAATGCCGAAAAGTAAATAATATACATCAAATGGTGACAACAACCTCAACCCAGAAGTGTCCCAATAAAAGAATATTACAAACAAATTTTTACATGAATGAAAATTGAAAAACTCTCATCTCACGTAAAAAAATCCGGCTATTCAATCACGACGATCCAATATAACATATCAACCAGCAACACAATAACATCATATATCATCAACGTAAGTAAATATGTGTATCCCTAATATCGTTGACGTATAGCAACGAGATTAGGGATACTGCAACATATTACACTTACGGTCGCAGAAAAGAAATGAAAACTACAATAATTAGAATCTGCATCTTCCTTAGACATCATAAACCCGGATTATCACATATTCTAGATTTCATGCCTAACCCTATAAACCGTACATTTAAGTCTCGAATTGAAAACACTTTTCAAAAATAAAGTCGGGCAATTCAACAAGATTCATGATAAGATGATCGAATGCTCGTCGGGAACTTTAGTAGATGACCACACCCGAGGCCGTCAACGAAGTGCACTTGGGCGGAACACCGTGGCCGCGAGCACCTGAGTGGATGCTTTTGGCCATGGGGTTCTCCTATAGTCACTTGGTCAGGGCTATAGGGCTTGGCTGTCTAGTAGTGTCTCCCGGCGAGTGCTCACGTACAATATGAGACTGCGACGGAGTTTTGATCCGAATCGAAACTCCGTGGCAATCCATCAAATGAGACTAAAACGTGAGATTTACAAATCGTTAACTAGTTTTCACAAAACTAATCAATGTGGATTCCAAAAATTGTTTCACATATCCAAACTATCTAGACGATGTTAAACATTTGGATCAATATTTCAAACACCAGCAAATCACAGAGACCTCAACAACTTGAGCCTCACTAAATATACCCAGAAAGACCAAAATGAGACAATGAAGCAGCAGAAGAAAAACGAGTACACAATTCCTCATGTTGGCGGCGGAACCGTGGCCAAAACATGGTTTAGGAGGCGGTTCCACAGCCAGATTAAGGAGTTAGGCCCTCATACTTCTTGGGGCTCCATACAATTACCTGCATGATTTTCTGAGAATTTTTAATGGTGAAAAATTGAACGTTTGAAAAATTGGACAGAAACTATAATTTTCGGGTTCTAAAACATTGATCGAACACTTTAACATCGTCTAGACTACACCTAAGTCTCTAGCTTGGCTTTGATACCATGAAAGTATGTCTCAGCACCTCTATTAGGTTTATATAAGCATTAAGTTTGCAATTTAAAAAAATCTAGAGTGCTAAGTTATATTAAATAAGAATCGAACTAGAGAATTAGGGTTTAATAGCAAGCAAACAAGTTCCATACTAAGTGAAGAGGGTTTACAACCTTTGTAGACCGGTCTTTCACTTCTAAAGCTCCAAGTAATAGTCCCTAGAACTCTTCCTTGACTCCACTTGATGAAAGGAACGAGCTTGCTTGCTGTCTTCGAGGCCGAAGATGATCCACTTTGAAGTCTCTCTAACTCAAACTCACTCTTCACTAATCAAGGTATTAATGGAAAAAAACAACCTAAACTAATGGGCTAGAAAAGTGTAGGTTGATGAAGTAGGGATTTTGCTCACTTATTTTTCTTCTTTTTCTTTTCTTTTCCCACCTCAAGAAAAATCTAGAGAGGAAGAAGAAGGAGATGAACATGGATGAGAGAGAATGAACCATAAGGTGAGTGATGATATGAGATTGGAAAATATCTATGAATAAAACAAAAAATAAATGGTGAGTCGTGGCTTCTCAAAACTTCCACAAGCATCTTAAGAAATGACCCATTTTTCTTTTACTTATATTCATAAATCAAACTTTTATCTACTCATCTCAACCCTCATGTGTGATTCTCATACATCCTAGTTCTATTTATCATCAACCTGATACAAAGTATGTATGTGTGTGTGTGTGTGTGTGTATCTCACATATATATAAATATACATAAAGAGAAGAAAATCTTAATGAGCTAAATATTAGTTAATATATATATATATATATATATATCAAATATATAAATATATATCAAATTATAAAATTAACACTTGATTCAATAATCCGGTTGTATCATATAAAACCGACTAATATCATATTTATATGTATATCATATTATTAAATCAACACTTGATTCAATAATCCTGTCATATCACATACAACCGGCAAATATTCAATATTAGTTTATATATATATATATATATATATATATATATCAAATTATTAAATCAACACTTGATTCCGGCTATATCAAATATAATCCGGCTAATATCAAATACATATAAACAACATATACATAAATCATTGAATCAAGACTTGATTCAATAATCCGGTTATATCACATATAACCTGACAGATATCAAATATCGCTAGATTAGAATACGGTATCACATATGCGTATTCAATCAAGCTCCCGCACATATCTCCATATGTGCTCTACTTCGTTTCACTTGAGCTAGGAAACCTCCGTGTGGGACACTAAAGACTCGTCAATACGCCAGCAGTAAGTAATGATCACATCAAAAACCCACAAGCCTTCAGTGGTACTAGCTGGACGTAACGGCTATCCAGGTATTGAACGAATAGAAAATCAACAAGCAAACTTATCCAAACTCCCGTAGAGCCTATAAGCAACACTTACCGTACAGTCCGTTCTCTTCGTCTGATATGTCGCATATCGAGTCTAGGGGGTGGAATCGTCAGACCCCACTAACTTGATACGCCATGCCGATGTGTGGCCTATAACCTTTCGAGAAACTACTGATAACACTTACCAGTAAATCTCATCAACCCTGGCCAGAGACTTGCTGTTATAGCCAATCGAGCATAGCGCAACATCAACTCCTAATACCGGGAGAGACGAAACCCCTCCTATCACTCACTCCCTCCATGTGACTCGGGACTGTACCCAAAATCCACCTGCTTGCATAACACTTTTGAGCCATGGTAAGGAGGAAATCAAAGCACAGTAGGAACCACACAAGACACTATGACGATCTCGGGTCTACAGACTAACCTGTACAAGTGTTACCAGAGAACTGCTATCTGACGATAGGTATGATACCATCTAGAAGTTCTCGGCGAGTCCTGTTTGGTGTACCCATTGTGCAGGGTTCCCTAGGTCGCCGCTGAGTTTTTGGAGGCATCAACCATGCCATTTTTAAAAAATTGGCACGCTAAAGAACCCTAACGCTAGAATCTAAACTAGAGAATTAGATGAACAAACATGTAAACATCTTTACATCTAAGTGAACAAGGAATACAACCTTTGTAGACCGGTCCTTCACTTCAATAGCTCCATATAGTAGTCCCTTCGCTCCAAGTAGTGATCTTCCAGACTCCAGTGAGGCTCCACAAGGTGAAATGAACAAGATTTCTTGAAGTCTTCGAGGCCGAAGATAATCTACGTCGAGGAGACACTAACTCAAGCTACCTCTTCACTAAGTGTTGAACTAGTAAAGAAACAACCCAATCTAAATGGCTAGTAGAGAAGAGGTTGATGAAGTGGGGATTTTGCTTACTTTATAAATAATTTTCTCACTAATTTTCTTCACCTCTCATGAAGCTAGAAAGATTGAGGAAGGAGATGAAGAAAGCTCTCATGGAATCAAGCAAGTGAAGAATGAATCAAGTGGTGAGAATAGCAACCATGGGTGAGTTAATATCATATACTAACTCATGTAGATACTAAACCATGGCTAAACAATAATGGTTGGGTTAATAAATATCTTCAAGTAAAACAAAATTAGTGGACTTAGTCAATGATTCCACAAGCTTCTACAAGCTTCAACCATGTGACTAATTTCCAACTAATTTGATTTACTTTAAATAAATAAAACCTATCATTATTATAAGCATGGTGTGAGTCTCATACACCCATGTAGCATGTGGCATCAAGCATGACACAAAAGATGTACATTAATATATATCACATATATACTAAGTGTACACTAGTGAGAAAAAAAATCTTAAGTGAGCTAATATTAGTTAATCTAAGATAATATATCAAATATATAATTATACATTAAATTATTAAATCAACACTTGATTTAATAATCCGGCTATATCACATACAACCGACTAATATCATATGTATCATCTTATCGAATCAACACTTGATCCGATAACTCGGCTATATCACATATAACCGTTCGATATCACATATCACGAGAATAAAATACGGTATCATATACTCGTATTAATCTCGGTCCCGCCCATATCACATATGTGCTCCTACTTCGTTTTGCTTGAGCCAGGAAACCTCTGTGTAGGACTTTAAAGACTCGTCAATACACCAGCAGTAGGTGGTGATCATATCAGTCACCGACAATCCGCAAGCGGTCTTCTAAACATAACGGCCGCTCGGGTATTGAGCGATCAGAAGATCAACAAGCAAGCCTACTCATACTCCTGCGTATCCAATCAAGTAACACTGCCATACAGTTCGGTCTCTTCGTCAGATATGTCGCATATCACAGCCTGCGGGGTGGTAAACGTCGGATCCCAATAGCCTGATAAGTCATGCCGATGTGATTTCCATAACCGTTCGAGAAACTACCGATAACACTTACCAGTAAATCTCAGCAACCCTGGCTACGGATTTCCTGTTATGGCCAATCAAGCATAGCGTAACATCAACCCCCAATACCGGGAGACCCTCCTATCGCTCATTTCCTCTATGTGACTCGGGACTGTACCCAAAAACCACTGTTTTGCATGATCTCTTGAACGTGGTAAGGTGGAAATCAAAGTACAGTGGGAATCACACAAGACTCTATGACGATCTCGGGTCTACAGACTAACCTGTACCAGTGTCACCAGAGAACTGCTATCTGACGATAGGTATAATACCATATAGGAGTTCTCGGCGAGTCCGTTCTGTGTACCCAGTCTCCACTGAGCACCCGTATACCTTCTCTGATGTCAAACACCAATGGATGTGGGATCATCCATCGCCCATCATATGAGTCAAGAAGCGCATACGCTAGTCTACTCTGGAACATCGATGCCCCGTCTCGATACTCCCACGACTAGGAACATTTGAAGGATGTACTTGCCGACTACCTTTGCTCCACTAGTATGATCTGCATCATAATCCTGGTGGTCAAGTACTCATCCTAAGGGCTTTATCAACATGTAATAGAGAGACAATAAGTGTACATGTTAAGATAAAGTGCAACCAGGTAGCATGCTATCATGTCGAGCAAGAAAGTCCTCCCTATATATGTCCAAGCATCCACTACAATATGCATCGCATGTACAGTAATGGCCTCTAGGGCAAATATATAACTAACAATCTCCCACTTGCACTAAGGCCGTTTGTTGTTGTATCTCATATTCAACGTCCTATAGAAGTCTCTTTACGGAAAGGCCTTTGTGAGTGGATCCGCCTTGTTTTCCTTCGCATCAACTCTCCTTACCTAGATCCCTTGGAGATCAACCATCTCCCTGATCAGGTGATATTGTCCTCAGAATATGTCCGGATCGCTGATGGGACCGGCGTTCCCAGGCCAAAGCCATAGCTCCATTGTTGTCATAATACAGTTATTGGACGCTCAATAGTAGGAACTTTGTTCATCTCATGAACAAAAAATGCCCAGACATCCAATTTGGCAGTATCATTGGTAGCGATGTATTCACCCTTTATCGTCTAGTATGTCACGGTATCTAGCTTGGAACTCTTCCATCATACCGTCCCTCCACTGAGGGTAAAGACAATGCCTGTGACTGACTTTCAGTCGACCTTATCACTCTGAAAGCTTGAACCAAGAACATTCTTTTAGTGCTTCTTAAGTACTTAAGAATGTCCTTCACAGCTATCCAGTGATTTTCCCAAGATCCGATTGATTCCTAATCACTACACCTAGTGAGTTAGCTACATCTGGTCTGGTACATTACTTCGCATACATGATAGAGCCTACTGCCGAAACATAGGGTATCCCTTGCACGCGAGCTCTCTCCAAATCAGTCTCGGGAGACATCTTTTTGGAGAGAGTGATTCATGAGTAAGTGGGCGAACCACCACACTTAGAATCTTCCATACTAAACCCCTTTAGTACGGTGTTAATGTACCTGGATTTGGGAAACTCTCAACATCCATATAGATCTATCACCATAGATCATAATGCACAAGATGTAGTAGGTATCATCCAGATCTTCTATGGAGAATCCTCATGATAAGAGGAGCTTGACCGAGTGTAGCATAGGAAACCATTTCCTGTTAAGAGTATGTCATCTACGTACAATACGTGGAAGACAACCATACTCTCTACAACCTTCTTGTAGATGCAAGGTTCATCTACTTTTTGATGAAGTCAAACTCTTTGACTGCCACATAAAAATAGATGTTCCAACTCAGCGATGCGTGCTTTGATCCTGATGGATTTAAGCATAGCAACCGGCCTTTTCACAGAGTCCCCACTCTTGATGGCCTGCCTGAACCTACTTGGGTCATCATCTACCATGATGCAATCCTCTGATCTCACCGTCACCGAGAAAACTGTAGTATCTCTCAGGTGGATGAGGAACCCTACCAAATTCACGGAGAGCCTGAGGTTCGTTAGAGAGTATTGAATCCTTTGGTTTCACCAAATCATCAGCTGTTTGTTTGTCTAGCTGGAACTCCTTCCAGTTCTACCTCATGACCACAAATTTATTCATAAGAAATTCCTTTTCTAAAAAGGTGGCATGCTGAGAACCAAAACAGCGTTTGCTCCTCAGTGTGGTAGAATATATTCCCTTACAAATGTTTAGGATATCTAACAAACTTATACAGAACTGACCTTGTCTTAAATTTGTCCGGATTTTGTTTTTCAACATAGGCCGGACAACCCCATATCTTAACTTGTTTAAGACATGGTCTCTTCCCATTCCATATCTTATATGGAGTGGTAGGTGCTTGATTTGGTTGGAACCCATTCAATAGGTATGCAGCTTCTCAAGTGCATAACTCAAAAAAGGAAACAGCTAACTCATCAGTACTCATCATAGAGCGCACCTTATCTCATAAGGCATGATACCTCCACCCCGATACACCGTTGTGCTGTGGTGTATACGAAAGAGTAAGCTGATAGAGAATCCTATTCTCTGTTTAGAAAATCCAGGAACTCCATTCCCAAGTATTCGCCTCCTCGATCATATCGTAGGAATTTAATACTTTTACCCGTCTGGTTCTCAACTTCAAGCTTATATTCCTTGAATTTCTCAAAAGTCACAGATTTGTGTTTCAACAGGAACACATGTCCGAATCTTGAGAGATCGTCGATGAATGTAATGAAGTACAAAAAACCAACCCTGGCATTTCTAGACATAGGACCATATACATTATCATGTATCCGTCCAAAGAGTTCAGTAACTCTTTCTCTGTTTCCAGTAAACGGAGTATTGGTCATTTTACCTTTGAGACAAGACTGGCAAGTATTATAAGATGAAAATTCGAACAGATTCTCATATTCATCCTTATGTAACTTAGCTGGTCATGTCGCATTGATATGACCTAGTCTACAATGACACAAGAAGGATTCATTTATTTCTGAACTATTCCTCTTGTGTGTGTTCGGTATACTTTGAACTGTGGTTTGATTTAGAACCTATATGCCATTACATAACGTGCTTGATCCAATCAACTCTTGATTCAGGAAAATGGTCACAACATTATCCTCCAATACGAAATTATATCCTTTTTTAACTTAATAAAGAACCTGATGTAATGTTGTATATCAGGTTCGGCATGTAATAACATTTGATCAGAATCAATGTATTTACCATTTGGTAATACAAGGTGATATTTGCTAACTGATTTGACTGCAACAATTGCACCATTCTCTAACACTTAGAGACGTATCACCCAATCCCAGTTCTCTACCTTTCTTTAGCCCATGTAACATATTACATATGTAGGATCCTGATCCGGTATCTCATACCTAGGACGTAGAGGATACTGAGAAACAGTTCTTGGTAACGAACATACCTGAAGAAGATGCATCAATATGCACATTCCTCGAATTGGTGGCATGGGAATCCTGGTATTCCCTTATTTCTTGCTCGGACTTATAACAATTATAAGATAGAGCGGAACCAATGTTCCCCAGCTCAGTATAAAAAGCAGGTTCGGTCAAAGCATCCATATTATTATCTTGATTAAGGCATGCCATGGTCTCTACCAGGAGAGAGAGAGAGAAGAAAACACTCTGCGTATGCTCTTGCAAGATCAGATTGGTTATTGTTTTATCTAATCAGGATGTCTCCCACTGGTTTTATCAAATCTTCCTTCAAACCCTAAAACGTAAGACCAGCCAGGATTAATTACACCCTACAAGTTCGCCAATCTTTCGGCCAGGCCAGTGTCGGTACTTTCAGGGAGGTTCCCCGTGCTTTCGCACGGACCTAATTAAAATAAACCTCGTTTTCCCATGGGCGTAACCACGTTAACACCTTTCTAGACACCTACTTGACCGGCTAATTGTAATGTGCAAAACACTCCCAGGAGTAACTCTTACTCGTAGTGGGTATCGGGATCCAACTATCTCATAGAAGGTATGCAATCTCATTGCAAATTTCAACACTTGAAATTCCCGATAATATTTTGCCTCTAGCGTCCTATGACCTTGACAGAGGTTAACAAACCATAGTGCACTAGTCAAGTTCAACCCGCCATTTCATGATTGAATTAAACCCGCCCGCACGACCCTTGACACAGGTCAACAAGGTCGTACGACTACCCTAATCCAATCGCATCATTTGCTTTGTAGATAAGCCCTAATCAGCTACGCACACTACGCCTTGACAGAGGTCAACAAACGCAGCACGAATACCAAATGGTCCTTATCTGAAATGACGGAGGGCTACGACAGGTTTTTAAGAAAACCCTTTGCGTAATGAACTTTATATCATTGTAGAATCGAGTGAATTTGAAAAGGAGTGTTTTTTAGGCTTTTACTAGTTTTGCTAAAGAGGTCACTCCCGGTGAAGGGATCTCGGCTATTTCCTCATCGAATGAAGTGCAGGATATTTCACAAATACCACTATGCAAAGCATGAACTAAAAAAGCAATCAAAAGACAAAACCGAGTGGGTTGTAGCATCTACCAGTTTCGCTAAAGATGTCACTCTCGGTGAAGGGATCTCGGCTCTTTCCTTATCGAATAAGGTGCTGGATATTCTACAAGGAATACCGCTATGCAAAGCAAGAACTTGAGCTACCGGTTTTTAAAACAAGATTCCACAACATCTTTAGGTTTCTTTTCTTTCATTAATCTCATTAATGAAGTCCCATCAATTATGCTTCCTAAGCATCACAGAAGAAACGAAAGCAGCAATATTTATTATATATCATATATATAATATAAGCATTCGTCTCATAATATCAAGTGATCACATCACAGAATATCAACAGCAGAAGAACACATATGAAAAATTGGATATACTAGGATTTCCGTGTTTTAAATTAAGCCAGTAAAAAACACAAATTCCATGATCGCGACGAATAGCCAAACCCACATCCCTAGACCCCTACGAGAGCGGCAAGCAACCCTACCAATTCTAGAGTTAGGAGACTTGGTCTCGACTCCTCGAGATGGTCTGCCACTGGACTCTAGAACCCGGTTACTTGTGCTCTCTACCTTGGGTCTCTCCTTATGCAGAAAAGTAAATAATATACATCAATGGTGACATCATCCTCAACCCGGAAGTGCCCCAATAAAAGAATATTACGTACAAGTTTTTACATGAATGAAAATGAAAAACTCTCATCTCACATAAAAAAACCCGGCTATTCAAACTCGACGATCCAATATAACATATCACAGCAACACATAACATCATATGTCATCAACGTAAGTAAATATGCGTATCCCAATTATCGTTAACGTATAGTAACGAAACCGGCAATACACTACATATTACACTTACGGTCGCAGAAAAGAAAGTGAAAAACTACAACAATTGGAATCCGCAACCACCTTAGACATCATAAACCCAATGTATCACATACTTTGGATTTCATGCCTAACCAAATGAATTTCTTAGACATCACATGCCTAACAATTATAAACCCCGCATTTTAGTCTCGATATCGAAAACACTTTTCATTAACCAGTCGGGTAATTCAAAAAAATTCCCGATAACCTGATCGAATGCTCGTCGGAAACTTTAGTAGATGGCCGCACCGCCGATGCCGTCGACGAAGTGCAATTAGGCGAAAAACCGCGGCCGCGAGCACCCGAATGGATGCTTTTGGCGATGGGGTTCTCCTATAGTCACTTGGTCAGGGCTATGGGGCGTGGCTATCTAGTAAGGTTACCCGGCAAGTATCCGCGTACGCTACGTAATTGCGATGGACTTTTGATCCACATCAAAATTCCGTGGCAACCGATCAAATGAGACTAAATTGATAGATTTATAAAATTTAAACTAGTTATCACATAACTAATTATTGTGGATTCCAAATATTGTATCACAATCACAGATAACTAGACGATGTTAAACTTTTCAATCGAATAAACAAACACCCAAAATTTCCAAAAGAGCTCAACACTTGAGCGGAGTTTAAAAAATACCCAGAACATGCCACAACACCTATGGACCAACCGTAGAAGGGTCAACCCTTGCCTCACCTGTGGCACCGCGGAACGACTACAAACCCTAGGGTTTAGTAGCGGTTCCGACGGTCACAAAATCGAGTTAGGGTTTCGTTCTTCTAGAGGGTCCACAGAATCACCTGCATGATTTTCTGAAGATTTTAAACTTAGAAAAATCCAACTCTTGGAAAATTTCCAGCGAGGGAAAAATTGGGTTATTGATATCCGTTCGAACATTTTAATGGCGTATAAATAACCCGAATAAATGTTAGAATTACGACTACGAAACACTCTGAATTGCCTTTACAGAAAGTTAACATCTCATGCAATTTCAGAAAAAACAAGCAACACCTGAAACACCAAAACCCAGAGACTGGAACACCACAGAAATTTGAAGCCAAAATTCCCCAGGAAAACCGGTGAGCTCGGATTTTCATGGCTTGTGGCCGGCCAAAAACAGGTGGGGAGGGTTCAAATTTCTACTGTGTTCATGTTACATCTTATATAACATTCTTCAGTTGCTTAAAAAAAATTAGACACTCTAAAAAATTCGACAGAAACTAGATTTGTGTATCGGGTGTTTCGGAGTTGTTTCGGTTTTGTGATCCTACAAATATCGTCTAATTCTCTAACTTGGCTCTGATACCACTGCAAAGTTCCCTAGGTCGCCGCTGGGTTTCGAGAGGCATCGACCATGCCATTTTTAAAAAATTAGCGCGCTAAAAAACCCTAACGCTAGAATCTAAACTAGAGAATTAGATGAACAAACATGTAAACATCTTTACACCTAAGTGAACAAGGAATACAACCTTTATAGACCGGTCCTTCACTTCAATAGCTCCATGTAGTAGTCCCTTCGCTCCAAGTAGTGATCTCCTGGACTCTAGTGAGGCTCCACAAGGTGAAATGAACAAGCTTGCTTGAAGTCTTCGAGGCCGAAGATGATCTACGTCGAGGAGACGCTAACTCAAGCTACCTCTTCACTAAGTGTTGAACTAGTGAAGAAACAACCCAATCTAAATGGCTAGTAGAGAAGAGGTTGATGAAGTGGGAATTTTACTCACTTTAGAAATAATTTTCTCACTAATTTTCTTCACCTCTCATGAAGCTAGAAAGGTTGAGGAAGGAGATGAAGAAAGCTCTCATGAAATCAAGAAAGTATAGAATGAATCAAGTGGTGAGAATAGAAACCATGGATGAGTTAATATCATATACTAACTCATGTAGATACTAAACCATGGCTACACAATAATGGTTGGGTTAATAAATATCTTCAAGTAAAACAAAATTAGTGGACTTGGTCAATGGTTCCACAAGCTTCTACAAGCTTCAACCGTATAACTAATTTCTAACTAATTTGATTTACTTTAAATAAATAAAACCCATCATTATTATAAGCATGGTGTGAGTCTCATACACCTATGTAGCATGTGGCATCAAGCATGACACAAAAGATGTACATTAATATATATCACATATATACTGAGTGTACACTAGTGAGAAAAATACATCTTAAGTGAGCTAATATTAGTTAATGTAAGATGATATATCAAATATATACTTATACATTAAATTATTAAATCAACACTTGATTTAATAATCCGGCTATATCACATACAACCGACTAATATCATATGTATCATCTTATCGAATCAACACTTGATCCGATAACCCGGTTATATCACATATAACCGTCCGATATCACATATCGCGAGAATAGAATACGGTATCATATACTCGTATTAATCTCGGTCCCGCACATATCACATATGTGCTCCTACTTCATTTCGCTTGAGCCAGGAAACCTCTGTGTAGGACTCTAAAGACTCGTCAATACGCCGGAAGTAGGTGGTGATCATATTAGTCACCCACAAGCCGCAAGCGGTCTGCTAAACATAATGGTCACCTGGGTATTGAGCGATCAGAAGATCAACAAGCAAGCCTGCTCATACTCCTGCGAATCCAATCAGTAACACTACCGTACAGTCTAGTCTCTTCGTCAGATATGTCGCATATCACAGCCTTGAGGGTGGTAAATGTCAGACCCCAATAGCCTGATAAGTCATGCCGATGTGAGGCCCATAACGGTTCGATAAACTACTGATAACACTTACCAGTAGATCTCAGCAATCCTGGCCAGGGATTTCCTGTTATGGCCAATCAAGCATAGCGCAACATCAACCCCCAATACCGGGAGAGAAGAAATCCCCTCCTATCGCTCATTGCCTCCATGTGACTTGGGACCGTACCCAAAAACCACCGTTTTGCATGATCTCTTGAACGTGGTAAGGTGGAAATCAAAGCACAGTGGGAATCACACAAGACTCTATGACGATCTCGGGTCTACAGACTAACATGTACCAGTGTCACCAGAGAACTGCTATCTGACGATAGGTATAATACCATCTAGGAGTTCTCGGCAAGTCCGTTCAGTGTACCCAGTCTCCACTGAGCACCCGTATACCTTCTCTGATGTTAAACACTAATGGATGTGGGATCATCCATCGCCCATCATATGGGTCAAGAAGCGCATACGCTAGTCTACTCTGGAATATCGATGCCCCGTCTCGATACTCCCACGACTAGGAACATTTGAAGGATGTACTTACCGACTACCTTTGCCCCACTAGTATGATCTGCATCATAATCCTGGTAGTCAAGTACTCATCCTAAGGGCTTTATCAACATGTAATAGAGAGACAATAAGTGTACATGTTAAGATAAAGTGCAACCAGATAGCATACTATCATGTAGAGCAAGAAAGTCCTCCCTATATATGTCCAAGCATCACTACAATATGCATCGCATGTACAGTAATGGCCTCTAGGGCATACATATAACTAACGCATTCTCTAATGAGCTCCTATGCACAATCTTTGATGTCAAACACCAATGGTTATGGGATCAACCATCGCCCTATACAGGGTCAAGAAACGTACACACTAGTCTACTCTGAAATAACGATGCCCTGTCTCGATACTCTCTCGACTAGGAACTGTTAAAGGGATGTGCTTGCCGACTACACAAGCCCCACTATTACGATCTGCATCATAATCCTGGTAGTAAAGCCAACATCCTAAGGGCTTTATCAACATGTATCATAGAGACGGTATACTATAATAAGTGTACATGTTAAGATAAAGTACAACCAGATAGCATACAATCATGTGGAGCAAAAAAGTCCTTTATATATATGTCCAAGCATCCACTATACCATACAATAATGGCCTCTAGGGCATACATATTCCTAACATATACATACATGTATTCGTACTGCAAGAATACAAATATGATGAGATAATAATAATATAATAATATAATACTAGAATCCGTCTTAATGCAAAGCCCACTAGTATTATCCGTCTAAACATCATCTGTGTAGGAAGTACACGTCTATGATTGGAACCCTGCATGTAAAACCATACGGCCTCTACATCGTTTTGCCTTAACCATGGAAACCCTCTGTGTGGGACTCTAAAGACTCGACAGTACGCTGGCAGTGGGTTTAACCATAAGTCCTTCAGCGGCACTAGCTGTACGTAACAACTACCAGGTATCTGTCGAAAAGAAGGCCGACGGGCGAACTTATCTGAACTCCTACTGAGCCTATCCGTGACAATCTCCGTACAGTCTGGTATGTTCGTCTAAGAGTATCGCATATCAGGCCTAGGGGTGGTAAACGTTAGACCCCTAATAGCGCAATAAGTCATGTTGGTGTAGAGCCCAATACACCCTGATAAAGTACTGATGTACCTACCAGTAAATCTCACTTGCCCTGACCAGGGATTTCTTGTATTGGCTATCCGAACACAGTGCGGTTTTAACTCCCAATATCGGGAGAAACGGATCCTTTCTATCCACTACTGCCTCTAAGTGCTTCGGGACTGCACCTAACCACTATCTGTTTGCATGACTCATTTGAGCCATGGTAGGGTAGTAATCTAAGTACAGTGGGAACACACTCGAGACGAATAGTGATGTCAAGTCAACGGACTAACCCGTACTCATGTCACCCGGGAACTTCTAACTGACGATAGGTATAATACCAACCAGCAGTTCCCATCAAGTCCGTCCAGTGTAACTCATAACCCAATGAGCACCTGTATACTATCTGTAACGTTTTGAAAATCATTTAGGTGAAATTTTGGATAATCGGTAAAATAACTGGTGTTTTCCGTAAAAACCCAAATATAATTATTTTTCCACATAAACTTAAATATACCTATTCTAGCTATGAAATTTCTAGTATTTGATTTTTAATTGGCCACTTGTAAATTTCTTGTTTACTTAAAAAATTTCAGAAATTAATTATTTTTAATATTATTTTAAGATTTCACTAATACATTTAATTAGTGATAATTACAAATTGGAATGGGTTAATACAAGTTTAGTGAATCATGACAACTTAACACTTAAATTGTAACATATTATTTTTTCCAAATTTTTCTCTCAAAGGTTCTAGATATTTCTAAGATAAAGGCTAGAAAATAAAGGAAATAAATAAATAGTTGGTCATGTTGACCTGGGGTTTGGTTGCTTGTGACTTGGCCTTCCTCCCTCCCACCCACACACACACCCTCCCCCTCTCACCATGCTGGCCGAGCCTTGCAACAGCAGCCCCCCCTCTCCACTCATTTCACTTTCTCATCTCATCAATAAAGGAAAAATTGAAAAGAAAAAAAAGAATGAAGAAGAGGCATGGGCTTTTTTTTCCCTTGACTTCAGAACACTCACATTCTCTTTCCCTTTTCCCAAATTCAGCTGAGCCCTCCTCAAAACAGCCCCCCAAATTCTTCATCTCATTTTCCATCAAAAATCCTCAAAATTTCTATCAAAAATCCAAACTAAAACCTCACAAACTCTAAATTTAACCTTTACCCATTATCCCTTGGCCAAATCTAAGCTTGGATCTTGAGGCTAGTAGCATTTTGGGGAGGTTAAGTTGCATGCTAGATCTCAAATTTGTGAGGTATAATCTTACTCTAATTGCTACCTTGTTAAAATTTGTTGTAATCTAATTTATTTAGGTGTTTACATATGGTTTAATTGATGTTAGAATTTTAAAGAAAAGGGAATTGAGTTTAAGTTAGGGTTGTGATCTTTTGATTATGGTTGTGTGATGTATTTTAACATCTTAAGGTATGCAAAATGTAATCTAGTTGTTAAATTATTAATTGTTATTTCTAAATTGTCCGAATCAAGCTAAATTGCAAACTAGAATTTTGGGATTTTGTAAATAAGTGAGATTAAAATTTAGTTGTGGTTTGTGTGACTTAATTAAGATATTTAGTGAGTATTTTGGCCACTAGATTTGTTTAAATATCAAGTTTTGAATAAAAATGGAAATTGATGCTTACTAGGTTTCTTGAAATAAATCGATTTGATCAAGTTTTAAGGTTTTGATTATTTGCACCCTATTTCATATATATTTAATGCGTTGTGAATGCGCGATTAGTGTGATTGGGTTTTTGGTTTGGTGTTGTCACGTATTGCGACCCTAGTTGTAGTTTTTGGCATTGTCGCGGCGTGTTTCGTGCACCAAGTGTGTGCGCGTCGAGTTAATGTGCGTGGTTGACTTGTATTGTTTGTGTCCGCGACTATTTATATTTATTCTCTTATTTCCTTGTGTACGTTGCTAGGATCGGGTGCAGAGGTGTCGGACGCGGCGCGGAAATGATAGAGCTGAAATCAGCTCAGATTAGCCGAGGCGTCCAGATGAGTAGATATGTATCTACGGGGGAAGTCGGGTGGATGGCGTATAGCACCCCCGTAGTTTCGTGGTATAGTATACGAATACTTATGTGTGTGTGTGTGTGTTTTGTGAGACTAAATGATTATCAAGATAGGCTTTGGGAGTTCATGGGTTAGTTTAGTGCAATTGGAAGTAATGCAGTTTAGCTTCTTAGTCACGAAACCCTAAAATAAGGTTTACGTACACGCACGCACACACGCTTACATTTTATTTTCTTGTGCGTATATGGGGATATATATATACATATATATATACACATATATGTATGTGAGTATGTGTGTGTGTGTGTGTGTGTGTGTGTGTGTGTACATATACACGGATGATGAGGATAGTATATGATATTTGGATATGAGTCGATGTGATTGGGCTGGATGCCGTGAGATCGGTGGTGTGATTTGGGTCGTGTTATGAGATACGACATATTATTATAGCGGATCGTTGGGCGATGTGTTTTCATACACACGCAGATATATATATTGATGGTATCGGCATGTACTAGACTTAGATCAGTACCCTGTTCATGATATTATGATAATGATACCATGTGGATATTGAGGTATATGTGATAGGCGACCTGTACCCCGATTTTGGGATGCCGTACAATCGATTTACCGTAGGAGATATAAATATGATGATTGATCCGCACTTATGATTCGAGGATGTCGTATTATATATATGTTATCGTATGTGACTCTATTGAGACGGGATCACCGACTACTAGATATATAAATCAACTCGGACTTAAGTGGATTTCCTTACCCTTTTGTTAGACTCTTAGCTTGTCTTGTAGTTTACTTAGTAAATGTTAGAGATGGGCTCGAGTCATACTTATTTCCAAAACTAACGAATCGTGAGTATTTTAAAGACAGGCCAAGGGATACTACGGATATTTCAAAGGACGTACATTTTCTTAAAAACACCGTAGCCCCTATTTTCTAAACACCACGATTCGTGCGATTTCAGACAACAAACTGTATGACTCGTATATAGATGTGTATATTCGGTATTGTTGCGTTTATTATTCATTCTCCATTTATTCATGTTGTTATCATTGCATTGCATGTTTAATGTGTACTTTAGTGATTATGAAACCATGCTGTCAGGACACCAGCACCATTACCGATGATGCGTATGCTCCATGTACACTTGCTTGCCGGCTCACACACATCATCATCGGTAATTGCCATATCACGTACACTTTAGAGAATATTACTTTATTGATATCGTTTGCTAGCTGATAGTTCCGATATATCATTACTGTGCTAGTTTAGATATTGCATTTATTATTGTGATATTTCATGCATATTTATATATTCATTTGCCATGCGATATTATGGGCCGGTCCGGATTGCCGGAGCCCGGTAATTCATTGTTATTACTCTTGAGATTGGAATTTTGGATTTCCATGAGATTTCTGGATTTGGAGAAACCGCAGAGATTTTATATAAACTTAATATCATTTTAAAAATGCAAGTTGCGGCTTTCTCGTGATATGATATGAGATATGTCCACCATGAGTTTTCTCGGCTCTTGAGCGATATCATACACCCGATTCGAGGAGGAGGAGGAACCGTCTGTGGGTGCATGGTGGACCCGGTGCGGTACCCCGGGGCAAGATGGTCGCATATGATGGCGTTGAGCCTGGCAGGGGAGCACTACCGACCGGTTATTTGTGACGCGGTGGATATCCGGGGGATACAGACGTAGTCGTGAGATTTGATGTTTTGGGGCCAGTCCAGATAGCCGGAGCCCAGGGGCCAGTCCGGATAGCCGGAGCCTGAGATATTGAGACTTTGAGGTATTGAGATCATATGATATGGGCCAGTCCAGATAGCCGGAGCCCGAGATATTGGATATTTGGATATACGTTTTGTGTCGATACTTGACACGGATTTATGTGATTCCATTGATGATACCTCGATTTTATATACAGAAATCTCACTAAATTATTAAAACATTTTTCTCATGTAGATGTATTCTGTTTTCATGCTTTCATACATCATGTATATAATATGTTTCTATCTGAGGCACCGACACGAGCACTTGATATTACACTTATGTGTAGATGGTTCAGGCTTATATTGAGGATATTATTATCGTATGAACTAGGATTGGATCATACATGTGATTTCTTCTCGGTGATGTTTTCTACTCACGAGTTGGCAACTCACCCCCGTTGTGCCATAGTTTCTTGCAGGTTTTGCCATACAGGTTTCCTTGGAGGCTTTGTTGGCACACTGCTTCTTTCCGGGTGATTGCTTTGGTAGGTGGGTTCACTCGCATCGTGACCACCACTGTACCTTATTTATATTCTGTTGTATCTAGTAAACTCCATCAACCAGACTTGTATATTTATTAGACCTAGAAGACCAGTTGTATATTCTTTCGACCTTAGAGTCGCGCGCTATATTATTATGGTTTTCTCGATGACATTGGTTTTCCTTTTGAGTTTTGATCCTCGCCCTTCGGCGTTGTATATTATATTGCTTGCGTGGTTGTGACCGCCAATTGGCGAAGAGCTAGCTCCCGCTTGGGGATGCCTTTATTCATATTATTCATGTTTGTACCCGTTTGGGGCCAGTATTTACAAAGGAGACTCTGCCGAAATTTTCGGAAAAGACTTGATGTTTTAAAAAGGTTTACTATAACTTTTCAAAGTGACTATATGCCAGCTTTAAAACAAGTTTTCCTTCACTTCCTTCTTTCAAATGGTTTAGATTTCTGGGATTTTTTGGCTTACTTGAATTAGATGGGGTCATATAGACTTCATATGATTCAAGTGCCAGTCACGTGCTATTTCGGGTCGTGACACTATCTCTGGTACGGCATACCAATGGCTGCGGGACAGGCCATCTCCTCTGACTGGGATGAGAAGCGTATACACTAGTCTACTTTGGAGTATCGATACCCTGTCTCGATCATACTACGACTAGGGACAAGCTTAAGGATGTGCTTATAGACTACCCAGCCCCCACTAGTGTGACTGCTATCACAACGCTGGTAGTCAAGCAAAGATCCTAAGAGCTCTATCAATATGTATTAGTGATATGCTAAAAGAAACATATACACATATTAAGATAGAATCAAACCAGATAGCATACTATCATATTGAGCTAGACTGTTATTATATCTGTGTATATCCCAAGCTTCCAAAATGTAATATACAATACAGTACTATACAATAATTGCCTCTAGGGCATATATCACTAATAAAAACTTAAGTCCCGTCATGGTCACTGCAATTAGTTGAGAAAGAAAGAAACACTCAACATATACTCTTGAAAGTTTAGATTTATTATTAGTTTATCTAAACATGATGGCTCCCACTGTTTCCTCGAATTCTCCTTCAAATCCTAAAGGAAGAATTAGTCAGGATTAATCGCACCCTACAAGTTCGCTTATGTTTCGGCCAGGCCAGTGTTGGTACTTCCGAGGGAGGCCCTCAGTGCTTTCGCACGGACCAATTAAATAACCTCGTTTTCCCATAGGCATAACCCCATTAACATCTTTCTAGACACCTACTTGATAAGCTAATTGCAAAGTGAAAAATTCTCCCGAAGAGTAGCGGATACTCACAGTAGGATCGGGACCCAACTATCATTGTGTGATAATTTTGAAGGAAGCCTACCAAAACTACCACACTCCAGAAGGTATGAAACACTAGCATGTTTCATGTATG
The DNA here is from genome assembly GCA_030015575.1 of Agapanthus africanus. Taxonomy (NCBI): domain Eukaryota; kingdom Viridiplantae; phylum Streptophyta; class Magnoliopsida; order Asparagales; family Amaryllidaceae; genus Agapanthus; species Agapanthus africanus. Next base: position 215,773,867 of record JASDDO010000006.1, read on the forward strand.
TTTGAAACTCCCGATGTGGTTTTTGCCCCCAAGCGCTTATAACCTTGACGAAGGTCAAAACATCATAAATCGCAAGTCAGGTTCAACCCTTCATTATCCATATTAATCTAGACCCATTCATACAAGCTCTTGATGAATGTCAAAACAGTTGTACGCCTGTCCTAGATTAATGCATCTATCTATGCTACAGATAAGCACCCACTAGCTGCTAAACACTATGCCTTGGCGAAGGTCAAAACACATAGCATGAATACTGGTAGATACCCATCTGAAATGATGGAGGGCTACGACTGGTTTTAGCGAAAACCATGAACGTATTGAATTTGATATAGCCGAAGAAACCGAATAGCTTTTGAAAAGGAGTGGTTTAAACTCCTCTTTTAAAAGTTGTTTTTGAAGAAAACCGATGGTTTTGCAATTGTTCCAACGACGTCAGATTTTAGGTTTATTACTTTGCATTAAGTGAGATTAATGCGGTCCCATCAATTAACCTTATCGCACCACAAAAAGAACGAAAATAAAATGTACGTATATGCCACCCGCATTCACTATGGCGCCCCGTCATGCACCATTAGATTACTTAACTAACGGCAGAGCAGGGGTTGGACTAGCGCGGATACATACACAACATTTATTTATACATGGATATATATAAATATCCATCACAGGCATGATAAGCAACATAGGCAGATATAAGAATCATAGAGAATGGAAAAATGGATCAATTAGGAACATTTACATTTCAATGAGCCACCTATGAAACACAGTCCTACACGGTCGTATAAATAGCCGAGTGCAAATAATACTAGACCCCTACGAGTACAGAAAGCTACCCGCCAATCCTAGAATTGGATGACACGGGTCTCGACTCCTCATGATGGCCACCCACTGAATCCTAGAACCCGGTAGCTTGTGCACTCCTCTGTGGATCAAATCTAGATGCAAAAATGAAAAATAATATATAGCCGGTGACTACATCCTCAACCTGGATGTGCCCCAATAAAAGAATATACATGAATTACAAAGATTCCACTCGCATCTCACATCTAGATTCACACCGGGCCATTCACACGACGATCCATGAAACTATTCGCATCCGAACATCACATGATATGTGCAACCCCTTCTAATCGACGTATAGCGATTAGAAGATATTTAAGAACACATATACATATCAATAATCAAGTAAAGAAAACCATGACATTAGAATTCCGCACACAATTAGCAAATGAAACTAATTTTTCAAGACTTGAAAAACTGTCCACTAAAGTCACCAAAAATTTGTTTTAAATCAATCCGGGAGTCGAAACGAACTTGAAACCAGTCTGAATCTTCATGGAGGCGAAGGAGAAAAAATTAACTATCGATCCGGGGGCCTAGGGGGGTATCCACCCCCGGGGGCCACCACAAGGTGGCCCCCAAGGGGAGGCAGACCCAAGAGCACCCTATTAGGGTGCTCTCGGTTCACCACCCCCAAAGGCCGCCTTACGGTGGTCTTAGGGAGTGGGCCCGGCCTTGGGTCCCCCCGAAGTATCCCTGCCCATGCTTCACCTCGCAATTTCTTGGTTCAAATCGTGAGCCCGCGGGGTGTGCAAACATCTCAAAATTTTATTTTTAGGGACTGTTTTTGTCGACGGTTCGTGCGCGACAAAAACGGTGGATTTCAAACGTCGCTACGAGCTATCTAAGGCTTATGGAGTGGATATGATACCATATAAGTCGATGTTTCACACTCCACAGGGTTTGTTGAGATGTGGAATTAACAAAAAACAATTTTGCAGTAAGCAACATCGACTAAACTTCCAAGATCTACCATAAGCCCTGACTAGCAAAAAGTAACAAAGGTTCTAATCTATTATGAAGTGATTTATACCTTTGTGTTCAAGTCCTTCAGGTCTTCTTATTCTCTTCTTAAGCTCCTCATTTGTATGGATCGAGCTTGGTTGTCGGCCTCCTCGTGTCGAAGAAGATCCATCCAAGAGTCTATGGTTCAAGCTCTAACTCTAAATTTAAGTAACTAAAGTATCTAGTTTGCTAATCTAGGTCGCTTAGATGATGTAGAGAATTTTTATTGGATTAATTTATCTCAATAACCCTAGGTTTCTCAACTCATGAGAAGGTTAGTGTTTGAGGAAAGAGAAGAGAGCAAAGGAGGAGAGAGATGTCGAGTGAAGAATGAGATGAAGAATGGCTAAGTGTTGATAATATCAAGCATATCATTTTTATTAAAAATAATATGACATGCTTCAGTAGTTATCCAAATGAATGAGTCATCTAAAGCATCCATGCTTAAATAACACCTCATATCTCCACCTCATGATCTATATAAACAAATGGATTTATCACAAATGAGATGTCTTCTTCTAGAAGCACTCTTGTGAAAATACTAGAATACCCCTCACCGTATATACATACCCATATTCGTACTATGAATACCAAGAGATGAAAATAATCCAATATTATAATACTAGAATCCGGCTTAATCCTAAGCCTGCTAGTATTATTCATCCAATCAAAATTACGTGTAGCTAGTACACGTATATGATCGAAACCCTGCACGTAAAACAATACGGCATCTACATCGTTTCGCCTGAACTAGGAAAACCCTCTATGTGGGACTCTAAAGACTCGACGGTACGCTGGCAGTGGGTTTAACCACAAGCACGTCAGTGGCACTAGCTATACGCAACGGCTACCCAAGTATTTTTCGAAAAGAAGGCCGACGAGCAAACTCGTCCAAACTCCTATTGAGCCTGTCCGTGACAATCTCCGTACAGTCCGGTCTGTTCGTCTGAGAGTATCGCATACCTGGTCTAGGGGTGGAAAACGCCTGACCCCTAATAACCTGACAAGTCGTGCCGATGTAGCTCAAGACCATCCGAGAATCTACTGATCTAACTATCAGTAATTCTCAATCCACCCTGGCTAGGGACTTATGGTGTTGGCCAATCGAACACAGCGCGACATCGACTCCCTATACTAGGAGAGACGAATCCCCAACAATCGCTCACTGCCTCCATGTGGCTCGGGACTGTACCCAACTAAAACCTGTTTGCACGACTCAATAGATCCATGGTAGGGTAGTAATCAAAGCACGGTGGGAACTCACACGAGACAAATGATGACCTCAAGTCGACAGACTATCTGTACTCATGTCACCAGAGAACTGCTATCTAACGATAGGTATAATACCATCTAGCCAGTTCTCGGCGAGTCTGTCCAGTGTACTCACTCCCAGTGAGCACCTGTATACAATCTTAGGCGCAACACACCAATGACTGCCGGACCAACCATCGTCCCTCATCAGGGCCTAGAAATGTATACACTAGTCTACTCTGGAGCATCGATATCCAGTCTCGATACTCCCACGACTAGGGACATTTAAGGATGTGCTTATTGACTACCCAGCTCCCATAAATATGATTGCCATAATTGTTGGGATTCTTTAGCACCCTACTGGGTTTTCACAGCAACTACCATACCAATTTCAAATTTTCTAGATTGCTAATGAACCCTAATCTAGGATCTAGCTAGAGTGAATAGACAATATAAAGCATGTAATCAAACATTACAAGTAGTGAGCAAGGAATACAACCTTTGTAGACCGGTCCTTCACTTCTAAAGCTCCGTGTAGAAGTCCCTTCGCTACAAGTAGAGATCTCCCGAACACTAGTATGGATTCCGTTGGAGAAATGAACAACCTTGCTCGAAGTCTTCGAGGCCGAAGATGATCTACATCGAGGAGACTCAAAACCAAGCTACATCTTCACTAGGTGATGAACTTTGTGAAGAGAACGCCCTCAACTAAATGGCTAATAGAAGAGGATGGTGAAGTAGAAAATGGGCTCACTTTAGATTTATTTTTCTCACAATATTTCATCACTTTCTCAAGATCAAGAAAGCTAGAATCAAATGAAGAAGAAGATGATCAAGTGATGAAGAGAATAATAGTTGGGTTAGAAATGCAACCATGGGTTAGTATATATCATGGCTAACCCTTATAGAGAATAAACCATGGCTAATTGATTAAGGTTAGGTTAATAAATATCTTAGATAAAAAAAAAGAAGTGGACTTTGTCAAAGATGCTTCAAGCTTCTCCATGCCTCCAAGCATGACAAATTTCCACTAATTTTGAATTAATAAGATAAATAAAACCTAATCATTATCATATAGCATGGTATGATTCTCATACACCCAAGTTGTATGTATAACCTAGCATGTCACAATATTATATATCACATATATAATTTGTGAACAAAAGAGAACAATACAATAAACATATATCACATATATGTTAAATGTATAATAAGTGACAAAAATAAATACTTGAGTGAGCATATATTAGTTAATGTAATTTAATATATCAAATATATAATTATACATTAAATTATTAAATCAATACATGATTTAATAATCCGGCTATATCACATATAACCGACTAATATCTCATATAACCGGCCAATATAATATGTATCATTTTATCGAATCAACACTTGATCCAATAGCCCGGCTATATCACATATAACCGGCCAATATCTCATATCGCGAGAATAAAATACGGTATCACATACACGTATTAATCTCGGTCCCGCACATATCACATATGTGCTCCTACTCCGATTAGCCTGAGCCAGGAAACCTCTTTGTAGGACTCTAAAGACTCGTCAATACGCCGGCAGCAGGTGATGATCATATCAAACACCCACAAGCCGCAAGAGGTGATTGATCTAGATTTATGTGTAGTAGTTAACCGCAATCAATAACGGTGTCGCGTGTAGCTAGACCGAGATGAGTACGGGTCGTCCTCTGGGAAACGTTGAATATTTTATTCTTAGTTTAGGCGTGTTGAGAAAGAAAGGAGGAATAATAAAGAATGGTGAAGAATGGTTGTAGGATCTAGATCTACGTTAAACACGGATGTAAAATATAGATCTAGATTAACTACGGAGGTAAGTTTAATATTAAAAGGGGGCTTGTTGGGTTCATTGGGATTTAGTAGTTATGGATGATTATTTAAAGATTACTCTTTTTATCCTTTAATAGATTTAAAACTAGAACGACAGCGATGCATGTAGATTAGGGTTTCTAAAGGGAAAAGGGTTCCTACTCTTAACTCCTATCTCGACATGGAACTCCGTTCATATCTAGCCTTTACCAAAGCAATCGTTAATCTAATCTCAAATCGCGGTCGTGACTATCAATAAATTGGTAGCGCGCCCGATTAGGATATTAACTATTCTTTTGATAAAGTTTATAAACTTTATAAGACGTAAAAAGAGTTTAAGGATCTTCATCATCCATCAACCTACCCTAATCCTACGAACCCTAACAAGCGGAGAATTATTCGCGCATGTTGGGAGAAGAAGAGATGGAGAGAGAAATCATATTAAAACTACAAAGAGATGGAATAAGAAAACAACTACCTTTATTAATCAACAAAATTCATTTACACTTTGTTCCCTTAGAAAATGATTACAAAATGCTAGTTTGCTTCTCGATCTCTTCTAAGGAGGTAGATGAACCGTTGATGATCAGCCTAGATGCGTGAGCCAGTCGTGAACTTCGTGATCTCTTTAACTTGATGCCTTTTCCAAGAGGCTCTCGGTCCTTATTTATAGTCACAGAGCCAGAATCCTAGTTTCCTAATATGGAAACTAGTTGTTAGGATCCTAACCACCAAAATCCCATATCTCAACTCCTCAAATCCGCGGCGGAACCGTGGCCATTGGATAGGTTTTGCCGCGGATCCGCCCCCTTTTGGTGAGATCATGGCCTCTAATTTTTGTAGCTTCATATCTGTAACACTTGGTAATCTTTGGAGTATCTAGACTTTGAAAATCTTTTCTACATTTCTGCCAGAATTAGTTTCTTCAATTTACTTGAATATCTTCGGAAGATTTGATCTTGCCAACTCGGATTTCCTTGATTTTAGTCATGATATAATTCTTGCACAATTATCTCAATAAATGATGTTAGTAGAATTTGTTTTTATTGAGATATTGTCTTTAACCATTTGTCATGATATTTTAGTTTTAAGAATTGGTCAAAGGTATTTAATAAGGTAAGCATATTTAAATGAGCCAAATGTTACATGGATATTATATGCTTACTTTTTCCTACATAATGTTAATTATAATATATAAACACATAAAAATAGTATTTTAGTAGATAAACCTTCATATGTGTCATATTTATAATAAACACCTTTTATTATATAGACATAGTAGGAAAAATGTCATATTAAATGTGCAGTTTTATCAACTGAACAAATATCCCCAAACTTATCTTTGATCGTCCCGAGCAAACTAGTTATTCAAGAGAAAAAAAAAAGAAAGGAGAAAGCTAAGCACACTTTCATAGGCAATACGATTGCACTGAGCGCGTGCAACAAGCCGTTAAACCCTTATGTGTCCCTAGTAGGAGGAGTGTTGTCTCCTGAGGGTTTTCAGCGGATTACACCCACAAAATCCTATAATAAAAGAGAGATGGTGAAAGTCACATATAAAGATAAGAACTATAAAAGAAAGAACTTGAAAATAAGAGTTTTCAACTACACCAGTTTTTCAGTTGCTATGAGCCCTATCTTAATGGTCGTGAAAAAATGTTAGAAATCACATCATCCCTCAATAAAACATTGTATTTATTCTTCATTCCTATCTCTTTTTTTTCAAACATCGATCATATACCCCTATGTGTTTGTAAAAGACATCCCTACACTCGGAGAATTCAATTCAAGCTATCATACTCTTGTCCATCTATCTCAATACTTTTTAATTGATGAATATTTAGATGGAATTTGCTCACACATTTTTTATGCGACCGTTAATACTTCTTGAGGTACTAACTAACCGATTACTCATGTATTTGCTTATTAGGTGTATTAGTATTTTTCTTGTCTTGCAACACCTAAGGCTTAGCAGTGACTCCAAAACCAGTTGGTCTAAGGCACTAGGTGATGAAGCACCCTCGCTATAATTTTTTATTGCTACCTTGGTGATTACAAAACCATTGTTCATTTTTCTACATCATTTTATCTTTTTATTCATTTATTATTTCCTTCATACTTTGGCTTTTAGACATGAGCATTTCAAGGTATCCTCTACTATCCCGAGTTTCAAGACGTGTGTAAGTGCGTATAGTAGGGTATCAACATTCAAATGTTTGGCTTCCGGAATAGGAACTATTTTTCAGACTTATTTTTATCCTCAGATTGGTGATTTCCTTCATCTTACTAACTCTTGGGACAATGGCTCATAACTACTTATTACTAGTTTCGTTTAAGAAAACTTCTAATTTTCTTGGTTTTCTTAAATTTTTCTAATCTTTTATATATAAATTTTCACTTTCAAACTTTCATCATTAAATTTTTTTTGTGTGCTTATATATAGTATAATGCAAAGTAATGCGTAAATAAGCACAAACCTCCCCCAAGCCTGTTTGCAGCAGTGTCCTCACTGTTGTCTTCTGCTAGATCACAAAAACCTATAAGCTTGGGAGGAAATTTATTAACGGGGGCAATAAATATAATCGTGAAAATCCTCCCCCAAACTTATTTTTGGCTCACAATTTTAAGTAAAAATTTTATTTTCAAGAGCCAGATTATACCCCCTCCAAACTTGAGTTAAACAATGTTAAGCTTTGAAAATCACAAGAGGGGGCCAAAGTTATTGGTCAATGCCAAGCTTTGCAAAGACCAAAAATCAACACCAACCATTCGAAGATTTTATCAGTGTAGTGTATCAATTGGTGGAAGAACATGTTGTAGAGAGGCAGGAAGAAGTGGGGAAAAGATAAGTGGCGGGATAGAATGTGTTTGCATCTCGTTTTGGAGAGACGACACAGTGATTGTAATGGATTACTCGCATTCTCTTTATAGTCCAGAAGAAGAGGTGGAGGTTCAATTTCTTTGTTTTGTGGATGATTCATCTCAACACCCGTGTTTGCTAAAAATGCGAGTTCATCAGCTAAGATTTCCTCAAAGCTTTCATCGATACCCCGAAGAATAATGTCATCAGAAAAAATGGGATGATCGTCAGACTCTATAAAAAGGTCCTCATCAGCGTTAGATGTTGACCCGGACAACTCGGTGGAAGAGTCCGTGTATGTATAATACATAGTTGGGTCAAACAACAACATATGAAAAGAGTCGGTATCATGAGGCTGATCAAATTCGCTGCTGTCGACATCCATTAATTCGACAGAACATGCTTGAGCAGTAGGTTCGGAGGGTACACTTCCTAACTTGTAAATGTTCAGCTCAATTGACATCTTCTCGAAGGATAGGGTCATAGAGCCATTACGACAGTTGATTATAGCATTAGAAGTGGCCAAAAAGGGTCGACCAAGAATCACCGGAATTTGATTCCGTGGGTTCACTACAGACTGTGTATCTAGAACAATAAAGTCCACAGGGAATACAAATTCCCCGATTTTTATTAACACATCCTCCAGTTCACCCCTGGGTTTGGTGATTGATCGGTCGGCCATCTGGAGAGTGCAGTGAGCTGGTTTCAACTCTCTGATCCCTAACTGCTCATAAACCGAGTAAGGAAGCAGGTTAACACTTGCGCCAAGGTCAAGTATAGCACGGTTAATGTGTTTACCCCCAATAGAAATTGAAATTGTAGGACATCCAGGGTCCTTACATTTTCTAGGTAATTTTTGGGGAAAAGTTGTGTCTACAGCACTCGACATGAACACCTTTTTTGGCACTTGAGTCTTCCTCTTCCTAGTGCACAAGTCCTTAAGAATTTTCGCATAAGACGGGACTTGTTGTATAGCATTTAGGAGAGGGATATTGATGTTAACCTGTTTAAAAATTTCAGTGATCTTCTCCATTTGCGGACTTGGTCTGTTTCCCCTTAACCGATTCGGATAAGGAGGTTTAGCAATAATAGCTGGGTCCAACATTGGAGAAGATCGTGTGGGTAGGAAAGATCCAAGAATAGGAGTGGGGATCGTCTTTAGTGGACTAGAAGAAGTGTGCTGAGGGTTCGAGCCTTGGGGAAAACGGAGAATAGGCTCGGAAGAAAATGGTGGGGTAGACGAACTGGGGTCAGAAGGAGAAGTGGAAGTGGAAGGAAAAGTCTCGGCCGGGGTATCATCAATTGATTCTTCATTATTATCGATCTCTTCACCAATATGGTTGTCAAGAACTCTTCCATAGCTCAACGGGGTGATAGCATTCACATGATGTGAATAGCCAGGATTGGGTAAAGGTTGAGCTGGAAGTTTCCCTTTCTCTCTGGCACTCAATTCGGCATTTATTCGGGCAATTTGTGCTTCCATCGATTTAATACTCTCACTTTGGGAGTCAGAGTTTTTCTGGATTTTATCGACGGAAGACTTCATCTCAGCCGAAACTTGCATGAAATTTGTCAGAAGCAAATTCATGGTTTGTTCGAGTGAAGAGGAGTTATCAGTACCGGTCAATTGCAATGAATTATTGTACGGTGCAGAAGTGTTGACCGGATTTTGAAAATTTTGCGGTTGGTAGGGATGCTGACTTATTTGAAGTGGTTGTTGTTGTGGTGGAGGGACCCTTTGAAAGTTGTTTTGGTTTGGAACCGTGTTTTGATTTTGTTGTTGGTTCCAAGCAAAGTTAGGGTAATTCCTCCAACCCTGATTATAAATGAAGAATACGGATCGTTTCTAGCTCTTTGTTGAAAAGCAGCATTGGTATGCTCTTGACCTTGAAATGGAGAATTCAAAGGACATTCTTCCGTAAGATGTGATGGATCAGAACAGCATCCACAGACAGTTTTAGGGAGTGTCATCTGATTTAGGGAGGCTACTAAGAATTTATGTTCCATAGCTTTGAATTTCTTTTGCATTGCTGCCATTTCAGCTCTAACTCCTATAGAAACATCAGATTGGTGAATACCACCCCTAGACGATGGTTGGTTTACACTCTCCCATTGTAAAGTTTTTTCAGCGAAATCTTCTAAAAATCTCCAGGCTTCACCATCATCTTTAGTCATGAAGGTGCCTTGACACATGGATTCAAGTATTTGTTTTGTTGTAGGATTAATGCCCTCATATACGATTATGCACAGATCCCATCTAGGGATTCCGTGATGAGGACATTGAACTAACAGATTCTTGAAGCGTTCAAAACACTTCGAAAATGGTTCATTGGGAAGCTGGGTAAATTGATTTATTTCGCTACGAACTTGAGCTGTCTTATGATTAAGGTAGAATTTCTTTAGGAAAGCTGTGACGAATTCTCCCCAGTTTGAAATAAAATGTGCGGCTGTGTTATAAAGCCACTTCTCAGTTATATCGCATAAAGTGAATGGGAGAAGACGTAACCTCATAGCATCCACAGAAAGCTGTGAAGTACCCATCATAGCGCATACATTTTCAAATTTGGTGATAAAGACGTATGCGTCTTCAGACTCGAGACCGTGATATTTTGGTAAAAGATTGATATATTGTGGTTTGATTTCAAAATTGTTCCCATTGGCTGGTGGAATAGATAAGCAAGTAGGAAGTGGACCACGGATAGGATAGCATCTTTCTTGGAGAGAGATGCGCGGTGGATTCTGCTCACCTACGGGCGGTGGCAGCGTGGTATTGTAATTTGATGGAGTACCGTCCATCTCGGTCGATGTGGTAGGTGGTGGGGAAAAAGAAGATGAAGAAGCACCGACTTCGGAGTCGATAGCAGGAACGCGGACAAGACGGGCACCAGAATCCCGTGTCCAGCCAAGCATGCACTAAGCGGTTTAGCACAAGTGGCAGCGTGTGTGTTATTTAAAAATTGGTTTGTTTTTGAAAAAGTGTGTCGAACTTAGACAAATCACAAAAAAATGCACAAACAACCCTGAAACTAAGGTTACCTAGGTCAAGTCTCTAGACCGCTCCTAGACTTTCAAAGGACAAGCCGTAGGATCAATCCTCTACCACCTCTTTACTACTCTTGTAGCCAGGTAAGTGTCAGGTAAGTGGGAGGTATCCGCTATACGAATCACCAAAAATAGCTGGCCTAATTAAGTAACCACTTGCCTTAAACACACTTGCCTAGACACCATAAAAGTAATGCGGATAAGTGATAAATTACCCACGACCTTCCTCTGTCCTTATTGAGCGCGACAGTCCTTAGATTCTTGTCTAGATATTTTTTAAATTAATGTAGGGTTGATGCAGATGCTCGGTTTGTGATTTGTGGGGCTTAGGAAGGGTGATAAAATCCTACCTAATATGAATTTTGGTCTTGCCCCTTAAAAATCCGTATTAAAATATGAATTAACAAACCAATTACAAAACTTTCCAAAAAGATTTTTGAGCGGCAAAATTTTTGCAAAGAATCCTGCAGAAAAGATATTTTATTGGATTTCAGAGGAGAGATAAAGAGTAGAGAAACTTACCAGAGAAGTTAAGACCCCTAACTCCTCCCTTTAGCCGCGCTTCCACCGTGAATGTGGCTTAACTGCCGTGGTTCCGCCGCAATGAAGAGAGATCGGTTTGAGAATTTTGCTACGTGGCCTCCTGTAGTCCTCTGGATCTTGATGAATGTCTCTGTCTTTCTTTTTCCTCAAGTTTGTGACTCCAGATCTCCTTGCAAAATTCACACACAAATCGTTAAATATACAATTTGCAGTTTTGTTTTAATTATGATATAGATCGAATAAGAATTCAACACAAATAGTAAGAATAAAAAATTACGCACGTATCCCCGGCAACGGCGCCATTTGATTGATCTAGATTTATATGTAGTAGTTAACCGCAATCAATTACGGTGTCGCGTGTAGCTAGACCGAGATGAGTACGGGTCGTCCTCTGGGAAACGTTGAATATTTTATTCTTACTTTAGGCGTGTTGAGAAAGAAAAGAGGAAGAATAAAGAATGGTGAAGAATGGTTGTAGGATCTAGATCTACGTTAAATACGGATGCAAAATATAGATCTAAATTAACTATGGAGGTAAGTTTAATATTAAAAGGGGACTTGTAGGGTTCATTGGGATTTAGTAGTTATGGATGATTATTTAAAGATTACTCTTTTTATCCTTTAATAGATTTAAAACTAGAACGACAGTGCTGCATGTAGATTAAAGTTTCTGGAGGGAAAAGGTTCCAACTCTTAACCCCTATCTCGACATGGAACTCCGTTCATATCTAGCCTTTACCAAAGCAATTATTAATCTAATCTCAAATCGGGGTCGTGACTATCAATAAATTGGCAGCGCGCCCGATTAGGATGTTAACTATTCTTTTGATGAAGTTTATAAACTTTATAGGACGTAAAAAGAGTTTAAGGATCTTCATCATCTATCAACCTACCCTAATCCTATGAACCCTAACAAGCGGAGAATTATTCGCGGATGTTGGGAGAAGAAGAGATGGAGAGGGAAATCATATTAAAACTACAAAGATATAGAATAAGAAAACAACTATCTTTATTAATCAACAAAATTCATTTACACTTTGTTCCCTTAGAAAATGATTACAAAATGCTAGTTTGCTTCTCGATCTCTTCTAAGGAGGTAGATGGACCGTTGATGATCAGCCTAGATGCGTGAGCCTGTCGTGAACTTCGTGATCTCTTCAACTTGATGCCTTTTCCAAGAGGCTCTCTGTCCTTATTTATAGTCACAGAGCCAGAACCCTAGTTTCCTAATATGGAAACTAGTTGTTAGGATCCTAACCACCAAAATCCCATATCTCAACTCCTCAAATCCGCGGCGGAACCGCGGCCATTGGATAGGTTTTGCCGCGGATCCGCCCCTTTTTCGTGAGATCATGGCCTCTAATTTTTGTAGCTTCATATCTGTAACACTTAGTAATCTTTTGAGTATCTAGACTTTGAAAATCTTTTCTGCATTTCTGCCAGAATTAGCTTCTTCAATTTACTTGAATATCTTCGGAAGATTTGATCTTGCCAACTCGGATTTCCTTGATTTTAGTCATGATATAATTCCTGCACAATTATCTCAATAAATGATGTTAGTATAATTTGTTTTTATTGAGATATTGTCTTTAACCATTTGTCATGATATTTTAGTTTTAAGAATTGGTCAAAGGTATTTAATAAGGTAAGCATATTTAAATGGGCCAAATGTTACATGGATATTATATGCTTACGTTTTCCTACATAATGTTAATTATAATATATAAACACATGAAAATAGTATTTTAGCAGATAAACCTTCATATGTGTCATATTTATAATAAACACCTTTTATTATATAGAAATAGTAGGAAAAATGTCATATTAAATGTGCAGTTTTATCAACTGAACAAGAGGCCTGCTAAACGTAACGACCACCTGGGTATTGAGCGATCAGAAGATTAACAAGAAAGCCTACTCATACTCCTGCGAATTCAATCAGTAACACTACCGTACAGTCTGGTCTGTTCGTCAGATATGTCGCATATCTCGCCTACGGGTGGTAAACGTCAGACCCCAATAGCTTGATAAGTCATGCCGATGTAAGGTCCATAATGGGTCGAGTAACTACTGATAACACTTACCAGTAAATCTCATCTACCCTGGCAAGGGATTTCAGTTATGGCCAATCGAGTATAGCGCAACATCAACCCCCAATACCGGGAGAGACGAATCCCTCCTATCGCTCATTGCCTCCATATGACTCGGGATTGTACCCAAAAACCACATGTTTACACGACTCAGTAGAGCCGTGGTAAGGTGGAAATCAAAGCACTGTGGGAGACACACAAGACTCTATGACGATCTCAGGTCGACAGACTAACCTGTACCAGTGTCACCAGAGAACTGCTATCTGATGCGAGGTATAATACCATCTAGGAGTTCTCGGCGAGTCCGTTCAGTGTACCCAGTCTCCACTGAGCACCCGTAGATGATCTCTGATTTCAAACACCAATGGATATGGGAGCATCCATCGCCCATCATATGGGTCGATAAGCGTATACGCTAGTCTACTCTGGAATATCGATGCCCCGTCTCGATACTCCCATGACTAGGAACAATTTAAGGATGAACTCATGGACTGCCTAGGCCCCACTAGTATGATCTGCATCATAATCCTGGTAGTCAAGTACACATCCTAAGGGTTTTATTAACATGTAACAGAGAGACAATAAGTGTACATGTTAAGATAAAGAGCAACCAGATAGCGTACTATCATGTCGAGCAAGAAAGTCCTCCCTATATATGTCCCAGCATCCACTATAATATACATCTCATGTAAAATAATGGCCTCTAGGGCATACATACAACTAACAATCTCCCACTTGCACTAAGGCCAATTGTTGTAGTATGTCATACCCAACGTCCTATAAAAGTCTCTCGCAGGAAAGGCCTCAGTGAGTGGGTCCGCCGTATTATCCATCGCGTCAACTCTCCTAACCTCGATCTCTTGGAGATCAACCATCTCCATGATCAGGTGATACTGCCTTAGAATATGTCCGGGTCACTGATGGAACCGGGGTTCCTAGGCCAAATGTCACGACCCAAAATTAGGCACATGACCGGCCCTTAAACCACGTAACGTCTACAGGCGTACGTAATTTAAGTAAGCTGAAACCCAGAAATCTAAACCACCCAGAACTGGATAAGCGGAGAAAAACATAGTTTAAATCATTCGGAAAATCTCAAGTAAAATCTAACTTTAATTTTATTTCTTGAAAATTTCGGCAGCACCTCCTTTGTAAAAACTAGCCCCGAAAACGGGTACAACATAGATAATATATAAAGCATCCCAAACGGGAGAAAATCACGCCCAACGGCGGAGACAACCACCACAAGCATATATACGACTCCGAAGCAAAGAAATATAAAAGAAAACTACATAAAGAAGTAAAAGTTTTCAACAAAACCGGTTCCCACGAGCACGGCACCCAAAGTCGCCAAAATAATAATACAACACCGAATCTTCCCAACTCGTCTCTAAGTCAAATACAAGAAGTGGTAGATGGAGAATACTAGATCCAACAAAAAGATATACAATGTACAAACGGATAACCGCAAACCCACCTAAAAGCAAAGGCCTCACAGCCAACCGTAACGGTATCCGCAAAAGTAGAGATGATAAGACACCCTGCCGCGACTACTCAGAGGGTAAGTCCTGCAAAACACTATGGCACAACGGGGGTGAGTTGCCAACTCGTGAATAGTAAATAACATCATACTTTAATCGCAAGTATGCACGAACAGCGATTAATCTATCACATGTAATCTGATAGCATAAATATGGCAATATGAATATGCAACAATCATGTAAAGGTACATCATTAGGGTACTACAACTACATGAAGCAATGCATATCAAAATAATCCTGAGTGTGGGATGATATAATAAAACCTCATACAAAAATCATCAGCATGGGAAAACACCAGTGTCCCTCACTGACACATCAAATCCCAAAATCCTCAGGCACCGCATCCTCAGATCGGCCCTCATATCCTGTAAGTCTCATGGAACCTAAGTTTCAAACATCGACACACAAAATATCATGAAAACATATACCTGTATGTATATATATATATATATATATATATATATATATATAAGTATGAGGATATCAACCCCGTATGTCCACCAACAATACGTAGAAATCATGGAAAACCTGAGTGTCAAACACCGACACTCGAAACATCATGAAACCCGTGTCTAGCATCGACACGTAACTCCTCATAACTCGGGCGATGTCACCACGACTGGCCTTGACGATATATCGTACATCACTCCGGTCGGTATCCCTACGATAACCGCCGAGTCCAAAGACAATCACCGGTAGGTACTTGCCCGCCTTCCAGGCTCATCGCCTATCATCTGCGATCATCTTGCCGAGGGGAACCGTACCGGGCTCCACCATGTACTCGCGCACAGCCCACTCACTCCTCGCATCATGTAAATATTACAAATCTCATAACCGAGAAATCTCATGGTGGGCGCATCAAAATATCATATCAAGAGAAACCGGGTTTTCAAACAATACATAGTTTCTTGAAAATACCCCCACGGTTCTCAAATCCATAAATCACATGAAATCCATATCTCAATACGAAAAATCCATGAAAACTGATATATGCAACATAAAACAGCAATATGAGCATATAAAGGGAAAACCGCTCTTTAAAATGAATCCAGCTTTAAAATATATCATGCGGTTCCAAAATCCTCCGAAATCAAGTGCAGCATCATATGAGGTGTACATATAATTATAGCAAGGTTTAAGTATCTACATGTAAGCAAGTATGTATGATGCATTTCATAAGCGCAATAATCAACGTCTCAATATCACATGTCCAAAACAATACCTCTTAGGGTATATGCAACTATGGCAAAAAATATGTGGGTGTACATGTCAGTATGTGTGCATGATGTACAAGTAGCTATAGCAAGGTATACGTGAAATGGAATAAGGGTCACTACCTCAACTATCCCTGCCCAATACAATATCACGTATGTATGTGTCCACAGTATTTCATATGCACAATGGAATAAGAGTCACTATCTCAACTATCCCTATCCACCACCATATCACGTATGTAGGTGGTTTGTGCGTATCATGGCAATTACTGACGGTGTGGGTGTAGCATGCAAATTAGTGCTCGTGCAACATGAACCGTCAGTAATGTGTTATATCCAAAGGTACAAGTCAAGGTACAACAGATGATACTATGCAATGACGTTCTTATAAAATCAACTAATATGCAATAACTTCCAGCTATCGTATCATATCAGCCCCGACGCATAACGCCATACGGGCGATTTCCCTGTAGATGTTAAATCTACTCACCGATGGTCTCGAACTATGAAAATCCGACCACCTGCTTTCCCTTGTTCGCAGCATCCGAAGTCCCCGCTTGCGATCCTATAATTTCACAAACACATCACATAAGCTAAATATCCTACGTCGACGCAAAGATAACGAAACTCAAGGATAACACCCGGAAAATTACACTGCACACCTAGCGCACTAAACGCGCACGACATCGGCAAAAACCCTAATTAGGGTCGCTAAACTACGCAACACCAAGTCTAGACTTCGATCGTCCCGATCGCGTAAACATAACACAATCAAATACGAGAATATAATAGATATAACATCGCAACGACCAATTGAACCCATGTCGAAAATACACCGAAACCTAGTAAGCAACTTATCGCAATATTTTGCACAAGTTTCAAGCTAACACAAATCTAGCGATTTCAAATATCTTACAATAGCTTAACTAAGCTATCCAAACCACTTCCATATTTTTAAACTTGCTTAATTAAGTTTTAGTAAAAACCTAGTAAGCTAAAAGTCTTAATTAGACAAAGTAGTAATTAACAACACTTATCATATTCTACTAAGTTAATTTTTTCTTAAACTTCAATTAACCTTTAACCTATTCACACAATTTAAACACTAACTTGAATTTCTTAAGAATTATTAGGAATGAATTATCATGAGTTTAAAGCTATATTAATCATTTAATTAACTAGATTAAATATTTAATACAACCAAATTAAGGATTTGAATTAGAAATTATACCTCATCAAGAACTCACATAAGCAACAAGCTTCATCAACCTTAGCTGCCAAAAACCATACTTTGTTGAAGATCCAAGCAAGCTTAGTGAAGGAAATGATGGTTTAATTTTTTTATTTAGGATTTTGTGGATTTATTTTGGGAATTTTGATGAATTTAGTGAGCAAAAGGAGAAGAAATGAGCTTGGAAATAGAATGGGGCAGAAATGGGGAGAGGGCTTGGCCAAATAGGGTGAAGGGTAGTTTTGTGAATTTTTTGTGAAGAAAGTTCTAGCAATTTTGATAGTAAATGCTAATTAATGCAATTTTTCCACCTTTTCATCTTTTCTTTCTTTTGAAATTTAAATCCTTTTGCACAAAGTAAAAATCTAGATATTTGAAGAGAACCTTCCAAAATAATTCTAGTGATGATTTCCAATGATTCTCATTAGAAGTAATTACCACAATTTAAGTGTATAATTTACCACTTAAAATAATATTTTATTAGGGAAAAATTCTATTTGAATCAAAACTTCGCATATACCCCAAAACTCGTGCACTAGCTTTATTTTAGCTAAACTAGGTGCCGGAAAGTTTATACGGACGTTTGATCACAATCGGGTTAAAACGAAAAATACTGACTATTTTACCCTAAAACGGAAAAATTCGCATAACGATTTCCAAAACGTTACAATCTCCCCCCTTAAAGAAATTCGGTCCCCGAATTAAAATTTAACTACGCGTACCTTCGAAGAGATGAGGGAATTTCTTCCGCATCTCGCTCTCGGCCTCCCAAGTGATCTTCTCACTAGTAAGGCTACGCCAAAGAACCTTCACAGATGGCAAGACCTTTGACCGAACTTTCTTCACCTGCCGATCCAAAATAACTACCGGCTGCTCGGTGAATGAAAGATCGTGCTCAAGCTGAACGGTCTGGTGCTGGATCATGTGAGAAAGATCCTGAAGGTATCTACGAAGCATCGACACATGGAAAACGGGGTAAACATTCGGAAAACTAGGCGGGAGCGCCAAACGATAAGCAACAGAACCTACTCGCTCAAGGATCTCGAAAGGACCTACAAATCTGGGACTGAGCTTCCCCCTCTTCCCAAATCGCATAACGCCCTTCATCGGAGAAATCCTCAGGAATACATGATCCCCCACTACGAACTCAAGTCTGCGACGACGACGGTCGGCATAAGACTTCTTCCTGCACTGGGCTGCTCTCATCCTGTCCTGAATCAATTGGATCATCTCCGTAGTCTCCTGAACTAGCTGGGGTCCCAAAACCCTACTCTCGCTGAGTTCGGTCCAACAGACTGGAGATCGACACTTCCTACCATATAAAGCCTCAAAAGGTGCCATCTGAATAGTCTCCTGAAAACTGTTGTTATAGGAGAACTCAATCAACGGCAAGTGACGATCCCAACTGCCATGAAAATCAAGTACACATGCATGGAGCATATCCTCCAGAGTCTGTATAGTCCGCTCCAACTGACCATCGGTCTGTGGATGAAAAGCGGTGCTAAAACTCAACCGGGTACCCAAAGCTTCCTGAAGCTTCTTCCAAAGACGGCTAGTAAACTGGGTGTCTCTGTCGGATACTATGCATGTGGGAACACCGTGCAAACGCACAATCTCATCTATGTACAACTGAGCATAACCGAAAGTGATCTTCACTGGAAGGAAGTGAGCCGCTTTCGTCAACCGGTCAACAATCACCCAAATGGAGTCATACCCTCGACTGGTCCTGGGTAGACCCACAATGAATTCCATGGAAATCTGCTCCCATTTCCACTCCGGAACGGGTAAAGGCTGCAACTCTCCAGCCAGTCTCTGATGCTCAGCCTTGACTTGCTGACAAGTCAGGCACCTCGAAATGAAGTCCGAAATATCGCGCTTCATCCCTTCCCACCAGTAAAAGTCTCTCAAGTCACGGTACATCTTGGTGGAACCTGAATGAACGCTAAAGGCCGACTGATATGTCTGCTCTAGGATCTCACGTCTCAACCCATCAACATCTGGTACACACAAGTGAGTCCCGCATCGTAGCACACCCTGGTCATCAATCATGAACTCCGAAACTGTACCCTGCCGAACAAGCTCAAGAATCTCAAACAAACGGGCATCACTGGGCTGCGCCTCACGGATACGATCAAGTAGTAGTAGACGGGCGCGGACATGAGCAAGTTGTCCCCCAGCGGAAGTGAACCCGAACTGCACTCTACCATCACACAATAGCTGACAATCTGCAGAAGACTGTCGCTGAACTGCGCTCAACTGGGACAAGCTACCCCAGGGCCTACGACTCAAAGCATCAGCTACCACATTCGCCTTGCCCGGGTGATGAAGGATCTCACAATCATAATCCTTCACAAGCTTCATCCAACGGCGCTGTCGCAGATTCAGATCCCGCTGCTGGAAGATGTACTTCAAGCTCTTGTGATCCGTGAAGATCTGACACGACTCCTCGTACAAGTAGTGTCTCCAAATCTTCAACGCAAAGACCACCGCGGCCATTCAAGATCGTGAGTGGGGTAATTCTGCTCGTGCTTCTTCAGCTGCCTAGAAGCATAAGCAATCACTCTATCATGCTTCATCAATACACAACCGAGACCCACTCGAGAAGCATCACAGTAAACAACATAGCCGTCCGATCCAGAAGGCAAAGATAGAACTGGTGATGTCGTCAACCGAGTCTTCAACTGCTGAAAACTCTGCTCGCACGCATCAGTCCAAATAAAAGGAACTCCCTTCTGGGTCAGTCCAGTCAGCGGTGCAGCGATACTCGATAAATCCTACACAAAACGACGATAATAACCAGCTAAGCCCAAAAAGCTGCGGACCTCAGTCACCGATACAGATCTGGGCCAAAGTTGTACAACCTCGATCTTCCTCGGGCCCACAAGAATACCATCACCAGTCACCACATGACCCAGGAAGTTAACTATATCAAGCCAAAACGCGCACTTTGAGAATTTAGCATACAGCTGGTGCTCTCTCAATATCTGCAAAGTAATCCTCAAGTGCTGCTCATGCTCCTCACGACTCCTAGAGTAAACCAGTATGTCATCAATAAACACAATAATAAACTGGTCGAAGAACGGCCTGAAAATCCGGTTCATCAGATCCATGAATGCTGCTGCCGCATTGGTGAGTCCGAACGACATCACCAGAAACTCATAATGCCCATAGTGCGTACGAAAAGCAGTCTTCGGAATGTCACCATTCCGAACCCGCAACTGATGATAACACGAACGCAAATCAATCTTAGAAAAATATTTCGCACCCTGGAGCTGATCAAATAAATCGTCAATGCGAGGTAAAGGATACATATTCCGCACCGTAACTCAGTTCAATTGATGATAATCCACACACAACCTCAAACTGTCGTCCTTCTTCTTGATGAACAGAACAGGAGCTCCCCACGGCGAAACACTCGGACGCACAAGTCCCCTATCAAGCAATTCTTGCAATTGATTTTTAAGCTCTCTAAGCTCTGCCGCATCCATCCGATAAGGTGGTATAGAAATAGGCTCCGTGCCAGGAATCAGATCAATGCAGAACTCAATATCGCGCTCTGGTGGCATCCCAGGTAACTCATCTGGAAAAACGTCAGGAAACTCTCGCACGGTAGGAACCCGGTCCAACGACTCCACTGTGGCTCCAATATCATGAATGAAAGCCAAGAATCCCCGACATCCTCTCCTCAAAAGCCGACTAGCGCAAAGGACAGAAATCAAACTGTAAGGGGCGGCACCACGGTCCCCCTGCATAACAAACACTGACTCGCCGGGAAACAAAACCTAACAGTCTTCTCGCGGCAGTCCACGGACGCGTAGCAAGTAGCTAACCAGTCCATGCCCAGCAGAACGTCAAAGTCCAACATCTCAAGAAAGATCAAGTCGACGGACAGATCTCTGTCTCCTATACGGATAGCACACGACCGGATCACGTGTCATGCAACAAACGACTCTCCAACAGGAGTAGTCACGACAAGCGGCTGATCTAGCAAACACGACTCTCGGCCTAACCTCGGTGTAACAACCCTAATTTTCTTATACACTTTTTCCATACAAATTTTTAAATTGTTTTTCAAAATCCTTAAAGGGATATTTATTGCCTGAGCACAAGACTTAAGTAATTAATTAGCAATTTAATTACAAGAAGGAGCTTATAGCTCATTGGTAATACATTGCACTGCTGAACCAAGCCACCAGAGTTCAAATCACATGCCCCACATTATTTTTAATATTATTTTGTTTTAAAATTTTTAGAAGTCCAACAGTCAACACGTGATAAATTCCAAAAGTTCCACTACTCATAAAAAACAAAATATACCAGAGCCTACACCTGATGACCCCCTACCTCCCCATACCCTGACTCGGCCCGACTCGGCCGAGTCGGCCAGCGGACCGGCCGACTCGGGCCGGCGCCGCCGGACGGCCGAGTCCCCAACTGGAAAGTTGGGGCTCTTCCTCTCCCCTACCCACCTGCATACTTTATTTTGCCAGATCGGTTCCAGAGACCTTTGAAATCCCTATTTACTCCATATTTTAATGAATTTTAATATATTTCTTACATTTTTTAATTTAAAACCCTACATCTACCCTAACCCTAACCTAACCCTATAAATACACCCCTACCCTCTACCCTCTCACCCCAAAACTCTGAACCAACTCTCTAGAATTCTCAAGATATCCTTGTGTGCAATCGAAGTGAGCGAAAGGCGAAGCTCCGGTGAATTCTCCGGTGGAATTTCCGACGACAATCCTAGGAGCTCCCAGCGATAAAACTAAGCACCGGCGATTCCTCTCCTTCCATCTTACTCGCTTGGTTGTCCAAAACCCGTAAGTCCCATTTTCT
This sequence comes from Agapanthus africanus, assembly GCA_030015575.1. Classification (NCBI taxonomy): domain Eukaryota; kingdom Viridiplantae; phylum Streptophyta; class Magnoliopsida; order Asparagales; family Amaryllidaceae; genus Agapanthus; species Agapanthus africanus. Next base: position 215,796,176 of record JASDDO010000006.1, read on the forward strand.
ATCTCTCTTTTCTATTCTAAAAATACGGATTTACAAAACCCGACGGAATCGGAACAAATCCGATTTCCGATTCGGTTTCTTATAAAACTTCACTTCTCGTTAATACAATTATGCTTAAACTCTCTCATGTTGACTATTAAACACTAATCAACCAAATTGATCAAGTTTCATTTCATAAAATGATGGCTATTTCAATTTATCGTATTTTTCACTTAAATACCACATTGTTTCAATTCTACATTTAACTCCATTAAACTTGCTATACCTTTAAGTAGACCACGAGGTAATGACCTACCTCCTCACACACTCATATGCAAACACGATACCCTCGAGAACTTAGAATACGGGAAAACAAACATTTTCATTTAAATACCCTTTACTTAATAAAACCATTTCTAAAAGATTTGGTATTGATACATCTTAAAAATAAGTAACCTTTGAGCTAATAATAAAAATATCTAGACTCAGCCAATTAAGGACTGTCGCACTCATTAGGACAGAGGAAGGTTATGGGCATTCAGTCGTTTATCTAAACCTGACTTTGTGGTGTCTAGGCTAGACAAGTGAGAAAGGTAACTTTAAAAGGCCCGTCTCACGGTGATTCATGAGCGGATCCCTCCTTTCTTCACTTGTACTTACCTGGCCACAATTGGCGGTGAAGAGGCGATTTGAGGGATATCTTACAACTTGTCGCTTTGGACCAGTTAGGAACAGTTTAGTTGACTTAGGAGACCCTAGAATATAGAATACGGGAAATCGACATCTTTACAAATAAATACCATAATTAATAAAACCGTTTTTCCTTAATGATTAGTATTTATACAAATCTTTGCAAAGCGCCGTTACAACCCATTTGGGGAACCCGTTCGGGATGGTGCGGATTATCGCACATTCTCGGGTTTAGTAGTGCGAGATGCAGACCTCCGCAAGGAGCATTCGGTCTCGAAAGATTTAAAATACGACAACTAAGAAAACGAGATTTCTAGAATATTATATATATACTAAAATTATTTTCATATAAATATATGTATATGTAACATAAACATATCTATTTTTGAAGTAATATAAATATTCCACCTTTTCTATAATATCACAAGAATCAATTTTACACTAAAATACCATGAATTCCATGCAAAACCAATATTACAAATAAATACCATTTATTATGAAATTAGGATATTTTCACTAGAAATATCACAATGTAAAATCTACATTCATTACAACTCTAAAGACGAAAAATAAATACTTGGGGTGTATTTGGAAAAGTATTTAAAAGTATCTTTACATAAACCCCCCCTCAAGTTCTATAAATTTCGCTAAGGACCCTAGTAAACATAGGTTTAAGCGGGACCAATCTCTTGAGCCCCAGAGAGCCGGAGAAGTGGGTGCTTGCCTATCTAAGGTAGACAACTTGATAACGGTGTTATCAATACGGTAATCGTCTTTGAAAAAAGTCACAAATCATGCCGCTCATGTGCAGCGGTTATCGATAACATCAAAACAATTAGGACTTCAATTTACTTTTCTAATTGTCCGAATCAGTTTGAGTCTAATTATAATCTGACTTGAATATGATTCAAGTACAAGCTACAATCTACAATCTACAATTTACAATATTATAATTCAACATGAATCCATGAATCCATTATTCAATCTATCAACTTGACTGAACCGAACCATGGATATACATTCCATGTTGGATATAGTGCCCTCAAAGTCAATTATTGGATCGCAGGTACGTGATTGCAATGATTGAGGGATGACCTATACCGATTGGACAGTCTTGCTCGAGATGATAGTATGCTATCTGGTTTTTCTTTATCATCGGGTACATGCTTTAGTTCACTATTGCATGTTGATAGAGCCCATAGGATTCTTGCTTGACTGCCAGCAGTATGATGGCGATCATATACGTGGGAGCTGGGGTCTATAAGCGCATCCTTAAATGGTCCCTAGTCGAGGGAGTTTCGAGACAGGGCATCGATACTCCAGAGTAGACTAGTGTATACAGTCGAGACCCCGACGAGGGCCGGTGGCCGGTCTCACAAGCCATTGGTGTCAATTGGTTCACCTAAGATGTATACAGGTGCTCATTGCGTTATGAGTACACCGGACAGGACTCACCGGGAACATGCTAGTTGGTATTATACATATCGTCAGATAGCAGTTCCCAGGTGACATGTATACAGGTTAGTCTGTCGACCTGAGATCGTCATTTGTCTCGTGTGAGTTCCTACTGTGCTTTGATTACTATCCTACCATGGCTCAAAGGAGTCGTGCAAACAGGTTTTATTTGGGTACAGTCCCGAGCCACATGGAGGCAGTGAGCGGATCGTCAGGGATTTGTCTCTCCCGGTATTGGGGGTGAGATCGCGCTGTGTTTTAGGAGAGCCATTACACGAAATCCCTGGCCAGGGTAATCGAGACTTACTGGTAGGTATTCCAGTAGTATCTCAGGTTGTTCTGGGCTACTCTCCGACACGACTTATACCGCTATTGGAGGTCTGATATTTACCAGCCCCCTAGGCCCTATATGCAATACTCATAGACGAACGGACCGGACTGTGCGGATATTGTCACTGTCATGCTCAGTAAGGTTTCAGGATGAGTTCGCTCATCAGCTTCCCTTTCGTTCAATACATAGGCAACCGTTACGTACAGCTAGTACCTCTGACGTGCTAATGGTTATACCCAGTGCCAGTGTATTGATGAGTCATTAGAATCCCCCACAGACAGTTTCCCAAGTTCGGGCGAAACGTTTTAGAGGCCGTATTGTTTTATGGCAGGGTTCGATTGTATTCATGCACTTGTGCACAGATCAGGATCGGACGGATAATACTAGCAGGCTTTGGTTTAAGCCGGATCCTAGTATTGTAGTGTAGGAATATTTTTGTCTCATTGCATTCGTATTTGGTCGGAATACAAATGCAGGTATATATTTACAGTTGAGGTGTAATCCCGTAATTCGTTACGGGATTATTTTGGGAGTTGCCGGTTTCTTTTCCGGTCTCAAAACATCTTGATCTTTGACCTTCCCCTTGCACTGATTTTTTTGTAAAAGGGCGCCGCCCATTTCGAGCATGGGGGGCAGCATGGGCATCATTGTCTCGGGCATGGGCTTCAGCATTGGGGGGCTTATTTGCAATTGTGCAAGTTCCTCTGTGAGGGGGTTAATTGTGGTGGCCGAGGCATCCAGTGGCTGAGCATATAAATTGTTTTTGGGATGATTAATTCATGGTCTTCACATCATAAAATCCCTAGAGCACATAAGCCTTGGCCGAGCCACATTTTCCTAGGCTTCACAAGCTCATTCTCTTTTTCTCCAAGAAAAATTCCTTGCTCACATGTTCTCCCAAATGGCAACTTCCTTTTACCTCCGCCCAATCGGCTTGGGCATCTTGAGACAAAATATTCTATACTCTCTCTACTTCAATCTTAGATATGTCGGTTAGAAAACTTCATGTCCGAGTTGACCCAGTCTTGAGGCGGGAGCCCGTATACAGATTCATCGATGTGGTGCCACTTTGACGGACCTGATCGGGGAGCGGACTTCATCGGTGCAGCAGCGAAGAGTTAGGCGTGGGGATTGAAGACCGAAGGACACGGATCAATCGGTATAATTTCCAAACTCTTTTTACATATTGCTAGTCTACGGTTAATGGAACGATCCGGGTATTTGGGTCGCGGTAGCGCTAGTTTCGTAAAAAGTTTTTGTTCCGCATGTGGCCTCGTTTAGACGGCCGGGGCACCGCCGCATCCCAACATGGTATCAGAGCCAACCCATTAACCGTATACTAGTTGTTTACACAATGTTAAAATACCGAAACCGAAACAACCCCGAAACAATACCAATGAATTTTTTGGGTGAGGCAATTTTTAGTTGCTGTTGTTTTTAGTGATGATTAATTTCTTGGCTTATATTGGGGGTGTGCAGGCAAAATTCATGGGCTGTTGTTTTTTTGGTGGGAATGGATATTTGTTTAGTTGCTCATTTTTTTATATTTTTTTCCACTACATTACATCACCACACCCACTTCATAAGCCATAGCCACTTAAAAACCACAGCCACTTCTTTTTCTTTTCTAGCCTTGGCTAAAAACCAATGCTTCACATTTTCTTCATCACAATAATATTAGTTCAGTGGTATTGCGAGTTTAGCCCAGTTTTGATATGGTTTTATCGGTTTGTTCGGAGCTATTCAGGGGTTATTTCGAATTCGATATTTTCTAACATTGTTTAAAATTTGCAGTGCATTACATTTCTATCTATGACCGTGAATGTCATTTGATCGGTAAAACTTGTCTAATTGCTATAGTCCTTTTAGATGGGTTTTGCGAACATGGCATTCACGTTGATGTTCTGTGTTGTGCTGTGATGTTGCGGATTTGTCGTGGTGGATAGCTTCTGTGCAATGGTAGTGCTTTTTGGATTTATTTGTACATTTGATATTGCGGGGCGAGCGTCCGACATGTGGACTGCCGTCACTGCCTGTTTGTATATTATTCTTTTGGGGCACGACCGGGTTGAGGTCGATGTACCCGTTGTATATATTTTCTTTTCTGTACTAGGATTACCCCGAGGTGGGGTGCATGGATAGCCGGGTTCTGGAGGGCAACGGGCCCACATCTCATGGCGTTGAGACGGAGGGGGCTTCACTCTAGAATTGGTGGGCTATTCGCCGCACTCGTAAGGGGTATAGGTTGACCCAAGGAGGGGTGCTCAAGTTACCAGATTCTGTGAAGTGCTGGGTGGTCCATTCACGTTGTTGAAGGGGGCTGCCTCACTTCAGGTTTTGGCGGGTAACTTGCCGCGCTCATAGGGGTCTAGGTTTTCATTGCACAGGCTATCCACACGACCAGGAGAACGTCGGATTTCACTTGTGGCTCAATGAAACCCGGGGCTCCCAGATTATCTGTATTATTCGGTGATGCTTATTACTTTTCTGTGATGTTGCATTTATCATACCTGGAGAGATTATTATATATTGATATATATACTAGTAGATGTTGTATATATTTTGCACCCGCGCTAGTCCAGTCCCCGCTCTGTCGTTAGTTAAGTAACCTAACGGGTGATGACGGGACCCAGGGGCGAATACGGATGGCATATACGTACATTATATTTTCGTTCTTTTCTGGTGTGATCAATTGATGGGACCGCATTGATTCTTATCAATGCAAGGAAAACAAACCTATATTTGATGTTGTGGGAACCAATTTTTCAAAAGCTGTTATTACAAAGGTGTTCTCTTTTGTTTTGCACAGTGGTATTCGGTTATGAATATCCAGCACCTCATTCGATGAGGCAAGGGCCGAGATCCCTTCATCGGGAGTGACCCCTTGGACAGAGGTTTGCGTCAGGGTAATAACTCACTATAGTAGATTACTTTTTGCTTTGCATCGTGGTATTCAGTTTGGAATATCCTGCACCTCATTTGACGGGGAAAGAGCCGAGATCCTTTCACCGGGAGTGACCTCTTTAGCAAAGGTTTTCGCTACTATATACTTATAAAAGGCTATCTGGTTCCTTCAACGATATCAAGTTCATTAAGCTAAAGGTTTTTCGCCAAAAACCAGCCGTAGCCCTCCGTCATTTCAGATAGGTATCTCGTAGTACTCGTGCTATGTACGTTGGTCTCTATCAAGGCATAGTGTACGGTAGCTGCGTGATACTTGTATGTAGCATGGATATGCGATTATCTAGGACAGCCGCACAGTCATGTTGGTCTCTATCAAGGGCTTGTGCGGGTGGGTTTAGATCAATCTTGGATAATGACGGGTTGAACTTGACTAGCGACTTATGGCATGTTGGTCTCTATCAAGGCCATGAAGTCGTTAGGGGTAAAAATCATATCGGGAGTTTCAAACATACAGGAAACTTGCCAGGCATGCGCATACCTTCTGGAGTGTGATAACGTAAGTGGATTCCATCACGTTATCATGCGATGATAGTTGGATCCCGATTCCCACTGATGAGTTGGTTTACTCCTCGGGTGATTCCGACTAATTCTTCTTTCAGGTTTGGAGGAGAATTTGAGGGTACAGTGGGAGGTTTCCTGATCAGATAAAGTGATTAACCATTCTGATCTAGGTTAGAGTGCACGCAGAGTGTTTCTTTTCTCTCTCTCTTTGACTGCGATCATGACCCGACCCTATACAATAACTCAGTAACCAAGTTAACCGAAATTTCTTATAACACTGGCTTTTGGATTGTCTGAGTTGCATACATCATTGCCACTCATTCTTTTACCCTTTGAGTTTCTCCAGAATACCCCGTATTACTACGAACATCCACTTCCATTGGATAAATCCATCGTATGGTTATATACGAACTCGGAGGAACTTCTTCGAGGATGGATTCTGGTTCTGGAGAGATTGAATAGGACTATTTAGTTGTCTTTTCTTTTTACCTTCTCTCAGGTTGCGAGTGCTCCTAGGATTAGGAGAGTACACCTATTATGCTTATTGGATAGTCTTCTTCCAAACCATAGGCTGGTGCCGAACGGTAGGGAAGGAAGAAAACCATTAAGCCTAACGATGGTGTATAGAAGGTAACGACTAAAGACAAATAAAGGGAATTGGAGAGATGGCAAGAAAATATACGGTTACAGTCATGAATCGGATAATAGAAGAGACATTACTAGGAATACCAGGATATCCCTTCGAAACATTTTAATGTTTCAGTTTCACGGTGCATTGTTAATTGAAAGTTGATTTCCTAATTAAACACTTACTCCACGGTATGTATCTACCAGGTATGATTCTCACATCTGTATGGTTTTACAGATGATGAGTGGGAGTAAGTTAATGGGAATTAGGTGATCATCCTCATTATATCGGAATTCGTTGAAATTGGTGATATTTGAGGAAATCTCCTGGGTACAGTTTTCAACCTACGACGCACAGAGTTTGAGTTATTCAATTCAGGGGACGTATACAAAGTATTGTATATTGTCCAGTGTCCATTAGGACAAAGGGGTTGGTCCTCGTACTGTATTCTGTTTACTTGTGACTTCTCAAGTTTTAGACAAGTGTTTCGTAGAAATACAAGGTCCAAGTTTGAGAAGTTATAGGTACAGGAATAAAGTGGAGAACCATGTGTTGCAAGTATCAGGATTCTTCAAGGTGATTGAAGATGTAGATACTTGTGTATGGTATTCAGTTGATAGTAATGGTTTTTGAGAAACTTGTTTCTCTTTCAGCTTACTCATAATTGGATGCACTCTTAAGTTGAGTAATATTAATCGTCCTCTCTCCATTTAGTTGACATACACTGGAGACAGCTGCATGATTTGAATCTGGTTCCAATTAAATCAGTGCCTCTATTTCTATATTGTATATAGAATGGTTCATATCTTAACGTTGTTAAGGTACGGGGAGTTGTACGGCTTATGCTTAAAACCATACTCTGGATAACTCAAAGCACGTTTCTGTAATGGCAGTTTGTGGGTTAACCCGGGCTTTGACGAGGGTTGACTTTCTACCATCTGGAAGATCAATAGTGATATTGTTCTTGACTCGCCACAGTTTTAGTAAAATGGATTTTTTTTCAGAAAAATAGTAGTGGGAGAATGGTAGAACTGGAAGAGATTCCATAACCGCAAACGATTACGGAAAATTTAATAGGACCTAAAGATTCAATCAGGATTGACATTCCATTAGCCACTCCGCAGATATGGTGGGTAACCTCAGGCACCCGAGAGGTACTCTGGTAGCCTCAAGGACGGTGACAGGGAGGTTCTTGTTTACCCAGACTTTCCATTACTGTTGTTCCAGACTATGAGACCCGGCAGGAGGATGAGTATAGCGTCGTTATAGTTTTATAAGTGCACGTGTATATGACTCTACCAGAGGGTTGTCGTAGTCAGTGTGAGCAGCGGAAGCATAGTGGGCAAGTAGCTTATGTCTATTTATAGACTAAAGCAGATAAAGCGGAGAAAGATCATCTATTTCTGATGTGACAGTCATGGGCTTTGACTTCATCAGAATAGGAGATGGATCTGTTAAGAAGGTAGTAGGGTGTGATGTCCTGGTACTTGGATGACATACACATTGTAGGAAGTGAAATTCCTATACTTCGATCGGTCATACTGTGGTTTTCACACAGTAGTTTCTCCACATAGGATTTGGATATAATATCAGGCATTCTGGTTACTGGATCTATGGTTTTAGATCTAGATTTGGGTAGTTTCCCAATCTGGGTACTTTGACAGCATTCTAAAGGTATTTTAGAATGAACGACTCCTGGCAAGGTGGTGTACCTCCTGGTGATGGAGTCACCCTCTCTAAAGGTGTCTTACAGACTAAAGGGGAGAGGGATGTGCATGATTGACATATCACTTCCTTAGGCAATTGAGTCAATCATGAGATGTCAAGTACCACACCAGATGTTCTTTTTGCATTAGATGCAATAAGTTGATATTAATCCAATCCTGGAGAAACGTTCGGAAGCATTTTTAGAACATAAGTGGATGTTCTAGGGATTTGATAACGGCAGCATCCTTCAGGAGACAGTTATCATTCCAGGCTTCCAAGGTGACCTGGATGACAGAGTGGCTGTCAGAGTTATAGTTTTCCCTCTGACGAGGGGCGGTAGTTTGGACAGGTAGTCCAGGCGGATACTGAGGAAGGCCTGGCGCAGGATACTGATTAATTTCAGTTGACGATACAGTCTAAGAAGTTTGATGGATTTGTAATTCATTTATGAACTAGGTCCCATCAGATATCCAGACATATTCTAAGACAGGTATTGCTCATTTCGAGAGATGGTTTTCTCAGCGAACTTGAGACAAAGAGAGACATAGAAAGAAACATCAGGGCGGATCCACTCACTGAGGCTATTTCTCGAAAGCAATAGTTTTGCTAACGAGATTTGTGAAACTGATTAGTAGAGGAGTTGGATGTTCGGTATCACACGAGTTGTGAGTACGCGACATCGCAATAATTAGCCTTAAGTGCAAGTGGGAGATTGTTGGATATAGTGCCATCAAAGTCAATTATTGGATCACAGGTACGTGATTGCAATGATTGAGGGAGGACCTATACCGATTGGACAGTCTTGCTCGAGATGATAGTATGCTATCTGGTTTGTCTTTATCATCGGGTACATGCTTTAGTTCACTATTGCATGTTGATAAATCCCATAGGATTCTTGCTTGACTGCCAGCAGTATGATGGAGATCATATACGTGGGAGCTGGGGTCTATAAGCACATCCTTAAATGGTCCCTAGTCGAGGGAGTTTCGAGACAGGGCATCGATACTCCAGAGTAGACTAGTGTATACAGTCGAGACCCCGACAAGGGACGGTGGCCGGTCTCACAAGCCATTAGTGTCAGTTGGTTCACCTAAGATGTATACAGGTGCTCATTGCGTTATGAGTACACTGATTGATCTAAAAAACTATCTATTACCGCAATCAAGAACGGCGTCTCATGTAGCTAGCCGGTGAGTACGGGTCGGTCCACAGGGATGTTGTGAATTTCCTAATCGCTCTTACGAGTTAATTCCAAACGGTGTTCGGATTGATTTATTAAATCTAAAAACTAAATCTATCTATACTAAGATTGTCTAGATCTAAATCTTGCTAGGGCTAGGTTTAGGAATGGTTTGGAAATATAAATAAATCTCAACGCTTTCTATACCCAAATTAGGATCTAAGAGGAGTTATGGTAATTATCAATAAAGGGGATTAGATCCATTCGGAAAGGTGTTCCTTCGTCTAGGTTCTTGTCCTTCTTTTAGAGATCTTTACCCTAACCTCCATGGAAAACGCGCGTAACCGGGCCTTTATACTACGGTATCACTGCTACCTCGAGGGATAGGGTGCCTTAGGGCGCGGTGTGTGCGTGTATGCATGGAGTCCTATAGATATGTGATGGGTAAGAAAGGGATGAGAGATCTCATCTCTCAAAAGCCTTCCCCAAAGGTAACATCTAAGGCAAGGAACTAAAATCTAAACTAGAGCAATTAAATAAAACTACTTACAGATGGTTCTCTCCAAACATCAATACAGGGTTGTCAGATCTGAATTCATGAATTGAAAAGAGGCACCGATGCTCTCCAAAAGAATTCTAAAATTTATTAATGAAGGGAGGCATAGCCTTTACAATGATTTAGAGTTCCTATTTATAGAGGATAGGAAACCCTAGGTTACAATTGATTCGCATGTCTACATTTACCAAAATATCCTTAGGAAGACCTAGTCAAAGTAGACTCCAAGCTTTGGTAAAATTTTATAACTCTGTCTCTTATTAAAAAGAAGTATTGGGCCTTAAAATTTCCTTTGTGGGCTCTTCTGTCTTTGGGCTTCCTTATTATTTGGTTCTTTTATTAAAATAGCTTCTATGTTTGTTCCAGATCTCCAGTGAATAATTGCGGTGGACTTTTAACCGTTCGCTTTGTAATCTTAGACCTTGCATTGCCTTGTACTTTGTGAATTTTAACTTTGATGTAGGCTTGATCAAGAGTCTTCTGTTTGTTGGTCAAAGTCCACTTTTGCATCGTCTTTTCATCATTTTCACTGTTTTCTGTCCAAGAACCTGTAACCTGTAATATGTAGCAGACATGCGTCAAAAGCACCTGTTTATTTATAAAACGAATAAGAATGGGGAATATAATAATACAATATTATGGTGTGAACAAATACCCCCAAACTTATCTTTTGCTCGTCCTCGAGCAAACTTATTTTTTATTCTCTACAAAAACCTAACCGCACTTTCGCAGGGAAACGCGATTGCACTGAGCTCGTGCAACAAGCCGTTAAACCTCTAGGTGTCCCTAGTAGGAGGAGTGTTGTCTCCTGAGGGTTTTCAGTGGATACTACCCACAAAATCCTATTAATTCAGCCCATTAACTTTAATTCTCCAATTAGGTCTTCTAACAAGGAATTCTATTATCGTCGACTCGTAAATTATCCACCCATATTCTTCACACTTCCTTATTATTTAACTTAAGATTATATATGTTCTATAGACTTACTTAGCTTTCGGCATTTCTTAAGTTTTCCTTCTAGGGTTCCATCTCCACTTAGGAATTTTTATCAACTCTACTAAAGATACAAGTTCTATTCTTCATTCCTTTCTCTCATCTAAACTCCAATCACATATCCCTACGTGTGTGTATGAATCACCCCTACACTTGGAAATTCAAATCAAGCAATCATACCCTTGTCCGTTGTCCAAAGCACTTATTAGTTGGTGAATTTTTAAATGAATTTTGCTTACACATCCTTCATGCGACCATTAATACTTCTTGAGGTACCAACAACCGATTACAAGATGCGTTTGCACATTAAAGCGTACTTCCTAGTTTTGCAACACCCAAGGCTTTAGCAGTGACTCCCAAACCAGTTGGTCTAAGGCACTAGGTGATGAAGCACCCTCGCTAAATATTTTTCTATTTTTGCAGCTTTAAGTAATCACAAAAACCAGTGTTCATTTTTTCTTTATTCACACTTGAATTTTTTTCTTTTATTTTCATTGTACTAAGGACTTTAGACAAGAGCATTTCAAGGTCTCTTCTACTATTCCAAGTTTCAAGGTGCGTGATTATGCAAATTGTAGGGTATACATTTTCAGAATCTAAACTTAAGCTAGGAACTATTTTTGAAACTTATACTCTAATAAGAAAATCAATACTTTTCCTTTGTTTCAACTTAGCCCAAGAACTGAACTCAAAATTTGCCTATTTCTAAATAAACTACAAAGACATATACTTTCTACCGTTAAACTTTAAGGGAGGTTATTTTTAGGGCTTTTAATTTACTAAGTCTAAGATCTAGTTGTTCCTAACTAGTTAACCTTTTTGTCAAACTCAAGTCAATTAGCCAAAATTGAATACAATAATTTTTATAATTTTCCAAAAATTTTCAATTTTTATGGGTTTTAAAATAAGTATGCAAATGCAAAAATATACACAAATGAATGCGAAGGAAGAAGACGTACTGAGCATACCCCCAAACTTAAACTTGACAGTGTCCTCACTGTCATGCTACACCAAGAGGGTCAAAATGCCGGCACTCCCCTGTTTATTTATTTATAATAAATTTTTTTTTATTGTTTTGAAATTTTTTTGTTATTTTTTTATAGAAAAAAATATATATATATATATATACATATATACAATAAGGTCCTCCCCAAACTAAGCAAGGCCTTACATAAGCCAAAGGTGAGCACCAACCATTCAAAAATCTTATCGTGGTAATGGTAGGGTTGGTGAAAGAATGGGGTGGAAAGAAAAGAAATGAGAAGCACACGAGACCGAATGGGAAGAAGAGTGGAATATGGTCTCGGCGGAGGAGAAGAATGGCGGAAAAGAGAAAGAAGTGGAGTACGATCTTGAGGGTGTAACTCGAGTGAGTAAATTAGCGCAATTTGTGATGACCGAAGTGTTAAAAGTGATTGTGCTAATCTATCAACTCGTCGTGAAATGGGGTCAAATCCCTCAAGATTCGCAAGAAGGCATGGGTACGCCGAACTTGGTATTGGAGATGAAAGCGTAACGGTCTCTTGTACGGTCGGAACGATAGGAAGGACGAAAGGGAGTGAATTAGGGATAGTGTTATTCTCACCTAAGTAATCTGTCGCGAACTTGAAGGATTCCACCAATGGTTCGAAACAACTGTAAGCAAGCGAGTCTGATGGTTCGACTAACTCATCTGAAAATGTAAAGGACTCAAACTCGGGCGGTGAGTCATCAACATCGTCCGAAAAAGTGAAACACTCGTACGTGTTATCGTCTGTGAGAACTGTATTAGATTCAAAGAGAAATTTTTCAAACTCACAGTCTTCAAGCGTGATATTAGGCGTGGTCGGAATGATGGAAAGGAGGGAAGGTGATTTAGGTAAAGGTTCAAGAGGATGAATTGGAAAATCCGACACATCAAACAAAAATGGTTCAACCTCAATATTATCCTCACTACCCTCCTCAATATTATCCTCATAATTCTCCTTAATACTTATCTCATACATGCCATTATCATCAAAATCAAGACGCATATGAAGTTCGGGAGAAACAATTAATGACTCGGGATGATGAATTGGACATAAAATTTCAATCAAATCGACAGGTTCATCATCCGAAATATTCCCGGTGTCTATATCCTCAATCAAGTGAAAATCAATATTTTCTGACACCTCATCAAAAGCATGGATATTTATCGATTTAGGTTCTAGAGTGGATGTGTAAAGGTCAAAAGGATTACGTGTGGTTTCACTCGAAAGGGGTTCTTCACAATCTGGCAAATCAAGCACTACAAAGTCGCACAACTCATCATTTTGGACACATGTTTAAAAATTGGAGTTGTTGGATTCAATTGGGTATGGGTAAGTTTGATTTGGAAAGCCTCTCACATTCTCACTCTGTCAAACCGCCTCCTTATACCTTGAAAAATTTGAAGCTAGTTGAAAACTAGCTGCCTGTTCACTAGGTTGCATAAGGGCGGCTACAGACGCTTCCACATTCCTAACCATTTTGTTTGTTGCTAAAATATAAGCCTCCAACGACTCTTCCAAACTAGACTTGGGTGGTAAGGGGGTTTCGGTAAAAGATTCGAAATTGTGTGGATATGTGAAACTCCCAAAAGGCTGTGTAGAAACAGTGTCTAGTAAAGGTGGGAAAGTCGGGTAGGACCGGTAGCAAGTGGATGGTTGGACAGGATTAGGATCAACATGTGGATAAAAAGGTGGATGGACTTGTTGATTCCTAGAACTAGATGAGGGGAGAGAGGTGAAAGATCGGCTACGAGATTGAGCAATGTGCTCAGCAATGGACATCGGTTTAGAAGTTACAGCAGGACTTGAAAATGTGGTGTCAACGTACGAAGGTGGTGAAGGTTGACATGGTCGACACAAAGTGGGTTGCAAAGTCAAACTGTTTCTCCTAGACGCTTCTATTTGATCTTTCAAAGAAATTTTGGGCACGGAGGGATCTGCCTTAAATTGACCGAAACAATTGACGTACGAAGCAAAATTAGGTTCGAGATACCAAAGTTCGGCAAGAGATTTGTGATGTGGGGTACCCATGATGTCAGAAGGAGAAGAGAAAGAAGGTGGGTGTAAGTGGGGTGCAAGGATTTTACGCGACAAGTTGCAAGTTTTTTTTTATAAAAGATTTTTTCTTTTTCTTTATTTGTTTTGCAAAAATTTTTGATAAAAGGGCTTAGACACAAATGCAATCAACCAGAAATGCACAATCAGGCCTAGATCTAGGGTCACCTAGGTCAGCTAGACAGCTCCTAACTGTTCCAAAGGGCTAGAAATAGGACCTCAAACCGCCTCTTCACCGCCAATTGCGGCCAGGTAAGTGTCAGGTAAGTGGGAGGTCCCCGCTACAAGTAGCGGTCCTAATTAAGTAACCACTTGCCTTGACACACTTGCCTAGACACCGCAAAGTTAGGTTAGGATAAACGGCTGATGCCTATAACTAGTCCTCTGTGCTATTGAGCTCGAACTCCTTAGGGCTGAGTCTAGTATTTTTTAATTAATAGATGGTCAATGCATATGCCTTATGTGATTTCTGGGGTCCTGGGAAGGGTGATGAAATCCCCACCCAATTTGAATTGGTCAAAAGCCCCTTAAAGTCAGTTTTAAAGATATGCAAAACAGAAAAATCACTTGCAATCAAAGATTTTTATTTTATGCGGCGCAAAGAATCTTGCACAAGATTTGTTATTGGAAAGGGGAAGATTTTTAAGCGCAAGGAATCCTGCAGGAGATTTTTCAGAAGATATATCGGAGATTTGCAGAGGAGGAGAAAGAAAACTCACAGAGATTTGCAGTGGCGGAACTGTTTTTTTTTTTTTAGTGATGCCACCAGGGAGCGGTGGTTCCGCGGCCGGAGAGGGGGTCGCGCGGCGGTTCCGCCGCGAGTTGGTCTCTTCGGGTTTTTTTTTGTTTTTTTTTTTAACCAGATCACAACGATTCTTCTTGTTTGACTCGGTCCTCCAAATTTCTTCTGTTCCTCGGTTGTTGTGATATTCCTCTGTTTGTTCGGATTTGATATTTGCTGTTTTGATCTCTGTAGATTTCCATATCCGAATTTGTTCGTAGATCCTGCAAAATTCACACAAAAATACCCTTTCCAAAAATAAAAGATGACATATTTTTATATTTTTTTGATTTTTCAGATTTTTATGATTTTTTGAATTTTGATTAACCCGAAATTGCAAAAAGGAAATAACACGTCATCCCCGGCAACGGCGCCATTTGATTGATCTAAAAAACTATCTATTACCGCAATCAAGAACGGCGTCGCATGTAGCTAGCCGGTGAGTACGGGTCGGTCCACAGGGATGTTGTGAATTTCCTAATCGCTCTTACGAGTTAATTCCAAACGGTGTTCGGATTGATTTATTAAATCTAAAAACTAAATCTATCTATACTAAGATTGTCTAGATCTAAATCTTGCTAGGGTTAGGTTTAGGAATGGTTTGGAAATGTAAATAAATCTCAACGCTTTCTATACCCAAATTAGGATCTAAGAGGAGTTATGGTAATTATCAATAAAGGGGATTAGATCCATTCGGGAAGGTGTTCCTTCCTCTAGGTTCTTGTCCTTCTTTTAGATATCCTTACCCTAACATCTATGGAAAACGCACGCAACCGGGCCTTTATTACGGTATCACTGCTACCTCGAGGAATAGGGTGTCTTAGGGCGCGGTGTGTGCATATATGCATGGAGTCCTATAGATTATATGTGATGGGTAAGAAAGGGATGAGAGATCTCATCTCTCAAAAGCCTTCCCCAAAGCTAACATCTAAGGCAAGGAATTAAAATCTAAACTAGAGCAATTAAATAAAACTACTTACAGATGGCTCTCTCCAAACATCAACACAGGGTTGTCAGATCTGAATTCATGAATTGAAAAGAGGCACCGATGCTCTCCAAAAGAATTCTAAAATTTATTAATGAAGGGAGGCATAGCCTTTACAATAATTTAGAGTTCCTATTTATAGAGGATAGGAAACCCTAGGTTACAATTGATTCGCATGTCTACATTTACCAAAATATCCTTAGGAAGACCTGGTCAAAGTAGACTCCAAGCTTTGGTAAAATTTTATGTCTCTGACTCTTATTAAAAGGAAGTATTGGGCCTTGAAATTTCCTTTGTGGGCTCTTCTGTCTTTGGGCTTCCTTATTATTTGGTTCTTTTATTAAAATAGCTTCTATGTTTGTTCCAGATCTCCAGTGAATAATTGCGGTGGACTTTTAACCGTTCTCTTTGTAATTTTGGACCTTGCATTGCCTTGTACTTTGTGAATTTTATTTTTGATGTAGGCTTGATCAAGAGTCTTCTGTTTGTTGGTCAAAGTCCACTTTTGCATCGTCTTTTCATCGTTTTCACTGTTTTCTGTCCAAGAACCTGTAACCTGTAATATGTAGCAGACATGCGTCAAAAGCACCTGTTTATTTATAAAACGAATAAGAATGGGGAATATAATAATACAATATTATGGTATGAACATACACCGTACAGAACTCACCGGGAACATGCTAGTTGGTATTATACATATCGTCAGATAAAAGTTCCCAGGTGACATGTGTACAGGTTAGTCTGTCGACCTGAGATCATCATTTGTTTCCTGTGAGTTCCCACTGTGCTTTGATTACTACCCTACCACGGCTCAAAGGAGTCGTGCAAACAGGTTTTAGTTGGGTACAGTCCCGAGCCACATGGAGGCAGTGAGCGGATCGTCAGGGATTCGTCTCTCCCGGTATTGGGGGTGAGATCGCGCTGTGTTTAGGAGAGCCATTACACGAAATCTCTGGCCAGGGTAATCGAGATTTACTGGTAGGTATTCCAGTAGTATCTCAGGGTATTCTGTGCTACTCTCCGACACGACTTATACCGCTATTGGGGGTCTGACATTTACCAGCCCCCTAGGCCCTATATGCGATACTCATAGACGAACGGACCGAACTGTATGGATATTGTCACTGTCAGGCTCAGTAGGGTTTCAGGATGAGTTCGCTCATCAGCTTCCCTTTCGTTCAATACATATGCAACCGTTACGTACAGCTAGTATCTCTGACGTGCTAATGGTTATACTCAGTGTCAGTGTATTTATGAGTCATTAGAGTCCCCCACAGACAGTTTCCCAAATTCGGGCGAAACGTTGTAGAGGCCGTATTGTTTTATGGCAGGGTTTGATCGTATTCGTGCACTTGTGCACGGATCAGGATCGGACGGATAATACTAGCGAGCTTTGGTTTAAGCCGGATCCTAGTATTGTAGTGTAGGAATATTTTTGTCTCGTTGCATTCGTATTCGGTCGGAATACAAATACAGGTATATATTTACAGTTGAGGTGTAATCCCATAATTCGTTACGGGATTATTTTGGGAGTTGCCAGTTTCTTTTCCGGTCTCAAAACATCTTGATCTTTGTTTAATTTATTGTGAGCATTGACCTTTGACCTTTGACCATTTTGTCCTTCCCCTTGCAGTGTTTTTTTTTAAAAAGGGGGCTTCCCATTTCGAGCATGGGGGGCAGCATAGGCATCATTGTCTGGGGCATGGGCTTTAGCATTGGGGGGCTTATTTGCAATTGTGCAAGTTTCTTTGTGTGGGGGTTAATTGTGGTGGCCGGGGAATCCAGTGGCTGAGCATATATATTGTTTTTGGGATGATTAATTCATGATCTTCACATCATAAAATCCCCAGAGCACATAAGCCTTGGCCGACCCCATTTTCCTAGGCTTCATATGCTCATTCTCTTTTTCTCCAAGAAAAATTCCTTGCTCACATGTTCTCCCAAATGACAACTTCCTTTTACCTCCGCCCAATCGGCTTGGGCATCTTGAGACAAAATATTCTACACTCTCTCTACTTCAATCTTGGACATGTCGGCTATCAAACTTCATGTCCGAGTTGCCTCGGTCTTGAGGCGGGAGCCCGTATACAGATTCATCGATGTAGTGCCACTTTGACGAACCTGATCGGGGAGCGGACTTCATCGGTGCAGCAGCGAGGAGTTAGGCGTGGGGATTGAAGACCGAAGGACACGGATCGATCGGTATAATTTCCAAACTCCTTTTACATATTGCTAGTTTACGGTTAATGGAACGATCCGGATATTTGGGTCGCGGTAGCGCCGGTTTCGTAAAAAGTTTTTGTTCCGCATGTGGCCTCGTTTAGACAGCAGGGGCGCCGCCGCATCCCAACATTCCATTTACATGATTATACCGTTACATCCATGATTCTACAGTTACATACATGATTCTCCAGTTACATCCATTTACTGATATCGTGGTTTCGGTCAGTCATCCAATTATACAATCTATACAGTTTACAATACAAGACAATACAATACAACAATACAATCAAGATAACACTACGGGGTTTAAGGGGTAGACTGGTACAGAATATGTTAAAGGTGGCACGAGGTGGTTACTTAAGACGTAATTACATCCATGCCGTTATTCTGTGGTATTATCGACGGAGCCTTGTACTACGGGTTACCAAAGTCTCCGGTGTAAGTGGGACTCTTCTCGTATACACTGGCATCTTCTGTACCAAGCTACAAACAACATCGTTAACACAACATCATAACAATATAATACAACTTTAAAAGCTATCTTCTTATTCTGTCTATTCTATTTTTCCCTTCTCTTTGGGGCTTACCGAGCGATCTGTTCGCTGACGACATTCTCTTTCTTTCTTCTTTGAATGTAGTCAGGTGATCTGGACACGTTAGAGATCGAGTCTACTGCTGAAGACTTGGACCAGTTCAGTGAAGATCCCGAGCTCTAGACATTGTACATTTTCCATTCAGTACTTTTCATTTCCTGTTATGACATTGTTTAGGCATCGCTTTTATTTCAGTTGTATTTACTTTTCATGCATTGTACAAAAGAATGTGAATAAATAAAGTTGGTGTTTTTATTATATTTTGTCTCTTGTGTTTTACTTTTATATTGCTTAGATACGCTTAGCGTATTTACTTCACAGTAAATACGTAGCGGACCAGTCGCGTCCCCTTCGTCGTATACTGGGAAGCGGGGCGTGACAGGTTTTGTTGGTGGCCCATGCAGGTCAGAGCTGTATGAAACTCTATCATGCAGTTCTGTTCTGCTTGAACAACCTAAGCAATATAACACAAGAACCAGAAACTAAAATATTCTTTACAATTCATGTTCCTTGAATCTTACAATTTCATATTCCTTGAATCTTATCATTTCATGTACTTTGAATCTGTCCTAACCCAAATTTTTCTTCAAGGTTATGGATTCCCCGAACAACACCAGCACCAATGTCAACAACACACCTCCACCACTACCACTCACACCTGCCGTCCCTGCTCCACTCAACGAGCAAACGGTTCTGCTAGAGGCAACCCGCAACCTCCTAGTGTTAGTTATATGTATGCCCTAGAGGCCATTACTATACATAGGATGTATATTGTAGTGGATGCTTGGACATATATAGGAATGACTTTCTTGCTCGATATGATAATATGCTATCTGGTTACTCTTTACCTTAACGTGTACACTGATTGTCTCTCTGTTACATGTTGGTAAAGCCCTTAGGATGTGTACTTGACTACCTGGACTATGATGCGGATCATACTAGTGGGGACGTGGTAGTCCATAAGTACATCCTTCAAAGTCCCTAGTCGTGGGTGTATCGAGACGGGGCATCGATATACCAGAATAGACTAGCGTGTAGCTTCTCGACCCATATAGATGGGCGATGAATGATCCCATATCCATTGGTGTTTGACATCAGAGATGATATACGGGTGCTCAGTGTAGACTGGGTACACTGGACGGACTCGCCGAGAACTCCCAGATGGTATTATACCTTACGTCAGATGGCGGTTCTCTGGTGACACTGGTACAGGCTAGTTTGTATACCCGAGATCGTCATAGAGTCTTGTGTGATTCCCACTGTGCTTTGATTTCCACCTTACCACGTCCAAGAGGGCGTGCAAAACGGTGGTTTTTGGGTACAGTCCCGAGTCACATAGAGGCAATGAGCGATAGGAAGGGTTTCGTCTCTCCCGGTATAGGGAGTTGATGTTGCGTTGTGCTCGATTGGCTATAACAGGAAGTCCTTGGCCAAGGCTGCTTTAGGGATTTACTGGTAAGTGTTACCAGTAGTTTCTCGACCCGTTATGAGCCTCATATCGACACGACTTATCGAGTTATTGGGGTCTAACGTTTACCACCCCTAGACGAGATATGCGACATATCAGACGAACAGACCGGACTGTATGGTAGTGTTACTGGTTGGATTCACAGGAGTGTGAGCGGGCTTGCTCGTTGATCTTCTGATCACTCAATACCCGGGTGGCCGTTACGTTTAGCAGACCGCTTGCGGCTTGTGGGTGTTTGATATGATCATCACCTGCTGCCGGCGTATTGACGAGTCTTTAGAGTCCTACACAGGGGTTTCCTGGCTCAAGCGAAATGAAATAGGAGCGCATATGAGATATGTGCGGGACCGAGAATAATACCAGTATGTGATACTGTATTCTACTCTCGCGATTTGTGACATTGATCGGTTGTATGCGATATAGCCGGGTTATCGGATCAAGTGTTGATTCGATAAGTTGTTACTATTGATATTAGTCGGTTATATGCGATATGACCGGATCGTTAAATCAAGTGTTGATTTAATGATTTAATGTATAATTATATATTTGATATATTACTTTACATTAACTAGTATTGGTTCACTTAAGATTGATTTTCTTACTAGATTGTGCACATTGTATATATGATATATTTTTGTGCACTTGTTTGTATCATGTTTGATGATACATGCAAACTTGGGTGTGAGTATGCTTTAAACTATGATTAGGTTAATGGTTAGGGTTTGATTTACTTATTTATTTTCTTTATTCATTTTTGGCAAAAATAAAATGGTAGTGGCTTTGTTTGTTTTATGCAAGAAGCTTCATGATGCTTCATGCATCTTTGAATAAGTCTTACCATTTTGTTTTATTCCTTAACCCTAACCATTTACCTAAACCCTAGTTTATTCTCTACATGAGTTTATCTCACCCATGGTTGCAATATGATAGATATCACTTGATTTTCTAAAATTCATAATTGACTTTCTTTTCTTTCTTCTTCTTCTTCTTCATGAAGAGAAGAAACCATTGCTAGAAATTTCCAAGTGATGAATCCAAGTGAGAAATCCAAATCTAAAGTGAACCCACTTCCTATTTCTTCATCCTCTACCACTTGCCATGTAGTAGAGTGTGTTTTCTTCACAAGTTTTATGACTTTGTGAAGATGGAGCTTGTGTTTGAGTTGCCTCGACGTAGATCATCTTCGGCATCGAAGTCAACGACCTAGCCCGACCATTTCTCCGATGAAACCGACGCTAGAGTCCGGGATTCCGTTGATCGCAGTGGAGGGACGTCAACATGGAGCTAGAGAAGTAGAGGACCGGATCTACAAAGGTTGTAGTCCCTTTCACTTAGCAATAGAGTTGTTTACTTGCATGTTTCGCCTAATCTCTAGTTAACGATCTAGTTTAGGGTTTCTCGGCACCGGAAAATTTGAATTTGGCATGGTTGATACCTTGTGGAATCTCTTGTGTGTGCCTAGTAACCCTACAGTGGTATCAGAGCCTAGCTAGAGCTTTAGGCGATGCGTAGACGAAGTTAGAAACCCGATCTAATCCCGAAACCCTAACTTAGAGCCCTCTCTGTCCTTTTTTCAGAACTGTAGTTTTTTCCAGATTAAAAATATCCAAAAAATTCAGCATGGTTTTTTATGAGTTACTGTGCAGCACGTGCCCTTGATTCGACAGATGCGCCGCGGAACCGCGGCCCCACCCTGGCTTGCGCGGCGGTTCCGCGGCCAAAGTGATGAATCAATGCACGTGGTTTGCATAGTAATTAGTTTCTGCATGTGCTGTATTTTCTGGGAATTTTTAATATTTACTCAAGAGTTGAGTTTTCTGGGTTGTATTGGGGACTCGGTGTTTCGATCGGGAAGTTTAATTTCATCTGTGTTTTTCCGGATAATTTTAGAAACTGTTAAAAAGTTCGACCGGATATAAATACCCAATTTTTCCCCTGCCGGAAAATTTCCAAGTGTTGGATTTTTCCATGGTTTAAGAACGTTCTAAGTAGTGCAAGTAACGCGATGGACCCTCTAGAAGACAACAAACCTTAACTCGATTATGTGACTGTCTTGAACTGCCCTTTGAACCTTAGGGTTTGGGGCAGTACGGCGTGGCACATGTGAGGCGTTGGCTTGACCCTTCTACGGCTGGACCGTTGGTACTGAGGCATGAAGTGAATGTTTTTAAACTTATTTCATGTGTTGAGCTGTTTCGGGAAAACTTGGGTGTTTGACTGTTCGATCGGAAAGTTTAACATTTTCTGTTTATCTGGAATGTGATACAATATTGGAATTCACAAGTAGTTATGTGATAACTAAAATGAATGTTATAAACATAGCACTTTAGTCTCAAATGATCGGTTGCCACGGAATTTTGATGCGATCAAAAGTCCGTCGCAATCACGTAGCGTACGCGAATATTCGCCGATAAACTTAATAGACAGCCACACCCCATAGCCCCGACCAAGTGACTGTAGGAGAACCCCGTCACCGAAAGCATCCGTTCGGGTGCTCGCGGCAGCGGTGTTCCGCCTTGGTGCACTTCGTCGACGGCATCGGGGGTGCGGCCACCTACTAAAGTTTGCGACGAGCATTCGATCAGGATGTCGAGAATCTTGCTGAATTGCCCGACTTGATATTGAAAAGAGTTTTCGATAATGAGACTAAATGCGGGGTTTATAATTGTTAGGCATGCGATGTCTAAGGAATTCATTTGGTTAGGCATGCGATGTCTAAAGGGGTTGCGGATTCCAACTGTTGTAGTTTTACACTTTCTTTTCTGTGACCGTAAGTGTAATATGTGATATCGCCGGTTTCGTTGCTATATGTCAACGACAATTGGGATGCGCACATTTACTTACGTTGATGACATGTGATGTTATGTGTTGCTGGATATGTTATATTGGATCGTCGCATTTTGAATAGCCGGGGGTTTTATGTGAGATGGGAGTTTTTTATTTTCATTCATGTAAAAATTATTGTATGTAATATTCTTTTTTTGGGACACTTCCGGGTTGAGGTTGCTGTCACCATTTGTATATTATTTACTTTTCCGCACTAGGATAGACCCAAGGGGGAGAGCACAAGTAACCGGGTTCTAGAGTCCAGTGGGAGACCAACTCGAGGAGTCGAGTCCGGGTCTCCTAACTCTAGAATTGGTAGGGTTGCTTGCCGCTCTCGTAGGGGTCTAGGGATGTGGGTTTGGCTATTCATCGCGACCGTGGAATCCGTGTTTTATACAGGCTCGTATTGAAAACACGGACGTCCTAGAATATCCAATGTTTCATATGATTCTTCTGCTGCGATATCTGTGATGTGATCATTTGATGTTCTGTGATAAATACTGTATATAGTATATATGATATATTATATAGATGTTACTTATATTTTACACCCGCGCTAGCCCTGCCCCGCTCTGCGTTAGTTACCTAACCTAACGGTGCACGAGGGGACATCGAGGCAAATGCGGATGGTATAAGTGTACGTCGTATTTATCTGTGATGTTTAGGTAATTTAAATGATGGGACTTCATTAATATGATTAATGAAAGAAAAGAAACCTAAAAGATGTTGTGGAATCGAATTTTCAAAAACAGGTAGCTACAGTTCTTGCTTTGCATCGCGGTGTTCCTTGTAGAACATCCTGCACCTTATTCGATAAGGAAAGGGCCGAGATCCCTTCACCGGGAGTGACCCCTTTAGCAATAACTGGAAGATGCTACACCCCTCGGTTTGTCTTTTGATTGCTTTTGGAATTTTTGCTTTACGTAGTGATATATATGATATATCATGCACCTTATTCGATGAAGAAAGGGCCGACGATCCCTTCATCGGGAGTGACCCTTTAGCAAAACTAGAAAAGCCTCAAAAACACTCCATTTTAAAATCATTTGATTCTACAACGATATCAAGTTCATTACGCAATAGGTTTTCAGAAAAACCAGTCGTAGCCCTCCGTCATTTCAGATAAGTCCTACTTAGTATTCGTGCTACGTTTGTTGGCCTGCGTCAAGACGTAGTGTGCGGTGGAGCTAACTAGTATTTATCTATTTATGCATATGATGCAGATTGGATTAGGGTAGTCGTGCGACTTTGTTGGCCTGCGTCAAGGTCGTGCGGGTGGGTTTAATTCAATCAGGAAATGACGGGTTGAACTTGACTAGCGCACTATGGTTTGTTGGCCTGCGTCAAGGTCATAGAGCGCTAGGGGCAAAATTATCGGGAATTTCAAGTGTTGAAATTTGCAATGAGATTGCATACCTTCTATGAGATAGTTGGATCCCGATACCCGCTGCGAGTAAGAGTTACTCCAGGGAGAGTTTTACACATTACAATTAGCCGATCTAATAGGTGTCTAGAAAGGTGTCAACGGGGTTACACCTCTGGGAAAACGAGGTTTACTGTAATTAGGTCCGTGCGAAAGCACGGGGAACCTCCCTCAAATACCGACACTGGCCTGGCTGAAAGATTGGCGAACTTGCAGCGTGTAATTAATCCCGGCTAGTCTTTCCTTTTAGGGTTTGAAGGAAGATTTGATAAAAACAGTGCGAGCCATCCTGATTAGATAAAATAATAACCAATCTGATCTTGCAAGAGCATACGCTGAGTGTTTTCTTCTCTCTCTCTCCAGGTAGCGACCATATCACGCCTTGATCAAGATAATAAAACGGATATATTGACCGAACCCTCTGGTTATACTGAGCTGGGGAACGTTGGTCCCGCTTCAACTTATAATTGTTATAAGACAGAGCAGGAATTAGGGGATTACCAGAATTCCTATGCCGCCCAAACGAAGAAAGTGCATATGATGCATCTCCTTCGGGTGTGTTCATTACAAAGAACTATTTCTCTGTATTCTTTACGTCCTGGGTATGAGATACCGGATCAGGATCCCGCATATGTAATTTGTTATATGGGCTACAGATAGGTAGAGAACTGAGAACGGGTGATAAGTTTCATGAGACAGAAAACGGTGCAAGTGTTGCAACCAAGTCTGTTGGTCACTGTCACCCTGTATCACCAGAATACATTGATTCTGAACAAATGTTATTAGATACCGAACCTGATATACAAAATCATATCAGTCTCTTTATTAGTAAAGAAATGATAAAATTTTGTATTGATGGATAATGTTTTGAACATTTCCTATATCAAAGTTGATCGGTTCAGGCACGTTATCTAAAAGCATTGATGTTCTAAATCAAACTACAGTTCTTTGTATACGGAACACACACAAGAGGAAGAGTTCAGAAATGAACGAATCCTTCTTGAGGCATTGTAGACTAGGTCATATCAATGCGACCCGACTAGCTTAAGTTACATTGAAGATGCATATTTAAATCAGTTTGAATTTACATCTTGTGAAACTTGCCAGTCATGTCACAGAGATAAGATGACCATAGCCTCTGTTTATTGCAAACAGAGAAAGAGTTAGTAAACTCTTGGGATGATACATATTGATGTATGAAGGTCCCCTGTCTACACATGCCAAGACCGGTTCTTTGTACTTCATTATCTTCTCTGATGATCTCTCAAGATTCAGACATATGTTCCTGTTGAAACACAAGTCCGAACCTTTTGAGATATTCACAGAATATAAGTTATAAGTAGAGAACCAAAAACGGGTATAAGTATTATGTCCTTTGATGTGATCAAGGAGGAGAATACTTGAGCACGGGATTCCTGGACTATTCTAAGAATAAGATTCTCTCTCAGCATTACTCCTCCGTATACACCATAGCACGATGGTATATCGGGGCGGAGCAATAGCACCCTATGTGATATGGTGTGCTCTATGATGAGTACTACTGAGTTTCCTATTTCCTTTTAGGGAGTTATGCACTTATGAAGTTGCATACCTATTGAATAGGGTTCCCATCAAATCAGATGCCTACCATTTCATATGAGATATGGAAAGGGAAGAGCCCATCTCTTAAGTCAGTTAAGATTTGGGGTTGTCCGGCCTATGTCTAAAAGCAAAATCCGAACAAGCTCGAGGCAAAGTCAGATCTGTGGAAGTTTGTTGGATATCCCAAGCATACGCAAGGGAATATCTTCTACCTAACCGAGGAACAAAAATGTTTTGTTTCTCAGCATGCCACCTTTGTGAAGGGAATTTCTTGTGAAGAAATTATTGGTCATGGGGTAGAACTGGAAAGAGTTCCAGCTATACAAACTGCAGCTGATGATTTGGTAGAACCAAAGGATTCAATAGCAACCAACGAACCTCAGCCTCTCCGCCGATCTAGTAGGGTTCCTCACCCACCTGAGAGATACTTCGGTTTCTCTATGACAGTGGGAGCGAGGATTGCATCATGGGATGATGACCTAACTAGTTTCGAGCTGGCCATCAGGAGTGGGACTCTGTAAGAATGGCTGGATGTTTATCGATCTGAGATGGAATCCTTTTACACCAACAAAGTATGCACTTTGTTGCTTTATCTGAAGGGTTAAATCCCCATCAGGAGCAAGTATATCTTGAGAAGATTACTTGGTGTACATGGAAAAGTTGAGACTTTCAAAGCTAAACTTGTTAAAGGTTTGCATCATTGACCAACTATGGATTGTGATGAAACCTTTTCTAAGTACCTATGCTTAAGTCCATCCAGATCCTACTTGCCACGGCTACATACCATGACTACGATATCTGGCGGTTGGGTGTCATGACTCCTTTTCTAAATACTCATTTAGAAGAGAACGTCTATGAGTACACAGCCAGAGGGCTTCGTAGACAGTGGGAGCAGCGGAAACGCATGCAAGATGTTTTATGTGATAAAGCAGGCATCGCGGAGTTGGAACATCTGTTTTGATATGGTAGTCAAAGAGTTTGACATCATCAAAATGGTAGATGAACCTTATATATACAAAAAGATAGTAGGGGGTATGGTGGTGATCCTCGTAGAGTACGTGGATGACATACTATTGATAGGGAAGAAGTTTCCTATGCTACGTTCGGTCAATCTCCACTTATCACAAGGATTCTCCATATAGGATCAAAGTGATACTTCCTAAATCCTAAGTTTGGATCTATGAGATAGATCTAAGTGGACCTTAGGATCCTCACTAGCTGTAGTGAGAAGGTGTCAATTGATCCTGGGGAGAATCACAGGAAAGGTTCCAGAGTGATAAGGATGACTGAATGTCAGTCACAGGCATTGTCTTTACCCTCAGTAAAGGGACGGTATGTTGGAAGAGTTCCAAGCTAGATACCGTGGCATACTAGACGATAAAGGCTAGATACATCGCTACCAAAGATGCTACCAAAGAGGCAGTCTGGGTGTATATTAGTTCATGAGATGAACTTCGTTCCTCCCATTGTGTGACAATGGAGTTGTGGCTTATGCTAAGGAAAGCCCGTCCCATCAGTGATCCAGACATATTCTTAGGCAGTATCACCTGATCGAGGAGATGGTTGATCTCCAGGGGATCGAGGTTACGAGAGTAGACTCAGAGGACAACACGGCGGATCACTCACAAAGGCCTTTTCCCAGAGAGAGATTATTATGGGATGGTTGAGTATGAGATACTGACAACCACTGCTATCAGATGGCCCTAGTGCAAGTGGGAGATTGTTAGTTATATGTATGCCCTAAAGGCCATTACTATACATAGGATGTATATTGTAGTGGATGCTTGGACATATATATGGATGACTTTCTTGCTCGATATGATAATATGCTATCTGGTTACTCTTTACCTTAACGTGTACACTGATTGTCTCTCTGTTACATGTTGGTAAAGCCCTTAGGATGTGTACTTGACTACCTGGACTATGATGCGGATCATACTAGTGGGGACGTGGTAGTCCATAAGTACATCCTTCAAAGTCCCTAGTCGTGGGTGTATCGAGACGGGGCATCGATATACCAAAGTAGACTAGCGTGTAGCTTCTCGACCCATATAGATGGGCGATGGATGATCCCATATCCATTGGTGTTTGACATCAGAGATGATATATGGGTGCTCAGTGTAGACTGGGTACACTGGACGGACTCGCCGAGAACTCCCAGATGGTATTATACCTTACGTCAGATGGCGGTTCTCTGGTGACACTGGTACAGGTTAGTTTGTATACCCGAGATCGTCATAGAGTCTTGTGTGATTCCCACTGTGCTTTGATTTCCACCTTACCACGTCCAAGAGGGCGTGCAAAACGGTGGTTTTTGGGTACAGTCCCGAGTCACATAGAGGCAATGAGCGATAAGAAGGGTTTCGTCTCTCCGGTATAGGGAGTTGATGTTGCGCTGTGCTCGATTGGCTATAACAGGAAGTCCTTGGCCAAGGCTTCTTTAGGAATTTACTGGTAAGTGTTACCAGTAGTTTCTCGACCCGTTATGAGCCTCATATCGACACGACTTATCGAGTTATTGGGGTCTGTCGTTTACCACCCCTAGACGAGATATGCGACATATCAGACGAACAGACCGGACCGTACGGTAGTGTTACTGGTTGGATTCACAGGAGTGTGAGCGGGCTTGCTCGTTGATCTTCTGATCGCTCAATACCCGGGTGGCCGTTATGTTTTGCAGACCGTTTGCGGCTTGTGGGTGTTTGATATGATCATCACCTGCTGCCGGTGTATTGACGAGTCTTTAGAGTCCTACACAGGGGTTTCCTGGCTCAAGCGAAACGAAATAGGAGCGCATATGAGATATGTGCGGGACCGAGAATAATACCAGTATGTGATACTGTATTCTACTCTCACGATTTGTGACATTGATCGGTTGTATGCGATATAGCCGGGTTATCGGATCAAGTGTTGATTCGATAAGTTGTTATTATTGATATTAGTCGGTTATATGCGATATGACCGGATCGTTAAATCAAGTGTTGATTTAATAATTTAATGTATAATTATATATTTGATATATTACTTTACATTAACTAGTATTGGTTCACTTAAGATTGATTTTCTCACTAGATTGTGCACATTGTATATATGATATATTTTTGTGCACTTGTTTGTATTATGTTTGATGATACATGCAAACTTGGGTGTGAGTATGCTTTAAACTATGATTAGGTTAATGGTTAGGGTTTGATTTACTTATTTATTTTCTTTATTCATTTTTGGCAAAAATAAAATGGTAGTGGCTTTGTTTGTTTATGCAAGAAGCTTCATGATGCTTCATGCATCTTTGAATAAGTCTTACCATTTTGTTTTATTCCTTAACCCTAACCATTTACCTAAACCCTAGTTTATTCTCTACATGAGTTTATCTCACCCATGGTTGCAATATGATAGATATCACTTGATTTTCTAAAATTCATAATTCACTTTCTTTTCTTTCTTCTTCTTCTTCTTCATGAAGAGAAGAAACCATTGCTAGAAATTTCCAAGTGATGAATCCAAGTGAGAAATCCAAATCTAAAGTGAACCCACTTCCTATTTCTTCATCCTCTACCACTTGCCATGTAGTAGAGTGTGTTTTCTTCACAAGTTTATGACTTTGTGAAGATGGAGCTTGAGTTTGAGTTGCCTCGACGTAGATCATCTTCGGCATCGAAGTCAATGACCTAGCCCGACCATTTCTCCGATGAAACCGACGATAGAGTCCGGGATTCCGATGATCGCAGCGGAATGACGTCAACACGGAGCTAGAGAAGTGGAGGACCGGATCTATAAAGGTTGTAGTCCCGTTCACATAGCAATAGAGTTGGTTACTTGCATGTTTCGCCTAATCTCTAATTAACGATCTAGTTTAGGGTTTCTCGGTACCGGAAAATTTGAATTTGGCATGGTTGATGCCTTGTGGAACCTCTTGTGTGTGCCTAGTAACCCTACACCTAGAGGGACAGCAGCAGCAGACTGCTCTCTTAATGAATCATCCCGAGGCAGAAGCACCTGGGGTGAAGCAATTCAGGGCTTTGCACCCAAACAGTTCTCAGGAAAGGAGAGCCCACTGGAAGCTGAGGAATGGGCTCAGAGTATCGAGGATGATCTGGCAGCGGAACAAGTGCCAGAATTAGCTGGGTTCGTATTGCAAAAGTACAGCTCACGGACAATGCACGAAACTGGTGGAAGGCGGAAGAAAGCCGTCTTGAACTACCCATAGAATGGAAGACTTTCCGCGACATGTTTGACGCTAAGTACTTCCCTGAGACTGCCAAGTTCGACATGGAACAGCAGTTCATCCATCTGCAACAAGGTTCGATGCGGACCAAGTCAGTAGATGAGTATGACGCTGAGTTCACCATGCTCAGTCGATTTGCGGCACACCTGATACCGACGGATGAGATCAGAGCCCTTCGATTTCAATAAGGTTTGGATTCGGAGATCCAGGCTGCACTGGCCACAGGAGATTTTCCGACTCATGAATCGGCTCTGAAAGCTGCCCGCCATTATGAGGCAGTGGTAAAGGCGAGGGGAAGACCTCAATCTGCTAGATTTAAGCGCCCTGCCAACCAAATGGCAGGAGGGGCCTATTCAAGGCCGGCTGTTGAACTCTGAAGACTGGAAGTAGCCAATGATCAGCCAAGACCCGATTTTTGCTTTTATTGCAAGAGGGAAGGACACTTGTGGAAGGACTGTAGGCGTGCAAAAGGCCTATGCTTGGTTTGTGGCGCGTCTAATCACGGAATTGGAAACTTTCCTTATAGACGCAACCCAGCACACACACCTGTCAACTACCCGCAGCAGCCAGCTATCCAGGCTCCTGCAACTCGTCCTGCACTCCCAGCACCACCTCCACGTGGATTTCCTGCTCAGCCAAATCGCCAATTCCATCAGGCACTGAGAAACATGCCTTGAGTACAGGGGAATATGCCTCCAGCTAGGAGGAACGTGCCACGGCGACAGGCTTACACCTTAGCAGCCGTATAAGCTGAGACTGTAGGTCAAAGTAACACCGGTAAAACACTTTCATATTTTTTTAACCCTTGCACCATCTTGCTATACACTATCTATACTCCAGTCACCAAACTTTTCTTAAATTTGTTACACTTTCCTCTTTTACAAATTTTGAGGATGAAATTTTTATAAGGAGGGTAGAATGTAACAACCCTAATTTTCTTATACACTTTTTCCTTACAAATTTTTAAATTGTTTTTCAAAATCCTTAAAGGGGTATTTATTGCCTGAGCACAAGACTTAAGTAATTAATTAGCAATTTAATTACAAAAAGGAGCTTGTACCTCATTGGTAATACCTTGCACTGTTGAACCAAGCCACCAGAGTTCAAATCCCATGCCCTACATTATTTTTAATATTATTTTGTTTTAAAAATTTTAGAAGTCCAACAGTCAACATGTGATAAATTCCAAAATTTCCACTACTCATAAAAAAACTAAATATACCAGAGCCTACACCTGATGACCCCCCACCTCCCCATGCCCTGACTCGGCCCGACTCGGCCGAGTCGACCGGCGGACCGGCCGACTCCGGCCGGCGCCGCCGGACGGCCGACTCCCCAACTGGAAAGTTGGGGCTCTTCCTCTCCCCTACCCCCCTGCATGCTTTATTTTGCCAGATCGATTCCAGAGACCTTTGAAATCCCCATTTACTCCATATTTTAATGAATTTTAATATATTTTTTATATTTTTTAATTTAAAACCCTACATCTATCCTAACCCTAGCCTAACCCTATAAATACACCCCTACCCTCTATCCTCTCACCCCAAAACTCTGAGCCAACTCTCTAGAATTCTCAAGAAATCCTCGTGTGCAATCAAAGTGAGCGAAAGGCGAAGCTCCGGTGAATTCTCCGGCGGAATTTCCGACGACGATCCTAGGAGCTCCCGGCGACGAAACTATGCACCGGCGATTCCTCTCCTTCCATCTTACTCCCTTGGTTGTCCAAAACCCGTAAATCCCATTTTCTATCTCTCTTTTCTATTCTAAAAATACGGGTTTACAAAACCTGACGGAATCGGATCAAATCCGATTTCCGATTCAGTTTCTTATAAAACTTCACTTCTCGTTAATACAATTATGCTTAAACTCTCTCATGTTGACCATTAAACACTAATCAACCAAATTGATCAAGTTTCATTGCATAAAATGATGGCTATTTCAATTTATCGTATTTTTCACGTAAATACCACATTGTTTCAATTCTACATTTAACTCCATTAAACTTGCTATACCTTTAAGTAGACCACGAGGTAATGACCTACCTCCTCATGTTAGGCTTCCCTTGCACCTAGTCTAGGGTTTGGTAGCATCACACATGCCACTTTAAAATTTTAGAGAGGAGTAAAGCAAGCAAACCATGAATCATGCTAGAATTTCTAGGGTAACAAGTTTGTATCATATACAAAGAAGTAAAGAGATAGGGATTACAACCTTTGTAGTCCGTTCCTTCGCTTCATTAGCTCCGTATTGAGGTCCCTTCGCTGCGATCATCATGAACTCCGACTCTTGAGAGGCTCCATGAAGAGAATGATGCACCTTGCTTGAAGACTTCACTAATCCAAGATGATCTACCTTGAAGAATCTCAAACCCAAGCTCTTGCTTCACTAATCAAGTATTAGCAAAGCAAACACCCTAATCTAAATGGCTAGAATAGATGAGGATGATGAAGTAGGAATTTTGCTCTCTTTTATTTTCAATTTCTCACTTATAAACATCACAAATGAAAAGGCTAGTGAAGGTTTTCTTCATGAAGCAAGAAGAAGAAAATGAAGCAAAACCTTTTGTGATGAATAATGAATTATTGTTGTGGTTACAAATCAACCATGGGTTAAGAATGAAGGCTTAACCCTTGTAGAGAATAAACTAGGGTAAAGGGTTTGGTTTGGGTTAAGAAATATCTACACAAAAGATCAAAGCAAGTGACAAAAGTCAAAGCTTCATGACGCTTCATGGAAGCTTCATCCAAGCTTAACCCTAATCCAAACCCTAACCATGTTTAAACTCTACAAAGCATGTTGCATTTGTAACCCTAACTTGTTACAATAATATATATCACATATATAATATATTTTGTAACAAAAGAAAATAATACAATTAACATATATCGCATATATATCAATGTATTATCCCGTGAGAAAATGAATCAATAAAGCAAGCTTATATTAGTTAATGTAAAGTAATATATCACATATATAATTATACATTAAATTATCGAATCAACACTTGATCCGATAACCCGGCTATAATACATATAACCGACTAATATAACATGTACCATTTCATCGAATCAACACTTGATCCGATGACCCGGCTATATCACATATACCCGGCCGATATCTTATATCGCGAGAATAGAATACAGTATCACATACTCATATTATTCTCGGTCCCGCACATATCACATATGTGCTCCTACTCCGTTTTGCCTTGGCCAGGAAACCTCTGTGTAGGACTCTAAAGAATCGTCAATACACCGGCAGTAGGTGATGATCATATCAAACACCGACAAGTTGCAAGCGGTCAGCTAAACATAATAGCTACCCAGGTATTGAGCGATCAGAAGATCAACAAGCAAGCCTGTACATTCTCCTGTGAATCCAATCAGTAACACTCCCGTACAGTCCGGTCTCTTCGTCTGATATGTCGCATATCACGCATAGGGGTGGTAAACGTCATACCCCAGTAGCTTGATGAGTCGTGTTGATATGAGGTCCATAACGGTTCGAGAAACTACTGATAACACTTACCAGTAAATTTCAGCAACCCTGGCCAGGGATTTCCAGTTATAGCCAATCGAACACGGCGCAACATCAACTCCCAATATCGGGAGAGACGAAACCCCTCCTATCGCTCATTGCCTCCATGTGATCCGGGACTGTACCCAAAAGCCACCATTTTGCATACCCTCTTGGACGTGGTATGATGGAAATCAAAGCACAGTAGGAATCATACAAGACTCTATGACGATCTCGGGTCTACAGACTAACCTGTACCAGTGTCACCAGAGAACTGTCATCTGACGTGAGGTATAATACCATCTGGGAGTTCTCGGCAAGTCCGTTCAGTGTACCCAGTCTCCACTGAGCACCCGTATACTATCTCTGATGTCAAACACCAATGGATATGGGATCATCCATCGCCTATCTACATGGGTCGAGAAGCATATGCTAGTCTACTCTGGTATATCGATGCCCTGTCTCGATACACCTACGACTAGGAACATTTGAAGGATGTACTTAGCGACTACATTGTCCCCACTAGTATGATCTGCATCATAGTCCTGGTAGTCAAGTACTCATCCTAAGGGCTTTATCAACATGTAACATAGAGGCTATCAGAGTACATGTTAAGATAAAGAGCAAGCAGATAACATACTATCATGTCGAGCAAGAAAGTCCTCCATATATATGTCTAAGCATCCACTACAATGTACATCGTATGTACAGTAATGGCCTCTAGGGCATACATATCACTAACAATCTCCCACTTGCACTAGGGCCATCTGTTGTGGTATCCTATACCCAACAATCAGCTGTGGTTGAAATATCTCATACTCAACCATCCCATAAAAGTCTCTACTAGGAAATAGGCCTTTGTGAGTGGATCCGCGCTATTTTCCTCTGTGTCTGTTAGTGTATATGCCCTAGAGGCCATTACTGTATCATACTAGTTTGTATATTACTTAATGGAAGCTTGGGATATTCACAGTTGTATATACAATCTTGCTCGAAATGGTAGTATGCTACTTGGTTTGTCTCTGCTTTAATATGTGCATGTGTTTCTTTTAGCATATTGCAGGTATACATATTAGTAGAGCCCTTAGGATCTTTGCTTGATTACCAGCGTTGTGATGGCGCTCGCACTCGTGGGAGCTGGGTAATCTATAAGCACATCCTTATACTGGTCCCTGGTCGTTGGACTATCGAAACAGGGCATCGATACTCCGGAGTAGACTAGCGTATGCGCTTCTCATCCCAGTGTGGGAGACGGTCTGTCCCACAGCCGTTAGTACGTCGTACTTGGGATAGTATGCGGGTGCTCGTTAGGTTACGAGTACACTGGACAGGACTCGTCGGGAACTGTTGGTTGGTAATATACCTATCGTCAGTTATCAGTTCCCAGGTGACATGAGTACAGCTTAGTCCGCTGACTTGACACTATCACTTCGCCTCGAGTGTGTTCCCACTGCACTTTGATTACTACCCTACCACGGCTCAGAGGAGTCATGCAAACAGGTAGTTTTTGGGTGCAGTCCCGAAGCACTTGGAGGCAGTGACGGTTAGACAGGATTCGTCTCTCCCGGTATTGGGGGTTGACATCGCGCTGTGTCCAGGAGAGCCATTACACGAGTAGTCCCTGGCCAGGGCAAGCGAGATATACTGGTAGGCTTCCAGTGTTATCTCAGGGTGTTCTGGGCTACACTCCGACACGACTTGTACCGCTATTAGGGGACTGACGTTCACCGCCCCCCTAGGCCCGCCATGCGATGTATCAGACGAACAGACCGGACTGTACGGAGATTGTCACATACAGGCTCAGTAGGAGTGCAGATGGGGTTCACCTCGTCAGTCTTCTTATCGACATCTACCTGGGGACCGTTACGTACAGCTAGTGCCGCTTGCGGTCTGTGGTTAAACCCACTGCCAGCGTAGTATCGAGTCTTTAGAGTCCCACACAGAGAGCTATTCGCCTTTAGGCAAAACGAGTAGAGGTCGCATGGTTTTGCGACAGGGTTCGTTCGCATCCGCGCACTTGTGCACGTTTGCTGTCCGGACAGTTTATACTAGCCGGCTTTGGTTTAAGCCGGATCCTAGTATATGATTTGAGATTGGTTTTTCTCATTGTGTCCGTGTTCCTCGGATCACGAATGCGGGTGCGTATGCACAGTTGCTTGAGATTGAGGGAGAGGACCTTGTTTAGGGTTAATGACTATTATCATTTTTATTAACCCTATTGCTTTTGTGTGTATTATTGTTAATTAATAATTAGCTTAATTATTGTGCATGGTTGTTGTTGTTGACATTTTGACTTCATTGACTTGTTGACCAAGTTGACACTTTGACCATGATCATTTCATTTGGAAGATGCTCTTTGATCCTTGCAATTTGCATTAATAATGAAATGATAATGGTCACCTCTTGATTAAACCATGACAATTTTCTAGCTAATTAATTAATTAAAATAACACACACATATTAGTGAGAATGGCTCACTAATAATCTATTCTATCATATCTTTTCTCTCTCTTGCTCATCCTCTCCCTCAAGCTCTCTCCCTCTCATGTGTTGAGAAACAAAAAGCTTGAGAAAAACCTTCACTTGATCTTCTCTACTCACTTCTAGGGTTCAAGTCTTAGCATTTCTTGCACTCTAGTTACTCCTAGCTTGGAGTTGAAGCTAAAGGTCGAGGCTTTCGGGTGGATCGTTCTTTGACGGAAGGAGACAAGCAAGGTGAGGCCTTTCTACCATTCCGACAAGCAAGGAGAGAAGGAGTTCGAGCTCAAGGTATAACCTTTCTACAACTTAACTAGTTGTTAGTTTGTTTTTGCTAGTTCTAGTTTAGTAAAGATCCTCACATGCAAGGTCCATGTTGCCTAAGTCATTAAAAATCCGATTTTTATTATGTTTTCCGCCTCCCCGTAAGCACCGGGGTGGGCAACGTGGACTTACAGTGGTATCAGAGCCTAACTAAACTCAAACTAGCAAGGTAGTGAAGTGTAACGAAGTTTCGAAACCGGAAAATCCAAAAACCAAACTTTGCAAAACCCAAGTTTCTGTTCAGTTTTTTTCTGGTCAAAATGACATTTGTTATATACCAAAAATTATCTCAGGGTTTTGTGTGAATAACCACCAAATACGAACCAGAGAGGAGATCAGAGGAGCGCGGATCCGCGGCAAGAGGAAGCTCCTGCCGCGGAAGCGCGGCCGTCTTGTCCCCTCTCTGCATCGTTTTTGGTGCAGTGTCTGTCTGTAACATTTAGGAAAAACATAGAAATAAATAAATTTAATTAAAATAAGAATAAGCTGATAAATCACAAAATGGTTAAAATCTAATATGTCAATCTTCATAAGATATATGTAATACAAATTAAATTAGAATTTTAGAATGTAATTTAAATAAGTTATAAGGGTTTTAATGATAATTTTAGCTTCATTTTAACAAAAGATGTGTTATATAATAAGTTAAGTTGTGAGGGGTTAAAGTGTAAAGTTAAGTTTTTATGCAAATAGGTTATTATCAAGGGTTTAAGTGGTTAAAGGGGAATCATTTCAGTTCTGAAAATAAACTCAAAATAAAACAAAAAGAAAAGGGAAAAATAGAGGATAATCACCAAACCACCTCATGCTTGCATGGTTGCAAATTCCTTACACCTCCTTCTTGCATGAATTGTGCACACTTTAACACATGACACCTCCACCTTCCCTTATCCCTTCCTCCTCTCACATATAAAACTTAGTTTTCAGTTTAATTTCTGAAGCAAAACTGAAAAGAAAATTTAAGAAAAGAAAACTAAGAGAGAAAAAGAAGAACAAGAGGAAGAAGAAGGAGAAGGGGCTTGTTCTTGAGTTGGATCTTCATTAAGCAAAAAGGGGTGGATAAATCTTTAGGGGTTATTCCTACAGCAACATAGGAAGGTAAAATTCTTAATCATAGTAGGTAACTTAGATTCTGTAGCCTAATTAGTGTAAAGTTTATCATGTCACTTAATATCGTATTTTTAGCTAAATTAGAGTCTGTTAAAATCTGCTTTAATCTGAAACTTAATTAAATAAATTCAACAGTGTAGAAATGATGTAGGTAACAACTAGAACACACCAAAAGAAAACGACCATGGGGCGCCGGTTTTGGGCCGGCGACAGTAGGGTTTTGGCCGGCGTCGCCGGCCAAGTGGGAAGTTTTGGGGGTTTGGTAAATTGGGTAGTCTACAGTGTTCAATTTAGGGTATTTTGGAACTGTTGATTTAACTTAGTTTTACTGTAATCTAAATCTGGGAGAATATATCGGAAAAGGAATCGTAAAACGTTAAGAACGACACGACGAAACTACGTCGCGTATTAATCCTGAACCAGTACAGATTAGGGTTAAAATACTGAAGGACTAAGTGTTTAATAACTTGATAGGATCAGTTAGTATATAACTTATGGGGATTAGCGTGTTTCTATTTCCGTTATGTCAGAAATGCACTTTTGCTTATATACGTTATATTGGTATATTTAGACGCGGATACAAGGAATACGGAAGCCGCGAGGAATGGGAAAGGATTAGCGATTCCAGAGTAGATTCGACTTGTCCAGTGAGTAGACTAAACATCTACCGGGGAATTTAGTAGAGATGGCGTGTTTCGCCCATGGTTTTACTTAATGTGATATTCATATCATCATGTTTAATCATTAGAATTCCATTCATTAAATTACTTGTATGTTGCTTAGTTGTTAGAACACTTCACAAGTATCGACGAGTCATGCCACGTGCACATCTTATATGCTACACACACCTCGTCGATATTGCCATGTCACATACACTTAAATATCATACTTATTAACATAAATTATATCGTATTTCACATGTCAAGTATATTGGTAGATTTCATTATTTACATCCTGTTGCTTTATGCGTACTTCCATGTTGGATATGGGATAGATGCAGAATTGAGGATTTATGATTTTGAGTTTTTAAATACTATTACATAAATCCAGTTTTCATGATTGATGTGACATGTCCACCCTGAGATGATTTCTGTTTTTGGTTTTATTCCGGACCGAGTGGGGGAGATATACGGTCGCGGATTTACGTTATCCATACTGAGTGGGGGAGATATACAGTTGGATACAGGGTGGACCCGGTCGAGACCGAGGGGCAGGATAGCCGTATTGAGACGGGGGAGCCTAGCGAGGTTACTCGATTCCGGATATTGGTTATAGAAATATGCGGCGTGCATCTAGAGGATGACGACCGATATTATGGGTATAGGATCATTCGGGGAATGATGCCTATAAGAAATGAAAGTTTTGTGTCGTTGATAGACACCGAGAGATGATTTATATTGAGTTGTGATTTCAGAAGTATGATGGGATTTATTGTTGGATTTCACATATACTCATATATCATATTGATTCATGTTCATTAGCATGATTACCATATTTACTTTATTCGCCGTTATATGTTAGTCGTATTCACTGAGTTGGCAACTCATCCCCGTTGTGCCACAGTTCCTTGCAGGGATAGAGTGGACGGGTAGCTGCGAGGCAGGGTCACTTTTGCAGTTGTATTCCATCTTTTGATAGGTAGGTTACATGTGTAGTAACCTTCCATTTTGTACTTTTGTATCTAGAAAGACTCCATCAGACTTGTATTTTGACTTAGAAAAGAGAGTTGGTAAATATATGTACAGTTGAGATCGGTTGATCAGTTTCATAACTTCTTTCTTTATGAGATTCAGTGATGTTCTATATTTTATATTCATGTGTATTGTTAGTATTGTTGATTCCAACCCGGAATACAACCAAACTTAACCTTTATTATTTGTTTAATGAATAAACTTCATAACTTGAGATTTCTACTAAAAAAAAAACTAAATTTTCATAAATAATTCCGAAATAAGGTATTTTGATCTTGGTTTTTTTGGCTTACTTGGATTGTGCATATCTTTAGATATGATATAATCT
Organism: Agapanthus africanus; assembly: GCA_030015575.1. NCBI lineage: Eukaryota > Viridiplantae > Streptophyta > Magnoliopsida > Asparagales > Amaryllidaceae > Agapanthus > Agapanthus africanus. The sequence continues at coordinate 215,835,774 of JASDDO010000006.1, forward strand.
GAGTGCCTGTCACATCCAAACTTGGGTCGTGACAAAGTTGGTATCAGAGCTTAGGAGTAACCTTACGGAATTTAGTAGGGGATTTCAATAGGTAGATGTAAGTCTGAGAGTTAGGATGACCTTTGGTTTGATGGAGTAGGTGAATTAGGACGAATGCAGTACCGTACGTATGTTCCGCGGCATATTTACGTTATCGTATTCAGCCTAACTAACCTTAGGATGTTTATCTTGATCTATTCTTCCGTTGATTCCCCGTTATTGAATTCTTCTGTTCCCACACCTTATCAACTCTCGTTTCTTATTCCAGTTGCTATGGCTACGCGGGCTAGGCGAGCCGCAGCCAGGAATGCAGCTAGGGCGAGTCCGCCTGTGATGAGGACTGGTACACCGGACGTGCAGGAGGTGCATGAGCATGCTGATCCTCCTCCTCCAGATCGCATGACTAGGATCGAGGAGGGTATGTTGGGATTACAGCGAGTGGTAGGACAGTTAGCTGAGACCACTCGAGCTTTGAGATCAGATCCAGCACCGACCGTAGCAGAGTCCGAGGTACAGCCTACACAGACGGTAGCACCAGTAGATACGAGAGTGATGGAGGTATCACTTGCGGAGTTTATGAGATTGAGACCACCGGTATTCACAGGGACCGATGTGGCGGTAAATCCTCAGTCTTTTCTTGATAGAATGGCAAGGATATGCAGATCATTACGATGTTCTGATGCAAGGTCAGTTGAGCTGACTAGCTTTCGTTTGGAGGGACTTGCACATGAGTGGTGTGAGTCGATGGAGAGAGGGCGAGCTACGAATCTTCCTCCGATGACGTGGACCGAGTTTTCTACAGTCTTTCTTGCCAGATTTCTTCCCGAGAGTGTGAGGGATGCTAGAGCTAGCAGTTTCGAAGCGTTGAAGAAAGCAGCAAGTATGTCAGTAGCCGATTATGACTTACGCTTCACCCAGCTTTCGCGATATGCCCCGTACTTAGTACCTACAGAGGAGCTTCGGGTGAAAAGGTTCCTAAGGAGTTTGGACACACAGTTGTATCTGGCGATAGGCTCCCAGCATTTTGATACATATGCACAGGCCTTGGATGCGGCGATACGAGTAGAGGAGCGTTTGAGCCAGTCAGGAGTTGTTCCAGAGCCAAAGAGGAGTAGGCCATTCGTGCCGACAAACAGACAGTTTGGCCGAGGTAGAGGGTCCTATCCAGGCAGATATACTCCAGGCCGTAGTGTTGGACGAGGTTGGACACAGGGCCAGATGTTCAGTTCATATCCTGATGATCAGAGATCACCATATACTTGTTATAGATGCGGACTTCCCGGGCACTTTGCGAGAGATTGCAGATCTCAGGGCGGGACCGTTGCTCCACAGGCTGCTTTACCCCTTCCATCTCCTACACCGATGGCTTTACTTCCTCCCCCAGTTGGCGCTACACGCCAGGCAGTTGCACCAAGAGGTCGAGGCTATGCAGGACGTGCTCAGAGAGGTAGAGGAGATAGAGGTAGAGGACGACAGGATGCGGGCAGGGGCCAGGCACGGGTTTTTGCACTGACTCCACAGGATGCCCAGGCATCAAATGCAGTCGTGACAGGTACTCTTACAGTATGCTCATTAGAGGCACATGTCTTATTTGATCCCGGTTCTACACACTCTTATGTATCTTCACGATTCGCACTTTTATTGGGGAAGGAGTCGTCATTGTTAGAATTACCTTTGGTAGTGATTACTCCAGTTGGAGATTCCTTTATAGCTCGGCACGTATTCAGATCGTGTTCGGTGCGTATTGGTAATAGAGATTCCCTAGTTGATCTGATTCTCTTGGACATGTTGGACTTTGATATACTTCTTGGGATGGATTGGTTAGCCGCTTGTCATGCCTATGTAGATTGTAGAGGAAAAGCGGTTAGATTTTGTTTTCCAGGTGAACCGGTGTTGGTTGTGCAGGGGGATTGCAAGTTAACCCCTGTCAACATGATTTCTGCTTTTTGTGCGGGGCGGCTTTTGAAGAAGGGTTATCTTGGGTTCTTGGCTTTTATTCAGGACATAGAGGTCGCTGAAGTTCCTTTGGACCAAATCCCGATCATACGAGAATTTCCTGAGGTATTTCCTGCAGAGTTACCAGGATTGCCACCTGATCGAGATATTGAGTTTTGTATCGACTTGATTCCGGGTGCAGGGCCTATTTCTATACCACCCTATCGAATGGCACCGACGGAATTGAAAGAACTCAAGGGCCAGTTGCAAGAGTTGTTAGATAGAGGACTTGTACGTCCTAGTGTTTCACCGTGGGGAGCTCCTGTGTTATTTGTAAAGAAGAAGGACGGTAGTATGAGAATGTGCATCGACTACCGACAGCTGAATCGCGTCACGGTGCGAAACAGGTATCCATTACCGCGAATAGATGACTTGTTCGATCAGTTGCAAGGAGCCGGATTCTTCTCAAAGATTGACTTGAGGTCAGGATATCATCAGTTGAGGGTTCGGAAGGACGATATTCCGAAGACAGCGTTTCGTACGAGATATGGGCATTATGAATTTCTGGTGATGTCGTTCGGACTCACCAATGCTCCAGCAGCTTTTATGGATATGATGAACCGTATCTTTAGACCATTTATTGATCGGTTTATTATAGTATTCATAGATGATATTCTTGTATATTCTCGGAGTCAGACGGAGCACGAGCAGCATTTACGTATCACATTGCAGACCTTGAAAGAGCATCAGTTGTATGCAAAGTTTTCTAAGTGTGCTTTTTGGCTCGATAGTGTGGATTTCTTGGGTCATATTGTTACGAGAGAAGGTATATGTGTAGACCCAAAGAAGATTGAAGCGGTACAACACTGGCCCAGGCCTATGTCAGTTACAGAGGTTCGGAGTTTCTTAGGTCTGGCAGGTTATTACAGACGCTTCGTGCAGGATTTCTTACGGATAGCGGCACCTTTGACAGGATTGACTAGGAAGGAAGTTCCTTTTCAGTGGACAGACGCGTGTGAGCAGAGTTTCCAACAGTTGAAGACGCGTTTGACGACTGCACCTGTATTATCTTTACCTTCCGGGTCAGGGGGTTTTGTCGTGTATTGCGATGCTTCTAGAGTGGGCTTAGGCTGTGTGTTGATGCAACACGGCAAGGTTATAGCATATGCTTCTCGACAGTTAAAGAGGCATGAACAAAACTACCCCACTCATGATCTAGAGATGGCTGCTGTAGTATTCGCATTGAAGATTTGGAGACATTACTTGTATGGAGAAATGTGTCAAATCTTCACAGATCATAAAAGTTTAAAGTATATCTTCCAACAGAAGGATCTGAACCTCAGGCAGCGTAGATGGATGGAATTGGTGAAAGATTACGACTGTGAGATTTTGTACCATCCAGGCAAAGCAAATGTTGTGGCAGATGCCTTGAGTCGGAGGCCTGGAGGTAATTTATCTCATTTGAGCATTTTGCAGAGACAGTCTTCTTCAGACTGGCAGATCTTATGTGATAGTCGTATACAGTTTGAGTTTACATCGACAGGAGGTCAGTTAGCACATGTTCGCACCAGACCTCAGCTATTGGATCGTATTCGAGATGCGCAGCCTACCGATACTCGCTTGATGGAGATTATGGATCATGTTAGGCAGGGCAAGGAGACGGAGTTCGTGATTGATGATTATGGAGTGTTACGTTTTAGGACTCGTCTCTGTGTGCCAGATTCTGACGGATTGAGGCGTGAGATTTTGGAGGATGCCCACAGATCAGTATACAGTATCCATCCTGGTTCCACCAAAATGTATCGTGACTTGAAGGATAATTATTGGTGGGAAGGAATGAAGAAGGATGTTACGGATTTTGTTTCACGATGCTTGACTTGTCAGCAAGTCAAAGCAGAACATCAGAGGCCAGCCGGAGAGCTGCAACCGTTACCCATTCCAGAGTGGAAATGGGAACAGATTTCCATGGATTTTGTGGTGGGTCTACCCAGGACTAGCAGAGGGTACGATTCCATTTGGGTGATTGTAGACAGGCTGACGAAGGCAGCTCATTTTCTTCCAGTGAAGACGACATATGGATTTGCTCAGTATGCACAGGTTTATATCGATGAGATTGTACGTCTACATGGAGTGCCGACATGCATAGTATCAGATCGAGGTACCCAGTTCACGAGCAGGCTATGGCAGAAACTTCAGGACGCTCTTGGTACACGACTGAGTTTTAGTACAGCTTTCCATCCACAGACAGACGGTCAGTCGGAGCGGACCATTCAGATACTAGAGGATATGCTTCGGGCTTGTAGCCTAGATTTCGGTGGTAGTTGGGATCGTCACCTACCTTTGGTAGAATTCTCATATAACAACAGTTTTCAAGAGACGATCCAGATGGCACCCTTTGAAGCTTTGTATGGAAGGAAGTGTAGATCACCTATTTGCTGGACGGAACTTAGCGAAAGTGGTATATTGGGACCGCAGATAGTACAGGAAACTACAGAGAAGATTCACTTGATACGAGATAGAATGAAAGCGGCTCAAAGCAGACAGAAGTCATATGCAGATCGAAGACGACGCAAACTCGAGTTTGATGTGGGAGTTCATGTGTTCCTTCGAGTATCTCCAATGAAGGGTGTGATGCGCTTCGGGAAGAAAGGGAAGCTCAGCCTCAGATATGTTGGACCTTACGAGATTTTAGAGAGAGTGGGCGCTGTGGCTTATCGGTTAGCACTTCCACCTGGTTTTCCCGACGTACATCCGGTGTTTCACATTTCGATGCTTCGCAGATATCTTCACGATCCATCTCACGCGATCCGACATCAGACTCTACAGCTTAAGCCAGATCTATCCTTCACAGTGCAGCCAGTTGCTGTTCTGGACAGACAGGCAAAGCAATTACGATCAAGGATACTGCCATCTGTAAAGGTTCTCTGGCAAGGAAAGGATCGAGAGGAGATTACTTGGGAGACGGAGGACGCAATGCGAAAGAAATTTCCACAACTTTTCTTAGGTATGTTTAGTAATTAGTTTAAATTCGGGGACCGAATTTTCTTAAGGGGGGAATATTGTAACATTTAGGAAAAACATAGAAATAAATAAATTTAATTAAAATAAGAATAAGCTGATAAATCACAAAATGGTTAAAATCTAATATGTCAATCTTCATAAGATATATGTAATACAAATTAAATTAGAATTTTAGAATGTAATTTAAATAAGTTATAAGGGTTTTAATGATAATTTTAGCTTCATTTTAACAAAAGATGTGTTATATAATAAGTTAAGTTGTGAGGGGTTAAAGTGTAAGGTTAAGTTTTTATGCAAATAGGTTATTATCAAGGGTTTAAGTGGTTAAAGGGGAATCATTTCAGTTCTGAAAATAAACTCAAAATAAAACAAAAAGAAAAGGGAAAAATAGAGGATAATCACCAAACCACCTCATGCTTGCATGGTTGCAAATTCCTTACACCTCCTTCTTGCATGAATTGTGCACACTTTAACACATGACACCTCCACCTTCCCTTATCCCTTCCTCCTCTCACATATAAAACTTAGTTTTCAGTTTAATTTCTGAAGCAAAACTGAAAAGAAAATTTAAGAAAAGAAAACTAAGAGAGAAAAAGAAGAACAAGAGGAGGAAGAAGGAGAAGGGGCTTGTTCTTGAGTTGGATCTTCATTAAGCAAAAAGGGGTGGATAAATCTTTAGGGGTTATTCCTACAGCAACATAGGAAGGTAAAATTCTTAATCATAGTAGGTAACTTAGATTCTGTAGCCTAATTAGTGTAAAGTTAATCATGTCACTTAATATCGTATTTTTAGCTAAATTAGAGTCTGTTAAAATCTGCTTTAATCTGAAACTTAATTAAATAAATTCAACAGTGTAGAAATGATGTAGGTAACAACTAGAACACACCAAAAGAAAACGACCATGGGGCGCCGGTTTTGGGCCGACGACAGTAGGGTTTTGGCCGGCGTCGCCGGCCAAGTGGGAAGTTTTGGGGGTTTGGTAAATTGGGTAGTCTACAGTGTTCAATTTAGGGTATTTTGGAACTGTTGATTTAACTTAGTTTTACTGTAATCTAAATCTGGGAGAATATATCGGAAAAGGAATCGTAAAACGTTAAGAACGACACGACGAAACTACGTCGCGTATTAATCCTGAACCAGTACAGATTAGGGTTAAAATACTGAAGGACTAAGTGTTTAATAACTTGATAGGATCAGTTAGTATATAACTTATGGGGATTAGCGTGTTTCTATTTCCGTTATGTCGGAAATGCACTTTTGCTTATATACGTTATATTGGTATATTTAGACGCGGATACAAGGAATACGGAAGCCGCGAGGAAAGGGAAAGGATTAGCGATTCCAGAGTAGATTCGACTTGTCCAGTGAGTAGACTAAACATCTACCGGGGAATTTAGTAGAGATGGCGTGTTTCGCCCATGGTTTTACTTAATGTGATATTCATATCATCATGTTTAATCATTAGAATTCCATTCATTAAATTACTTGTATGTTGCTTAGTTGTTAGAACACTTCACAAGTATCGACGAGTCATGCCACGTGCACATCTTATATGCTACACACACCTCGTCGATATTGCCATGTCACATACACTTAAATATCATACTTATTAAAATAAATTATATCGTATTTCACATGTCAAGTATATTGGTAGATTTCATTATTTACATCCTGTTGCTTTATGCGTACTTCCATGTTGGATATGGGATAGATGCAGAATTGAGGATTTATGATTTTGAGTTTTTAAATACTATTACATAAATCCAGTTTTCATGATTGATGTGACATGTCCACCCTGAGATGATTTCTGTTTTTGGTTTTATTCCGGACCGAGTGGGGGAGATATACGGTCGCGGATTTACGTTATCCATACTGAGTGGGGGAGATATACAGTTGGATACAGGGTGGACCCGGTCGAGACCGAGGGGCAGGATAGCCGTATTGAGACGGGGGAGCCTAGCGAGGTTACTCGATTCCGGATATTGGTTATAGAAATATGCGGCGTGCATCTAGAGGATGACGACCGATATTATGGGTATAGGATCATTCGGGGAATGATTCCTATAAGAAATGAAAGTTTTGTGTCGTTGATAGACACCGAGAGATGATTTATATTGAGTTGTGATTTCAGAAGTATGATGGGATTTATTGTTGGATTTCACATATACTCATATATCATATTGATTCATGTTCATTAGCATGATTACCATATTTACTTTATTCGCCGTTATATGTTAGTCGTATTCACTGAGTTGGCAACTCATCCCCGTTGTGCCACAGTTCCTTGCAGGGATAGAGTGGACGGGTAGCTGCGAGGCAGGGTCACTTTTGCAGTTGTATTCCATCTTTTGATAGGTAGGTTACATGTGTAGTAACCTTCCATTTTGTACTTTTGTATCTAGAAAGACTCCATCAGACTTGTATTTTGACTTAGAAAAGAGAGTTGGTAAATATATGTACAGTTGAGATCGGTTGATCAGTTTCATAACTTCTTTCTTTATGAGATTCAGTGATGTTCTATATTTTATATTCATGTGTATTGTTAGTATTGTTGATTCCAACCCGGAATACAACCAAACTTAACCTTTATTATTTGTTTAATGAATAAACTTCATAACTTGAGATTTCTACTAAAAAAAAAACTAAATTTTCATAAATAATTCTGAAATAAGGTATTTTGATCTTGGTTTTTTTGGCTTACTTGGATTGTGCATATCTTTAGATATGATATAATCTGAGTGCCTGTCACATCCAAACTTGGGTCGTGACACTGTTTGTGTTGATTTTGGGATTTTTAGGATATATATTATATGCCCAGATTTTCCAGAACTAAAATTTACTTTTGGGGGCCTATAAATCCGTATTTTTCGGAACTTCACTACACTTTAACTACATCGGTTATATCTGTAATGCTTGCATGTATTGAACGTCGGCTAATCGCTATAAGACGACTAGTCGGGGTTATACATGATCTGTGATTGTTATTGGTTTGTGGATATGAATGGATTGGATTGTCGCGGGTGAATGGCCGGGGTGGATGTGAGATGAGCGTTGTTTTTCTTTCATTCATTTGTAACATGTAAATTGATGTAATAATATTCTTTGTATGGCCGCACAACCGGGTCGGAGTTGTAGCCGTCATTGTATAATTCTTTTTACTGTTTTTGCTCCTAGGATAGACCCACGGAGGGGGTGCACAAACTACCGGGTATCTCGAAGCGCCGAGTGGCCTACTCACGGTGGTGAGGGAGGTTGCTTCGCTTCGGGTGCTTGGCGGGTAGTTTGCCGCATTCGAAGGGGTCTTGGGTGGGGTATTGGCTATTCACCGCGACCATGTAATCCGCTTTGCGTTGCAGGCTTGAACGCATTGCGGATTCCTAGTATATCCAATGTATTCATCTGTGATCTGTAATGTCTATCATTGCTATATATTTATATATAATAACTATTTAGGCGTTGCTTATGTTTTACAGCCGCGCTAGCCCAGCCCCCGCTCTGTCGTTAGTTAAGTAACCTAACGGGTGATGACGGGGCCCCGTGGCGAATGCGAATGGCATAAGCGTACGTCATATTTTGGTTGTTTTCTGCAATGGTAGGATTAAATGATGGGACGCATTAAAAGAACTAATGCAAGGAATAAACCAAGTAAAAGTCGAATGGAACACTTTGAAAACCACTCGGTTCTTTTCAAAAATAAACTTTTAAACGCGGAGCTTGAACCACTCCTTTTAAAAGCTATCTCGTTCCATCGATTATATCAAGTTCACTACGTTCACGGTTTCGCCAAAACCATCCGTAGCCCTCCGTCTTTTCATATGAATATTCAACGGTATTCAAGCTGTGTTTGTTGGCCTTAGTCAAGGCACAGTGTTTGGTAGCTGGTGGGTATTCATATGTTGCATAGATAGAATGCGTTGGTTTGAGACAGTCGTATTGCCTTGTTGGCCATAGTCAAGGGTGGATACGGGTGGGTTCAAATTAACCTGGATAACGACGGGTAGAACTTGACATGTGACTTATGATTTGTTGGCCTTAGTCAAGGTCATAAGAGCATGGGGCAAAAATCCACATCGGGAGTTTCATAAGTACTGAAACTTGCTAGCGTTGCATACCATTTGGAGTGTGATGATTCTGGTAGGATTCCTTCGGTTTTGTCACGCGATGATATTTGGATCCCGATCCTACTGTGAGTATATGCTACTCCTCGGGAAAACTCTCACTTAACGATCAATGCTATAAACCTAGTAGGTGCCTAGAAAGGTGTTAGCGGGGCTACGCCCACAGGGAAAAGAGGTTACTTAATTAAGGAACTTCGCGAAAGCGTTGGAAAACCTCCCTCGAAGTACCGACACTGGCCTGGCTGAACGGTTAAGCAAGTATTGTACGGTGAGAATGATCCCGGCTAATCCTTTTCTTTACGGTTTGAGAAGGGATTCGAGAAACAGTGGGAGCCATCCAGTTTAGACAAACTAAAAACCACTCTAAACTTGCAAGAGCATCATGCTAAAGTGTTTCTTTTCTCTCTCCTAATTGCAGCGACCATTCAACATGACCGGACTTAAGTTACTGTTAGATAAAAATATATTGACAGGGCCAAACTACAAAGATTGGCTCAGGAATGTCAAGATGGCTATCACTTATGACAAGCTGGGGTATATACTTACCACCAAAGCTCCCCCTGTCCCAGGTCCCACCTCCAGCGTCGCGGATGTAGAAATCCGTAAGACATGGGAGATAGATTGCGCGAGGGCCAGATGCCTCGTACTAGCCTCGATGGACAACGAACATCAGAGGAGGCACGAGAATATGGACCTAGAGTCCATATTTCTCCATACAAAAGAACTGTATGGAGAGCAGTCTCGTATCGCTAGATACGAAGTGTCGAAGAAGCTTTTTTCGGCAAGGTTGGCCGTCGGATCATCGGTAGCGGACCACGTGCTTAAGATGATCGGCTACATAGAGGAGCTCGCGGACCTTGGGACCACGTTGGAGAATGAACTCTATACCGATTTGATTCTCCAGTCCCTTCCTTCCACTTACGCCCAGTTCGTTCTTAACTTCAACATGCAAGGAAAGGAGGTTGAACTTGCCGAACTTCTGAACATGTTGAGGACTGCTGAGGGCACCCTACAGAAGGGTAGGGAGACATCCACTTTGTTTGTAGGAGGATCTTCCTCTTCTAGGTCCAGGGCGAAAGCCAAGGGCAAGAAGAAGAAAGCCCCCGCCAAACCAAGAGGCGGTGTCGGTAAAGTGGATACGAAGGGAAAGGGTAAAGCAACAAAAGTAGCGGGGAAGATGGTGGGGAAGGAAGAATGCTTCTATTGTCACAAAAGTGGCCACTGGAAACAGGATTGCAAGGCTTGGAAAGCCAGAACACAGGATTTGAAGCGAGTTGCAGCTTCAGCTTCAGGTGTGTATGTTATTGAAAACTGTCTATCAATAAACTCTACATCCTGGGTATTGGATACCGGATCAGGATCTCATATCTGTAATTCTTTGCAGGCGTTGAGAAAGCGTAGAGTTTTGAAGGCAGGTGACATGACCCTCAGAGTTGCGAACGGTGCTAGCATGGATGCAGAGGCCGTGGGGGACTATCACCTGGGATTATCTGATGGACACTTTTTAGTTTTGCGTAGTTGTTATTATGTACCAAGTGCAACCTGTAATATCATATCTGTATCTTTATTATCTAAAGAAGGTTATGAATTTGCATTTGTAAGTAATGTAGTGAACATTCACCTTAATCAAGTTTTGATTGGGTCAGGTACATTAAACAACGGTATTTACGTTTTAAACCAACCACAGGTTTTCAATATCCAGAATACACAGAAAAGAAAGTCTCCAGATATTAATCAGGCTTTCTTATGGCATTGTAGACTGGGTCACATCAATGAGACACGGTTGACTAAGTTACATAAAGAAGGATACTTGGATCCGTTCGAGTATCAGTCTTATGCCACTTGTGAATCTTGTCTCATGGGAAAGATGACAAAGGCTCCGTTCACTGGACACGGAGAAAGAGCGAGCGAGCTCTTGGGACTCGTACACAGCGACGTGTGCGGTCCAATGTCTACACATGCGCGAAGCGGTTTTTCTTACTTTATTACCTTTACGGATGATTTTTCAAGGTACGGTTATGTTTTCTTAATGAAACATAAATCCGAGGCTTTTGAAAAATTCCAGGAATATAAGAATGAAGTAGAAAAACAAACCGGCAAAAGTATCAAGATCCTAAGATCGGATCGAGGAGGAGAATACTTAAGTGCCGAATTCCTGAACTACTTAAAAGAGAATGGAATTCTCTCTCAGCTTACTCCTCCATACACTCCGCAACATAACGGTGTATCGGAGAGACGGAACCGGACCCTATTGGATATGGTACGGTCCATGATGAGTAACGCTGAGTTACCGCGATCGTTCTGGGGATATGCGCTAGAATCAGCAGCATACCTTTTGAACCGAGTTCCAACTAAGACTGTGCCTACTACACCATATGAAATGTGGTGTGGGAAGAGACCCCATCTTAATCACATTAAGACATGGGGATGTTCAGCTTTTGTAAAAAAGCAGCATGCGGACAAGCTCGAGGCACGCTCAGTACAGTGCAAGTTTGTGGGATATCCGAAGAACTCCAAGGGATATTACTTCTATTGCGAAGAGGAACAAAAAGTCCTTGTTTCTCGCCATGCCCACTTTCTAGAACATCAGTTCATAGAAAAAGAATTAAGTGGGAACGCAATAAAACTGGAAGAAATTCCAGAACCGCAAGCTATTACTGAAAGCTTAGTAGAGCCAGAGGGTTCGAAAGATCAAGACATTCCCGTGCCACTCCGCAGGAGTAGTAGGCAGTCTCATCCGCCCGAGAGATACTATGGTTTTCTCATTGACGGGGATAGAGAGGACTGCATCCTAGATTGTGATGAGCCTACTAGCTTCCAGCAAGCCATTCAGAGCGTCGACTCGGTAAAATGGCTGGATGCAATGCGGACCGAGATGGAGTCCATGTACACCAACAAAGTATGGACGTTGGACATTGCTCCAGACGGGGTAAAACCCGTAGGATGCAAGTGGATCTTCAAAAGGAAGATTGGTGTAGATGGACAGGTTGAGACCTATAAAGCTAGACTGGTAGCAAAGAGCTTTCGTCAGCGACCTGGTTTGGACTATGACGAAACCTTTTCTCCAGTAGCTATGCTGAAATCCATTCGGATCCTTCTTGCCATCGCTGCTTTCCACGATTATGAGATTTGGCAGATGGACGTAAAGACAGCTTTTCTAAATGGTCATTTAGAGGAGTGTGTCTATATGGACCAGCCAGAGGGTTTCATTCAGGGTGGGAGCAGCGGAAAGGTGTGCAAGTTGCTCAAGTCCATTTATGGACTCAAGCAGGCATCGCGGAGTTGGAACATCTGCTTTGATGAGACGGTCAAAGAATTTGGCTTTATCAAAAATCCAGATGAACCATGCATCTATTGTAGATTTGTAGCGAGAACTGTAGTATTCCTCGTTTTATACGTGGATGACATTCTCTTAATAGGAAATGACATTCCTATGCTACAATCTGTCAAGGGGTTCTTGTCACACAGGTTCTCCATGAAAGACCTGGGTGATGCCTCATACATTCTGGGTATCCGGATCTACCGTGACAGATCCAAGAGGATATTAGGATTTTCTCAGTCCAGGTACATCGACACCATAGTGAAGAGATTCAGTATGGAAGATTCCAAGCGCGGTAATCTACCGGCTTGTCACGGGATCACCCTCTCCAAAGAGATGTCTCCCAAGACTGATTTGGAGAGGGATCGCATGTCTATTATACCCTACGCTTCTGCGGTAGGCTCTATAATGTATGCGATGTTGTGTACCAGACCGGATGTAGCTTATGCACTGAGTGTGGTAAGCAGGTATCAGTCAAACCCTGGGAAGAAACATTGGATAGCAGTAAAGAACATTCTCAAGTACCTGAGAAGGACTAAGGAGACGTTCTTGGTGTATGGCGGAAAAGACCTGCAGATTGAGGCCTTTGCTGACTCCAGCTTCCAGAGTGACAAGGATGATTCCAAGTCCATGTCGGGTTTTGTCTTTACCCTCAATGGAGGGGCGGTGTGTTGGAAGAGCTCCAAACAGGAAACCGTTGCTGACTCGACTATGAAAGCGGAATACATCGCTGCATCTGATGCCGCAAAAGAAGCTGTCTGGATGAGGAAGTTCTTGAAAGAACTTCAGGTGGTTCCGTCCATTGTTGACCCAATACCTCTATATTGCGACAACAACGGGGCTATAGCTTTAGCGAAGGAACCCAGGTCCCATCAGAAATCCAGACACATCTTAAGGCGGTATCACATGATCAGGGAGATTGTGGATCGCCAGGAGATCGAGGTCCGGAGAGTTGCATCAGAGCATAACACAGCAGATCCATTCACCAAGGCCTTGCCCCAGACTCAGTTCGAGCGGCTGATCGAGATGATAGGTCTTCGATACGCCAGTACATGGCCTTAGTGCAAGTGGGAGATTGTTGGTGTATATGCCCTAGAGGCCATTACTGTATCATACTAGTTTGTATATTACTTAATGGAAGCTTGGGATATTCACAGTTGTATATACAATCTTGCTCGAAATGGTAGTATGCTACTTGGTTTGTCTCTGCTTTAATATGTGCATGTGTTTCTTTTAGCATATTGCAGGTATACATATTAGTAGAGCCCTTAGGATCTTTGCTTGATTACCAGCGTTGTGATGGCGCTCGCACTCGTGGGAGCTGGGTAATCTATAAGCACATCCTTATACCGGTCCCTGGTCGTTGGACTATCGAGACAGGGCATCGATACTCCGGAGTAGACTAGCGTATGCGCTTCTCATCCCAGTGTGGGAGACGGTCTGTCCCACAGCCGTTAGTACGTCGTACTTGGGATAGTATGCGGGTGCTCGTTAGGTTACGAGTACACTGGACAGGACTCGTCGGGAACTGTTGGTTGGTAATATACCTATCGTCAGTTATCAGTTCCCAGGTGACATGAGTACAGCTTAGTCCGCTGACTTGACACTGTCACTTCGCCTCGAGTGTGTTCCCACTGCACTTTGATTACTCCCTACCACGGCTCAGAGGAGTCGTGCAAACAGGTAGTTTTTGGGTGCAGTCCCGAAGCACTTAGAGGCAGTGACGGTTAGACCGGATTCGTCTCTCCCGGTATTGGGGGTTGACATCGCGCTGTGTCCAGGAGAGCCATTACACGAGTAGTCCCTGGCCAGGGCAAGCGAGATATACTGGTAGGCTTCCAGTGTTATCTCAGGGTGTTCTGGGCTACACTCCGACACGACTTGTACCGCTATTAGGGGACTGACGTTCACCGCCCCCCTAGGCCCGCCATGCGATGTATCAGACGAACAGACCGGACTGTACAGAGATTGTCACATACAGGCTCAGTAGGAGTGCAGATGGGGTTCACCTCGTCAGTCTTCTTATCGACATCTACCTGGGGACCGTTACGTACAGCTAGTGCCGCTTGCGGTCTGTGGTTAAACCCACTGCCAGCGTAGTATCGAGTCTTTAGAGTCCCACACAGAGAGCTATTCGCCTTTAGGCAAAACGAGTAGAGGTCGCATGGTTTTGCGACAGGGTTCGTTCGCATCCGCGCACTTGTGCACGTTTGCTGTCCGGACAGTTTATACTAGCCGGCTTTGGTTTAAGCCGGATCCTAGTATATGATTTGAGATTGGTTTTTCTCATTGTGTCCGTGTTCCTCGGATCACGAATGCGGGTGCGTATGCACAGTTGCTTGAGATTGAGGGAGAGGACCTTGTTTAGGGTTAATGACTATTATCATTTTTATTAACCCTATTGCTTTTGTGTGTATTATTGTTAATTAATAATTAGCTTAATTATTGTGCATGGTTGTTGTTGTTGACATTTTGACTTCATTGACTTGTTGACCAAGTTGACACTTTGACCATGATCATTTCATTTGGAAGATGCTCTTTGATCCTTGCAATTTGCATTAATAATGAAATGATAATGGTCACCTCTTGATTAAACCATGACAATTTTCTAGCTAATTAATTAATTAAAATAACACACACATATTAGTGAGAATGGCTCACTAATAATCTATTCTATCATATCTTTTCTCTCTCTTGCTCATCCTCTCCCTCAAGCTCTCTCCCTCTCATGTGTTGAGAAACAAAAAGCTTGAGAAAAACCTTCACTTGATCTTCTCTACTCACTTCTAGGGTTCAAGTCTTAGCATTTCTTGCACTCTAGTTACTCCTAGCTTGGAGTTGAAGCTAAAGGTCGAGGCTTTCGGGTGGATCGTTCTTTGACGGAAGGAGACAAGCAAGGTGAGGCCTTTCTACCATTCCGACAAGCAAGGAGAGAAGGAGTTCGAGCTCAAGGTATAACCTTTCTACAACTTAACTAGTTGTTAGTTTGTTTTTGCTAGTTCTAGTTTAGTAAAGATCCTCACATGCAAGGTCCATGTTGCCTAAGTCATTAAAAATCCGATTTTTATTATGTTTTCCGCCTCCCCGTAAGCACCGGGGTGGGCAACGTGGACTTACAGTGTCTACTCTCCTATCCTCGATCTCCCTGGAGATCAACCATCTCCATGATGAGGTGATACTGCCTAAGTATATGTCTGGATCTCTGATGGGACGGGGGTTCCTAGGCATAAGCCATAACTCCATTGTCACACAATGGCAGGAACGAAGTTCATCTCATGAACTAATATATATCCAGACTGCCTCTTTGGTAGCATCCTTAGCAACGTGTATCTAGCCTTTAATCGTCTAGATTGTCCCGGTATCTAGCTTGGAACTCTTCCAACATACCGTCCCTCCACTGAGGGTAAAGACAATGCCTGTGACTGACATTCAGTCGACCTTATCACCCTGGAACCATTCCAGTGATTCTCCCCAGGATCGATTGATACCATATGACTATACCTAGTGAGAATCCTAACATCCAATTAGATCTATCTCATAGATCCAAAATTCAGGATTCAGGAGGTATTACCTTGATCCTATATGGAGAATCCTTGTGATAAGAGGAGATTGATCGAGCGTAGCATAGGAAACTCTTTCCCAATCATGAGTATGTCATCCACGTACTATACGAGGATCACCACCATACTCGCTACTACCTTTTTGTATATACTAGGTTCATCTACCATTTTGATGAAGTCAAACTCTTTGACTACCACATCAAGACAGACATACCAACTCCACGATGCCTAATTTATCCCATAAAACAACTTCCACACATTTCCGTTGCTCCCACTGTCTACGAAGCTCTCTGGCTGTGTACTTACAGACGCTCTCTTCTAAATCATCATTTAGAAAAGCAGTCCTGACACCCAACCGCCAGATATCGTAGTCATGGTATGTAGCAGTGGCAAGTAGGATCTGGATGGACTTAAGCATTGCTTTGAAAGTCTCAACTTTTCCATGTACACCAAGTAATCTTCTCAAGATATACTTGCTCCTGATGGGGATTTAACCCTTCAGATAAAGCAACCAAAGTCCATACTTTGTTGGTGTATATGGATTACATCTCAGATCGCTTAGCATCCAGCCATTCTCACAGAGTCCCCACTCTTGATGGCCTGCTCGAAACTAGTTGGGTCATCATCTCATGATGCAATCCTCGCTCGTACTATCATAGAGAAACCGAAGTATCTTTCAGGTGGATGAGGAACCCTACCAGATCGGCGGAGAGGCTGAGGTTCGTTGGAAACTATTGAATCCTCCAGGTTTACCAAATCATCAGCTGCAGTTTGTATAGCTGTAACTCCTTCCAGTTCTATCTCATGACCACTAATTTCTTCACAAGAAATTCCCTTTCCAAAAGGTGGCATGCTGAGAATCAAAACACCTTTTGTTCCTCAGTTCGGTAGAAGATATTCCCTTGTGAATGCTTAGGATATCCAACAAACTTCCACAGACCTGACCTTGCCTCGAGCTTGTCCGGATCATGCTTTTGACATAGGCCGGACAACCCCAAATCTTAACATCCTTAAGAGATGGGCTCTTTCCATACCATATCACATATGGAGTGGTAGGCGCCTGATTTGATTGGAACCCTATTCAATAGGTATGCAGCTTCACAAGTGCATAACACCCAGAAGGAAATAGGCAACTCAGTAGTACTCATCATAGAGCACACCATATCACATAGGGTGCGTTTGCTCCGCCCCGATACACCGACGTGCTGTGGTATTTACGGAGGAATAATGCTGAGAGAGAATCTTATTCTCGTTTAGAATAGTCCAGGAATTCTGTGCTCAAGTATTCTCCTCCCTGATCACATCAAAGGACATAATACTTATACCTATTTTGGTTTTCTACTTCTAACTTATATTCATTGAATTTCTCAAAAGCTTCAGACTTGCGTTTCAACAGGAACATATGTCCGAATCGTGAGAGATAATCAGTGGGTGTAATAAAGTACAAAGAATTGGTCCTGGCATGTGTAGACAGGGGACCTTACATACATCATCATGTATCAATCTCAAGAGTTCACAAACTCTTTCTCTGTTTCCAATAAACGGAGCTATGGTCATCTTATCTTTGTGACATGACTGGCAAGTTTCACAAGATGTAAATTTAAACAGATTTAAATATGCATATTTATGTAACTTAGCTAGTCGGGTCGCATTGATATGACCTAGTCTACAATGCCTCAAGAAGGATTCGTTCATTTCTGAACTCTTCCTCTTGTGTGTGTTCTGTACGTCAAGAACCATGGTTTGATTTTAGAACATATATGCTTTTAGACAACGTGGCTGAACCGATCAACTCTTGATATAGGAAATGTTCAAAACATTATCCATTAATACAAAATTATATCCTTCTTTACTAAATAAAGAGACTGATATGATGTTGTATATCAGGTTCGGTATCTAATAACATTCGTTCAGAATCAATGTATTTGGTAATACAGGGTGATAACTGCCAACATACTTGGCTGCAACACTTGCACTATTTCCAACTCTTGAAACTTATCACCCGTTCTCAGTTCTCTATCTATCTGTAGCCCACGTAATATATTACATATGTGAGATCCTGATCCGGTATCTCATACCCAGGACGTAAAGGATACTGAGAAACAGTTCTCGGTAATAAACACACCCGAAGAAGACGCATCAACATGTACTTTCTTCGTTTGGGCGGCACGGGAATTCTGGTAATCCCCTATTTCCTGCTCGGTCTTATAACAATTATAAGTTGGAGCGGGACCAACGTTCCCTAGCGAAGTATAACAAACGGGTTCGGTCAATACATCTGTATTATTATCTTGATTAAGGCGTGACATGGTCGCTACCTGGAGAGAGAGAGAAGAAAACACTCAGCGTATGCTCTTGCAAGATTAGATTGGTTATTAATATATCTAATCAGGATGGCACCCACTGTTTTAGTCAAATCTTCCTTCAAACCCTAAAAGGAAAGACTAGCCGGGATTAATTACACCCTACAAGTTCTCCAATCTTTCAGCCAGGCCAGTGTCGGTACTTTGAGGGAGGTTCCCCGTGCTTTCGCACGGACCTAATTAAAATAAACCTCGTTTTCCCAGAGGCGTAACCCCGTTAACACCTTTCTAGACACCTACTTGATCGGCTATTTGTAATGTGTAAAACTCTCCCAGGAGTAACTCTTACTCGCAGCGGGTATCGGGATCCAACTATCTCCTAGAAGGTATGCAATCTCATTGCAAATTTCAACACTTGAAATTCCCAATAATATTTTGCCCCTAGCAACTTATGACCTTGGCTAAGGTCAACAAATCATAAGTGCTAGCCAAGTTCAACCCGTCATTTCCCGATTGAATTAAACCTACCCGCACGACCCTTGGCTAAGGTCAACAAAGTAGCACGACTACCCTAACTCAATCGCATCATATGCTTTGCAGATAAGCACTAATTAGCTACCGCACACTACGCCTTGGCTAAGATCAACTAACGTAGCACGAATAGTTACTAGTACTTATCTGAAATGACGGAGGGCTACGACAGGTTTTTAAGAAAACCCTTTGCGTAATGAACTTGATATCGTTGTAGAATCAAATGATTTAAAATGGAGTGTTTTTTAGGCCTTTGCTAGTTTTGCTAAAGAGGTCACTCCCAGTGAAGGGATCTCGGCTCTTTCCTTATCGAATAAGGTGCAGGATATTTCACAAATACCACTATGCAAAGCAAAAACTATAGAAGTAATCAAAAGACAAACCGAGTGTGTAGCATCTACCAGTTATTTCTAAAGAGGTCATTCCCGGTGAAGGGATCTCGGCTCTTTCCTTATCAAATAAGGTGCTGGATGTTCTACAAGGAACACCGCTATGCAAAGCAAGAACTAGAGCTACCTGTTTTTGAAAATTCGATTCCACAACATCTTTAGGTTTCTTTTATTTCATTAATCTCATTAATGAAGTCCCATTTTTATTATGCTTCACAAGCATCACATTTGAAACGAAATCAACAATATATATATATCTCATATATATAAGCATTCGTCTCAGGCAGTAATATGATATCATCACAGAACATTGCAGTAGAAGAACATATATGAAATATTTGATATACTAGGAGGTCCGTGTTTTAATACGAGCCTGTATAAAACACGGATTCCACGGTCGCAATGAATAGCCAATCCCACAACCCTAGACCCCTACGAGAGCAACAAGTAACCCTACCAATTCTAAAGTTAGGAGACCCGGTCTCGACTCCTCGATATGGTCTCCCACTGGACCCTAGAACCCGGTTACTTGTGCTCCCCGCCTTGAGTCTATCCTAATGCGGAAAAGTAAATAATATACAATGGTGACAGCATTGTAACGTTTTAAAAATAAATAAATAAATAAATAAATAAAATCCTTTAGGTGAATTTTCTGATTTTCGGTAAAATAAACCGTATTTTCCGTAAAACTTAACTATAAATTATTTTTCATCATAAATTTAAAAAGACCTATTTTAACTATATAATTACTAGTAAATGGTGTTTATTTAGTGACTTATAAATTATTAGTTTACTTAAATATTTTTCCTTAATTAATTAAATTCAAATATTAACATAAGTTTTAATTATACATTAAATAAGTGTAAATTACAAATTGGAAATGGGTTAATTTTACAAAGTGAACCATGACAATTTAAAATAAGTGTGTAACATGCAAAATTCTTTCTCAAATTTTTGCATGGTTCTAGACTTTTCTAGGAGTAGTTTAGAAAAGAAAATAAATAAAATCAAATAAATTTGAAAAGACTTAAAGGAAATGATTTCTTCATGAAGTTTCTACACATTCAACACTCATTTCACTCTCTCTCTTTTTCCCTCACATTGTGGTCGGCCTCACCATGGCAGCCCCCCCCCCCCAATTTCTCTACTTCTTTTTCCTTCAAAAAATTCATCAAAATGCATGAAAAATCCATAAAAATCTATAATTTTCTTCACTAATTCAAATCTAAATCCTAATCTAGCTCTTCCCAAACCCTAATTGGTTTAAAACATGGAGAAAAGAGGCAACTTTGGAGGCTAAGTGCAAGGGGTTCAAAGCTTGGGAGGTATAATTCTAATCTAAATGTTTAATTTGTAGTTTAAACGTGCTAAACTAGAATTTTAAAGAGTAAATTTGGTTATAAATTGTTGTCTAGGAAATTCTAGAAAGGGTTTCTAAAATCAAGTTAGGGTTTTTACAATGTGTTCATGATTATATGGTATAATTAAATAAGTTAAGACATAGAAAATTTAAATTAGTTGCAAATTTGTTAATTGTTGCATTTAAATTGTCTTAATTAGGTTCTTTTGCAAACTAGATTTTTACAAAATACATAAATAGGTTAGATAAAATTCTAATGAGAATATTTATCAATTGTTCATGGTTTTAATGGGTAGATTAGCATGTTAATTTAATGCAAAGGCCAATCTAGTTGCTAGTTTCAAATTGTTAGTTGGAAATTGTGATAAATATGCTTATTTTTGCTAACTTGGTTTTTGGAAATGGACTAAATAATGGGGATTAAAATATAATTATAGTTTTCATGATATTATTAACATTCTAGTTTGTTGTTTAGCAACTTAGATCATGCAAACTTAGTTTAGTTGTTGATTTGTAAAATTTTGCATAAAAAGTATTAAAATTTGTTATTTTTGCAAACTAGAATTTTCAATTCAATACAAATTGGTGAGGATAAATTATAGGAATGGTTTATATATTCTAGTTATGATATTTAGTGAATATTATGGCCATTAGTTTCGTTTAAACATCAAGTATTGAAGTAAAACGGTTAATTGATGATTTCTAGGTTTTTACGAAATAAAACGATTTGATGAATTTTAAGGTTTTGATGATTTAAACCTTATTTATATCATAATTGGTGAGTTTTGGAACTACGATTTGTACGTTCGTGTATTATATCGAACAATCGGCGTTTGTACGCTGATGTCGAGGGTTTTTCGGTTCTTTTGCATGAGCGGGACATAGGTTTTAACCTATGCGCGTTTCGTGCGCCGTTTTGGTTTTGTCCGTGATTCAGTTTACGATATTATATATGTTTGCGTATAGGTACCCCTCACGTGGACTTCGGACGAGGAAGAAGAGGAGGGCGACATCGTCTTCGGCAGACAAGGACCAGATGAGTAGATGTATATCTACGGGGGAAGTCGGGTGGATGGCATTTAGCACCCCCGCAAACATAGAATAGGGATATTACTTACTGTCATTAGGAAGTCGGACGTGACCTTAGATTCTTGGCGAGTAGGGTCCTACTAGAGACTTTAGGTTGGACTAGACTGATTTAGAAAGACTTAACCAGAGGATGAATGCCTTGGAGGGAATTAGTAGGTTTCAGGTAGACACACACGCACACACAAGCACACGCATACATTTGACTTGGTGTATATGTATATATACATATAATATATACACGTGATATGGGGAGGATATATGATATCTAGGGAAGAGTCAGTATAATTGGGCGTGACGCCGTGAGTTAAAGATATACGATCGAGCATGATATGAGATGTACTATGATATTAGCGGATCGTTGGGAAATGAGAAAATGGATATTTATACATAAACGATAACAGGTGATGATGACATTAAGATATACGAGACTCTAGAATAGAACCCGAACTGTAATATGTGACTTAATCACGATATGATATATGTGACTTAATCACGATATGATATATGTGACTTATTCACGATATGACATATGTGACATGATATTTCTGAGGACCATTTGACGATGTATATTTACACAGACAATGATATATATTTGATGATATTGGGATGTATGCGATTATAGCACAATACCCTTGATCATGATATTATTTGATGATGATATTATAGGAATGATGATGTACATAGGTGATAGTTGACCCGTACCCCGATTTTGGGATGTCGTGCGATGGATTTTACCGTACGAGGCATAGATGTGATGATTGATCCGCACTCTTGATTCGAGGAAGTCGTACTATGTACGTGACGCTATTGAGGCTGGATCGCCGACTATTAGAAATATCGACTAGTTTCTTAGTTTAGTTCTTTAGTGGGTTAGATGGATACTAGTTTAGGCCCGAGTCATATAGTTTGTAGTTAGATATGTATATTCCAAATGAGTGGTTAATACACATTCATCTTTATATTCAGATTGTAATCATTACGTTGCATGTTCATACATATGTTTCTTTGGTTAATATAGAACTCTGCCTGTTAGGACACTAGCAACATTACTGATGATGCGCATATTCCACGTACACTTATTTGCCGGCTCACACACATCATCATCGGTAATTGCCATGTCACGTACACTTTAGAACATATTATCTTTTATTGATAGAATCAGCTAAAGGCTAGATCAATATAATATTGCGATTACTCTCATATGCTAGTTTAGACATTGCATTTATTACTTAGACACTTCATGCATTCACATTTTCATGTTATCATGCAGTACTGTGGGGCTTATGCCGATACTCATTATTTACTTACTCATGATTTTGGGATTTTGGATTTTATGAGATTTCTGGATTTTGGGGAAAACCGCAAGAATATATATAAAAACTTCCTTCTCTCTCCCTCTCCTTTTAAAAATACAAGTTGTAGTTTTCTCGTGATGTATGTGTCGTCCACCATGAGATTTCATGTTTTCTGTTGGATTTCGAGACCCGATTCGAGGAGTGGACGAACCGTCTCGGGTACATGGTGGGCCTGGTATGGTACCCAGGGGCAAGAAGATCGAGTTGTAGACGATGAGCCTGGCAGGGGAAGACTACCTACCGGTGATGTCTGGCGCGGCGGATATCCGGAGGATACCGACCGTTGTCGTGAGATTTGATGATATGGGCCGATCCAGACTGACGGAGCCCGAGATATTGAGGCTATGAGATTTACATGTTTTGTGTCGATACTTTACACGGATTTCCATGGATTTCATTGATGATGTTTCAGATTAGCATTCAAATTTTTCTATGATAAAAGTTAAAGATTTCTTATACAGATATATCCAGATTTCATGGTTAATTGTTTTACATTCATGGTGCATGCATACTCATACACATGACATGTTACTACTTGAGGCACTGACACGAGCACTGAGCATTGCACTTACATATAGATTATTACCTGCCACTACTAGATGACTAGTGATATATTAAGTATATTATTATGACCTAGGAGAGCATCGTGCATTCGATTTCTACTCGCAGATGTCTTCTACTCACGAGTTGGCAACTCACCCCCGTTGTGCCAAATTTTTACAGGTTTCGATGTACAGGTTTCCTTGGCAGCTTGCTGGCACTACATTTCATTCAGGGTGATTTGCTTGGTAGGTTGGTTCACTTGCATCAGAACCGCCGTTGTACTTTTATTATTTCATTTGTATCTAGTAAGCTCCATCAACCAGACTTGTATTACTTGATATGTTTAGATGTCCAGTTGTTTATTCTTTCGACCTTAGAGCCGCGCTTGTATTATTATGGGTTTTGGTGGATTTGGTTTTCTATTGAGTTTTGAGCCTCGCCCTTCGGCATTGTATATTTTAGTGCATTGTGTGGTTATTTCCGCCTTTTTGGCGTAGAGCTAGCTCCCGCTTGGGGATGCCTTTTTGTTATTACTTATATATATATATATATATATATATATATATATATATATATATATATATATATATATATTTGTATTTATACCCGTTTGGGGCCAGTTTTTACAAAGGAGACTCCGCCAAAAATTTTGAGAAATTTGATGTTGCTTTTAAACTTGTTTTCCTACATGTTTTCCTTTACTTCTTCTTTAAATGGTTTAGATTTCTGGGCATCGGCTTACTTAGATTACGTCGCGCCTCTAGACGCTTCATAATTTAAGTGCCGGTCATGTTCCGTACTTTCGGGTCGTGACAAGCATCCTCAACCCGGAAGTGCCCAGTCTCCACCGAGCACCCGTATACTATCTCTGATGTCAAACACCAATGGATATGGGATCATCCATCATCCATCTACATGGGTCGAGAAGCATACGCTAGTCTACTCTGGTATATCGATGCCCTGTCTTGATACACCTACGACTAGGAACATTTGAAGGATGTACTTAGCGACTACATTGTCCCCACTAGTATGATCTGCATCATAGTCCTGGTAGTCAAGTACTCATCCTAAAGGCTTTATCAACATGTAACATAGAGACTATCAGAGTACATGTTATGATAAAGAGCAAGCAGATAGCATACTATCATGTCGAGCAAGAAAGTCCTCCATATATATGTCCAAGTATCCACTACAATATACATCGTATATACAGTAATGGCCTCTAGGGCATACATATCACTAACACCTCACACACTCATATGCAACATAACATGATACCCTCGAGAACTTAGAATACGGGAAAACAAACATTTTCATTTAAATACCCTTTACTTAATAAAACCATTTCTAAAAGATTTGGTATTGATACATCTAACAAATAAATAACCTTTGAGCTAATAATAAAAATATCTAGACTCAGCCAATTAAGGACTGTCGCACTCATTAGGACAAAGGAAGGTTGTGGGCATTCAGTCGTTTATCTAAACCTTACTTTGTGGTGCCTAGGCTAGACAAGTGAGAAAGGTAACTTTAAAAGGCCCGTCTCACGGTGATTCGTGAGTGGATCCCTCCTTTCTTCACTTGTACTTACCTGGCCACAATTGACGGTGACGAGGCGATTTGAGGGATATCTCACAACTTGTTGCTTTGGACCAGTTAGGAACAGTTTAGTTGACTTAGGAGACTCTAGAATATAGAATACGGGAAATCGACATCTTTACAAATAAATACCATAATTAATAAAACCGTTTTTCCTTAATGATTAGTATTTATACAAATCTTTGCAAAGCGCCGCTACAACCCATTTGGGGAACCCGTCGGGATGGTGCGGATTATCGCACATCCTCGGGCTTAGTAGTGTGAGATGCAGACCTCCGCAAGGAGCATTCGGTCTCGAAAGATTTAAAATACGATATCTTAAGAAAACGAGATTTCTAGAATATTATATATATATACTAAAATTATTTTCATATAAATATATGTATATGTAACATAAACATATCTATTTTTGAAGTATTATAAATATTCCACCTTTTCTACAATATCACAAGAATCAATTTTACACTAAAATACCATGAATTCCATGCAAAACCAATATTACAAATAAATACCAATTATTATGAAATTAGGATATTTTCACTAGAAATATCACAATGTAAAATCTACATTTATTACAACTCTAAAGACGAATAATAAATACTTGGGTGTATTTGGAAAAGTATATAAAAGTATCTTTACATAAACCTCCCTCAAGTTTTATAAATTTCTCTAAGGACCCTAGTAAACATAGGTTTAAGCGGGACCAATCTCTTGAGCCCCAGGGAGCCGGGGAAGTAAGTGCTTGCCTATCTAAAGTAGACAACTTAATAACGGTGTTATCAATACGGTAATCGTCTTTGAAAAAAGACACAAATCCTGCCGTCCATGTGCAGCGGTTACCGATAACATCAAAACAATTAAGACTTCAATTTACTTTTCTAATTTTCCGACTCAGTTTGAGTCTCATTATAATCTGACTTGAATATCATTCAAGTACAAGTTACAATCTACAATTTACAATATTACAATTCAACATGAATCCATGAATCTATTATTCAATCTATCAACTTGACTGGACCGAACCATGGATATACATTCCATTTACATGATTATACCGTTACATCCATGATTCTACAGTTACATACATGATTCTCCAGTTACATCCGTTTACTGATATCATGGTTTCGGTCAGTCATCTAATTATACAATCTATACAGTTTACAATACAAGACAATACAATACAACAATACAATCAAGATAACACTACGGGGATTAAGGGGTAGACTGGTACGGAATATGTTAAAGGTGGCACGAGGTGGTCACTTAAGACGTAATTACATCCATGCCGTTGTTCCGTGGTATTATCGACGGAGCCTTGTACGACGGGTTACCAAAGTCTCCGATGTAAGTGGGACTCCTCTCGTATACACTGGCATCTTCTGTACCAAGCTACAAACAACAGCGTTAACACAACATCATAACAATATAATACAACTTTAAAAGCTACCTTCTTATTCTGTCTATTCTATTTCTCCCTTCTCTTTGGGGCTTACCGAGCGATCTGTTCGCTGACGACATTCTCTTTCTTTCTTCTTTGAATGTCGTCAGGTGATCTGGGCACATCAGAGATCGAGCCTACTGCTGAAGATTCGGACCATTTCAGTGAATACCCCGAGCTCTAGACATTGTACATTTTCCATTCAGTACTTTTCATTTCCTGTTATGTCATTGTTTAGGCATCGCTTTTATTTCAGTTGTATTTACTTTTCATGCATTGTACAAAAGAATGTGAATAAATAAAGTTGTTGTTTTTATTATATCTTGTCTCTTGTGTTTTACTTTTATATTGCTTAGATACGCTTAGCGTATTTACTTCACAGTAAATACGTAGCGGACCAGTCGTGTCTCCTTCGCCGTATACCGGGAAGCGGGGCGTGACACTCGGCACGAAGTGCGTAGAAACATATGAATGCGTAGATCCCGGATCGAAAAGAACATGTGCATCATAAGAACATACAGAAAGGGTACCTGAAACCACGGCATTGGACGCCTGCGCGTCTTGGTAAGTCAAGGAAAAAACCCGAGCCTGCCCTCTACCGGCTACTGGCTGTCCTCTGCCTCCGCCACCTCGTCCTCTCGGCACAAAACCTCCGTGACCACGACCTCTCTGAGCAGGAGTCTGACGCGGGACAACAACAGGCATAAGAAGCAACGCTCTCTGAGGCGGAGAAGGTGGTAAGGTAACCTAGGGTACGGCTGGCCCTCTCTGACGTATCACGGTACAATCCCTCACGAGGTGCTGTAAACTGCCACATCCAAAACACCCACGTGTCGACGGCTGACCCTCCTTGGAAAAAGTGCTGAACAACTGGCCACATCCCACGTCTCGGCTACTCCCAGTGTCTGAACGAACTCTGTCTCGGGATCTAAACCACTGCCTCCGGACTGCTATACCAGTACGAGCCTTCTTCGGTTCCGGAACAACCGATGACTGTGATAGACGCTCCTCCACCAATAGGGCTGCATCCACAGCTGCCGCATACGTGTCGCAATGCTGAATGCTGATGGCTAGGAACAACTAGGTAAGCAGGCCTCGAACAAACCTCTTCACCCTCATCTCCTCAGTCGCCACCAAGTACGGAGCATACACAGACAGCTTGGTAAACAGTACATCATACTCAGACACCGTCATCCCCGAAGTCTGGTGTAACGACTCAAATCGGTGCGATCGCGCATCCCTGACACTCGGTGGAAGAAAACGGGCGAGAAACACAGTTACAAACTCAGCCTGGGTCATAGGAGCAAGACCTGCGGCTCTGCCCCTCTCCAAGGACTACCACTTTTGGGCCAGACCCTCCAGATGGAATCTCGCGAACTCCACCCATCTCTCGTCGGAGCGTTGGAGCGAACGACAAATCCTGGCCATTCGGTCGATAAACGACTACGGATCCTCGGTAGCATCTTTGCCAGTGAACATCGGAGGCCTCAGCCTCATGAACTCGGTCAGTGACACGGTAACAACCTCCGGAGTTGAAACTGCGACTGCCGGAACTGTAGGCACCATCGTGGTCCCTGCAACGGGTGGAACAACCGCCTGCCCCTGCACTCGAATGGCCTCTACTAAAGTCCCCATCATCTGGCGCGGGTCCTGCATACCAGCCCCAAACATAGCAATGTGCTCCGGTACAACAGGCATACCGCCCTGGTCAGTCCTCACCTCAGACGAGTCGACTCTGACCTCAGCCCTCGCGGCCGCTCTCTGTGCCCTCGTAGTCTTCGGAGGCATATAGGCTGGAAATTGAAACAAGATTCGATAAGGATACAGAAATTGAATCACAAGGATGTATAAAATCACGGAAAGAATTCCAATCAACAAGTCCTAAGGTCACTTAGGCGGAGTATCGTGTCGTAAGTATGCCGCGGAACATACATACTCTACGTTACTCTGCTTAAGCTACCTACTCCATCATACCAAGGTCATCCTACACTCCGAAAGGTAAAACCTAGCGCTATGATACCAACTTTGTCACGACCCAAAATTAGGCACATGATCGGCCCTTAAACCACGTAACGTCTACAGGCGTACGTAATTTAAGTAAGCCAAAACCCAAAAATCTAAACCACCCAGAACTGGATAAGCGGAGAAAAACATAGTTTAAATCATTCGGAAAATCTGAAGTAAAATCTAAGTTTAGTTTTCTTTCTTGAAAATTTCGGCAGCACCTCCTTTGTAAAAACTAGCCCCGAAAACGGGTACAACATAGATAATATATAAAGCATCCCAAACGGGAGCAAATCACGCCCAACGGCGGAGACAACCACCACAAGCATATATACGACGCCGAAGCGAAGAAATATAAAAGAAAACTGCATAAAGAAGTAAAAGTTTTCAACAAAACCGGCTCCCACGAGCACGGCACCCAAAGTTGCCAAAATAATAATACAACACCGAATCCTCCCAACTCATCTATAAGTCAAATACAAGAAGTGGTAGATGGAGAATACTAGATCCAACAAAAAGATATACAATGTACAAACGGATAACCGCAAACCCACCTAAAAGCACAGGCCTCACAGCCAACCGTAGCGGTATCCGCAAAAGTAGAGATGATAAGACGCCCTGCCGCGACTACTCAGAGGGTAAGTCCTGCAAAAAACTGCGGCACAACGGAGGGTGATTTTCCAACTCGTGAATAGTAAATAACATCATACTTTAATCGCAAGTATGTACGAACAGCGATTAATCTATCACATGTAATCTGATAGCATAAATATGGCAATATGAATATGCAACAATCATGTAAAGGTACATCATCAGGGTACTACAACTACATGAAGCAATGCATATCAAAATAATCCTGAGTGTGGGATGATATAATAAAACCTCATGCAAAAATCATCAGCATGGGAAAACACCGGTGTCCTTAGATCGGCCCTCATATCCTCTAAGTCTCATGGAACCTGAGTTTCAAACATCGACACCCAAAACATCATGAAAACATATACCTATATGTATGTATATATATAATGTTAGTTATATGTATGCCCTAGAGGCCATTACTGTACATGAGATGTATATTGTAGTGGATGCTGGGACATATATATGTAGGACTTTCTTGCTCGACATGATAGTACGCTATCTGGTTGCTCTTTATCTTAACATGTATACTTGTTGTCTCTCTATTACATGTTGATAAAGCCCTTAGGATGTGTACTCGACTTCCAGGACTATGATGCAGATCATACTAGTGGGGCCTGGGTAGTCCATGAGTACATCCTTCAATGTTCCTAGTCGTGGGAATATCGAGACGGGGCATCGATATTCCAGAGTAGACTAGTGTATATCTTCTCGACCCATGTGATGGGCGATGGATGATCCCATATCCATTGGTGTTTGACATCAGAGATGGTATGCGGGTGCTCAGTGGAGACTGGGTACACTGAATGGACTCGCCGAGAACTCCCAGATGGTATTATACCTCACGTCAGATGGCAGTTCTCTGGTGACACTGGTATAGCTTAGTCTGTTGACCCGAGATCGTCATAGAGTCTTGTGTGTCTCCCACTGTGCTTTGACTTCCACCCTACTACGGCTCTATTGAGTCGTGCAAACAGGTGGTTTTTGGGTACAGTCCCGATTCACATGGAGGCAATGAGCGATAGGAGGGGATTCGTCTCTCCCGGTATTGGGGGTTGATGTTGCGCTATGCTCGACTGGCCATAACTGGAAATCCCTGGCCAGGGTTGCACTGATTTACTGGTAAGTGTTATCAGTAGTTTCATGCGTGTTATGGACCTTACATCGGCATGACTTATCAAGCTACTGGGGTCTGACATTTACCACCTATAGGCGAGATATGCGACATATCAGACGAACAGACCGGACTGTACGGTAAGTGTTACTGGTTGGATTCACAGGAGTGTGAGCGGGCTTGCTCGTTGATCTTCTGATCGCTCAATACCTAGGTGGCCGTTACGTTTAGCAGACCGCTTGCGGCTTGTGGGTGTTTGATATGATCATCACCTATTGCTGGCGTATTGACGAGTCTTTAGAGTCCTACACAGAGGTTTCCTGGCTCAAGCGAAACGAGATAGGAGCGCGTATGAGATATGTGCGGGACCGAGAATAATACCAGTATGTGATACTGGATTCTATTCTCGCGATTTGTATCATTGGACGGTTATATAAGATATAGCCGGGTTATCGAATCAAGTGTTTATTCGATACATTGATACACTTGATATTAGTCCGTTATATGCGATATGACCGGATCATTAAATCAAGTATCGATTTAATGATTTAATGTATAATTATATATTTGATATATTACTTTACATTAACTAGTATTGGTTCACTTAAGATTTGTTTTCTCACTAGTTTGTGCATAAGTGTATATATGATATATATTTGTGTACATATGTTTGTATCATGTTTGATGATACATACAAGTTGTGTGTATGAGAATTATATCAAGATTAAGTTTAAGATTAGGGTATTGTTTTATCAAGAGAATTAACAAAAGAAATGAACTTGGTCAAAGTTGTCAAGCTTGAAGAAGCTTGGAGATACCTTGACAAAGTCCACTCTTTTGTCATTTCTTATGATAATTCTTTAACCTAACCTTTAACCTAATACCTTGGTCAATTCTCTATATGAGTTAAGCATGAGGGCTTAACTCAACCATGGTGCCATAATTAAAAGGATAAGTTTCATTCTTATTTCATTATCTCATTATTCTTTCTTCTTCTTCATCTTCATCAAGCTTCATGAAAGCTTGATAGCTCCAATGGTGCCATGAGAAAAAGAGTGAGAAATCCAATTCTAAAGTGAACCCACTTCCTATTTCTTCATCCTCTACCACTTTCCATGTAGTAGAGTGTGTTATCTTCACAAGTTTTATGACCAAGTGAAGATGGAGCTTGATCTTGAGTTGCCTCGACGTAGATCATCTTCGGCATCGAAGTCAACGACCTAGCCCGCTCATTTCTCCGACGAAACCATCGCCAGAGTCCGGGATCCCGGTGATCGCAGCGAAGGGACGTCATCACGGAGCTAGAGAAGTGGAGGACCGGATCTACAAAGGTTGTAGTCCCTTTCACTTTTAGTTAAAGTTGTTAACTTGCATGTTCTTTCACCTTACCTCTAGTATCGATCTTGTTTGGGGTTTCTCGGCACATAGAAAATTTTGATTTTGGCATGGTTGATCAGTTGTAGAACCTCATGGGTGTACCTAGGAACCCTACATATAAGTATGAGGATATCAACCCCGTATGTCCACCGACGATACGTAGAAATCATGGAAAACCTGAGTGTCATACACCGACACTCGAAACATCATGAAACCCGTGTCTAGCATCGACACGTAACTCCTCATAACTCGGGCGCTGTCACCACGACTGGCCCTGACGATATGTCATACATCACTCCGGTCGGTATCCCCACGACAACCGCCGAGTCCAAATACAATCACCGGTAGGTACTTTCCCACCTTCCAGGCTCATCGCCTATCATCTGCGATCATCTTGCCGAGGGGAACCGTACCGGGCTCCACCATGTACCCGCACACGGCCCACTCACTCCTTGCATCGGGTAAATATCACAAATCTCAGAACCGAAAAATCTCATGGTGGACGCATCAAAATATCATATCAAGAGAAACCGGGTTTTCAAACAATATATAGGTTCTTGAAAATACCCCCACGGTTCTCAAATCCATAAATCACATGAAATCCATATCTCAATGCGAAAAATCCATGAAAACTGATATATGCAACATAAAACAGCAATATGAGCATATAAAGGGAAAACCGCTTTTTAAAATGAATCCAGCTTTAAAATATATCATGCGGTTCCCAAATCCTCCGAAATCAAGTGCAGCATCATATGATGTGTACATGTAATTATAGCAAGGTTTAAGTATCTACATGTAAGCAAGTATATATGATGCATTTCATAAGCGCAATAATCAACGTCTCAATATCACATGTCCAAAACAATACCTCTTAGGGTATATGCAACTATGGCAAAAAATATGTGGGTGTACATGTCAGTATGTATGCATGATGTACAAGTAGCTATAGCAAGGTATACGTGAAATGGAATAAGGGCCACTACCTCAACTATCCCTGCCCAATGCAATATCACGTATGTATGTGTCCACAGTATTTCATATGCACAATGGAATAAGAGTCACTATCTCAACTATCCCTATCCACTACCATATCACGTATGTATGTGGTTTGTGCGTGTCATGGCAATTACTGACGGTGTGGGTGTAGCATACAAATTAGTGCTCGTGCAACATGAACCGTCAGTAATGTGTTATATCCAAAGGTACAAGTCAAGGTACAACAGATAATACTATGCAATGACGTTCTTATGAAATCAACTAATATGCAATAACCTGCAGCTATCATATCATATCAGCCCCGACGCATAACGCCATACGGGCGATTTCCCCGTAGATGTTAAATCTACTCACCGATGGTCTCGAACTATGAAAATTCGACCACCTGCTTCCCCTTGTTCGCAGCGTCCGAAGTCCCCGCTTGCGATCCTATAATTTCACAAACACATCACATAAGCTAAATATCCTACGTCGATGCAAAGATAACGAAACGCAAGGATAACACCCGGAAAATTACACTGCGCACCTAGCGCACTAAACGCGCACGACATCGGCAAAAACCCTAATTAGGGTCGCTAAACTATGCAACACCAAGTCTAGACTCCGATCATCCCGATGGCGCAAACATAACACAATCAAATACGAGAATATAATAGATATAATCTCGCAACGACCAATTGAACCCACGTCGAAAATACACCGAAACCTAGTAAGCAACTTATCGCAATATTTTGCACAAGTTTCAAGCTAACACAAATCTAGCAATTTCAAATATCTTACAATAGCTTAACTAAGCTATCCAAACCACTTCCATATTTTTAAACTTGCTTAATTAAGTTTTAGTAAAAACCTAGTAAGCTAAAAGTCTTAATTAGACAAAGTAGTAATTAACAACACTTATCATATTCTACTAAGTTAAGTTTTTCTTAAACTTCAATTAACCTTTAACCCATTCACATAATTTAAACACTAACTTGAATTTCTTAAGAATTATTAGGAATGAATTATCATGAGTTTAAAGCTATATTAATCATTTAATTAACTAGATTAAAGATTTAATACAACCAAATTAAGGATTTGAATTAGAAATTATACCTCATCAAGAACTCACAAAAGCAACAAGCTTCATCAACCTTAGCCGCCAAAAACCATGCTTTGTTGAAGATCCAAGCAAGCTTAGTGAAGGAAATGATGGTTTAATTTTTTTATTTAGGATTTTGTGGATTTATTTTGGTAATTTTGATGAATTTAGTGAGCAAAAGGAGAAGAAATGAGCTTGGAAATAGAATGGGGCAGAAATGGGCAGAGGGCTCAGCCAAATAGGGTGAAGGGTAGTTTTGTGAATTTTTTGTGAAGAAAGTTCTAGCAATTTTGATAATAAATGCTAATTAATGCAATTTTGCCACCTTTTCATCTTTTCTTTTCTTTTTAAATTTAAATCCTTTTACACAAAGTAAAAATCTAGATATTTGAAGAGAAGCTTCCAAAATAATTCTAGTGATGATTTCCAATGATTCTCATTAGAAATAATTACCACAATTTAAGTGTATAATTTACCACTTAAAATAATATTTTATTAGGAAAAAATTCTATTTGAACCAAACTTCCCATATACCCCCAAAGCTCGCGCACTAGCTTTATTTTACCTAAACTAGATGCCGGCAAGTTTATACGAACGTTTGATCACAATCGGGTTTAAACGGAAAATACCAACTATTTTACCCTAAAACGGAAAAATTCGCATAACGATTTCCAAAACGTTACACCAAATCCACATCTCCATTGTCATACAATGGTAGGAACCAAGTTCATCTCATGAACAAATATACACCCAGACTGCCTCTTTGGTAGCATCATTGATAGCGATATATCCAGCTTTTATCGTCTAGTTTGCCCCGGTATCTAGCTAGGAACTCTTCCAACTTACCGTCCCTCCACTGAGGGTAAAGACAATGCCTGTGACTGAATTTCAGTCAAGCTTATCATCCTGGAAGCTCGAATCGGCAAAGGACTCCCACTGGAGTTCACCGTTACCAAACTCCGAGAACAATTCTTTAGTGCTTCTCAAGTACTTAAGAAGGTTCTCCAAAGCTGTCCAGTGATTCTCCCCAGGATCATTTGATATCATCTCACTACACCTAGTGAGAATCCTAACATCCACTTAGATCTATCTCATAGATCCAAAAACCAGGATTTAGGAGGTATCACCTAGATCCTACATGAAGAATCAATGTGATAAGAGGAGACTGACTGAGCGTAGCATAGGAAACACCTTCCCTATCAAGAGTATGTCATCTACGTACAATACGATGAAGACCACGTTACTCTCTACTACCTTATTGTATATACAAGGTTCATCTACCATTTTTATGAAGTCAAACGCTTTGACTATCATATCAAAACAGATGTTCCAACTCCGTGATGCCTGCTTTAACGCATAAAGCAACTTGCACACGTTTCCGCTGCTCCCACTGTCTGTGAAGCTCTCTCGCTGTGTACTTATAGACGCTCTTTTCTAAATCAAGATTCAGAAAAGCAGTCATGACACCCAACCACCAGATATCGTAGTCATGGTATGTAGCAATGGCAAGTAGGATCCGGATGGACTTAAGCATAGCCACTAGAGAAAAGGTTTCATCATTATCCACGCCTGGTCGATGATGAGAACCTTTTGCAACAAGTCTAGTTTTGAAAGTCTCAACTTTTCCATCTACACGAAGTAATCTTCTCAAGATATACTTTCTCCTGATGGGGATTTAACCCTTCAGATATAGCAACCAAAGTCCATACTTTGTTGGTGTACATAGATTCCATCTCAGATCGCTTAGCATCCAGCAATTCTTATAGAGTCCCCACTCTTGATGGCCTGCTCGATACTAGTTGGGTCATCATCTCTCATGATGCAATCCTCGCTCCCACTGTCATCGAGAAACCTAAGTATCTCTCAGGAGGATGAGGAACCCTACCAGATCGGCGGAGAGGGTGAGGTTCGTTGGGAACTATTGAATCCTCTGGTTCTACCAAATCATCAATTGTAGTTTGTATAGCTGGAACTAATTCCAGTTCTACCTCATGACCACAAATTTCTTCCTTAAAAAAATTCCTTTTCCTAAAAAGGTGGCATGCCAAGAAGTAAAACACCTTTTGTTTCTCGGTGTGGTAGAAGATATTCCTTTGTGAATGCTTGGGATATCCAACAAACTTCCATAGAAGTGACCTTGCCTCGAGCTTGTCCGGATTTTGCTTTCAGAAATAGGACGGACAACCCAAATCTTAACATGCTTAAGAGATGGGCGCTTCCCATACCATATCTCATATGGTGTGGTAGGCAAAGATTTGATTAGAACTCAATTCAATAGGTATGCTGCTTCTTCAAGCGCATAACCCCAAAAGGAAACAGGCAACTCAGCAGTACTCATCATAGAGCGTACCATATCTCATAGGGTGCAATTGCTCCGTCCCGATACACCGTTGTGTTGTGGTGTATACGGAGGAGTAATACTAAGAGAGAATCTCATTCTCCTTTAGAATAGTCTAAGAATTCCATGCACAAGTATTCTCCACCCTGATCCCATCAAAGGACATAATACTTATACTCTTTTTGGTTCTCTACTTCGGATTTATATTCATTGAATTTCTCAAAAGCTTCAGGCTTGTGTTTCAACAGTAACACATGTCTGAATCCTGAAAGATCATCAGTGAATATAACGAAGTACAGAGAACTAGTCCTGGCATGTGTAGACAGGGGACCACATACATCATCATGTATCAGTCCCAAGGGTTTGCTAACCCTTTCTCTGTTTCAAGTAAACGGAACTATGGTCATCTTATCTTTGTGACATGACTGACAAGTTTCACAAGATGTAAATTCAAACTGATTTAAATATGCATCTTAATGTAACTTAGCTAGTCGGGCCGCATTGATATGACCTAGTCTACAATGCCTCAAGTAGGATTCATTCATTTCTGAACTCTTCCTCTTGTGTGTGTTCTGTACGTCAAGAACTGTGGTTTGATTTAGAACGTATATGCTATTAGATAACGTGCCTAAACTGATCAACTTTTGATATAGGAAATGTTCAAAACATTATCCAACAATACAAAATTATATCCTTCTTTAGTAAATAAAGTGACTGATATAATATTGCATATCAGGTTCGATATCTAATAACATTCGTTCAGAATCAATATATTCGGTAATACAAGGTGATATCCGCCAACTGATTTGGCTGCAACATGTTGGAGATAGTGCCCTCATAGTCAATTATTGGATCGCAGGTACGTGATTGCAATGATTGCGGAGGCCCTATACCAGTAGGACAGTCTTACTCGAAATGATAGTATGCTATCTGGTTTGCCTTTATCAGTCGTGTACATGTTCAGGTGACTGATTACATGTTACACTTTGATAGAGCCCTTAGGATCTTACTTTACTACCAACAGTATGATGGCGATCATATACGTGAGAGTTGGGTAGTTTATATGCATATCCTTAATTGTGGTCCCTAGTCGTGGGAGTTTCGAGACAGGGCATCGATACTCCGGAGTAGACTAGTGTATACAGTCGAGACCCCGACGAGGGGCGGTGGCCGGTCTCACAAGCCACTGGTGTCAGGTGGATCACCTAAGATGTATACAGGTGCTCATTGGGTTATGAGTACACCGGACAGGACTCGCCGGGAATCTGCTAATTAGTACTATACCTATCGTCAGATAGCAGTTCCCTGGTGACATGTGTACAGGTTAGTTCATCGACCTGAGGTCGTCATTTGTCTCGTGTGAGTTCCTACTGTGCTTTGATTTCTACCCTACCACGGCTCAAAGGAGTCGTGGAAACAGGTAGTTTTTGGGTACAGTCCCGAGCCATATGGAGGCACGTGAGCGGATCGGCAGGGGATTCGTCTCTCCCGGTATTGGGGGCGAGATCGTGCTGTGTCTAGGAGAGCCATTACACAAAGCCCACGGCCGTGGCAGGAGATTTACTGGTAGGTACTCCAGTAGTATCTCAGGGTGTTATTGGGCTTCACTCCGACACGACTTATACTGCTATTGGGGGTCTGACGTTACTAGCCCCTAGGCAGATATGCGATACTCATAGACGAACGGACCGGACTGTATATACATTGTCACTGTTAGGCTCAGTAGGGTTTCCGGATGAGTTCGCTCATCGGCCTCCCTTGAGGTCAGTCCATGGGCAGCCGTTACGCATAGCTAGTGCCGCTGACGGTTTGTGGTTAAACCCACTGCCAGGGTACTGACGAGTCATTAGAGTCCCCTACAGACAGTTTCCCAAGTTCAGGCGAAACGTTGTAGAGGCCGTATGGTTTTATGGCAGGGTTCGGAAAATGCACGTGCGTTTACGCACGTGTTATTTTTCGGGCAGATGATACTGGTCGGCTTTGGTTTAAGCCGGATCCGAGTATTGTATTGAGTAGATATAATATCTTTGTCTCAGTTGCATTTGTATTCGGTCGTAATACAAATGCGGGTATATTTATACAGTTACGGGGTTATCCTGAAAGTCGTTTCAGGATCACTTTTAGAAGTTGCCAGTTTCCAGTTTTCTATCAGCCGTCTTTTGACATTCGGTTAAAGACGGATTTATCTTTTCTTGGATGAGGGTGAGTCATGCTTCTAGAAGGTTCTAGAAATGGTGACTAGGGTGATGAGGTGGCGGGTGACTCATCTTTGCATTAATGAATGGATGACTAGGTTTAGTGAGTCATTCATTTCATTAATTTGTTTTGTTTTGCTTTAGGATATTTGTTGTTGATCTTTGTTTATGGTCACCTCCTTGATTGCTCCTACACTCACCCTCCTCCTCCATATAAGTGGCCGGCCCCCTCTCCTCTCTCACACACTCACTTGAGTTTTCATTTGCAAAAGATTATGATAGTTTTCGGTGTATGGAATTCACAGCTCATTTCATTCCATCACCCGATTCCCTCGGCAACTCCATTAACCGATCGTCCACGAACTTGGACGAAGTGAGACAAAGTCATCTACTCATTCTCTACATCATTCTTGGTCATCTCTTTTAGCAAACTTGACGACCGAGTTGCCTCGAGTCAGAGGCGGGAGCCCGTTTAAAGAATCAGTGACGTGGTGCCACCTGGACGAGCAGATCGAAGATCGACGAGATCGGAGAAGCCGCAACGGAGCGTGGGATGATGGTTAAAGAACGGAGGACTCGGATCGTTCGGTATAACCTTTCTACACTCTTTACAGTTTGTTAGTTTAGCAATAATGGCAGATCCGGGTTAAAGTATACGATAGTGCCAGTTAAAAGTTTTTTGTTCCGCATTTGGCGTCTGTAGACGGCCGGGGCACTACCGTAGACTTACAGTGGTATCAGAGACTCACCATTTTGCTATACTAACTTGTGCTAACGCGTTTAAAATATCGATCGAAACGAAAATCAAAAAATCGCATTTTTCCAACTTGACAGTTTCTGTTGATTTTAAATGGTGTCCTAAAAATATTCCACACATCTCAGAAAACTGTGCAGGGATTTTTAAGCACACGTGCAAAATTTGAGCACGTGATCTCACCAAAGCGCCGCGGATTAGCGGCCAAACCCATGGTTTAGCCGCGCATCCGCGGCCATATGATGGGATCAGTGCACCAAATTTTGTCTGTGTCTTCTCTGTTGGAATTTGGGGTTTTTGGTATATATCTTTTGGGCCCAGATTTTGTTACTGTTCAACAGATGTTCGTGGGGCCTACTTCATGATATTTAGTCGATCGAAATTTAAACATATTAGTTTACAGTGCTTACATTATATCTCCGACCGGGAATGTCATTTGATCGGTAAACCGCGTCTGATTGCTATAGTTCTTTTAGACGGGTTTGCGAACGTGACATTCGCGTTGATGTTCTGTGTTGTGCTGTGATGTTGCGGATTTGTCGTGGTGGATAGCAGTGTGCAATGGTAGTGCAGTTTGAGTTTATTTGTACATTTGATATTGCGAGACGAGCGTCCAACTTGTGGACTGCCGTCACTGCCTGTTGTATAATATTCTTTTGGGGCACGACCAGGTTGCGGTCGATGTACCTGTTGTACTATTTTTCATTACTGTACTAGGTTTTGCCCCGCGACGAAGTGCACAGATAGCCGGGTTCTGGAAGGGCAACGGGTCCGCATCTCATGGCTTTGAGAGGCAGAGGGGCCCCACTCTAGAATTGGCAGACTATTCGCCATACTCGTAGGGGGTACAGGTTGACCCAAGGAGGGGTGCCCAAGATTACCGGATTCCGTGAAGTGCTGGGTGGTCCATTCACTATGCTGTAAGGGGCTTCCTCGCTTCAGGTTTTGGCGGGTAACTTGCCGCACCCGTAGGGGTCTTGGTTTCATTGCACAGGCTATCCACACGACAGGGGAACGTCGAGTT
The DNA here is from genome assembly GCA_030015575.1 of Agapanthus africanus. NCBI lineage: Eukaryota > Viridiplantae > Streptophyta > Magnoliopsida > Asparagales > Amaryllidaceae > Agapanthus > Agapanthus africanus. Next base: position 215,875,896 of record JASDDO010000006.1, read on the forward strand.
TCAGCAGCGGCTCTGTGAAACTCGGGGATCCCAGATTATCTGTATTGTTCTGTGATGCTTATTACTTTTCTGTAATGTTGCATATTATCACGCCTGGAGCGATTATTGTATATTGGTTTATATACTATTAGATGTTGTATATGTTTTACACCCGCGCTAGTCCAGTCCCCGCTCTGTCGTTAGTTAAGTAACCTAACGGGTGATGACGGGACCCAGTGACGAATGCGGATGGCATATACGTACATTTTATTTTCGTTCTTTTCTGGTGTGATCGATTGATGGGACTGCGTTGATTCTGATCAATGCAAAGTAAAGCAAACCTGTTTACAGTTGTTGGAACAAATTTAAAAGGTGTTATTGCAAAGACGTTTCCTTTTGTTATGCATAGCGGTATTCAGTGGAATATCCTGCACCTCATTCGACGGGGGAAGGGCCGATATCCCTTCACCGGGACTGACCCCTTGGGCAGAAGTTTGCGTCAGGGTAATAACTTCACTATAGTCGATTACAAGTTGCTTTGCATAGCGGTATTCAGTGGAATATCCTGCACCTCTTTCCATGAGGAAAGAGCCGAGATCCCTTTACCGGGAGTGACCTCTTTAGCAAAAGGTTTTCGCCACTATATTTTAAAAAAAACTATCAGGTTCCTTCAGCGATATCAAGTTCGTTACGTTAAAGGTTTTTCGCCAAAAACCAGCCGTAGCCCTCCGTCACTTCTTTTGGGTATTCAGTAGTATTCAAGCTATGCATTTTAGCCAAAGTTAAGGCATAGTGTTTGGTAGCTGCTGGGTATTCATTTGTTGCATAGATAGATGAGTTAGTTTGGGACAGTCGTTCTGCCGATTGGCCAAAGTCAGGGGCATGTGCGGGTGGGTTCAAATTGACAAGATAGTGACGGGTAGAACTTGGCATGTGACTTATGACATTTTGACCAAAGCCAAGGTTATAAGAGCATGGGGCAAAAATCATATCGGGAGTTTCTAAAGAAACTGAAACTTGCCAAGTATGCGCATACCTTCTGGAGTATGAGTAACGTGGATGCATTCCATCACGTTATCATGCGATGAGAGTTGGATCCCGATTCCCACTGATGAGTTGGTTTACTCTTCGGGTGATCCCGATTGATTCTTCTTTCAGGTTTGGAGGAGAATTTGACAGGACAGTGGGAAGTTTCCGGATTAGATAAAGTGATAACCATTCTGATCTAGGTTAGAGTGCACGCAGAGTGTTTCTTTTCTCTCTCTCTTTGGCAGCGACCTTTGACCGACCCTAGATTATGACTCAGTGACCAAGTTGACCGAACCTTCTTAAAATACTGGCTTGTGGATTGTCTGAGTTGCATAAGTCATTGCCACTCCTTCTTTTACCCTTTGAATTTCTCAGAACACCCGTATTACTACGGATATCCACTTCCATTGGATAGATCCATCGTATGGTTATATATGAACTCGAAGGGACTTCTTCGAGGATGGATCCAGGTTCAGGAGAAATAGAATTGGTTTATTCAGTTGTCTTTTATTATCACCTTCTCTCAGGTTGCGAGGGCTCCTTGGTTTAGGAGAGTACACCTATTACGCTTATTGGATAGTCTTATTCCAAACCATAGACAGGTGCCAAAAGGTAGGGAATGAAGAAAACCAATTAGCCTAAGTAGGGTGTGCAGAAAGTAATATGTAAAGACAAAATAAAGGGATTAGAAAGAGGGCAAAGTAAATTGCGACTGTTATCATTCACGACCAAACCGCGTACTTCATCGCCACTCCTATTTCACCTTTAAAGGAATAAGGTATTATTCAGTTGACTTTTATCATCACCTTCTCTCAAGATATGAGTACTCCTTGGTTTAGGAGGGTACACCTATTATGCTTACTGGATAGTCTTCTTCCAATCCATAGGCTGGTGCCGAACGGTAGGGAAGGAAGAAAACCATTTAGCCTAACGATAGTGTACAGAAGGTAATGACTTAAGACAAATAAAGGGATTTGGAGAGATGGGAAAGGGATATACGGTTGAAGTCATGAATTGGAATATGGAAGAGGCATTACTATGAATACCAAGATACCTCTACGAAACATTTTCATGTTTCAGTGCATTGTTAAAGGAAAACTGTTTTCCCGATTGGATACTTACTCCAAGGGTATGTATTTACCAGGTTTCATTCTCATATCTGTATGGTTTTACAGATGATGAGTGGAAGTAAGTTATTGGGAATTAGGTGATTATCCTCATTATATCGGAATTCGTTGTAATTGGTGATATTTGAGGAAATCGCCAGGGTACAGTTTTTAACCTACGACGCACAGGTTTTGAGTTGCTTAAACTCAGCGGACTTATACAGAGTATTGTATGTTGTCCAGTGTCCATCAGGACAAAGGGGTAGGTCCTCGTACTATGTTCTGTTTACTTATAACTTCTCTAGTATTTAGACAAGTGTTTCGTAGAAATACAAGATCTAAGTTTTGAGAAGTTGTGGGTATAAGAATAAAGTAGAGAACCAGGTGTCACAAGTATCGGGATTCTTCAAAGAGAACGAAGATGTAGATTCTTGTGATTGGTATTCAGATGATAGTGATGGTTTTGAGAAACGTGTTTCTCTTTCAGGTTACTCATAATTGGATGGATTCCTAAGTTGAGTAATGCTGATTAGCCTCTTTCCATTAAGTTGATATGCAGTGGAGACAGCTGCATGATTTGAATATGGTTCCAATTAAATAAGTGCCAAAGTTTCTATATTGGATATAGAATAGTTCGTACCTTAAAAGATATTAAGGTACGGGGAGTTGTCCAGCTTATGCTTAAAACCAGACTCTGGATAACTCAGGGCACGTTTCTGTAATGGATGTTTGTGGGTTGACCCTGGCTATGACGAGGGTTGATATTCTACCATTTGGAAGATCAATAGTGATATTGTTCTAGACTCGCCACAGTTTTAGTAAAATGGATCTTTTTCAGAAAACAGTTGTGGGAGTATGGTAGAACTGGAAGTGATTCCAGAACCGCGAACGATTACGGAAAATTTAATAGGACCTATATATTCAATCAGGTTTGACATTCCAATAGCCACTCCGCAGATATGATGGGTAACCTCAGACACCCGAGAGGTACTCCGGTAGCCTCAAGGACGGTGACAGGGAGGATATTGTTTACCCAGACTTGACACTACTGTTGTTCCAGGATATAAGACCCGGTAGGAGGGTTGTCGTAGTCAGTGGGAGCAGCGGAAGCATAGTGGGCAAGATGCTTATATCTATTTATAGACTTGAGCAGTTATAGCGGAGATAGATCATCTAATTTTGATGTGACAGTCATGGGTTTGACTTCAATCAGGATAAGGGATGGATCTGTTAAGAAGGTAGTAGGGTGTGATGTCATGGTATCTGGATGACATACACAGAGTAGGAAGTAAAATTCCTATACTACGATCGGTTGTACTGTGGTCGTCACACAGTTGTTTCTCCAGACAGGATATGGATATAATATTTGACATTCTGGTTTCTAGATCTATGGTTTTAGATCTGGATTTGGGTAGTTTCCCAATGTAGGTACTTTGACAGTATTCTAATGGTTTTTAGAATAGATGACTCCTAGCATGGTGGTGTACCTGCAGGTGATGGAGTCACCCTCTCTAAAGGTGTCGTATAGACTAAAGGGGAGAGGGATGTGCATGATTGACAGATCACTTGCTTAGGCAATTGAGTCAATCGTGAGATGTCAAGTACCACACCAGATGTTGTTTTTGCACTAGATACAATAAGTTTGTATTAATCCAATCCTGGAGAAACATAAGGAAGCAGTTTTAGAACATAAGTACATGTTCTACGGATTTGATGACGGAAGCCTCTTTCGGGAGACGGTTATCATTCCAGGCTTCAAAGGTGACATGGTTGACAGAGTGAATGTCAGAGTTATAGTTTATCCCTCTGACGAAGAGGGACAGTATTATGGACAGGTGGTCCAAGAGGATACTGTGGGAGGCTTGGTGCAGGATACTGATTAGGTTCAGTGATCGATACAGTCTAAGAAGTTTGGATTTAGAGTTCATTTATGAACTAGGTCCCATCAGATGTCCAGACATATTATAAGACAGGTATTACTCAATTCGGGAGATGGCTTTCTCCGCGAATTTGAGATTAAGAGAGATATAGAAAGAAACATCTAGGCGGATCCACTCACTGAGGCTATTTCTCGAACACAATAGTTTTACAAACGGGCTTTGTGAAACTGATTAGTAGAGGAGTTGGATGTTCGGTTTCACACGGGCTGTGAGTAGTCGACATCGCAATAATTAGCCTTGAGTGCAAGTGGGAGATTGTTGGAGATAGTGCCCTCATAGTCAATTATTGGATCGCAGGTACGTGATTGCAATGATTGCGGAGGCCCTATACCAGTAGGACAGTCTTACTCGAAATGATAGTATGCTATCTGGTTTGCCTTTATCAGTCGTGTACATGTTCAGGTGACTGATTACATGTTACACTTTGATAGAGCCCTTAGGATCTTGCTTTACTACCAACAGTATGATGGCGATCATATACGTGAGAGTTGGGTAGTTTATATGCATATCCTTAATTGTGGTCCCTAGTCGTGGGAGTTTCGAGACAGGGCATCGATACTCCGGAGTAAACTAGTGTATACAGTCGAGACCCCGATGAGGGGCGGTGGCCGGTCTCACAAGCCACTGGTGTCAGGTGGATCACCTAAGATGTATACAGGTGCTCATTGGGTTATGAGTACACCGGACAGGACTCGCCGGGAATCTGCTAGTTAGTACTATACCTATCGTCAGATAGCAGTTCCCTGGTGACATGTGTACAGGTTAGTTCATCGACCTGAGGTCGTCATTTGTCTCGTGTGAGTTCCCACTGTGCTTTGATTTCTACTCTACCATGGCTCAAAGGAGTCGTGCAAACAGGTAGTTTTTGGGTACAGTCCCGAGCCATATGGAGGCACGTGAACGGATCGGCAGGGGATTCATCTCTCCCGGTATTGGGGGCGAGATCGTGCTGTGTCTAGGAGAGCCATTACACAAAGCCCACGGCCGTGGCAGGAGATTTACTGGTAGGTACTCCAGTAGTATCTCAGGGTGTTATTGGGCTTCACTCCGACACGACTTATACTGCTATTGGGGGTCTGACGTTACTAGCCCCCTAGGCAGATATGCGATACTCATAGACGAACGGACCGGACTGTATATACATTGTCACTGTTAGGCTCAGTAGGGTTTCCGGATGAGTTCGCTCATCGGCCTCCCTTGAGGTCAGTCCATGGGCAGCCGTTACGCATAGCTAGTGCCGCTGACGGTTTGTGGTTAAACCCACTGCCAGGGTACTGACGAGTCATTAGAGTCCCCCATAGACAGTTTCCCAAGTTCGGGCGAAACGTTGTAGAGGCCGTATGGTTTTATAGCAGGGTTCGGAAAATGCACGTGCGTTTACGCACGTGTTATTTTTCGGGCAGATGATACTGGTCGGCTTTGGTTTAAGCCGGATCCGAGTATTGTATTGAGTAGATATAATATTTTTGTCTCAGTTGCATTTGTATTCGGTCGTAATACAAATGCGGGTATATTTATACAGTTACGGGGTTATCCTGAAAGTCGTTTCAGGATCACTTTTAGAAGTTGCCAGTTTCCAGTTTTTTATCAGCCGTCTTTTGACATTCGGTTAAAGACGGATTTATCTTTTCTTGGATGAGGGTGAGTCATGCTTCTAGAAGGTTCTAGAAATGGTGACTAGGGTGATGAGGTGGCGGGTGACTCATCTTTGCTTTAATGAATGGATGACTAGGTTTAGTGAGTCATTCATTTCATTAATTTGTTTTGTTTTGCTTTAGGATATTTGTTGTTGATCTTTGTTTATGGTCACCTCCTTGATTGCTCCTACACTCACCCTCCTCCTCCATATAAGTGGCCGGCCCCCTCTCCTCTCTCACACACTCACTTGAGTTTTCATTTGCAAAAGATTATGATAGTTTTCGGTGTATGGAATTCACAGCTCATTTCATTCCATCACCCGATTCCTTCGGCAACTCCATTAACCGATCGTCCACGGACTTGGACGAAGTGAGACAAAGTCATCTACTCATTCTCTACATCATTCTTGGTCGTCTCTTTTAGCAAACTTGACGACCGAGTTGCCTCGAGTCAGAGGCGGGAGCCCGTTTAAAGAATCAGTGACGTGGTGCCACCTGGACGAGCAGATCGAAGATCGACGAGATCGGAGAAGCCGCAACGGAGCGTGGGATGATGGTTAAAGAACGGAGGACTCAGATCGTTCGGTATAACCTTTCTACACTCTTTACAGTTTGTTAGTTTAGCAATAATGGCAGATCCGGGTTAAAGTATACGATAGCGCCAGCTAAAAGTTTTTTGTTCCGCATTTGGCGTCTGTAGACGGCCGGGGCGCTACCGTAGACTTACACAACAATTGCACCAATCTTTATAGTTAAAGACATATCACCCTATCCCTGTTGGGGTAAAAATTTACACCCCGGTTGACCAAGTCAAAATCAAAGTCAACCCCAAGCCAGGTGGGCCCAAGCCCAGGTCAAGCGGGCCCATGCCCAAGTCGAGCCCGCGGCCAGCCTCCCCGTGCAAACAACAAAATCATGTATTAAATAATTTTTATGTAATTGTTTATGTATGAATGTAAACAAAATGGGCATAAAGCCAATATTTTGTAAGCCCATGGCTTATGTGCAAAAATGAAATGGCACATGAGCCATGGGATGGCTAAAATGCCATTTTTGTAAAGCCCAAGGGGCTATATGTAAATATGTAAGCCTATAAAAGGCAACATGATGATGAATAAAATAACACTTTTTCCATTCTCTCAAAAACCTAGGGTTTGTACATCTTTTCCTTTTCTAAAGGATTCAAACCTTTTTTCTTTCTTTGAATTAAATCAAGAGTTTTACTCTTCCTTTTCCAAAACAAGATAGTTTTTCACCACCAAACCCACAAAGGGGAATTTGGATCTGTCTTTAGATCCCAGAAAGGAGAGATTTTGAGATCTCACATCTCTTGATCTTCAAGATCCAGCTAACAGAGGAGGAGGAAGAAGAACCCCTTCCATTAACCCCAAAAACACACTTAGGAGTCCAACTCCACTCTGATTTCTCTTCCGAGAATCTTTTTAGGCTAAAAGCCTCTTTTCCTCGCCGGCGCTCAAGCGCAGAGCGCCCACATGCCGACACGTGGCACGCTCGCACAACAGCGCCCTGCGCTCGAGCGCAAAGCGCCCACGCGCCGACACGTGGCGCGCTTGCGCTCAAGCGCACAGCGCTCTGGCGCAAGTTGCCCCCGTGCCGATACATGGCGCGCTTGCGCTCAAGCGCACAGTGCTCTGGCGCAAGTCGCCCCCGTGCCGACACGTGGCGCGCTTGCGCTCAAGCGCCCAGCGCTCTGGCGCAAGTCGCCCCCGTGCCGACACGTGGCGCACTTGCGCTCGAGCGTCAGGCGCTGAAGCGCAAAACGCTCACGTGGCGCGCTTGCGCTACAACGCCCTACGCTCAAGCGCAGAGCGCCCACGTGCCGACACGTGGCACGCTAGCGCCTGAGCGCACAACACCTGGGCGCACAGCGCCCAAGGCGCTGGCCCCACGCATCCTTTGGATGCCTTTTCCCCCTCTTTCTTTTATATATATATGCACACACACATACACCACGACATTGTCCCTGTTAGAAAAAAATTTCTAACGGGGCGCTGCCCCGCACCCCGCAAGGGGGCTGCTAGCCCTCTTAACCCCCAGCCCGCTATCCGGGTAGCGGGACCCCCGTAAAAACTCTGCGTGGCTCCCGATATATCCAAAAACCCCTTTCAAAACACAACACACGCACACCGCACATTGAGTTCGCATGACCAGTTTAACCCGTTAATCGGAGGTTCCCTCGCCCCAAAGGCGAGGGGTAATTAACGGCAGCTTAGTCCGCGGCTGCCGGAGATTCGGATCCCCACAATCAATAAACCCCGGCCTACCCCAGGCAGGGGGAATCTGTAGTACGCCTGACAAGCGCGCGCGTATTCCCATCTTAATGGGGTGACGAAAAACACCCTACAGACTCTGGCACGCCCGGTGGGACCAATCTCTCCTTCCATATTTCGGGTTAAACGTTCATGCGAACTCAATCAATATACATGTCTGTATTTATACTAAAATAATGCTCTTTCATGCAGGTTTTCAAGCAATCACCTCTCAACAATGTCTCCGAGGATGATCTCCGCTCTCAGCACGGCTCCCGTCTCCTACACGATGAGGATAGACTCTAGGACGGTCCTCCCGGCCAGTCTCGGGCGACAATGGGAGGAGCCGCTGCTACCATTCAGCTCTATTATATTCATACCAATTGGCTCCATCCCAGCTCCTCAAGCTCCAGCAACAGACAAACCGGTCTCGAAAGGCAGGAGACCAAATGTGGTGATCTCGAGGGCGCCCTAACCCAAACGCAAGTCGGTGTCTGAACGACTTTCCTTGGCCCCAGCTGGGGGCAAGGCCATCAACACCGACAAAGCAACAAGGCCTCTCGAGCAAGCTCCGGCGGTGCCCTTGACAACTGCTCGATCGGGTATCTTCTCTAAGCTCCCCATCACTCAGCCTATGGCGGCTCCCCGAAGAGCAGAAGCCTGCCAAGCGCTTAAGGCAGAGAAGCTGAGGCGGAAGAGGCTCAGATATAGAGCCAACAAAAGGGCTAGGGCTCTGGCCATATTAAAATTTATGAATTTCCAAAGCCCGGACCGCTCCGCGAAACCAGCTGCCAGTGATGAAAGAATGGCTGAATGTGTTATCCATATTGTCTACATGGCCGGACATGAAGAAACGAACCCTCCTCTTCTTCACAGCCATGGTGATGATATGGTTGACGCTACCCAGCATCGGCTCGATCTAAATGATGAAGAGCCCGCTCAGGCCGATAAGCCAGAGGAGCCCGTGGTTCCTATGGAATTGAGCTCAGGCAATAAAGATTACCCGGTTGTCATAGCCGGAACTACAGAACAAGCATTATTCCAATGGCTTCAAAGGCAATTTCAGGACAGGGATGAGAAGATGGCCGAGGTCTATTCCAAAGTCGACGAGCTGGAAAACGTCGTGGCAGATCTCGCGACCCAAGTCGCCCGATTGCAATTACAGCAGAATCAAATTTTGGCTCATGAGCCAGGGATTGATACCCAGGGGCAGCCAACTGATATCCCTTTCAACCTAAAAGCGGAGCGCCTTCGCGAAAAACGGCCGCAATCAGCCTCCAGTCCCTCCGATACATACGCCGGGGGGGAATCGCCTCTGAAAGAGAAGCTGGAAAAGGTCTATTCCTTCAAGAGAGAAAAGGTCCACAAGATATTTAGGGACGCCCTAAGAAACGATCTACAACTGCCAGAATCAAAGAGACCGCAAGAAGAGAATATGACCGACGGCCCAAAATATTGCCCCTATCACAGGGTGATAGGTCATGCCATTGAGGACTGTTTCGTCTTCAAAAATTGGGTCGAAAGGCAATACAAGATGGGAGAGATAGAACTGTCTAAAGGCGTGTTAGCAAACAGTCAAGCTACGACCGCCGATTTCATGCAAATGGAGACCGAAGCCTTTCGGGAACCTAATCCTCCCAGACATGTGCCATTATCTGAAAAGGGTGAACCAAAGACCGATCGGCCTCGAGGACCAGCATCAGTAAAGGCACCTACTCCAATGGAGAGAAAGAAGAAGGTATACTCCTTCAGGAGGGATGAAGTCCGCAAAATATTCATGGACGCCTTGAACAACGGTCTGCAACTGCCTGTTCCAAAGAGGCCACAGGAAATGGACATGACCGGAAATCCCATATACTGCCCATATCATAGAGTGGTGGGTCATACCATCGAAGACTGCTATATTTTCACAGATTGGGCAGAGGACCTATATAAGCTTGGAAAAACCTCACAATCCTCGGATGTATCGGCAAGCCACAGAGCTAGGTCATCAACACAGCTCCGCCAAGATCAAAGTTCAAGGAGCTGGGATAAGCAAAAAGGACCACCACGTCGTTAAACTGGGAATGATGACCACCACGTTGTTAAACTGGGAACCATCGACCTCTAAGTCGTTAAACTGGGAATGTAAAAAAATATATATGTATGTAAATAAACAAAAAATGTGTAAATAAAAGAAAAATAAAGAAAAGCCGAAATGATGGGACAACTCACAAAAAAAAATCAGCGAGTAAAGATAAACATGAAAATAAAGCCGAAATGATGGGGCAACCGCGAATAAATAGCCGAAATGATAGGGCAATCGTGACCTTCGCGATAAGAAAAGCTGAAATGATAGAGCAAACGCGGTAAAACAAAACAACTGGTGAATGATGAGTTGCTCCTGGTACCATATTCCAGTGCAGCAATGCAGACGCCAACAAAAATCCATTTTTTCAAAATTCTTCCGGCCCTACGGCCAATCCCCAAATTGACTGCCGTATACAATCCACGGGCTCAAATAATTCTCATCATACCCATGCCCCACCGTAATCACCAGTTACGCGGCTGGTCTCCGCCTTTGGAGTTATGCTCCATTGAGAAGACCCACTCATGTGTCCTCACGATACATGAGGAGAACAAACCTTTGTGGGATCCTTACGACTCACAAAGGAAAAACACACTTAGGAGTCCTCACGACTCCTAAGGAGAAAATACACCTGCAGGATCCTCACGACTCGCAGGGAGAAAATTCTTTTATGGGACCCTCACGGCCCATAAAATTGAAAAGCCTTAGGCGATAGGGACCTAAACCCGTCTCCTAAGCCATCGCTCCGCCAACAAGAGTAGGCAAATGATGAATTGCTCCTGGCACCTCTTCTTCAGTGTTAGCAACGCTGATGCCGGCCCCTACCCCAAAATTCCAAGCTCGCCATCAATAGACCCCTAAGTCTTTAAACTGGAAACAGATGACCTCCAAGTCGTTAAACTGGAAACAGATGACCACCAAGTCGTTAAACTGGAAACAGATGACCTCTAAGTCGTTAAACTGGAAACATTAGACCTCTAAGTCTTTAAACTGGAAATAGAAGATCTCTAAGTCTTTAAACTGGAAACAGATGACCGCTAAGTCGTTAAACTGGGCACAATAGACCCCTAAGTCTTTAAACTGGAAACAGATGACCTCTAAGTCGTTAAACTGGAAACAGTAGACCTCTAAGTCTCTAAACTGGAAACAGATGACCAACAAGTCGTTAAACTGGAAACAGATGACCACCAAGTCGTTAAACTGGAAACAGATGACCTCTAAGTCTTTAAACTGGAAACAGATGACCTCTAAGTCGTTAAACTGGAAACAGTAGACCTCTAAGTCTCTAAACTAGAAATAGATGACCACCAAGTCGTTAAACTGGAAACAGATGACCACCAAGTCGTTAAACTGGAAATAGATGACCACCAAGTCGTTAAACTGGAAACAGTAGACCTCTAAGTCTCTAAACTGGAAACAGATGACCACCAAGTAGTTAAACTGGAAACAGATGACCTCTAAGTCTTTAAACTGGAAACAGATGACCTCTAAGTCGTTAAACTGGAAACAGTAGACCTCTAAGTCTCTAAACTGGAAAAGGATGACCACCAAGTCGTTAAACTGGAACCAGATGACCACCACGTCGTTAAACTGGAAACAGATGACCGCTAAGTCGTTAAACTGGGCACCACAGACCCCTAAGTCTTTAAACTGGAAATAGATGACCGCTAAGTCGTTAAACTGGAAACAGTCGACCTCTAAGTCATTAAACTGGGAACGAGGGAAATCCACTCATGTGTCCTCATGATACATGAGGACAACAAACCTTTATGGGATCCTTACGACTCACAAAGGAAAAACACACTTAGGAGTCCTCACGACTCCTAAGGAGAAAATACACCTGCGGGATCCTTATGACTCGCAGGGAGAAAATGCTTTTATAGGACCCTCACGGCCCATAAAATTGTAAAGCCTTAGGCGATAGGGATCTAAACCTGTCTCCTAAGCCATCGCTCCCCAATCCCCAAGTGGCGAATGATGAATCGCTCCTGGTACCATATTCCAGTGCAGCGATGCAGACGCCAACCAAATCTCAAAAAATTTCCGGCCCTACGGTCTGGATCATACATCCTGCAAAACCGTATACAATCCACGGGCGTAAACAATCCCAATCTTTCCCAAGTCCTACCGGTGAGACCACATTCAAAGTCCCACCAAAAATAATAAAATAAAAATAAAAAATAAATAAATAAATAAATAATAAAAAAAGGTATGTTCACAAGCAAAATGGGCACGGATGAAAACCCGAAAGGGCTCCGTGAGTAAAAAAAGCAGGACTGCCGGCGAGTTTGTGAAAACCCGAAAGGGTGCAAACTCGTAAAAGAAAAAAGGAGATGAAATGCACTCACAAAGTCCTCTCGACTTTGTGAGGAGAAAATTCCCGCGTGAGATCCTTACGACTCACAAAGGAGCGACACACTTAGGAGTCCCCACGACTCCTAAGGAGAAAATACACCTACGGGATCCTTACGACCCGTAGGGAGAAAATGCTTTGTGAGACCCTTACGGCTCACAAAATTGAAAAGCCCTAGGTGATAGGGATCTAAACCTGTCTCCTAAGCCACCAATTCCCAAATCCTTCCGAGGCAAATGATGGGTTGCTCCTGGCGTTATTCCAGTGCAGCAATGCAGATGCCAAACAAAAACCCCAATTCCCAAATCCTCTCAAAGACGGATGATGATTCGCTCCTGGTACCATATTCCAGTGGAGCGATGCTGATATCGACTCAAATCAAACAAATCAAACCAACCAATTCCAACATCGACCTCTGCGTCAACCAGCGACACTCCGCGCCGGGGAAAAGTCGATCAGCGACACTCCGTGCCGGGGAAACGTCAACCCGACACTCCGCGCCGGGGAAAAGTCGATCAGCGACACTCCGTGCCGGGGAAAAGTGAACCCGACACTCCGCGCCGGGGAAAAGTCGATCAGCGACACTCCATGCCGGGGAAAAGTCAACCCGACACTCCATGCCGGGGAAAAGTCGATCAGCGACACTCCGTGCCGGGGAAAAGTCGACCAGCGACACTCCGTGCCGGGGAAAAGTCGACCCGACACTCCGCGCCGGGGAAAAGTCGATCAGCGACACTCCGTACCGCGGAAAAGTGAACCCGACACTCCGCGCCGGGGAAAAGTCGATCAGTGACACTCCGTGCCGGGGAAAAGTCAACCAGCGACACTCCGCGCCGGGGAAAAGTCGATCAGCGACACTCCATGATGGGGAAAAGTCAACCCGACACTCCACGCCGGGGAAAAGTCGATCAGCGACACTCCGTGCCAGGAAAAATTCAACCCGACACTCCGCGCCGGGGAAAAGTCGATCAGCGACACTCCGCGCCAGGGAAAAGTCGATCAGCGACACTCCGTGCCGGGGAAAAGTCAACCCGACACTCCGTGCCGGGAAAAAGTCAACCAGCGACACTCCGCGCCGGGGAAAAGTCGATCAGCGACACTCCGTGCCGGGGAAAAGTCAACCCGACACTCCGCGCCGGGGAAAAGTCGATCAGCGACACTCCGTGCCGGGGAAAAGTCAACCCGACACTCCGCGCTAGGGAAAAGTCGATCAGCGACACTCCGTGCCGGGGAAAAGTCAACCCGACACTCCACGCCGGGGAAAAGCCGATCAGCGACACTCCGTGCCGAGGAAAAGTCGATCAGCGACACTCCGCGCCGGGGAAAAGTCAACCAGCGACACTCCGCGCCGGAGAAAATTCGATCAGCGACACTCCGTGCCGGGGAAAAGTCAACTAGCGACACTCCGCGCCAGGGAAAAGTCAACCCGACACTCCGCGCCGGGGAAAAGTCAACCCGACACTCCGTGCCGGGGAAGAGTCGATCAGCGACACTCCGTGCCGGGGAAAAGTCAACCCGACACTCCGCGCCGGGGAAAAGTCGATCAGCGACACTCCGCGCCGGGGAAAAGTCAACCCGACACTCTGCATCGGGGACACGTCAACAAGCGACACTCTGCATCGGGGAAACGTCCAACACAGACACTCCGGGTCAGAGAAACGTCTACCACGGACACTCCATCTCGGAGACGCGTCAAGCGCCGACCGTCCAAGTTGCAAAAAGGGCAGAACCGACCGTCCATGTCGTAAAAAGGGCAGTGCATCCCAAAAAGTGGGAACCAAAGCAAGTCGCTTCCACGCAAAAGAAGATCCATCAATTTCATGCACACGACCCACATATGCTGTATGCATTTATTGATGGGGGGCAATTTGTTGGGGTAAAAATTTACACCCCGGTTGACCAAGTCAAAATCAAAGTCAACCCCAAGCCCAGGTCAAGCGTGCCCATGCCCAAGTCGAGCCCGCGGCCAGCCTCCCCGTGCCAACAACAAAATCGTGTAATAAATAATTTTTATGTAATTGTTTATGTATGAATGTAAACAAAATGGGCATAAAGCCAATATTTTGTAAGCCCATGGCTTATGTGCAAAAATGAAATGGCACATGAGCCATGGGATGGCTAAAATGCAATATTTGTAAAGCCCAAGGGGCTATATGTAAATATGCAAGCCTATAAAAGGCAACATGATGATGAATAAAATAACACTTTTTCCATTCTCTCAAAAACCTAGGGTTTGTACATCTTTCCCTTTTCTGAAGGTTTCAAACCTTTTTTCTTTCTTTGAATTAAATCAAGAGTTTTACTCTTCCTTTTCCAAAAACAAGATAATTTTTCACCAAAAAACCCACAAAGGGGAACTTGGATCTGTCTTTAGATCCCAAAAAGGAGAGATTTTGAGATCTCACATCTCTTGATCTTCAAGATCCAGCTAACAGAGGAGGAAGAAGAAGAACCCCTTCCATTAACCCCAAAAACACACTTAGGAGTCCAACTCCACTCTGATTTCTCTTCCGAGAATCTTTTTAGGCTAAAAGCCTCTTTTCCTCGCCGGCGCTCAAGCGCAGAGCGCCAATGTGCCGACACGTAGCGCGCTCGCACAACAGCGCCCTGCGCTCGAGCGCAAAGTGCCCACGCGCCGACACGTGGTGAGCTTGCGCTCAAGCGCACAGCGCTCTGGCGCAAGTCGCCCCCGTGCCGACACGTGGCGAGCTTGCGCTCAAGCGCACAGCGCTCTGGCGCAAGTCGCCCCCGTGCCGACACGTGGCGCGCTTGCGCTCAAGCGCCCAGCGCTCTGGCGCAAGTCGCCCCCGTGCCGACACGTGGCGCACTTGCGCTCGAGCGTCAGGCGCTGAAGCGCAAAGCGCCCACGTGCCAACACATGGCGCGCTTGCGCTATAGCGCCCTGCGCTCAAGCGCAGAGCGCCCACGTGCCGACGCGTGGCACGCTAGCGCCTGAGCGCACAGCACCTGGGTGCACAGCGCCCAAAACGCTGGCCCCACGCATCCTTTGGATGCCTTTTCCCCCTCTTTCTTTTATATATATATATATATATATACACATATGCATACATATGTGCACACACACATACACCACGACATTGTCCCTGTTAGAAAAAAATTTCTAACGGGGCGCTGCCCCGCACCCCGCAAAGGGGCTGCTAGCCCCCTTGACCCCCAGCCCGCTATCCGGGTAGCGGGACCCCCGTAAAAACTCTGCGTGGCTCCCGATATATCCAAAACCCCCTTTCAAAATACAACACATGCACACCGCACATTGAGTTCGCATGACCAGTTTAACCCGTTAATCGGAGGTTCCCTCGCCCCAAAGGCGATGGGTAATTAACGGCAGCTTAGTCCGCGGCTGCCGGTGATTCGGATCCCCACAATCAATAAACCCCGGCCTACCCCAGGCAGGGGGAATCTATAGTACGCCTGACAAGCGCGCGCGTATTCCCATCTTAATGGGGTGACGAAAAACACCCTACAATCCCAGTTCTCTACCTTTCTGTAGCCCATGTAACTGATTACATATGCGGGATTCTGATCCGGTATCTCATACCAAGGACGTAAAGAACACTGAGAAACAGTTCTCTGTAACGAACACACCCGAAGAAGATACATCAATCATGCACTTTCTTCGTTTTGGCGGCATGGGAATCCTGGTATTCCCCTATTACCTGCTCGGTCTTATAACAATTATAAGGTTGAGCGGGACCAACGTTCCCCAGATAAGTATAACAAGCGGGTTCGGTCAATACATCTATATTATTATCTTGATTAAGGTGTGACATGGTCGCTACCTGGATAGAGAGATAAGAAAACACTCTGCATGCGCTCTTGCATGATTAGATTGGTTATATATTTTATCTAATCAGGATGGCTCCCACTATTTTTATCAAATCTTCCTTCAAACCCTAAAAGGAAAGACTGGCCGGAATTAATTATACCCTACAAGTTCGTCAATCTTTCAGCCAGGCCAGTGCCGGTACTTTGAGGGGGGTTCCCCGTGCTTTCGCACGGACCTAATTAAAATAAACCTTGTTTTCCCAGGGGCGTAACCCCGTTGACACCTTCTAGACACCTACTAGATCGGCTAATTGTAAAGTGCAAAACTCTCCCAGGAGTAACAATTACTCGTAGTGGGTATCAGGATCCAACTATCTCATAGAAGGTATGCAATCTCATTACAAATTTCAACACTTGAAACTCCCGATAATGGTTTTTACCCCTAGTACGTATGACCTTAACTATGGTCAACATATCATAAGCACTAGTCAAGTTCTACCCGTCATTTCATAATTAATTAGGCCCACCCACATGACCCTCATCTATGGTCGACATAATCATATGACTGTCCTAACTAATCGCATCATATGTTGTATAGGAAGACAACACTTAGCTACTGTATACTACGTCTTGACTATGGTCAACATACGCAGTACGAATACTAAGTACTCTACTTCCTAAAATGACAGAGTGTTGCGGATGGTTTTTATGAAAACCTTTAACGCTTTAAACTTGATATCGTTGCAGAATAAAATGGTTTTAAAAGGAGTGTCTTAAGCTCCGCTTTTTGAAACTTTGCTTTTTTGTAAAAAATCGAATGGGTTTCAAATCCGATTCTACAACATCTTTAGGTTTATTTTCTTTCATTAATCTCATTAATGAATGTCCCATCATTTAAGTTACCTAAGCATCACAGATAAATACAACGTACGCTTATGTCATCCGCATTCGCCACGAAGTCTCGTCGTGTACCGTTAGGTTAGGTAACTAACGGCAGAGCGGGGCAGGGCTAGTGCGGGTGAAAAACATAAGCAACGCCTATAATATATCATATATATTATATAATGTATCCATCTCAGAATATAAAGTGATCACATCACAGAATATCAGCAGCAGAAGATAACATATGAAATATTGGATATAGTAGGATTTCCGTGTTTTAAGTTAAGCCGGTATAAAACACGGATTCCACGGTCGTGACGAATAGCTAATCCCACATCCCAAGACCCCTACGAGAGTGGCAAGAAACCCTACTAATTCTAGAGTTAGGAGACCCGGACTCGACTCTTCGAGATGGCCTCCCACTGGACTCTAGAACCCGGTTACTTGTGCTCCCCTCTTTGGGTCTATCCTAATGCGGAAAAGTAAATAATATACATCAACGGTGACATCTTCCTCAACCTGGAAGTGCCCCAATAAAAGAATATTACATACAAGTTTTTACATGAATGAAAATAAAAAACTCTCATCTCACATAAAAACCCCGGCTATTCAAACATGACGATCCAATATAACATATCACAGTAACACATAACATCGCATGTCATCAACGTAAGTAAATATGCGTATCCTAATTATCGTTGGCATATAGCAACGAAACCGGCGATACACCACATATTACACTTACGGTCGCAGAAAAGAAAATGAAAACTACAACAGTTGGAATCCGCAACCACCTTAGACATCATAAACCCGAAATATCTCACATTCCGGATTTCATGCCTAACAATATGAATTCCTTAGACATCACATGCCTAACAATTATAAACCCCGCATTTTAGTCTCGATATTGAAAACACTTTCCAATAACAAGTCGGGCAATTCAACAAGATTCCCGACATCCTGATCGAATGCTCGTCGGAAACTTAGTAGACGGCCATACCCTCGATGCCGTCGACGAAGTGCACTCAGGCGAAACACCGTGGCCGCGAGCACCCGGACGGATGCTTTTGGAAATGGAGTTCTCCTATAGTCACTTGGTCGGGGCTATGGGGGTGGTTATCTAGTAAGGTTACCCGGCGAGTATCCGCGTACGCTACGTGATTGCGACGGACTTTTGATCACATCAAAATCCCGTGGCAACCGATCAAATGAGACTAAATTGCTAGATTTATAAAATTCAAATATTGTGGATTCCAAGTATTGTATCCCATCACAAATATCCGGACGACGTTAAAATTTTCAATCGATTAATCAAAGTCCCACAATTCTCCGAGAGCTCAACACTTTAGCACAGTTCAAAAATACCCAGAATCATGCCATAACACCTATGGACCAACCATAGGAGGGCAAGCCCAAGCCTCATTAATGGCACCGCGGAACTGCTGCAAACCCTGAGGTTCGAAAGCGGTTCCATGGTCATTATATCGAGTTAGGGTTTCATTCTTCTAGAGGGTCCACAGAATTGCTTGCATGATTTTCTGAATACCTTAAACTTGGAAAAATAGGTTTTTGACATTCGATCGAACTTTTTAACTTCGCCTAGATAACATGTGAAAACCCGAAACCATATTAAACTATGAATATGAAACACTCCGAATTGCCTATACAGTAAGACCGCATCACATGAAATCTTAGAAAAAACAAGCAACACCCGAAACACCACACCCCGGAGCCTGGAACACAGAAAAAATTTGAGGCCAAAAAAACCATAACTAGGCCGAGCTGGCCGGTTTTTCTCATGTTTTGGCTGGCCACTTTGCAAGAAAATGGGCTCAAATTTCTTGTGTGTTTATGCCATATCTCATACAACATTCTGCACTTGTTTAAAAAAAATTCGAGGTCATTTAAAAATCGACAGAAACTAGGTTTCGATGTTTCAAGTTTCGGAGTAGTTTCAGTTTCATAATCTAACAAACATTGTCTAATACTCTAGCCCGACTCTGATATCACTGTTGGGATTCCTTAGCATCCTACTGAGTTTTCACAGCAACTACCATGCCAATTTCAAATTTTCTAGAGTGCTAATGAAGCCTAACCTAGGATCTAGCTAGAGTGAATAGACAATATAAATGCCACGACCCGAAATATTAGCTCGTGACCAGCACTTAAATCACGCAATTTCTAAAGGCGTAACGTAATTCAAGTAAGCTGAAACCCAAAAACCTAAACCTTTTTAAGAAAATAAAAGAGGTGCAGTTTTGAAATAAAAGTATAATGAAATCAAGTTTTCTTAAATGCATAGGAAAGGAACATGAATAATGGAAGTGAACTTTTCTAGTTTGAAAACATGTTTCGTCTTTTGAAAAATTTGGGCAGCACCTCCTTTGTATTTTTTGATCCAAAACCACAATACATAATGAAATAAAAGGCATCCCCAAACGGGAGCTAGCTCTTCGCCAATCGGCGGATCCACAACCACGCAAAGCATAAATATAAGTATACGACGCCCAACGGTGAAGATCAACATCAAAAAAAATAAAGAATAAAGCGAGAAATCAACCCAAAAGGCGAACATAAAACCCATCGCTCAAGTCTCGCAACTGCAAGTCTCACTAAGTCTCATTACTTATACAAATTCTAGTTTGATTTGATGGAGTTGACTAGATATAATATGAAATATAAATACAAGAGTGTGTACGATACGAATGTCCCACCTACCAAAGCAATCACCCGAAAGCAACTGTGTGCCAGCGATGCCGCTAACGATCCATGCGGTCAACCTGCAAGAACTGTGGCATAACGGGGGTGAGTTGCCAACTCGTGTGTAGAAAACATCAACAAGTAGAAATCGAATAAACAATGACTCCTAGGTCATCTGTATCATAAAGGTAATACTATGATATCTAGGGCGATCGGGTCCGTATATGTGCCAACACTAATATCAATGTCAAACAGCATGCGGGTATCATCCAACAATATAATCAATGTCTGTATGCATATGGATCCCGTCCACGTGTCAACCAATGACACAACCACATCATGCATGTAAATATCATAAAAGCATATGCATGGAAGTATGAGGATATAAATCAACGTGTGTCCCTCGCGACACATCAAAATCATGGAACCCGGGTGTCCAGTATCGACACTCGAAAACATCATGAAACCCGTGTCCAGCATCGACACGTAAATCCTCATATCTCGGGCTCCATCGGTCCGGATCGGCCCACGGGCTCCGTCAGTCCGGATCGGCCCATATCATCTCGCGACTCCGGTCGGTATCCTCCGGATATCCGCCGAGCCTAACCAATCACCAGTAGGTAGTGGTCCCTCAGCCAGGCTCACCGTCTACTACACAGCAAATCCATTCTCGTCCCGGGGTACCATACCGGGTCCACCATATACCCACAATCGGCCTCATCCAGCTCCTCGAATCGGATTTCACATGTCACACGTCTCAAAACCGAGAAAACGCGTGGTGGACGCACTAAGATATCATATCAAGAGAAACCGGATTTTTAAAACAGGTCTTGCTTTCTTTTGAAATAGCCACGGTTCTCAAATCTAGAAATCTTATGAAAACAGCATATCTCAATGCGTAAAATCGTAAAGCATGATGTATGCGACATATAACCGAATGTGAGCATATCCGTATATCATGCAACATGGAACAGTGATGTGACATATTAAGGGAAAACCGCTCTTTTAAATGATTCCAGTTTTAAAAATATATCCCGCGGTTCCCAAATTCTCCAAGTCCAATGCAATATCGTATAAAGGTGCATATGCAACTATAGCAAGTAAATCGTGCAAGGAGTCATATCATGATGCAGCAAATCCTACTGTGTAGTGACATGGCAATTATCGATGATGAAGTGTGTGAGACGGCAAATCTGTGTACGTGTAACATATGCATCATCGATAATGGTGTAAGTGTACTAGCACAGGTGTATGCAATGCAATGAGAATAACACGAATGCAGCATAAGGTAAATCATATGCAAATACTGACGGGTATACGTATCTAACATGACCGAGTCGGTGAATCTAACCATCGGCATATAGCCTCATGACATTATGTATGGAATAATCCATCGTACGGCATCCTCTAGTCAAGGGTATGGATCAATCATCGAACCCAACTCATCACGTACGGAAAATCATCGTACGACGGCACTGAACCATTGGGGATCCTATCATCCTATATAACAATGAGGGGTACGGACCTAACGTCTCGTACGGCAATCACTCATGTTTCACGACATTCTATATATATCTATATACCTATGTCCCAAGTCACATCCATAACAATCTCGTATTAGGGGACCGGCAAGGTAACAATCATCTCAATCGACTCGCATCCGTATACCAACATATCATCATATCACATGTCAAAACATATTCTTTTTTCATCGCATTTATATCTCACATAAGGTCAATTTTACATGTACATTCTACCTTTACTATAAACATAAGTATCTAATCTAACATACACACCCGAACCATACAAACAGTTTTTGAAAGATGCGAATCGTAATTTTGAAAGTAGGGGCTACGGTGTTTTTAAGGAAAAGATATCATTTGAAAATCCGTAACGTCCCTCAATGTATTTGTTTAAAAGATGCATACTGTAATATTTCAGAAAAATAAAATATTATTTTTGGGAATTTTTATAATTAAATAATAAATATTATGAATATTTTAATAGTGCGGTATAATTAAATACATATAAATTGGGGAAAAATTGGAAAAATTATAGAAATTACTGAAATGAGAGGGCTTTATGTGATTTATGCAAATTATAAATTTTTATGATTTATTATATTCACTTTAATGCTAATCGCGATTAAATATCGCTAATCTTGCATTTATCCGGTTTTGTGCACATGACATGTACCATGTCACATTTTTCACACTTATTACATTTTCCTACATGGTTTTCTCTTCATTTTCATTCATGATTTTGGTTTTATGTGAGAAGAGAAAAGTAAAGGAAAAGAAAACAAAAGAAAAGAAAAAGGATATTAGTAAAGAATTGGGTATGGGCATGAGAGAGAGAGGTGGGGGGTTAACTTTGACTTGGCCATTCCCTCTTCACTTCAACACCTTCATCATCTCTATCCTCACTTCACCATGGCTACTGCCCTCCTCCCTCCACCACCTCAAACCCTCGCTTCTTCAAGAAAAATCCATCAAAATATCATCCCCACTTCACTAAAAACATGCACAAGCTCACAATAAGCACTTTGGACCAAGAAAGGGTAGATTTTGAAGACTTGGGGCAGCTCAAGAAAATTCTTGAGTTACCAAATGAGGTAATTTCTGCACCATTAGAATAATATTTCAATTCCTTAAGCATCCATACAAGTTTAGAATCGATATTGTGTAGTTTAGCAAACTTTGAAAATTCCAAGTTAAGCTTAGGGTTTTGATTTGAATCCAAAGGTGAAATTGTGGCTTAGTAATGACCTTAGACCACTGTGGTGATTGCATAGTGGGCTAAACCATAGACTAGAACCCTGCGGCACGAAACCAGAAACCGCGATACCGTATTTTTCTGGAATTTGTGAAGGGAATTTGATATCTGCTAACACCCGGGGACACTAGGATTTTTTTTGCAAACACTGTGAGTCATGCAGGAACCCAGGAATCTACCCTGAAGACCAGAGCCCAAACCCTTGCACCCAGGCCGCAGATTTAATCCCTCTGGCCGCAATTTGCAGCCAGGGTAGGGGAGAATTGATCCGTGTTTGGTCCAGGGCTTTATCTCCAGTAAATTAGACCCTCCATATGTGCAAAATTGGCTAATTTCACTTAGGGTAAAATCTGGGACCATTTTCTTGAGTTGCTGCATTGTTTTGCGACTTTGTTTTAATTAGGGATTTGGTGTTTGATTTTGTGTTCCGTCGTCTGATGTTTGTACGTCAGCGACGGGGGTTGTTTGGTGGTTTTGCAGGCGTAAGCTATAGGTTTTAACCTATGAGCGAAACGTGTGCCGTTTTGATTTTCCGACTTGATTTTGATACGCATTTGCGATTGTGTATTGGTTGTAGGTACCCCCACGTAGATTTCAAGATGGCAAGGATGAGCGTGGTGTCATCGACTCCAGCAAGCAAGGATCAAGGTGAGTAGATTATATCTACGGGGGAAGTCAGGCGGATGGCATATAGCACCCCCGCGGTTCGTAGTGTAATGTATGGTATATATTATATTGGTATATTTATACGTTATTGTGAGATTATGGTTATCTAGATAGACTTTGGGAGTCATGGATAATTTTAGTATAATTGGATGATTGTGTCGTTAGTTAGTTTAATCGTGAACCCTAGAATAAGGTTTACACCATCACGCACACCCATGCTTACTTTGTTTTACTTGTGCGTATTTGAGGATATGTATATACACACACACATAGGTATAAGACTATGTATACACATTTACGTATACCTATACATGGATGGTGAGGACTGTACATGGTACTTGGAGATGAGTCGATGAGATTATGCATGATGCCATGAGATTGGTGATATGTTTTGATTCGTATTATGAGATACGACATGAGATTATAGCGGGCCTTTAGGCGTGTGTTTCCATACACGCATATATATGCAGATGGTATCAGTTTGTACTAGACCTAGATCAGTACCCCCAGTTCATGAGATATGATGATAAAGATACCAGACAATTGATGAGAAAATATGATATTCGACCCGTACCCAGATTGGGATGCCGTACGATGGATTCACCATACGAGCTTTATATTGATGATAGATCCGCACTCTTGACTCGAGAATGTCATGTTGTATATTGTATCGTATGTGATACTATTGAGGCGGGATCACCGACTATTATATTTATATGTATCGACTCAGATTTAGGTGGTTTCCGTACCTTTTCGATTAGCCTGTTAGTTTAGTCCGGTAGTTTACTTATAGATGTTAGACTAGACTCGAGTCATACCTATTCCAAAACTAATGAATCGTGAGTATTTTAAAGACAGACCAAGGGATTCTACGGATATTTCAAAGGACGTATCTTTTCTTTAAAACACCGTAGCACTTTTTTTTTTTTCTAAACACCACGATTCGTGTTATTTCAAATGGAAAAACTGTATGACTCATATATATTAATGTAGGTTCTTCACTGTTGCGTTTATTATTCATTTTCCGCATATTCTTGTTATTCGCATCGCATTGCATGCTTAACTGTGTTTCATTGTTATATCGAAACCCATGCTGTCATGACACCAGCATCATTACCGATGATGCGTATGCTCCACGTACACCTGCTTGCCGGCTCACACACATCATCATCGATAATTGCCATGTCACTACACAGTAGGATTGCTGCATCATGATATGACTCTTTGCTCAATTTACTTGTTATAGTTACATATGCACCTTTTTACGATGCTGCATTTGACTTTAGAAAAGTTGGGAACCACAAGATATATTTTAAAAACTGAATTCATTTGAAAGAGCGGTTTTTCCCTTGATATGTGCATATCACTGATTCCATGTTGCACGATATACGAATATGTTTACAGTTCTGTTATATGTCGCATACATCATGCTTTATGATTATATGCATCGAGATATGTTGTTTTCATGAGATTTCTGGATTTGAGGATCGTGGTAGTTTCATGAAATTATGCATTATTTGAAAAACCCGGTTTCTCTTGATATGATATTTCAGCAACCACCATGAGTTTTATCGGTTCTAATATATATACCCCATGCGAGGAGGCGTCATGGGCCGTGGCGGGTACATGGTGGGGCCCGGAGGTACCCTAGAGCAAGAAAGGTATTTCGATGGACCACGCCGATGAGCCTGACAGGGGAACCATACCTACCGGTGATAGTATTGTAAGTCCACGTTGCTCACCCCGGTTCTTACGGGGAGGCGAAAACGGCGAAAAACAATGATTTTGGCGCAAGGCAACATGGATTAAAAGTCGGGATCTTTGCTAAACTAGAAACTAGTAAACACTTAGAGGTTTTAACTACTATGCTTGTAGAAAGTATACCTCACGGAACCGGTCCTTCGGGTCTTCATCCCGCTGTCCCACTCGTCCATCCAAGCTCCAAGCATCGATCCGGACCTTGGGCACCTCCGCGGCCTTCTTGAGTCGAAGACGATCCACCCGAGAGTTGTACACTAAGCTCTGCCTCAAGCCAAGGCAACTAGGGCAAAGTGATTGCTAGTCAAGAAACCCTAGAATGTGTAGAGGAGATGTATGGATGTATTTGTCTTTGTGGGATCTTTTTCTCTCAACACATGAGATCAAGAGGAGGAAGAAGAAGGAGAAAGCTTAGCAACCATGGAGCTTTTCTTTTCTTCTTATTTCAAGAGAGAGAATGAGAAGAGAATAATGAAAAGATTAAGCCCAAATGAAATGAACCATGGTTGCAATAATACACAATAATCATCATTACTAATCCTATCATGAAAGAGTTGATGGCACATTGAATTGACCATTATCATAACTCAAGAATTTAAAAAGAAAATAAAAGAAGAGTGTAGATCCCTCTTGAAGGTCAATGGTCAACACGGTCAATGGGTCAACAAAGTCAAGAGAGGTCTAAGTGGTCAAATGGTCAATGCAATTAGCCATCACAAATCTATCACTAAAAGGATTAGTAAACAATGTCTCCGGCTCATAATGGTTTTGAC
Source organism: Agapanthus africanus (assembly GCA_030015575.1). NCBI lineage: Eukaryota > Viridiplantae > Streptophyta > Magnoliopsida > Asparagales > Amaryllidaceae > Agapanthus > Agapanthus africanus. The sequence continues at coordinate 215,901,618 of JASDDO010000006.1, forward strand.
CAAACGAACTGTCAAAACCCTAATGAGTGTGCCACATTACGGTTTTGGCCGAACCAACTGCCAAAACCCTAATGGGGCACCTCCTCCTTCATCGCTCCTCAAAACTATGCATACACACCCGCATCCGCATTCCGTAGAATGCGAATGCACAGAAGACAAATCAAATCCATCTGTACAATACTAGGATCTGGCTTAAACCAAAGCCCACTAGTATTGCCTGCCCGAACAGCATACGCACACAAGTGCACGTAAGTGATCGTAGCCCTGCCGTAAAACCATACGGCCTCTACACGTTTCGCTCAATGCAGGGAAACTCTCTGTGTGGGACTCTAAAGACTCGACACTACGCTGGCAGTGGGTTTAACCACAGACCGCAAGCGGCACTAGCTGTACGTAACGGTCCCCAGGTAGATGTCGATAAGAAGGCCGACGAGGTAAACCCATCCGAACTCCTACTGAGCCTGTATGTGACAATCTCCGTACAGTCCGGTCTGTTCGTCTGATACATCGCATGGCGGGCCTAGGGGGGCGGTGAACGTCGGTCCCCTAATAGCGGTACAAGTCGTGTCGGAGTGTAGCCTAGAACACCCTGAGATAACACTGGAAACCTACCAGTATATCTCGCTTGCCCTAGCCAAGGACTACTTGTGTAATGGCTCTCCTAGACACAGCGCGATGTCAACCCCCAATACCGGGAGAGACGAATCCTGTCTAACCGTCACTGCCTCCAAGTGCTTCGGGACTGCACCCAACTACTACCTGTTTGCACGACTCCTTTGAGCCGTGGTAGGGTAGTAATCTAAGTAAAGTGGGAACACACTCGAGGCGAAGTGACAGTGTCAAGTCGGCGGACTAAGCTGTACTCATGTCACCTGGGAACTGATAACTGACGATAGGTATAATACCAACCAACAGTTCCCGACGAGTCCTGTCCAGTGTACTCGTAACCTAACGAGCACCCGCATACTATCTCAAGTACGACGTACTGACGGCTGTGGGATAGACCGTCTCCCCCGCTAAGATGAGAAGCGCATACGCTAGTCTACTCCGGAGTATCGATGCCCTGTCTCGATAGTCCAACGACTAGGGACCTGTATAAGGATGTGCTTATGGATTACCCAGCCCCCACGAATGTGAGCGCCATCACAATGCTGGTAATCAAGCAAAGATCCTAAGGGCTCTACTAATATGTATATAAGCGATATGTTAAAAGAAACACATGCACATATTGAAGTGGTGACAAACCAAGTAGCATACTACCATTTTGAGCAAGATTGTCTATACAGCTGTGAATATCCCAAGCTTCCATTAAGTAATATACAAGCTAGTATGATACAGTAATGGCCTCTAGGGCATATACACTAACAAGTATTTGGGCTCGGCGAATATCCGGAGAATACCGACCGGAGTCGAGAGATGATATGGGCCGATCCGAACTGACGGAGCCCGAGAGCCGATCCGGACTGACGGGGCCCAAGATATGAGGATTTACGTGTCGATGCTGGACACGGGTTTCATGATGTTTTCGAGTGTCGATGCTGGACACTCAGGTTCCATGATTTTGATGTGTCGCGAGAGACACACGTTGATTTATATCTTCATACTTTCATGCATATGCTTTTATGATATTTGCGTGCATGATGTTGTTGTGACATTGGTTGACCCATGGACGAGATCCACATGCATACAGGCATTGATTACATAGTTGGATGATATCCACATACTTATAGACTTCATGATATAGTTGACACTGATTTTATGTTGATTACATTGATCACACCTCATGTTTAGGATATGTTGTTACCTGAGGCACTGACATGAGCACTTGGTATTCACTTTTGTATAGATGTTTACCCTTGCCACCTTATCATGCTTCAGACTTTATCTATATATTACTGATCGTTTTGACCTAGGATTGAGTCATACTTACGATTTCTGCTCTGTGATGTTTTCTACTCATGAGTTGGCAACTCACCCTCGTTATGCCACAGTTTCTTGCGGGTTTTGCCGTACAGGTTTCTTTGCGGCTTTCTGGCACACTGCTCCTTTCCGGGTGATTGCTTTGGTAGGTGGACTCACTTGTATCGTGACCACCCTTGTATTCTTTTTTTAATCAGTTGTATCTAGTAACTCCATCAACCAGACTTGTATATTTATTAGACTTAGAAGACCAGTGTATATTCTTTCGACCTTAGAGTCGCGTGTTGTATTATTATGGTTTTCTTGATGATTTGAGTTTCCTTTGAGTTTTGATCCTCGCCCTTCGGCGTTGTATATTTTATTGCTTGCGTGGTTGTGAACGTCAATTGACGAAGAGCTAGCTCCCGCTTGGGGATGCCCTTATTTCATATTATGCGTGTTGTACCCTTTTGGGGCCAGTATTTACAAAGGAAACTCTGCCAAAATTTTCAGAAAAGACTTGAGATTTTAAAAATGCATACTTCGACTTATGTTCTTAAAACCACTTGCTTTAAAACATGTTTTCTTCACTTCTTTCTTAAAATGGTTTAGATTTCTGGGATTTCTTGGCTTACTTGAATTAGATGGGGTCCTATAGACTTCATATGATTCAAGTGCCAGTCACGTGCCATTTAGGGTCGTGACACATATGATTCTTCAGTTTGGAAATAGGTATGGTTCGGATGACACATCTACGTCGGCTATCTAGTCCTATAGTACCCTAAACGGCAATATCATCAAGCATCATCCTCAAATCCCGTCATCACATATTAGCCGTATCATATCACTTCTAACTATCCTTTTAGTTTCTAATATAGTTTCTCTAACTATCTTTTAACTCTATCTATAGTTTTCTATTAAAGGTTTCCTTAACCATATACTTGGAATCGGTTTCCATCCAAAACTTGCGGGGGTGCTATACGCCATCCACCCGACTTCCCCCGTAGATATAGATCCACTCACCTTGATCCTTGCTTTTTGAAGTCGATGACGCCATGCTCCGTCACCTCGGAATCCACGCCTAGGTATCTACAATATCAACACAATCGCAAATCCTATTAAAATCGAATTCGGAAAACCGATACGGCACACGGCACGCTCATAGGTTAGAACCTATGGCCTACGCGTGCAAAAACAATCAACAACCCTTGTTGTTGATGTACAAACATCCAACAACCAAATACAAATCCAAATATCAACACTTATCATTCAAAATACGTAAAACGCGAAAACAACAACATAGGAAAACCCTTCCCAGATTTCACTATAGGACAAACTAAGGGATTTTGCACATTGGGTTGCTCTAGATATAGGATAACAATGCCACATACCAAAATCCACACCATACACCAACCACTTGGCCGCAATTTGCGGCCAAGTCGAATAAATCTGCGGCCACTTAGTGAGGGGAGGGTCTCGGGTCTCTAGGGTACACTCACAATCACCTGCTTACCTCACTGTCTTTGCTAAATTATTTTTAGTGCCCCCGGGTTACTCCAGATTCCATAATACTATCACAAACTATCAATATTCGATGTCGGAAAAAATTCTAAATTTGTGTTTTGTTTTCCAATCCGGGTATTGGCCAGTAAAGTCGACACTAAGGTCTGTAGGCATTCACTACCCAACACCAATTCCAAACAAGCCCTAATTCCTCTCTTGAAATTTCCAACATCACAAATCCATCACTAAACGAATTCTAAACTAAACTAAAATGCTAGGAATACATAACTAAACTAAATAGAAGGGATTATACCTCATGGTTACACCCAAGCAAAACCCTAGAAGTCCCAAGTCTTCACATTGCTTGGTCCATTACGATGAGGGTGAGGAGGTGGTCATCTTTTGTGAAGGGGGTATGGGGTTTTGATGAAAAATTGGAGATGGGTCATGAGGGTAGAATGAAGGGCTTGAGGATGTATAAGGAGATGAAAGAAATGGTGGGAGGAAAGATATGGGGCAGCACTCTCCTTCTCTCTCTCTCTCTCTTTCTCACTCCCATTCTCTCTACTAGCATGCTCACTCTCATCATTATGTCCCCTCTCTCTCTCTTCTCAATCATCATGACACATTTTCCCTTTCATTTCTTTTCTCACCATAATAAAACCATAACATAAAACAACACAAATGAACATGTAACCAAATGAAACATATCATGGTGCACTAACCATGAAAACTATAGAAACACGGATTTTGCTTAATCGCGATTAGCAGTGCACTAATCGGGTTTTTATCCAAACAGTATATAATAAATTTTTAAAAAGCCAAATCCTTTAAATATATTTTTAAATGAATAAATCATTTTAATTTCCATCTATTTCATAATTATCGGTACATATTTATACCTTTTTTTCGAAAACCCCAATTTCGCAAATCAGGCAGTTTTCCGGAAATATACTATTTTAATATTAAATTCCAAAAATAATATTTTATATTTTCTGAAATGTTACAATAAAGCATGTAATCAAACATTATAAGTAGTGAACAAGGAATACAATCTTTGTAGACCGGTCCTTCACTTCTAAAGCTCCGTGTACCTTCGCTGCAAGTAGAGATCTCTCAAACTCTAGTATGGGTTCCTTTGGAGAAGCCAAAGAAAGGGACCTAGCTCTGAGACGTGGAGTTCTTGATCGGCTATTAAAGACATGAACAACCTTGCTCGAAGTCTTCGAGGCCGAAGATGATCTACGTCGAGGAGACTCAAAACCAAGCTACCTCTTCACTAGGTGATGAATTTTATGAAGAGAACACCCTCAACTAAATGGCTAATAGTAGAGGATGGTGAAGTAGGAAATGGGCTCACATTAGATTTATTTTTCTCACAATATTTCATCACTTTCTCAAGATCAATAGAGCTAGAATCAAATGAAGAAGAAGATAATCAAGTGATGAAGAGAATGAGAGTTAGGTTAGAAATACAACCATGGGTTAGTATATGTCATGACTAACCCTTGTAGAGAATAAACCATTGCTAATTGATTAAGGTTAGGTTAATAAATATTTTAGATAAAACAAAAGAAGTGGACTTTGTCAAAGATGCTTCAAGCTTCTCCAAGCTTCCAAGCATGACAAATTTCCACTAATTTTGAATTAATAAGATAAATAAAACCTAATCATTATCATATAGCATGGTATGATTCTCATACACCCAAGTTGCATGTATAACCTAGCATGTCACAATATTATATATCACATATATAATTTGTGAACAAAAAAGAACAATACAATAAACATATATCACATATATGTTAAATGTATAATAAGTGAGAAAAATAAATACTTGAGTGAGCATATATTAGTTAATGTAATTTAATATATCAAATATATAATTATACATTAAATTATTAAATCAACACTTGATTTAATAATCCAGCTATATCACATATAACCGACTAATATAATATGTATCATTTTATCGAATCAACACTTGATCCGATAGCCCGGCTATATCACATATAACCGGCCAATATCTCATATCACGAGAATAGAATACGGTATCATATACACGTATTAATCTCGGTCCCGCACATATCACATATGTTCTCCTACTCCGTTTCGCCTGAGCCAGGAAACCTCTGTGTAGGACTCTAAAGACTCGTCAATACGCCGGCAGCAGGTGATGATCATATCAAACACCCACAAGCCGCAAGAGGCCTGCTAAACGTAATGGCCACCCGGGTATTGAGCGATCAGAAGATCAACAAGCAAGCCTGCTCATACTCCTGCGAATCCAATTAGTAATACTACCGTACAGTCCGGTCTGTTCGTCAGATATGTCGCATATCTCGCCTACGGGTGGTAAACGTCAGACCCCAATAGCTTAATAAGTCATACCGATGTAAGGTCCATAACGGGTCGAGAAACTACTGATAATACTTACCAGTAAATCCCATCTACCCTGGCCAGGGATTTCAGTTATGGCCAATCGAGCATAGCGCAACATCAACCCCCAATACCAGGAGAGACGAATCCCCTCCTATCGCTCATTGCCTCCATGTGACTCGGGACTGTACCCAAAAACCACCTGTTTGCACGACTCAGTAGAGCCGTGGTAGGGTGGAAATCTAAAAACAGTGGGAAACACACAAGACTCTATGACGATCTCGGGTCGACAGACTAACCTATACCAGTGTCACCAGAGAACTGCTATCTGACGTGAGGTATAATACCATCTAGGAGTTCTCGGCGAGTCCGTTCAGTGTACCCAGTCTCCACTGAACATCCGTATACGATCTCTGATGTCAAACACCAATGGATATGGGATCATCCATCGCCCATCATATGGGTCGAGAAGCGTATACGCTAGTCTACTCTGGAATATCGATGCCCCGTCTCGATACTCCCATGACTAGGAACAATTGAAGGATGAACTCATGGACTGTCCAGGCCCCACTAGTATGATCTGCATCATAATCCTGGTAGTCAAGTACACATCCTAAGGACTTTATCAACATGTAACATAGAGACAGTAAGTGTACATGTTAAGATAAAGAGCAACCAGATAGCGTACTATTATGTCGAGCAAGAAAGTCATCCCTATATATGTCCCAGCATCCACTATAATATACATCTCATTTACAATAATGGCCTCTAGGGCATACATACAACTAACAATCATAACGCTAGTAGTCAAGCAAAGATCCTAATGGCTTTATCAACATATATAATCGATATGAAATAACAAGTAAAACATATTACATGTTAAGATGTAGGCAAATCAAATAGCATACTATCATATTAAGCAAGATTGTCCTTTATATACATATCCCTAGCATCTTATACAATGAAGGATGTTAGAGCATACATATCCAACAACAATGATATAGGTGAAAGTGATAATGATGAAGCTGATGAAGATCATCAAGGGCAGGATAGCGTGGATTATGCCGCTGGATTGAATGAAGTAGCATTGATTGATGACATGGCTGTGAATAATGATTTTGTCGAACTAGAAGATCTCGGCCTCGATCCGTTGGAAGATGATAGTTGGGCAGACTTAGCTGTGGCAGAAGTAAATGTTGAGCCTTATTTGGAAGAGAGTGTAGCAAGTGAAGATTGAGTAACCGTTGGAGATATGTTTCCGGAAAAAAGGAGATCTTATATATAAACTGAAGTCATGGGCTATTGAAAAAAATGTTACATTTAAAACCGAAGAGTCAAATATGACGTATTATATCGTGATATGTACGAAAGCTCCTGAATGTTAGTGGAGATTGCATGCATGTTGTTCCAAAAGAGCCAAAACTTAGAAAGTCGCGAAATACAACCGGGAACACACGTCAATTCGATTATGTTAAAAGATCACAGGAATTGCACTTCATCATACATTTGCTCACTTATCATGCTAATTATCCGTACAGATGTGGTGATGACTCCTCGAGAGATATGGCTATACGTAAGTGGAGAGCATAAAATTCAGATTTCGTATGTGAGGCATGTGATTCTCGTAAAAAGGCTTTATGCAAGATATTTAAGGATTGAGAAAACTCATACAACTCGCTAGTCTCTTTTATGGAAGCCATGAAAGCATCAAATCCAGGGTCCAAATACCAATTAAAAACCACAGAAATAGATGTCAATGGCTGTGTCGGGTTTCAAAGAATTTTTTGGTGTTTTGCTCCTTGCGCGGCTGGTTTTACACACTATCAGCCGGTATTGTACGTGGTTGGGACGTATCTGTATGGTAAGTACAGAGGTTGCATATTAATTGCTATAGGTGTTGATGCTAATAACGGTATATTTCCGTTGAAATTTTCTATTATCGAGAGTGAAAATACATAATCTTGGTCAAGGTTTTCTCGTCAACTCAAAACTATCCCATCTATTAATGATAAAATAGATTTATGCATCATATCTCATAGACATCTTAAAATACTAGCTGTTGTGAGAGTTGTATTTCCGATAACACTACATAGGTTTTACTTGCGGCACTTCAGACAGAATTTTGATAGAAAATTTAAAAATTTAGATCTACATATGCTTATGTATAAAACCGATGAAGCGTCTGATCCTAATATTCATAACATGTACATGGCGAAAATTGGAGAGATGGGTCAAGCAGCGAAAGCATGATTAGATGAGTATTCAGCACGCATGTGGACACAAGCACATGATAATAGATGTAGGCATCTACTAATGACCACTAATATATTTGAAAGTTTCAACGGGGTCCTTAAGGGTGTTAGAGACTTACCGATACAGGGGTTGATTATTCGAACCTTTTTCAGAGTGAATACTTACTTTGAGCAAAGAAGGGAAAATTCTTTGGCGATGGAGACTCCATTCACCGCGTATTATGAAGATTAATTTCGGAAAAGAGAGTGCATATCACAATACTACAGATCTGAAAGGTTTGATGCAGCGGAGTTTCAAGTTATGAGGAGCAATGGTAATCAATATACCGTTGATTTTAGAGAGAAAGGGCTCTCTTCATGCATATGCGGTGTTTTTCAGCAATAACATTTACCGTATGCCCACGCAATTGCAGCTGCGAGCAGCATGCATAATTCTTATTACAATTTTACTTCACGTTACTATACGGTTTCCAGTTATCAAGACACATAAAATCCAAAATTTCATCCTATACCAGACAATCGCTATTGGCATTGTTATACTTAGAACAGACAAACACTGATGGTATTACCACCGAACAAAAATATAGGACCCGGAAGACCTAATGTGCGTCGAGATCGAATGATAATGAATGTTAATCCTCGCCAAAGACATGGCAGATTTAGCTTATGTAAACAATCAGGTCATTATAGGACCAGATGTCCAGGACAGTCATCAGGGGCGGGACCTTCGAGATCATAAAGAAGAAGCAACGGAAGGAAAATCGATTATCATTTGTAAGGAAAGTTGTACAATTTTAATTTTAGTATGATATTTTTGTAGTATTCGTTGGAAACTAATTAACTGTAAACTACTGTTAAAATTGCAATATATAAATTGTGTTGCGAATAATAACACTTGAATTTGCTCGTTTTCAACTGAAATAGTTTCTGCGGCATACTGATTTTCTACTACAGTGCTACAAATTTGTACTACGGTGCATACATCAATTAAATATTATATAATAACATTAAAAAAAGTAGATGCTATATAGTCTGTGATGTTGGATTGAATGCAGTTCTGATAAGGATAAAAGAGCGTGTTCCTACATGGGCCTGTTTCCTCACTCGAGCTTCCATGGCATACTATAATACCCTCTTCAACAGGTGTTGTGGGTTTAAATTGGCAATGAGATGAACTTTAAGTATTAAGAAATTGTGTTAGTAACCGCTTAGAAACTTCGAGTCATTCCGCCCCCTTATCTTTCACCCTTTAATAATCGCTTAGAAACTTTACTGCAACTGCAGTTGTATTCTTCGTATTTTCTCTAATTCTTCCATGAGAAGATAGAACTTGAAGCTCAAACTTATTTGTTTTTCTTTCTTGTATGTTGTTACTGAAGTGTTCTTCATTCATGTTTATAGTATGATCCAAATATTGGATTCCTTCTATAGAAAAAGTAACAACCCTTATCTATTGATCTTATCTCCACGTTAATAAACAGTAACAACCCTTATCTGTCAATTTTATCCAATATTTGTGTATATTGATGAGAATTGGTATGTCAGAATATTTTTTGCACGAGGGCGGGTTCCACCCTCTCTGGCATACACGGAAGTGCGTGTTCTTAGAACCCTTATTTACTCCTACAAATCAGATACTCCGGGTCCACATAAATTAGAAATTGTTTTTTTGAATTATTTTTTTTATTTAAGAACAATGTTTTTTTAATTTTTAATTTTTTTTATTTTTTAAAGGTGGGTTCCGGGAACACATGTAACGCCTTAGATTTCGATTTGTGTTAGATTGGAAGGTAATGCGGGTTTTTGGTAAAAAGTTTACCAATTTGAGTTCCTCATATTTTATAACATTTAATTAATAATTTATTATTATTTGTTATGGCATGCACACACTTGTGCATGTTTATGTGAGGGTATGTTTGTGTAATCTAGTTTAGTGACCATGACAACTTAACCCTAATCTAATCCTTGTTTATCCTTAACCTAAACCTCTTGATATTTGTTTGAGAGAGAGAGATATTTTCATTTGGGTTTTTGTTTGGTGAAGAGGTGGCATGTGAGTCATGCTTGCATTAATTGGAGAGTTAATGCAAGGTGCACTCACCTTAATCTCACCTCACCCTATCTCTTTATCATTCTCTCTCACTCTATCTCTTTCTCATATTTCTTCATCCCCTTCTTCCCTCAACTGAACACTTGTCCATTCCTTCATAAATCTTCACTAATCCATCACAAACTTCACAAAATCTCACAAAAATCACATCTTTTGCCTTGTTTTACCTCTTGGATGCCTTGGAGCTTGGAAAGTTAGGATCTTTGAGCTTGTGGGAGTAGATAATGATCTCTATCTGTTTTTTAGGTTGTTATAGTATTGTGTAGTCTTGTAGTTTCAGTTTTGAACGTTTAAACTTAAGTTTCGTGCAAATATCGTATTTTTAGTGTCGTTTGTGATATCTGTGATCTGCTGTGACCCCGAGAGTATACTAGAAAACCAAACATTGTAGTTGTGTTGTACCTGAGACCGTAAGCCTTCACCTAAAACACGAACCCCTGGGCTCGGACCTTGGCCGACTACTTTCCCTTGAAATCCGGCGACCTCGGTTTTTGTGTGGGGTTTTGGGTTGGGTTTTTCAGGGTAGCTGTATGCTTTGGTTTAAGTGTGTTTGGTGCTGTTTGATTTTTGGGTTTTCTCTATATACAAAATCTGAGATCACATAGCTAGTTTCTTGTGTGACGATTACGTGTGTTACGTTATACGACACGGTTCATGCACTTTGTGTGGTTTTACTCTTGGGTTGGTTTCATAGTGTCGCTACGCACGTTAGCCACAATACGAACACTTAAGAGTATGTTTTGAGTTTGTGCGTCGATCAAACGTAGTTTGTACGTGTTATTGGTCGTTTGCTAATATACATATTTGTTATATTGTTTTATGTTTTAGGTTCGCAAGCGGGGACTTCGGACGCTGCGAAGAAAGGGAAACGGGTGGTTGGCTTTACTTAGCCAGAAGCGTTGGTGAGTAGATTTAACATCTACAGGGGAATCGCTCGCATGGCGTTATGCGTCTGGGCTAGAGATGATATGATATTAGTCGCATATTTTATTACATGTATAAAGTTTGCGCATACACCTCATTGCATATTTACTTGTTGTGTTTGGACATGTACTCTTAGGACACTGCACTATTATTGACAGCTCATGTTGCACGAGCACTGATTGTATGCCACACACACCGTCAATAATTGCCATGACACGTATAACACACATACATATATGATATTGTTTGGTTAGGGACATTGTGACATTGATTCATATTCCTTTATGCATATGACATATAGCATACCTGTATACCTACATACATACACATATGCATTGACATGCTTACATGCTAGTTACCCATATACCTATATGGTATTGTATCATTAGTGATAGGTACATACACATATGAGACATAGCTACATGTATATCTTGCATACATACTTACACTTATACCTAGAGAGTATTACATCATTACTGATAGGTAGATACATACACCTTGCTATACCTACATGTTTACACATATATCTGGCTATAGCTACATGTTCACCTTTATTTGATATTATATAGACTTGGAAAAATTAGGAACCGCATGATATATATATTAACTTGTTGTAGTTAAATAGCGGCTTTTCCTTTATATGCTCACATTTCAGTTTTATGTTGCATATATTATATTCATGGATTTTCGTATTGAGATATGGATTTTTCATGATATTTTCTGGATTTGAGGACCGTGGTAGTTCCATGAAATTATGCATTATTTGAAAACCCCGGTTTCTCTTGATATGATATTTCAGCAGCCACCAGGAGATTTATCGGTTCTGATAAATATACCCCATGCGAGGAGGCGTCGTGGGCCATATGCGGGTACATGGTGGGGCCCGTAGGTACCCAGGGGCAAGAAAGATATTTCGATGGACCACGCCGATGAGCCTGACGGGGGAACCATACCTACCGGTGACAGTACCTATGACTTGGTGGTTATCGTGGAGATACCGACCGGAGTCATGTACGTATGGATACGTTGAAAGGCGAGGGTCGAAGCTGGGCACTCGGGTTTTCGAGATAGCGTATGATACGTACCTATCAGGTGATCAGGGGGCCAGTCGTGGTGACAGCACCTGATAGATCAGTATTTATGTGTCGATGCTTAACACTTGGTTTCATGATATTTTTACTCCTAAGTATATATAACAGTGGAATGGGACGCTGTTATATATGCATATATATATATATATATATATATATTAGTGGAATGGGACGCTAATATATATGTATACATATCAAATTTATATACATCATTATAATGATTCATGCAAATATACTTATTCAGGATATATGAGATTCACTTGATATTGGATAAAGAATATATGAGATTCACTTGATATTGGATACAAGATATATGAGATTTACTTGATATTGGACACTCAGGATATATGAGATTTACTTGATATTGGACACTCAGGATATATGAGACTTACATGATATGAGAGCCAATTTGAGGGCTGATTTGAGGAAATTGAGATTTGGATTGTCTTGATGGACTTTGGTCCTGTCACGAGGTCAGGATTCCGTGAGGATGACATGTTTTATCTCATACTCCGCATTTACTTTATATGCATTGCTTCATGTATTAGTAGTACCTGATAAAGTACCTTTCATGACTGTTGCATATACATATTGTCATATTATTGCTTCATGTATTAGTTATACCTGATAGAGTACCTTTCATGACTGTTGCACACTTATGACCATTTATTGTTATTAGCTTGCATATGTTAGATTCGCGTTGTACGTGCATACTTGCGATTACCTGCATATGTTATTTACTATTCACGAGTTGGCAACTCACCCCCGTTGTGCCACAGTGTTTTGTAGGTTGTTCCTCAGAGTAGTCAGAGGCAGGGCTTTTCATCTATCATATTATCTTATGCAGCGGATACCGCTACGACTGACTGTGTACAATTTTGCTATAGGTGGGTTTTGCGGTTATCCGATGTTGCTCATTGTATATCTTTGTACCATGTACACTCCATCTACTACTTTCATGTATGACTTAGAGACTTGATGTGAGGACGATTTTGTATATTATTTTGTGACTTGGGGGTCTTTTATGCAGTTTTATTTATATCGTCTTTTATTTCTTCACTACGGTGTCGTATATCTGTTGTGGTGGTTGTTTTCCGTCTTTGGGCGTGTATTTGCTCCCGTTTAGGGATGCTTTACTTATATTTTTGTTGTGCCCATTTTTTAGGGCCAGTTTTTACAAAGGAGGTGCTGCAAAATTTTAAAGGAAATAAAGTTGGACTTTAATGAATTTGGTTTGAGATTTCAAAAGTTTTAAAATTTCTATTATCACTTACTACTTTTTGATGGTTTAGATTGCTGGGTTTTCAGCTTACTTAAATTGCGTTACGCATGTAGACGTTGCGTAGTTTAAGAGTCGTCACGTGCCAATTTCGGGTCATGACAAAGTTGGTATCAGAGCGCTAGGTTTTACCTTTCGGAGTGTAGGATGACCTTGGTATGATGGAGTAGGTAGCTTAAGCAGAGTAACATAGTGTGTGTATGTCCGCAGCATACTTACGATACGGTACTCCGCCTAAAGTGACCTAAATACTAATTGCTTGAAATTCCTTCCTTGATGATACTTATCCTTGTGATTCGATTTCCGTGTTTTTATCGAATCCTATTTCCATTTATAGCCTTTTCCGCCGATGACTATGGGGACTTAGAGAGGTGCAGCGAGGGCCGGGGTCAGAGTTGACTCGTTTGGGACGAGAATTGACCAGGATGGTACGCTCGCTGTACAGGAGCAGATGGTTCCGCCTTCGATAGATCGTATCGCTAGGCTTGAGGCAGAAATGCAGGACTGTTCCCCTCCGAAAGACGCGGCGGAGACGCGACAAACGTCTTGCCTGTATTTCGGGGCAAATGCTAATTGGTGCTATCCGTCCACCTCTCCGAAGATGCCAAGTTGATTTATGGCACCGTGCATCGAAGGTTTAAACGGATACGGCCGATATAGCAGACTTCGTCAGATTCCCCCTCGTTTGAGGGGTTTTTTTATTGTGGGGACGCTCTTCCCTGCAGGCGCAAGCCTCTGCAGTTAATTACGCTACCGTATCGTGGTAACAACTTTCTCCTTCTCCAGATGGTCACTTCGTGTCGTGGGTGTTTGTTTTGTTTATGGTTGCCCGTGGATTGTATACGGAGACTAATTTATGTTGTCGCCCGTAGGACGTGGATTGGTCCAAATCCGTATCTTCTTAGATTTGGGTTTGGGGGTTTGGTTTAAGGATACGTTAGTTTCATTTGAGACTAAGATCAACTTAAACGTTTGTTAAGGATACGTTGGTCTAATTTAAACTAAGATCAACTTAACAGGATCATTTAGATTAGAGAGCGTTTGGGCTCTATTGTTTAGTTTAGGGACATTGCGGACGATTAGTTTAAGGACATTACGGTCCATTGTTAGTTTAAGGACATCTCGGTCCAGGTTAAGGACATCATAGTCCATGGGCTTAAGGACCCCACAGTCTGATGTTAGTTTTAAGACATCACGGTCGAGGTTAAGGACATCATAGTCCATGGGTTTAGGGACCCCACAGTCCATTGTTAGTTTTAAGACATCACGGTTGAGGTTAAGGACATCATAGTCCGTGGGTTTAAGGACCCCACAGTCCGATATTAGTTTTAAGACATCACGGTCGAGGTTAAGGACATCATAATCCATGGGTTTAGGGACCCTACAGTCCGTTGTTAGTTTTAAGACATCACGGTCGAGATTAAGTGTTAGTGTATATGCCCTAGAGGCCATTACTGTATCATACTAGTTTGTATATTACTTGATGGATGCTTGGGATATTCACAGTTGTATATACAATCTTGCTCGAAATGGTAGTATGCTACTTGGTTTGTCTCTGCTTTAATATGTGCATGTGTTTCTTTTAGCATATTGCTGTTATACATATTAGTAGAGCCCTTAGGATCTTTGCTTGATTACCAGCGTTGTGATGGCGCTCACACTCGTAGGAGCTGGGTGATCTATAAGCACATCCTTATACAGGTCCCTAGTCGTTGGACTATCGAGACAGGGCATCGATACTCCGGAGTAGACTAGCGTATGCGCTTCTCATCCCAGTGTGGGAGACGGTCTGTCCCACAGCCGTCAGTACGCCGTACTTGAGATAGTATACGGGTGCTCGTTAGGTTACGAGTACACTGGACAGGACTCGTCGGGGACTGTTGGTTGGTATTATACCTATCGTCAGTTATCAGTTCCCAGGTGACATGAGTACAGCTTAGTCCGCTGACTTGACACTGTCACTTCGCCTCGAGTATGTTCCCACTGCACTTTGATTACTACCCTACCACGGCTCAAAGGAGTCGTGCAAACAGGTAGTTTTTGGGTGCAGTCCCGAAGCACTTGGAGGCAGTGACGGTTAGACAGGATTCGTCTCTCCCGGTATTGGGGGTTGACATCGCGCTGTGTCCAGGAGAGACATTACACGAGTAGTCCCTGGCCAGGGCAAGCGAGATATACTGGTAGGTTTCCAGTGTTATCTCAGGGTGTTCTGGGCTTCACTCCGGCATGACTTGTACCGCTATTAGGGGACTGACGTTCACCGCCCCCCTAGGCCCGCCATGTGATGTATCAGACGAACAGACCGGACTGTACGGAGATTGTCACATACAGGCTCAGTAGGAGTTCAGATGGGGTTCACCTCGTCAGTCTTCTTATCGACATCTACCTGGGGACCGTTACGTACAGCTAGTGCCGCTTGCGGTCTGTGGTTAAACCCACTGCCAGCGTAGTGTCGAGTCTTTAGAGTCCCACACAGAGAGCTATTCGCCTTTAGGCAAAATGAGTAGAGGTCGCATGGTTTTGCGACAGGGTTCGTTCACATTCGCGCACTTGTGCACGTTTGCTGTCCGGACAGTTTATACTAGCGGGCTTTGGTTTAAGCCGGATCCTAGTATATGATTTGAGATTGGTTTTTCTCATTGTATTCGTGTTCCTCGGATCACGGATGCGGGTGCGTATGCACAGTTGCTTGAGATTGAGGGAGAGGACCTTGATTAGGGTTAATGGCTATTGTCATTTTATTAACCCTAATGTTTATGTGTGTATTATTGTTAATTAATAATTAGTTTAATAATTGTCCATGGTTATGGTTGTTGACCATTTGACTTCTTTGACTTGTTGACCTAGGTTGACACTTTGACCATCATCATTTCTTTTGGAAGATGCTTTTTGATCTTTGCAAATTGAAATGATAATGGTCATGTCATGATTAACCATGACAATTATCTAGCTAATTATTCAATTAAAATAATTCACACATATTAGTGAGAATGGCTCAATTATTTCTCATTCTATCATATCCTTTCTCTCTCTTGTTCTTCCTCTCCCTCAAGCTCTCTCCCTCTCATGTGTTGAGAAACACTTGAGCTTGAGAAAAACCCTCTCTTGATCTTCTCTACTCTCATCTAGGGTTGAAGGACTAGCACTTCTTGAACCCTAGTGACTTCTAGCTTGGAGTTGAAGCCAAAGGTTGAGGCTTTCGGGTGGATCTTTCTTTGACGGGAGAAGACGACAAGGTGACCTCCTTCCACTACTTCTAGGAGCAAGGAGAGAAGGACAAAAAGACCAAAGGTATAACCTTTCTAGCTCTTAGCTAGTTACTAGTTAGCTTTAGCAAGTTTTTGTTTAGTAAAGATCCTTAAAGCATAGTCCATGTTGCCTATAGTTGATAAAAATCCGATTTTTATTATGTTTTCCGCCTCCCCGTAAGCACCGGGGTGGGCAACGTGGACTTACATTAAGGACATCCTGGTCCGTGGGTTTAAGGACCCCACAGTCCGATGTTAGTTTTAAGACATCACGGTCGAGCTTAAGGACATCATAGTCCGTGGGTTTAAGGACCCCACGGTCCGTAGAAATGTGTGGTCGTCGGGACCCGTCACCTCTTTGAAGACGTTGAAGGATTACAACGACAAATATCATAGGAGTAACGAGATGTACCCTCGAACCGATGTGAGTTGGTTGAAAGAGCAGATGTGCTCAATTCGAGATAAGTTGAGGACTTATGGCCAGAATTGGGCTAAGTCCAATCAAAAAAAATGTTTAACATTTTATTTTTTGTTCTGGCTATTAAGCCTTTGTTTGGGCTCGGCCCTTTTAATAATACTAGGCATTAGGCTCTGACATCTTTTGTCTTCATCAGAACAAATTGTGCTCTAACAATGCGCCGCGTGGCGCGCCAGGCGCTTTGCGCCAGCTAAAGAGCGCGTTGCGCTTCTGTCAGGTAGCGCACACGAAGAGAACACGTGTCGCGCTTAGCGCTAGTTCATTTAGCGCATTGCGCTTTTTAATTTATGAGCGCTCTGCGCTAGTCTGTTGGCGCGTCAGTGAGTGACACGTGGCGCACTTGGCGCTGAGCGCCAGCTCATGAGTGCAGTGCGCTGTTTTAAAAGCGCAAAGCGCAAGTGGTGTCTATGGTTGACACGTGGTATGTTTTGGCGCTGAGCGCCGATTCAAGGAACGCAAGAGCGCAGTTCATGAGTGCAAGGCACTTTTCAATAGCGCACAACGCATCTGATCAATTTTAAAATCAAAGAACAAATTTTATGTTCTTCTTAAAAAAGGCTTTGCCTCAAGATTCAAGAACAAAAGTCTTGTTTTTATAAAAGGGCTCTGCCTTTATAGATCAAAGATCTGTGAATGAAGTAAAATACTTCTTTTATTTTTTTATGATTAGATCTTTTGATCTTTTTCTTTTTATCAAAAAACCTTGGTCTTTTTTCAGATCTATGATCTTTTTAGAAGATGGTTCTTCTTTTTATGAGATGGTTTCATCTCTGTTATTCAAGAACATAGTTCTTTACCTTGAAGATGAAGAAAAATCTTCTTTTTTTTCTAAGAGCTTGCTCTTCTGTTTCTCAAAGTTTGCAGAGGGTTTTTCTCTCTCTCTCTTTTTTATCCTTTCTTTTTTTTTGAGACTTGAAGTCTAGGGGCCTTTATATAGGGCCAATTGATTTGTTAAATCGGTTTTAAGAGATTTTTCTCTGATTGATTTGGGAATATTTCCCACCGTTGGATTTTTGATCTTAAGGCTTCTGTTTTACAGAAGATAATATTCTTGTTTCAATAAGATTGAAAAATCTTTCCATAACAAAATTTTAGTTCTGATTAATTAATAATTTATTATTAGTAGATCTTTTGATCTAACGCTGGGGGATTTTTAATTCCAGCGCCGGCGCACCTTGCGCTAGCGCATCTACGTTCGACACGTGGCGCGCAGCGCAGAGCGCAGCGCAACTGCGCTAGCGCACCCGTGTTTGACACGTGGCGCGCAGCGCAGAGCGCAGCGCAACTGCGCTAGCGTACCCGTGTTTGACACGTGGCTCGCAGCGCAGAGCGCTGGATCTGAAGCGTTGCTTCAACTTTTTAAATTTTGAATTTTAAAACAGAGTTTTGCTCTGATTGGGGGTGCGCCGCCTTCGCCGCCTAGGGCGCAGCGCTCCTGTCGCTAGCCCATCTGCATTTGACACGTGGCGCGCGGCGCGCAGAATCTGAAGCGTTCTTCAATTTTTGAATTTTGAAATTCAAAACAGAGTATTGCTCTGATTGGGGGAAACAAGGACTTGCGCCAGACGATGAGGTCGTTGGTTGAGGCCAGTCGAGCGCAGCGATAGGAGGTTGCCACCCCTGTTACCCAGTTGTTCCTTGCGTTCAGCATATAATATAGTGTTACGTATACAGCACCAGTGGATGCAGCCATAGTTGACGAGGCACGTCTTCCAGAGACTTTGGGAGTTCCGGAACAGAGGAGGACTCGTGCAGGTGTACCAGCCCAGAGACAGAGGTTTAGTCGCTGGGATGGGTTTCGTGCACGTCGCGAGAGTAGCAGAGGTTTGGGACGAGGACAGTCACTCAGCTCTCATCCCCAGGAGGGTCAGCAGCCATCGTATGGATGTTTTCGATGCGGGAGCCTTCAACACTTTGTCAGACATTGTTCCTTAGCACTGCGTCAGACTCGTGTTCAGATAGGTCGTGGTCGCGGAGGTTTCGCTCAGAGGGGAGAGTTCAGACATTTGCGGGTAGGGGGCAGACACGAGAGTTTACTTCTACTCATCGGGACGCGCGGGCATCCAATGCAGAGTTTTCAGGTTTTCTTAATTCGTGTGTTCTTCTGATCCACTTTTTTGTTTTACACACTTTGTGTCGTGGTTGGGCCGAGAGTCGTGTTAGCTAGATCAGCCGTTTGTTGTGTTAACTTCTATCAGCGATTCTTTTGTTGCACGACACGTATTTCGGTTGTATGCCAATCGGATAGGAGATAGAGATTCGTCCGTCATTCTGATCCTTCTAGAGATGTTGGATTTGACGTTCTTCTAGGCACGGACTGGTTAGCTACGTGCTAGGCGTCTGTGGACTGCCGCGAGGAAACAGTCAGGTTTTGTTTTCCCGGCAAGTCAGTTCTTGTTGTGCAGGGGGACAGTGGCGCTGCCTCTCACAGCTTGAATTCAGCCTTTTCGCTGGTCGGCTTTTGAGGAGAGGATGTCAAGGATTCTTGGCTTCCATTCATGATACCGGAGCCCTAGTGGGTTTGTTGGACCGGGTTCCTATCGTGCGGGAGTTTCCGACGTTGTTCCAGATGAGCCGGCGGAGCTTAGGGAGCTTAAGGATCAGCTGCAGAGTTGCTTGGAGGGGGGCTTATGCGTCTGAGTGTTTCTCTTTAGGGAGCTCCTATTCTGTTCGTTAGGAGAAGGATGGCAGTTTGAGGTTGTGTATTGATGGATCGTCAATTGAACCGGGTTACGGTGCGGATAGGTATCCTTTATCTCGCATTGACGATTTCTTCGATCAGCTCCAGAGTGTGAGACATTTTCTAAGTTTGTTTGGGATCAGGTCATCATTGTTGCGGGTTCGGAGTGATGACATTCCGAAGACTGCTTTTGTGCGTGCTACGGGCTTTATGAGTTTTGGTGGTGTCGTTGGACTCACCAATGCCCTAGCAGCATTCGTGGATATGATGAACCAGGTTTCTTCAGGCCGTTTCTCGACCAGTTGATTGTTGTGTCATTGATGACATTCTGGTCTATTTCAAGAGTGGTGAGGAATGTGAGCAGCACTTGAGGATTTGTTTTGCAGATATTGGGAGAGCACCAGTTGTTTGCTAAATTATCGGAGTGTTCCTTCAGGCTTGATTGCGTTGACTCCTAGGTCTTGTAGTTACGGGAGACGGTTTTTGTATGGACCCGAGGAAGATCGAGGTCGTACAGCTTTGGCCCAAACTTGTGTACGGGATAGAGGTCCGCATATTTTTAGGCTTAGCAGGTTTTTACCGCCGTTTCGTACAGGATTGCTTGTGTATCGCTGCACCGTTGACTGGACTGACCGGAAAGGAGGTTCCTTTTCTTTGGACTGAGGCATGCGTGCGGAGTTTTCGGCAGTTGAAGACTCGGTTGACAACTGCACCAGTTCTTTCTTTACTTTCTGGTTCGAGCGACTTTGTTGTTTAACTGTGATGTTTCGCAAGTGGGGCTCGATTTTGCGTTGATGTGGCATTATAGAGTTATCACTTTTGCTTCCCGACAGTTAGAAGAAGTACGAGCAGGATATCTCACTCATGATCTGGAGATGGCCACGGTGGTCGTATGTTGGAGATTTGGAGACACTACTTGTGTGGAGAGTCATGTCAGATTTTCACGGACCACCAGAGCTTAATGTACATCTTCCTGCAGCGGGTTTTGATTGTTAAGACAGCGCCGTTGGATGGAGCTTGTGAAGGATTGTGTTTGTGAGATCCTCGTTACCCGTGGCAAGGCGATTGTGGTAGCTGATGCTGGAGTCGTAGGCCCGGGGTTAGCTTGTCCTAGTTGTGCGCGGTTTTGAGACAGTCTTCTGCAGATTTACAGTTCTTGTGCGATCGTTGAGTACAGCTTAAGTTCGCCTCTAATAAGGGGACAGCTTGCTCATGTCCGCGCCCGTCCATTTTTCCTTAATCGTTTTCGCGAGGCACAGCCCGCCGACACTCGTTTGTCAGAGATTCTTGAGCATACTCGGCTGGGTAAAGATTTTGGAGTCCTTGATTTGTGACCAGGGTGTGCTACGTTTAGGGACATGTTTGTGTGTACCTGTTACTGATGGGTAGAAACGCGAAATCTTAGAGCAGGCACATCAGTCAGCTTTCTGTGTTCATTCAAGTTCCACCAATTTGTGATGTGAATTGTGAGATAATTATGGGTGGGCAGGGATGAAGAGTGAAGTTTCGGATTTCGTTTCAAGGTGTCTGTCTTGTTGTGAGCTAAGGTTGAGCATTTGAGACCGGCTGGAGAGTTGCAACCTTTAACCGTTCCGGAGTGGGAATGGGAGCAGATCTCCATGAATTTTCTTGTGGTGTCTACCCAGTTCTAGACAGGGTGTGACTCCATTTGGGTGTTTGTTGTCCGGTTATGCTCAGTTTGCTCAGTTGTTCTTCGGTAAGTTTGTGCGTTGCACGGAGTTCCTTCATGTGTTGTATCCAATAGAGGTACCCTGTTCGCTTGCCGTCTTTGGCAGAAGCTTCAGGAAGCCTTGGGTACTGGTTGAGTTTTAGCTCCGCTTTTCCATCCGCAGGACGAGGGTTTGTGAGAGCGGGCTATACAGATTCAAGAGGATATACTTGTGCGTGCGTACTAATTGTTGTTGGCAGTTGGGATCGTCACTTGCCATTGTTAGGGTTCTCCTTCGATAGCTGTTATCAGGAGACATTCCAATTGGCAACCTTTAGGCTTGTTTTTAGGTGGTGTCGATCGCCAGTCTGTTTTTCTGACTCTGGGTGAGTAGATTTTTGGACCCCAGCTAATCGAGAGGCTTCGGAGAAGATCCAGTTGGTTCACGTCGGGATGAGAGTAGCCCAGTGCAGACAGAGGTCTTATGCCGACCGTGGTGGTCGCAGACTTGAATTCGCAGTGGAAGATCATGTATTCCTACGGATTTTTCCGATGAATGACGTGTTGAGTTTTGGAAAGCTTGTCCCGGGCTTGTAGGTCCTTTTGAGATCCTTAAAGCGAGTTAGTTCCGTTGCCTATAATTTGGCACATCCACCCAGATTATTGAGTATTCATCCAGTATTCCTTGTGTCGATACTTCGCAAATACCTTCATGACCTTTTTCACATGATTCAGCACCAGACCATTTAGCTTGGACACGATCTTTTCGTTCACTGGAAGCCAATTGTGTTAGTGGTTCGGCCGGTGGAGAAACTTCGGTCAAAGGGTCTTGCCATCTGTAGAGGGTTTTCTTGGGCGTAGCCGTATAGTGAGGTGATCACTTGGGAGGCTGCGAGCGAGATTTGGGAGTTTTATACTCATCTCTTTGAAGGTAGGCTTAGTGAGAATTTTAAATTCGGGGATGAATTTTTATAAGAGGGGGGGATTGTAACGCCTTAGATTTCGATTTGTGTTAGACTGGACGGTAATGCGGGTTTTTGGTAAAAAGTTTATCAATTTGGGTTCCTCACATTTTATAACATTTAATTAATAATTTATTATTATTTGTTATGGCATGCACACACTTGTGCATGTTTATGTGAGGGTGTGTTTGTGTAATTTATTTTAGTGACCATGACAACTTAACCCTATTCTAATCCTTATTTATCCTTAACCTAAACCTCTTGATATTTGTTTGTGAGAGGGAGATATTTTCATTTGGGTTTTTGTTTGGTGAGGAGGTGGCATGTGAGTCATGCTTGCATTAATTGGAGAGTTAATGCAAGGTGCACTCACCTTAATCTCACCTCACCCTATCTCTTTATCATTCTCTCTCACTCTATCTCTTTCTCATATTTCTTCATCCCCTTCTTCCCTCAACTGAACACTTGGCCATTCCTTCACAAATCTTCACTAATCCATCACAAACTTCACAAAATCTCACAAAAATCATATCTTTTGCCTTGTTTTCCTCTTGGATGCCTTGGAGCTTGGAAAGTTAGGATCTTTGAGCTTGTGGGAGTAGGTAATGATCTCTATCTGTTTTTTAGGTTGTTATAGTATTGTGTAGTCTTGTAGTTTCAGTTTTGAACGTTTAAAGTTAAGTTTCGTGCAAATATCGTATTTTTAGCGTCGTTTGTGATATATGTGATCTGCTGTGATCCCGAGAGTATACTAGAAAACCAAACATTGTAGTTATGTTGTACCTGAGACCGTAAGCCTTCACCTGAAACACGAACCCCTAGGCTCAGACCTTGGCCGACGACTTTCCCTTGAAATCCGGCGACCTCGGTTTTTGTGTGGGGTTTTGGGTTGGGTTTTTCAGGGTAGCTGTATGCTTTGGTTTAAGTGTGTTTGGTCCTGTTTGATTTTTGGGTTTTCTCTGTATACAAAATCTGGGATCACATAGCTAGTTTCTTGTGTTACGATTACGTGTGTTACGTTATACGACACGGTTCGTGCACTTTGTGTAGTTTTTCTCTTGGGTTGGTTTCGTAGTGTCACTACGCACGTTAGCAACAATACGAACACTTGAGAGTATGTTTTGAGTTGGTGCGTCGGTCAAACGTAGTTTGTACGTGTTATTGGTCGTTTGCTAATATACATACTTGTTATATTGTTTTATGTTTTAGGTTCGCAGGCGGGGATTTCGGACGCTGCGAAGAAAGGGAAACAGGTGGTTGGCTTTACTTAGCCAGGAGCGTTGGTGAGTAGATTTAACATCTACAGGAGAATCGCCAGCATGGCGTTATGCGTCTGGGCTAGAGATAATATGATATCAGTCGCATATTCTATTGCATGTATAGAGTTTGCGCATACACCTCATTACATATTTACTTGTGTTTCGACTTGTACCCTTAGGAAACTGCACTATTATTGACGGCTCATGTTGCACGAGCACTGATTGTATGCCATACACACCGTCAATAATTGTCATGACACACACAACACACATATATATATGATATTGTTTGGTTAGGGACATTGAGACATTGATTCATATTCCTTTATGCATATGACATATAACATACATGTATACCTACATGCTTACACATATGCCTTGACATGCTTATATGCTAGTTACCTATATACCTATATGGTATTGTACCATTAGTGATAGGTACATACACATATGAGACATAGCTACATGTACATCTTGCATATATACTTACACTTATACCTAGAGGGTATTATATCTTTACTGATAGGTAGATACATACTGTCACGACCCGCAAGTTACGGAACGCGACCGGCACTTAAGTTACGAAACGTCTCAAGGCGTCCGTAAAATAAGTAAGCCGAAGCCCAGAATACAAAACCCAATTAAGAATTTGAGTGAAAGAAAAACCAATTAATTTAAGCTTTTACCTCATTACTTTATCAATTTGCCCTTATTCCAAAATTCCAGCAGAATATAAAAGAAATTAGTGCATGAGGAATAACATGTCGACTCAAGTGAGCTCGACCCAAATACATCATAAATAAATCCTCAAGTCTCACAATCTCACATCTAGGTCAATATACAGTCATCCGAATAAAACAGGTACAACTGAACTGATAGTAGCAACAGTAGATATAGTAGCATTAGTAGAAACAGTAGAAACGGTAACGACAGTAGCGACAGTAGCGACAGTAGATGGAGTACTCTAGATACAATGAGCATAAATAAGGTGGTACAAACTGATAATAACCCACCTATGAGCAAAAGCCTCTAGTCCAGGCAAGAAGTACAAATGAAGCAAAGGTATCCGCCGCTACAGTGCTGACGGAATGTACCTGCAGAGAAGCTGTGGCACAACGGGGGTGAGTTGCCAGCTCGTGAGTAATAGATAACATTTACTAAGGCGATCGTATGCATGCACACAAGTGTCCTGGCATCCCTAAAACAGGTATAGCTACATGTACTAGCAGGTGTGTATGCATCAACAGTATACTAGCAAGTATATATGTCACATGGAGGTGATAACAGGTATGTATGCCACATGAAAATACAATCAAGTGTGTATGAGAATTATTCTTCCTTTGTTTTGAAACTCCCCTTTTTAAACATCAATAAGAATATCCAGGAAAACAGTAAAATCCGTGTCTAGCAACGACACCTCAAAACCGTCCAAATCTCATATATCCATGTCCAGTATCTCTGGCCTCAGCTATCCGGCTGATCCATATCAAAATCCATATCTCAATCCAGCAGCCACGGTCGGTATCCTCTGGATATCCGCCGTGCCAAATGAAATCACCGGTAGGTAATCCGTCCCCTGCCAGGCTCAACGCCATCATCTGCGATCTTCTTGCCCCGAGGTACCATACCGGGCCCACCATGTACCCGAGACGGTTCATCCACCTCCTCGAAACGGGTCTCAAAAACCACAGCAAACTCATGGTGGACGACACTTTACATCACTAGAAAACCGCAGCTTTTATTTTTAACAAATATCAGTTGAAATCTTGCGGCTTTCCCCCGAAATCCAGAAATATCATAAATCTCACAAAATTATCATAAATGCATATGCCGATGATTATGAATGCTGATGGTATCAATTTAAATATTTATTTCAATGTCACATTTCTAGCAGTGAACATGTTTCAGATTTAAAGTTATTTAGTGTCGTGACATGGCAATTACCAGGGTGTGTGTGTTCACATGAATAGTGCTCGTGTAACAGATAAAACCTGGTAATGGTGCATGTGTCCTATAATGAATCTGCGTATATGGAACATCATATAGATACTGACTACAGCAATTATCATGCAAGTTTTATCATTTTTACTCCAATGTTACCAGTAATACTAGGTCTACTAAATCTATCGGGCGACTTGCGCCATCCAAACGATTGTCCCCCGTAGATGTTAAATCTACTCACCAGTGGTCCTGTGCTAAGTGTGTCCGACCACCTGTTTTCACCTTTCAGCCGCGCTTGAAGTTCCTGCCGGCGAACCTAGAATTTACAAGAGTCACCATATAAGGAAAAGTCATGCAAAACGCAATATATCGACAAAAGGGATACGCGTGCGTGAAACCAAACGCGTGTGCACACGACGCGATGCGACGCGACGCGATGCGCACAAACCTACCAGAATCAGAACTGACACGCTGTGTCGCGCAGCGCGCCACAGAACCACGCGTATCACGCGCGTGTCGCACAAGTCTTAAAATATCAAAAACACGTAACTAGTTCCAGATTTTTCCTCAGGCCTAAACTTATCAAATCAACAATGCCAAACTTAGTAAAATACCTACAGACCCCTACCCACACAAACACACACACTCATCTCATACAGGAGGCCGGCGTCGCCGGCCTGGGAAGAAGGGGTCGCCGACCCAACCCCGGCCAAATGGGTCCGGGTCCCACTCAAAAATCCAGAAAACCCTGCATATTAATCTAGTATTGTTTGCTAATTTAGAAAATATACCCTTTAATAGCAGATCTAAAAGAGGTTAAAAGTCACTAAATCTGCTAAAATACGCCAAGTCGGGTAAATCGGGTGTTTACATGAAATCTGGGGGATTTCTCTGGTTGGCTGGCCTCACTAGGTCCTAAGAAGGTTATTCTAGCTAACACAATTCTCACTTTTCTCAAAATCTCCATAAAACACCCAATATCACTTCTAAGCATGATACGGACACCGATTAAGCTAGATTATCGAAATTTTAGCAAATTAGGCTAACCATCCAATTTTAATGATGCT
Source organism: Agapanthus africanus (assembly GCA_030015575.1). Classification (NCBI taxonomy): domain Eukaryota; kingdom Viridiplantae; phylum Streptophyta; class Magnoliopsida; order Asparagales; family Amaryllidaceae; genus Agapanthus; species Agapanthus africanus. The sequence continues at coordinate 215,928,359 of JASDDO010000006.1, forward strand.
ACTAGGCTTTAACAGATTAGTTAACACCAAAGATGGCTCATAAAACTACAAACACTCTAAAATGGCTAAATCTAGCATCACTGCACAATTCTAGCATGAAAATTCTATATATCGTAACAACTAGCTAATCAAGCACCTAATCTACATAATATGGGAAAAGTTTAGGAGATATACCCTCTAAGAACCTTGCAACAAGGGAGAAGGAGAAGAAGAAGAGGGTAGGTGCATCAAACGTGGCTGGAACGGAGCTGGACTTCTCCAGAGTTGCCTGATGCTGATGCTGATGCAAACTTGTTTGCTGTTGCTGTTGCCTGCTGGAAGAATGTTGCTGTTGTTGTTGTTGTAGTGGGTATGGTGTGGTATAAGGTGTGATGTGAGGTGGTATGAGATGGTGTGAGTGTGGTATGGGATGGTGTGAGTTATGGTATAGAGTTGTGTGTGTGTTGTATGGGTTTTGAGGACATGAAGCAGCTGTTGCTGCTTGATGTCTGCAGAATTTTGAAGGCTGAAGTGCACAAATGATTAAATGGCTGAAGTATGGGCTGAAGTAGCAGCTGGTGTGCTGTTTGGAGCAGCCTAAGTGGACTTCTAGTGTTAGGGTAGCTGATGTAGCTGCATAGGGTTGGGGGTAGCTAAAAAGCTGATGTTGATTGGCTGATTTTGTGTTGCTAAAGTTTGAAAATTGGTGGCTGATTGGAGCAGAAATTTGAGGCTGATGTGAGGTGTAACAGGTGATGGATAAGGTGTGGTGGTGCTGATGTGATAGTTTAGTAGCTGTATAGGGTGGGGGGCTGATGCTATGAGATCCGATTGCTGAATTTAAGCAGGAGATTGTGCTGCAAACAATGATGGGAGCTGCTGGTGCTGATTCTGGCTGGCTGAAATCAGCTGAAAATTGCTGGTGTATGTGTATATAAGATGAGTTTTGAGAGGCAAACTAGATTTTGAAAAGAAGGAAGTGTGAAACAATCAAGGCTCATCATAACCTCTCCTTAAGACAACCCCAATCTTAAACCAAATTAAAACTACAACCCCTCAATCAACACCAAACAAAACCAGGAAGTTTAGACCACCATGGTTAACTTAGCACAACGACTCACAAGCTCAAGATATGGCATACCCTAATCTTACCCCTGGCTATCGTGCACAAGTGTGGGTGGTTCAGATAAAATTCCACAAAAATAACCACAAAACCAGATAGTTTTTAAGAAACCTGTTTTTGGTAAACGTTTTGCCAAAAATCCCATATTAACACTTAATCACTACTAACCCTGACCTCAGGTGTTACACATACACCTTGCTATACCTACATGTTTACACATATATCTGGCTATAGCTACATATTCACCTTTATTTGATATTATATAGACTTGGAGAAATTAGGAACCGCATGATATATATATTAACTTGTTGTAGTTAAATAGCGGATTTTCCTTTATATGCTCGCATTTCAGTTTTATATTGCATATATTATATTCATGGTTTTTCGCATTGAGATATGGATTTTTCATGATGTTTTCTGGATTTGAGGACTGTGGTTTTTTCATGAAATTATGCATTATTTGAAAAACCCGGTTTCTCTTGATATGATATTTCAGCAGCCACCATGAAATTTATCGGTTCTGATATATATACCCCATGCGAGGAGGCGTCATGGGCCGTGTGCGGGTACATGGTGGGGCCCGGAGGTACCCCGGGGCAAGAAAGGTATTTCGATAGACCACGCCGATGAGCCTGACAGGGGAACCATACCTACCGGTGACAGTACCTATGACTCGGCGGTTATCGTGGGGATACCGACCGGAGTCATGTACGTATGGATACGTCGAAAGGCGAGGGTCGAAGCTGGGCACTCGGGTTTTCGAGATAGCGTATGATACGTACCTATCAGGGGGCCAGTCGTGGTGACAGCACCTGATAAATCAGTATTTATGTGTCGATACTTGACACTTGGTTTCATGATATTTTTACTCCTAAGTATATATATAACAGTGGAATGGGACGCTGTTATATATATATATATATATATATATATATATATATATATATATATATATATATATATATATATATATTAGTGGAATGGGACGCTAATATATATGTATACATATCAAATTTATATACATCGTCATAATGATTCATGCAAATATACTTATTCAGGATATATGAGATTCATTTGATATTGGATACAGGATATATGAGATTCACTTGATATTGGATACAGGATATATGAGATTTACTTGATATTGGACACTCAGGATATATGAGATTTACTTGATATTGGACACTCATGATATATGAGATTTACATGATATGAGAGCCAATTTGGAGGCTGATTTGAGGAAATTGGGATTTGGATTGTCTTGATAGACTTTGGTCATGTCACGAGGTCAGGATTCCATGAGGATGACATGTTTTATCCCATACTCCGCATTTACTTTATATGCATTGCTTCATGTATTAGCAGTACCTGATAGAGTGCATTTCATGACTGTTGCATATACATATTGTCATATTATTGCTTCATGTATTAGTTATACCTGATAGAGTACATTTCATGACTGTTGCACACTTATGACCATTTATTGTTATTAGCTTGCATATGTTAGATTCGCGTTGTACGTGCATACTTGCGATTACCTGCATATGTTATTTATTATTCACGAGTTGGCAATTCACACCCGTTGTGCCACAGTGTTTTGCAGGTTGTTCCTCAAAGTAGTCAGAGGCAGGGCTTTTCATCTATCATATCATCTTTTGCAGCGGATACCGCTACGGCTGATTGTGTACAGTTTTGCTATAGGTGGGTTTTGCGGTTATCCGATATTGCTCATTGTATATCTTTATACCATGTACTCTCCATCTACTACTTTCATGTATGACTTAGAGACTTGATGTAAAAACGATATTGTATATTATTTTGTGACTTGGGGGTCTTTTATGCAGTTTTATTTATATCGTCTTTTATTTCTTCGCTACGGCGTCGTATATCTGTTGTGCTGGTTGTTTTCCGCTTTTGGGCGTGTATTTGCTCCCGTTTAGGGATGCTTTACTAATTTTTTTGTTGTACCCATTTTTGGGGCCGGTTTTTACAAAGGAGGTACTGCCAAAATTTTAAAGGAAATAAAGTTGGACTTTAAAGCATTTGGTTTGAGATTTCAAAAGTTTTAAAATTTCTATTATCACTTACCACTTTTTGATGGTTTAGATTGCTGGGTTTTCGGCTTACTTAAATTGCGTTACGTCTGTAAACGTTACATAGTTTAAGGGCCGTCGCGTGCAAATTTCGGGTCGTGACAACACCCTACCCGCACCCCTCCCTATAGAGAGCGGAACCCGCCCTTCCCCCTCAAGGGAAGGCGTTTTCTAGGAACCCGTCCTCCGCCCTCCACCGGAAGGGGGTGCGGGTAGGGTGGGGTGGGGCCCAAGGCGGGAACCTGTCCTCCACTTTTTAATGGTGAGGACGGGTTCTAGAAACCCGTCATCCTTTGACTGAGGGCTTGGGGTCACGTCTATGTGGCTCCAAACCGTTCTATTCTCATAATTAAATTTTAAAATACCCTAGTTTACTAATTTTAATCCATTACCATCCTATTTTCAAAGAAAAAAGAACCCAAAAGTTTTCAGCAGTCAAAAAACTCCCTGCATGCGCTATCTGTATAGTTGGCTGCTATATCTTGTTAATCCAATATCTATGCAGCTGCCTGTGATATATATCAGCCAATTAGATATAACATGCAATTATATAGAGACTGCGGGGAAATTTTCCGATATATATCAGCTAATTAGATATAGCATGCAATTATATCGAGACCGCGGGAAAATTTTCCGGGGTTTTTTGACAACCGTCTTGAGGCCCGGTTTTTTTGTCCTGCTTGGGGTTTTCTTGACAATTTACCCTCATAAATGACGGTACAAATCCATCAAATCTTTCAACCAAATTTTTGTTTCCCAGAAGTCGACCTTTTTGCCTTTTGGAGGAATTGAAAAGCTTCTTGTCTGTAACCTAAAGAGTGGGAAAAAAGAGCGAGTGGAAAAGTAAAGTAATTGCAGAGCGAGGGTATTAGAGAGAGAAAATGGTAAAACTAATTTTCCATATATTATATCCTTCAATTTTTAACGGCCATCTCCACCTCTTGTTGATTGGATTAATGTTTGCTAAAATAAATCCCCAGAGAGCAACAGCAGAAAGAAAGAGAGCTCCTTTAATGGCAGCGGCGGCGCTCTTCTCCCCTCCCCCTCCCTCTCTTTCTCCATTCCCCCCAAATCTCCTCAGCTTCAGGTATAATTCCACCCAACTCCCTTCCCCTCTCCTTCTCTATGCCCAACAAATAATTTTATTTTTAAATCTTCTTTGTTTTGCAGGGGCAATCAGCTTCTGAGTTTATCAAAGAGAAGAGAGAAGACCCATATCGTGGTTGCATCATCTTCTTTGCCCATTTCGTCGAAAAGCATTCACAGAAGGGATTTGATTCTGTTTGGCATCTCTACTTCCGCTGCTCTTCTGTTCCCATCATCTCGTGGTAAAAAGAACCAGCTGAAACTAAAAAAAAAAATCGTTCTTTTCATTGTGTTTTTCTAATTCTTTTGGGTTCTAGAATTAGATTTAATTTCCGAGACTTTAGGGCTGTTTTGGCCAACTTAATAACTTTAGAGGTTCGAATTTGGAGGAGGAGAAGAGGGATGCTTGTTTCACAAAGTTTGGGAAAGTAGTGAGATTGAATTTTCGCCCTTGTTTCAGTAACTTTAGGGCATCTCCCATTGGTGGGGTTTGGAGTAGTCCAAGGGGAGACCCTGGTCTCCCCATTTATGAGGAATGACTAATTTATCCCACCTATTATTTAAAATAAAAAAAACTTTAGGGTCCCTCCCAAAGTAAAACTATATTTAGTTTTCTAATTCCCACGAAACCACAAGATTTTGATGACTGAAACCATGTTGCCAAACTCTGTTTTGATGATCGTCCCATCGCAAGCTTTCCGGTCGTTTGCTCCACCAGTCTCTCTGGTCGTCACCTCTGTCAGGATGGCCAGTTGTCTCCTCCGCTAGACGTCTTTCAGATGATAAACTCCGTGGTCAAGCTTCTGCATCTCATTCGGCGATAAGACTCGACGTCTCCCTCCAACAAAATTCTGCTTTTCTCTACGATGTCAAACTTTGACGTCTCTCTCGAAGATGAACGAGCTCCGCGTCTCATTTCAACGATATTAAATAATGTTCGACCGCATCAAGTTCCTTATTTCTTTCCAAAGTTCTCGATCCACCGTGAGTTTGAAGAGGGGTGCTGAATATAATAGTATACTTGCCATATCTAATGGAATATATTATGGATTCTTTTCCATATTTCTTTTCCACATAGAGACTTCCTATATTGATCTCTCTACTTTTATATATGAAGGCATATAATGTATTCTTTCCTATTATGAAAAATAACAACGATTCTCTCAAATTCTTCCACTCCTAATAACTAGGATATTTTTAGTTTAGAATTGGATCCTATAAAAGAATATGTTGTTCTTGTATTGTAAATTCGTTCATAATTTGAATAATGAAGCAGCTAGAAAGACAAAACAGAAAGGCCGGAGGCTCCTCTTGGTACTTTCTACAAGAAAGAAATAGCGTAAACAAAGTTTAAAAGATAAGGATAACCAAAATCAGGCTAATCAGCCTCTCTGATTTTAGTTTAAATAATGACAGTTCATAAGAATCTTATAGGAAAGAGAAATTGTTATGTACAGCTCCTGAGTAAAAGTTGTGGTTGCAGACAAATCTTTGCACGCACGCACACACCCACACATGCTTGTAAGAGTTACTACCTGCAAAGTTGTATTTAACAGTTTCTTTGTTTTCTTTTTGTCGTCGAAAGATTTACATGCTGAGGTTGAGTTGGATGAAGATGTGAAAATGGCTTTACAAGTGGATGACATAAATGCATACTCTTTTCTGTATCCTCTTGAGTTACCTGCAAAGAAATTTACCTTCAAATGGTAGTCCCTACTGCATCCCTTCAGCAATTAGAAGCTCTTATTTTCTTCTAATTAGTAATCTTGTTTTAGTTTTAGTTTTTTGAGGCTTGATAAGTAAACTTGAAAATGCACCACATAAGTCGTCTACAACAAGATACTATCTCAAGAACATATACCAATCAAATTACTGAAAACTAACATTTATTTTTTTCTTTTCTCTCTTTCCATTCCATAGAATATTTACTGAAGAACTACTATTCTGATATATATTTTATAATTTCTCAAGGGTGCAATCGAGAAAACCAGAACGATATTCATCTGCTGCACCACTATCACGTAAGTTGCATTCAATTTATTTTCTTAAATTTTAGAAATGTTAAAGAAATATCCTTAATATCTCTGCTACACCTGTATGCAGCAATACTTACACCTAGAATTACTTTCATGATTTAAAATAGATTTTTTCAGTATAACTGAGCATTTGCTTGTAATGAACAGCAAATGCACGGCAGCGCATTGTGTCTGAACATGTAGACATCATCAATAACCTTGTCATCTCTGTTTCGGTAACTTTGATGTAAAACTATATCTATATGCAAGCTTACTAGTTTTTAGCAATTTATATCTATACATTTTGAGATTAATGATTTCAGATTTGTTTTGCAGATTGGTCCTCCAAATTCTCGGTTTCTAACTTCAACTGACAAGGGCACATGGAAGGCAAAAGATGTTGCTGATTCTGTTCTGTCCGACAAGTCTGCTTTGGTACTAAATTTTACTGAAAATAATATTAAGGAATTGCTATTATGTTATTTTTATGAATCAATTATTGTATAATTTGTTGCATGCTGAAATTTTTTGTTCCACAAGTCTCAAGTTCGGGGCTTAGGTACCCTGATTTTGCTTACACCTGCTGACATACGAGGAGTTGATACATCTTAGTAAATCCTTGGAGACAAACACAAGACCGTTCCAAAATAAAAGGATTACAACGCCCGATTTCCCCCTTTCTAGAAATTTTTCACAAGTCATGGGAATCAAACAGCCTCTAAGGCGATTCTTCGAACCCAAATAGTGCAGATCTTATTGGAAACTTTAATCTGAAAAAATGACATGTTCGAGTACCTTAGACATGTTTTTAGGGATTTGTAAGACATGTTTAGGATCCCTCCATTATTAATTGATGCATGAGTACTATTATTCCCGTTGGAGGGCTAAAAACAGTGTAAGACAAGGGGCGCCCATTGGTACGGTGATGCTTTGATCTATGATGAAGGATTGGGATTTTCGAAGCATGGAAAATTATAGCAGGGACCCCCATTTCCCTAAAAATCATAACGAAAGGAGAAGCACTAACTCGAATGACATAGAATGAAGTAATGGTAGTGCAGGCATACATACCAAATGAAGAGCTTCAAATAGATAATAACATTCCTGACATTGAATTAATAAAAGATGCAATCTCGAGTACATCAATAAAAGGAAAGTATGTAAACATTATTTTATAAATATTATGTGTATGTATGGTTCAAAATATTTTTTTTTTGTTTAAGCTGGCATTTTGCATATTCTGCACTATTTATGCAGTAAAAAAATACTCTTTTCCTGTTATATTTGTGCAGCCAGTATCGACAGATCAGAAAATGGTTGAAAGTTCTGTTCTTGATGCACATTCTACTGAAGTAAGCCCAGAAATATTTTCTGGTGTTAATTTTGCATTTGGTTACATTCATCTGAACCATTTATCTCATAATAATGGAATTTTGTAAACCTTCGTTGTTCGGTATCATAGGTCGATGGTGAACCTTACTGGTATTATGAGTATCTTGTAAGAAAGTCACCTACAAAAGCTGTAAGTTTTCTGTTCTATGCTTAAAGAGAGAAATAAAATAGAAATATCTTGTTCTTAATATTAAATCATAATATATCTTTGTGGGACTATAACCAGTATAAAGTTATGGATTTTCATAATTTTCCATGTCTATTGGTAAATCCATTTGCTTATTCATAAGAATTAAAAAAATATTAACATCTTCTTGATTTGTTGGACCAGTCACAGGAATCGAATATTTATAGGCATAATGTGGCCTCAACTGCGGAAAGAGATGGTATTTAACTTGTTATCGGGATATATTTGTTTTTGTTAAACTTGATAATCAAACAATGAACATGATATGCGATGTTTGTTTATTTCAAAATAATGCTAATGTTTGCAGGATATTTGTACTCTTTGAATGCTTCAACTCTCGGCAAGCAGTGGGACAATGTAAAGCTCTTTCTACAATTCATGTTTCCCTAATTTTGTGCTGCTTCATCTTCATACAAAATTCAAATTGAGTTGATTCCTTTGAATCATCTGTGTGCATACTTCTCACTACAATCCTGTCAATTCATTAGTTCTCAGCTCTCTGCCGGATGCACCTGTATCTTCACGCACCACACCAATGCTACGCTTTCATTTTAAATTACTGTATTTAAAAGTCAATAGTTACAAAGATCCTACGCTTTCATCTTTTCCTTATAAGATGATAAATTATACCATTGTAACTCATTAATAGATTCCTATACCATAAGACGATATAAACCCGCAATAACAATACTGCAAAACACTATATCAAAATTTACTTATTTCACTTAAGTCAGAATATTAATTCTTTAAATAAAATTTTATTTACAGTTAATTCTTTTATAAAATTTCTAATCCATAGATAGAAAACTATATGAAGTATGACCAGAAACAGCGCATGATTAATCTGAACAAACCGTGGCAATTTTGTGGGGATTTGCAAAGAAAAAATGGTAAACTTCCATCGTGGGATTTGCTAGCATGGTTTGTAGATAGTAAGACATGTATAAATATTTCATGACCAAAGAAAATCTAATTGCAGCATTGTATTTTGCAGATGGGACCATTCTTGAAGCAAACAGTGACTTCATTCAAACTGCTTCCCCCTACAGATGATTATGTTCCTCCATACAAAGATCCTTGGAGATTTTGGTGATGGGTAGCTGAATTATCTCGGCATTCATTTTTGCAGGATTATTATCATGTATGAGAACCATTAATATATTTTTTCTCATTTTTTAACATTTTCCACGGGAAAAATTGGGACATGTTCTTTTCTTTTTGTTTCTGTTTAGTTGGTTTTTGCCGATTTTATTGGATTTCAATAGATTCAAGTGTTTTCGAAAGGCCTAGCACCAATTTATAGTCTGAATCTCTACACTAATGCTTAGAGTATAATGAGATGTATGGTCGAAAGTTATTCCGTATGAGCTATGCCTAATTGGTCGCTAAGTGATGATTACCGGTGGTTAAAACTTGTTAAGGAGTTTTTTTCATTATAACATTCTTGAATGTAGCACTTTTAAGAAATACAGTTTGGTGAAAAACAATGATAGTTAAGAGTATTTTTAGTGCTATAAGATTTTATAGGATGATTTTTCTGAAGTCAGCTTAAATTTAATTTGTGAGGGTACCGTAGGCCAGCGGCAAGCAAGAGGATTTAAACCTCACTTGCTTCAGGTTACGGTTTACTATTAAAAAAAACTTTAAAATTAAGATCAAATAAATAAAACTTTGAAACCAGCATTTCTTGAATAATCTGCCATAACTATTGTTCTGTGACCTTTTTTCTCTATTTATTAACAGCTCAAGCATTTCAAGTTCTACAGAGTCTTCCCCGTCGAATGCATAGAGGCACTTGTAGGGCAGTAGGCACCGCTTTTCGAGCAGCTTTCGACTTTTGTTTGCATTCGCCAAGCTCTCCGTACTAAACTTGTGTTGCACTGCATCGCATCGTGCAGCTTCTGTTTCGAGTTGCTTAGTCTGTTTTCCTTATAATGGTCCATTGGACTACCATTCATGATTTCAAACCTCCAAGGGTTGGAGCGGTCTTTCTAGTTGTCCGCAAATGTTTTCGGATTCGTTTTTGCTCATAGACTTCTACCACTGCTTCCTGTACTTTTAAAACTTGAGTTATGATCAAACAAACAAATAAGAAAAAAATAAATAAACCATGAAAAAGCTCCTTTTCCCTTTTCTTTTGTACAGGAAAAATGGCATAACTAGGAATTTGGTTAGTGTGGATGAAATATAAGTCGATACTATGTAAATGGTAAAAATATAATTATCCCGTGTCTTAAGATTAATAATAAATTTCCTGACAAAATCAATTAATTTTTCATTTTTTCTAGATTGTGGATAGCATATGTATACATTCAAGAAAGAATTTAAAAGGATTAGAATAATTATTATTGATGAGAACAATTTATATTCCTAATTATTAGTTATAACAGATAAATATATTCTTATCTAAAGCCTAATAACATTAAAGAGTTGATATCAATTAATTCGTACTAATCCTGATTATTCAACTAATGCCTAGGGGGTTGCAACAGAAGTGGATTGTTCAATGAGAAATACTTTGTCTGCCCATTCATTCGGTAGAATCCATATCATCTATAAAAGATTTTATTGGCTACAAGTTGAAGTAGAGGTTGCGATTCTCTATGCAGTGGATATCATGTCCATTTTCTACCAAATAAGAATCCATGCAGCCTATATACATTCTACCATCCTCATAAGAAAAGTATTTTCTTGTTGAATTGGAGTCTACCTCCTTATATAAATGGAAAAAAATCGGGTTTGTTTTGACTTTATTTTGATTCTTGGGAAGGTCAACGCATCGGTCCTTGGAAGTCCTGTTGTGAGATAGAGCCTTTTTGTGCCACGCACAAAGTAGTTCGGGTGAATGGTGTGAAACCATGATTTTGTAACCAAACCATATTTTGGGGTCTGTTTGGGAGAACGATGTGAAAGTATGGTTTTGTAATTATGAGATGTTTAGATTACCTAAACCATGATTTTGCAGCCATGATTTTTGAGAAAAAAATTATAAAAAATTAAAAATTATTAAAAAAATCTACCCAGCCCATTCAATATTTTTTTAAAAAAATAAACCAACAAAAAAAAGATGCCATCTTATCTTTTCCACCGCTCATCGGAGCGGTGGGAAAAGCGACCAAGAGGTGGGAAACACTAGCCACTCCCCCGAACGGGGGAGCGGTGCTCGTGGTGAGCTCAGGGAGCGGCGCTCCCCCGAACGGCCCTAGGATGATTGTGGCATCTCTCTTTTGCGACACTGGCCATTTTCAAAAACATATGTACCGTCTTCATATTGGTCTTACCAACAGAAGTTCGTACCCTTTTGTTACTGCACAGATTATGAAACAAATATTTGAGGCCCAACAAAAGAGCCTTGGGTTATTTTTGAAATATATGAAACATTTCTATTATAGAAAATACGGGAAAACCGGCTAAGATGGTTTGGTCATTTGCGACGCAGACCTATGAAAGCACCGGTTCCACGAATAAATACTCTCGATATGGGCAATGGCAAAATGGCAAAAGGGAGACCGAAGAAAACATGGATGGAGGTGATACGAAACGATATGGTTGCCAAAGGACTCAATGAAAGTATATTGTTCGATAGGAGTGAGTGGAGGCAGAGGATTCATGTGCTGGCCCGGCGTGATTCTCATGTTGGTTCATGTAGCCTATCCCATATGCTTGGGATAAAAGACTCAGTTGTTGTTTTATCTCTATTATAGAAAATGCTGAGATGTTTCATATTGGCTGCACCCTTGGCTGGAATTTTCTTCATATTCTTTGCAAATAATAGAGATGTTTCGTATATTGACGTTAGCTACACCCTTATCTACATCTTAGAGTATACATACATGCACAAAAAAAAATAACTAAGTAAATATATGAAACATCTCTATTATTCTCAAACTCTAAGAGTTTAGCTAATTCGTCTATTGATTGATGAGAAATTCTTCCATGTACTATATGCATGCGCCGGGTATAAGAGAGGAATAAAAATCTGGGCATTATAAAGCTATCCAAAAGTGTCCGAAAAATCTCATCGTTTTCTCTATCATGTCCGGATGCATTGCACTGGCATATCGAATAATTTCTATTCTCTCTTTTTTTTTTTAAAAGATCCAAAAAATAATAAAAATATATCCATCTATGTTCTCAATCAATCAAGATATTCATGTCATCACAGTTAAATTTTCTTAATGTCTTTTTTAAATTCAAAATTCAACCTCTCTTGGCTTTTCCTCTGGTTTACATTTCGACTTCGCTGATCCAAGCTGTCCTTTTTAATTTCTAGAGCTATCTATAAAACCTTATCACAACAAACAACAACTGAGCCTTTTATCCCAAGCTCATTGATGGAGGTCCTTTTCAGGTCTCCGTCAGATGTTGTCTTTCGTTGATCTCCCGGTAGGTTTTCGTGGTGATCTTCTGTTGCGTGTGGATCTCAGTGGGTTTTGGCGGGATTGGTAATTTGAGGAGTTTAGTGCTGAGTACCTGCAAAAGAAGTCCCGGGGTGGTTTGATACCACCGAGGATCCTTCGACGATCAAGTTAATGCTTGATCCGAGCAGAGCAACGGCTAAGTGGAGTAAAAAATGGCTTACTTGACCCCTCAATGATGGGGGTTTATATAGCGGTGATGGCACGCAGCAGCTGTAGGGTTACTAGGCACTCTAACAAGGTTCTACAAGGCATCAACAATGCCCGATTAAAATCTTAGTCGTGCCGAATAACACTAAACAAAATCTTTAAACTAGAGATTAGGCGAAAACTAGCAAGTTAAACTCTTTAACACTAAGTGAATACGAAATACTGTAAGTCCATGCTACCCTTCCCCGGTACTTACGGGGTTACGGAATTGGTGAAAAACGATTTTCAAGAGGGTGGTAACATGGACTACCAATACGGATCTTTGTTAAACTACTAGCTAACAACCTAACAAGAGTTTACCTACTCGGTTAGGGGGCTATACCTTTCTTGAACTCCTTCGTCTTCGACTCCTCCCGGTGTACGGATCGGCCTCACCTCATCGTCTCCTTGCGCCGAAGATGGGTCCACCCGAAAGCTTCTACCTTTGGCTTCTTCTTCGAACTTTGAAGAAACTAGATCACTTGGCTTGCTAGGCCTTGTGAATTAGAATGAGTAGAGGAATGTTTTGGTGTCTTTTTATCTCTAAGGCAATGAGTCTCAACACATGAGAATGGTTTGCCTTGAGGTAGAGAGAGCAAGAGGAAGAGGGAGAGCTTGAGGATGAAAGAGCTCAAGAGAGAGAAAGCAAATGATAGAATGAACCATACTCATCTCATTCTCACCTCTCATAATCCAAAAGCCATCATCACAAAAATAGTAATCAAGTATTGTGTAAATGGTTTAAGTCAAAATGGCTATATCATTTCATGCACTCATTTTGCATAAATAAACAAGCAAGCAAAAGTCTTTGCCATGGAATGATAGCCATTGTCATGATGATGGTCAACTAGTCCAACCTGGTCAACTAGTCCAACCTAGTCAACCGGTCAACAAAGTCAACAAGTCAACAATGTCAACCCCTCAACAACCATGTCACTATAATACTTAATTAATATTAATGTTAATCATATATCTTATTCTCATTAGGGTTAAGCAAAAGTCAATGGTCAAGAGTCAACAGTCAACAACCCCAATGAGAATACTCTGCCTCTGTCTCTCTGTCAACTGTGCATACACACCCGCATCCGCGTTCCGAGGAACACGAATACATACGAGATAAAACCAACCCCAAAACGTACACTAGGATCTGGCTTAAACCAAAGCCCGCTAGTGTTAACTGTCCGGACACTGTACGTGCACAAGTGCACGGATGTGACCTAACCCTGTCGCAAAACCATGCGACCTCTACTCTTTTGCCTAAAGGCGAATAGCTTTCTGTGTGGGACTCTAAAGACTCGACACTACGCTGGCAGTGGGTTTAACCACAGACCGCAAGCGGCACTAGCTGTGCGTAACGGTCCCCAGGTAGATGCCGACAAGAAGACTGACGAGGTGAAACCCATCTGAACTCCTACTGAGTCTGACTATGACAATCTCTATACAGTCCGGTCTGTTCGTCTGATACATTGCATGGCGGGCCTAGGGGGCGGTAAACGTCAGTCCCCCAATAGCGGTACAAGACGTGTCGGAGTGAAGCCCAGAACACCCTGAGATAACACTGGAAACCTACCAGTATATCTCGCTTGCCCTGGCCAGGGACTACTCATGTAATGGCTCTTCTAGACACAGCGCGATGTCAACCCCCAATACCGGGAGAGACGAATCCTGTCTAACCGTCACTGCCTCCAAGTGCTTCGGGACTGCACCCAAAAACTACCTGTTTGCACGACTCCTTTGAGCCGTGGTAGGGTAGTAATCAAAGTGCAGTGGGAACACACTCGAGGCGAAGTGACAGTGTCAAGTCAGCGGACTAAGCTGTACTCATGTCACCTGGGAACTGATAACTGACGATAGGTATAGTACCAACCAACAGTTCCCTACGAGTCCTGTCCAGTGTACTCGTAACCCAACGAGCGCCCGCATACTATCTCCAGTACGACGTACTGATGGCTGTGGGACAGACCATCTCCCATACTGGGATGAGAAGCGCATACGCTAGTCTACTCCGGAGTATCAATGCCCTGTCTCGATAGTCCTGCGACTAGGGACCTGCATAAGGATGTGCTTATAGATTACCCAGCCCCCACTAGTGTGACTGCCATCACAACGCTGGTAATCAAGCAAAGATCCTAAGGGCTCCACTAATGTGTATAGGTGATATACTAAAATAAACACACGTACACATTGAAGTAGAAACAAACCAAGTAGCATACTACTATATTGAGCAAGATTGTTTATACAACTGTGAATATCCCAAGCTTCCATTAAGTAATATACAAACTAGTATGATACAGTAATGGCCTCTAGGGCATATACACTAACAATCTCCCACTTGCACTAAGGCCATGTTACTGGCGTATCGAAGACCTATCATCTCGATCAACCGCTCGAACTGAGTCTGGGGCAAGGCCTTTGTGAGTGGATCAGCAGTGTTGTCTTCTGTAGAAACTCTCCGAACCTCGATCTCCTGGCGACCCACGATCTCCCTGATCAGGTGATACCGCCTTAAGATGTGTCTGGACTTCTGATGGGACCTTGGTTCCTTTGCTAAAGCTATAGCCCCGTTGTTGTCGCAATACAGAGGTATTGGATCAACAATGGACGGAACCACCTGAAGTTCAGTTAAGAACTTCCTTACCCAGACAGCTTCTTTTGCGGCATCTGCAGCAGCGATATATTCCGCTTCCATCGTCGAGTCAGCAACGGTTTCCTGTTTGGAACTCTTCCAACACACCGCCCCTCCAATGAGGGTAAAGACATAACCCGACATGGACTTGGAATCATCCTTGTCACTCTGGAAGCTGGAGTCAGCAAAGGCCTTGATCTGGAGGTCTTTTCCGCCATACACCAAGAACATCTCCTTAGTCCTTCTCAGGTACTTGAGAATGTTCTTTACTGTTATCCAATGTTTCTCCCCAGGGTTTGACTGATACCGGCTTACCACACTCAGTGCATAAGCTACATCTGGTCTGGTACACAACATCGCATACATTATAGAGCCTACCGCAGAAGCGTAGGGTATAATAGACATGCGATCCCTTTCCAAATCAGTCTTGGAAGACATCTCTTTGGAGAGGGTGATCCCGTGACAAGCCGGTAGATTACCGCGCTTGGAATCTTCCATACTGAATCTTTTCAGTATGGTGTCGATGTACCTGGACTGTGAAAGTTCTAATATCCTCTTGGATCTGTCACGATAGATCCGGATCTCCAGAATGTATGAGGCATCACCCAGGTCTTTCATGGAGAACCTGTGTGACAAGAACCCCTTGACAGATTGTAGCATAGGAATGTCATTTCCTATTAAGAGAATGTCATCCACGTATAAAACGAGGAATACTACAGTTCTCGCTACAAATCTACTATAGATGCATGGCTCATCTGGATTTTTGATAAAGCCAAATTCCTTGACCGTCTCATCAAAACAGATGTTCCAACTCCGCGATGCCTGCTTTAGTCCATAGATGGACTTAAGCAACTTGCACACCTTTCCGCTGCTCCCACTCTGAATGAAACCCTCTGGCTGGTCCATATAAACACACTCCTCTAAATTTCCATTTAGAAAAGCGGTCTTTACGTCCATCTGCCAAATCTCATAATCGTGGAAGGTAGCAATGGCAAGAAGGATCCGAATGGATTTCAGCATAGCTACTGGAGAAAATGTCTCGTCATAGTCCAAACCAGGTCTTTGACGAAAACCCTTTGCAACCAGTCTAGCTTTATAGGTCTCAACCTGTCCATCTACACCAATCTTCCTTTTGAAGATCCACTTGCATCCTACGGGTTTTACCCCATCCGGAGCAACGTCCAACGTCCATACTTTGTTGGTGTACATGGACTCCATTTCGGTCCGCATTGCATCCAGCCATTTTACCGAGTCAACGCTCTGAATGGCCTGCTGGAAGCTAGTCGGCTCATCATAATCTATGATGCAATCCTCTCTATCCCCGTCTATGAGAAAACCGTAGTATCTCTCGGGCGGATGAGACTGCCTACTACTCCTGCGGAGCGGCGTAGGAATGTCATTTTCTTTTGAACCCTCTAGTTCTACTAAGCTTTCAGTAATAGCTCGTGGTTCTGGAATTTCTTCCAGTTCTATTGCGTTCCCACTTATCTGATTTTCCAAAAATTCAGTTTCCAAGAAGTGGGCATGACGAGAAACATAAATCTTTTGTTCCTTTTCGCAATAGAAGAAATATCCCTTGGAGTTCTTTGGATATCCCACAAACTTGCACTGTACTGAGCGTGCCTCGAGCTTGTCCGCATGCTGCTTTTTGACAAAAGCTGGACATCCCTATGTCTTAATGTGATTAAGATAGGGTCTCTTCCCACACCACATCTCATATGGTGTAGTAGGCACAGTCTTAGTTGGAACTCGGTTCAAAAGGTATGCAGCTGATTCTAGTGCATATCCCCAGAATGATCGCAGTAACTCAGCGTTATTCATCATGGACCGTACCATATCCAATAGGGTTCGGTTCCGTCTCTCCGATACACCGTTATGTTGCGGAGTGTATGGAGGAGTAAGCTGAGAGAGAATTCCGTTCTCTTTTAAATAGTCCAGGAACTCGGCACTCAAGTATTCACCACCTCGATCCGATCTTAGAATCTTGATACTTCTGCCGGTTTGTTTTTCTACTTCATTCTTATATTCCTGGAATTTTCCAAAGGCTTCGGACTTATGTTTCATTAAGAAGACATAACCGTATCTTGAAAAGTCATCCGTAAAGGTAATGAAGTAAGAATAACCGCTTCGCGCATGTGTAGACATTGGACCGCACACGTCACTGTGTACGAGTCCCAAGAGCTCGCTCGCTCTTACTCCGTGTCCAGTGAACAGAGTCTTTGTGATCTTTCCTTTGAGACAAGATTGACAAGTGGCATATGATTGATATTTGAACGGATTCAAATATCCTTCTGTATGTAATTTCGTCAACCTTCTCTCATTGATGTGACCCAGTCTACAATGCCATAAGAAAGTCTGATTTATTTCCGGAGACTTTCTTTTGTATGTATTCTGGACATTGAAAATCTGTGGTTGGTTTAGTACGTATATACCATTGCTTAATGTACCTGACCCAATCAGAACTTGATTAAGGTGAATGTTTACAACATTACTTACAAACGCAAATTCATAACCTTCTTTAGAAATCAAAGATACAGAAATGATATTACAAGTTGCGTTCGGTACAAAATAGCAATTACGCAAAACCAAAACATGTCCATCTGACATTCCCAGGTGATAGTCCCCCACGGCCTTAGCATCCATGCTATCTCCGTTTGCAACTTTGAGGGTCATGTCACCTGCCTTCAAAACCCTACGGTTTCTCAACGCCTGCAAAGAATTATAGATATGAGATCCTGATCCGGTATCCAATACCCAGGAAGTAGAGTTTATTGATAGACAGTTTTCAATAACATACACACCTGAAGCTGAAGCCGCAACTTGCTTCAGTTCCTGTGTCCTGGCTTTCCAAGCCCTGCAATCTTTCTTCCAGTGACCACTCTTATGACAGAAAAAGCACTCTTCCTTCCCTATAAGCTTCCCCGCTATTTTTGTTGCTTTTGCTTTTCCCTTCGTATCCACTTTACTAACACCGTCCCTTGGTTTGGCGGAGGCTTTCTTCTTCTTTCCCTTGGCTTTCGCCTTGGACCTAGAAGATGAAGATCCTCCTACAAACAAAGTGGATGTTTTCCTACCTTTCTGTAGGGTGCCCTCTGCACTCCTCAGCATGTTGAGGAGTTCTGAAAGTTCAACTTCTTTTTCTTGTAAGTTGAAGTTCAGGATAAACTGGGCGTAAGTGGAAGGAAGGGACTGGAGAATCAAGTCCGTATAGAGCTCGTTCTCTAACGTGGTCCCAAGTTCCGCGAGCTCCTCAATGAAGCCAATCATCTTAAGCACGTGTTCCGCTACCGATGATCCGATGGCCAATCTTGCCGAAAATAACTTCTTCGACACTTCGTATCTTGCGATACGAGATTGCTCTCCATACAGTTCTTTTGTATGGAGAAATATGGATTCTATGTCCATATTCTCGTGCCTCCTCTGATGTTCGTTTTCCATAGAGGCAAGTACGAGGCACTTGGCCTTCGCGCTATCAATCTCCCAAGTCTTACGGATTTCCTTATCCGCGATGTTGGAGGTGGGACTTGGGACAGGGGGAGCTTTGGTGGTAAGGAGATACCCCAACTTGTCATAAGTGATTGCCATTTTGACATTCCTGAGCCAATTTTTGTAGTTTGGCCCTGTCAGTATGTTTTTATCTAGAAGTAACTTAAGTCCAGTCATGTTGATTGGTCGCTGCAATTAGGAGAGAGAGAAGAAACACTCAGCATGATGCTCTTGCAAGTTTAGAGTGGTTTTTAATTTGTCTAAACAGGATGGCTCCCACTGTCTCTCGAATCCCTCCTCAAACCAAAAAGGAAGAATTAGTCAGGATCAATCTCACCGTACAATTCTTGCTTAACCGTTCGGCCAGACTGGTGTCGGTACTTCGAGGGAGGTTTTCCAACGCTTTCGCGAAGTTCCTTAATTTAAGAACCTCTTTTCCCTGGGGGCGTAACCCCGCTAACACCTTTCTAGACACCTACTTGGTTTATAGCATTGATCGTTAAGTGAGAAATTTCCCGAGGAGTAGCATATACTCACAGTAGGATCGGGATCCAAATATCATCGCGTGACGAAACTAAAGGAATCCTACCATAATCATCACACTCCAAATGGTATGCAACACTAGCAAGTTTCAGTTCTTTTGAAACTCCCGATATGGATTTGTGCCCCATGCTCTTATGACCTTGACTTTGGCCAACAAATCATAAGTCACATGTCAAGTTCTACCCGTCATTCTCCAGGTTAATTTGAGCCCACCCGCACATACCCTTGACTTTGGCCAACAAGGTAGAACGACTGCCCCAAACCAACACATCTATCTATGCTGCACATGAATACCCAATAGCTACCAATCACTATGCCTTGACTTTGGCCAACAAACATAGCTTGAATACTATTGACCATCCATGTGAAACGACGGAGGGCTACGAATGGTTTTGGCGAAACCGTGAACGTAGTGAACTTGATATAATCGATGGAACGAGATAGCTTTCAAAAGGAGTGGTTCATGCTCCGCATTTAAAAGTTTGGTTTTGAAAAGAACCGAGTGGTTTTTCAAAATGTTCCAACGACTTTTACTTGGTTTATTTTTCTTTGCATTAGTTCTTTTAATGCGCATTTTTCTTGCATTAGTTCTTTTAATGCGTCCCATCATTTAATCCTACCATTGCAGAAAACAACCAAAATATGACGTATGCTTATGCCATTCGCATTCGCCACGGGGCCCCGTCATTACCCGTTAGGTTACTTAACTAACGACAGAGCGGGGGCTGGGCTAGCGCGGCTCCAAAACATAAGCAATGCCTAAATAATATCATATATAGATATATTGCAATGATAGCCATTTCAGATCACAGATGAACACATTGGATATACTAGGAATCCGCAATTCGTACGAGCCTGTAACGAAAAGCAGATTACACGGTCGCGGTGAATAGCCAATACCCTACCGAAGACCCCTACGGGTGCGGCAAACTACCCGCCAAGTACCCGAAGCGAAGCAACCTCCCTCAACTCCGTGAGTAGGCCACTCGGCACTTCGGCATACCCGGTAGTTTGTGCACCCCCTCCATGGGTCTATCCTAGGAGCAAAAACAGTAAAAAGAAATTATACAATGACGGCTACAACCCCGACCCGGTTGTGCGGTCATATAAATAATTATTACATCAATTTAAAAATTTACATGAATTGAAAGAAAAGAAAACTCTCGTCTCACAACCCCCGGCTATTCACCCGCGACAATCTAATGAATTCATATACACATTCCAATGCCTTTACAGATCACAGATTTGTATAACCCCCACTAATCGATATATAGCGATTAGCAGACGTTCAATACAAATATCACATCACAGATAAAAACCCGTCAGCATAAGTCTTTAGAAACTCGATCAAAATACGGTTATTAAAGCCCCAAAAACAAATTTTTCTTTCTGGAAAATCTGGGCTGAAAAAACATATACCAAAATTCCCAAAATACCCCATAGAACAAACTGCAGTGAAGACGATCCAGAGAGGAGCTCAATCGGCCGCGGAACCGCGGCAATAGCAAGCTATTGCAGCGTTTCCGCGGTGGTTTGGTGAGATCTCTGGACCGTTTTTCTACAGTAGACTATAAAAATCCTGAGTCGATTTTTAGAGCATGATTTATTACTTTTACAGTACTTTGAAAATCGACAGCAAGCATGAATTTTTGGGTTCATTTCGGGACTTTTTCTCCGATCGAATTTCTAGTTACTATGCTAACATGTTAGGTAGTGTTTAACTAGGCTCTGATACCACTGTAAGTCCATGCTACCCTTCCCCGGTACTTACGGGGTTGCGGAATTGGTGAAAAACGATTTTCAAGAGGGTGGTAACATGGACTACCAATACGGATCTTTGTTAAACTACTAGCTAACAACCTAACAAAAGTTTACCTACTCGGTTAGGGGGCTATACCTTTCTTGAACTCCTTCGTCTTCGACTCCTCCCGGTGTACGGATCGGCCTCACCTCGTCGTCTCCTTGCGCCGAAGATGGATCCACCCGAAAGCTTCTACCTTTGGCTTCTTCTTCGAACTTTGAAGAAACTAGATCACTTGGCTTGCTAGGCCTTGTGAACTAGAATGAGTAGATGAATGTTTTGGTGTCTTTTTATCTCTAAGGCAATGAGTCTCAACACATGAGAATGGTTTGCCTTGAGGTAGAGAGAGCAAGAGGAAGAGGGAGAGCTTGAGGATGAGAGAGCTCAAGAGAGAGAAAGCAAATGATAGAATGAACCATACTCATCTCATTCTCACCTCTCATAATCCAAAAGCCATCATCACAAAAATAGTAATCAAGTATTGTGTAAATGGTTTAAGTCAAAATGGCTATATCATTTCATGCACTCATTTTGCATAAATAAACAAGCAAGCAAAAGTCTTTGCCATGGAATGATAGCCATTGTCATGATGATGGTCAACTAGTCCAACCTAGTCAACCGGTCAACAAAGTCAACAAGTCAACAATGTCAACCCCTCAACAACCATGTCACTATAATACTTAATTAATATTAATGTTAATCATATATCTTATTCTCATTAGGGTTAAGCAAAAGTCAATGGTCAAGAGTCAACAGTCAACAACCCCAATGAGAATACTCTGCCTCTGTCTCTCTGTCAACTGTGCATACACACCCGCATCCGCGTTCCGAGGAACACGAATACATACGAGATAAAACCAACCCCAAAACGTACACTAGGATCTGGCTTAAACCAAAGCCCGCTAGTGTTAACTGTCCGGACACTGTACGTGCACAAGTGCACGGATGTGACCTAACCCTGTCGCAAAACCATGCGACCTGTCGCAAAACCATGCGACCTCTACTCTTTTGCCTAAAGGCGAATAGCTTTCTGTGTGGGACTCTAAATACTCGACACTACGCTGGCAGTGGGTTTAACCACAGACCGCAAGCGGCACTAGCTGTGCGTAACGGTCCCCAGGTAGATGCCGACAAGAAGACTGACGAGGTGAAACCCATCTGAACTCCTACTGAGTCTGACTGCGACAATCTCTATACAGTCCGGTCTGTTCGTCTGATACATCGCATGGCGGGCCTAGGGGGCGGTAAACGTCAGTCCCCCAATAGCGGTACAAGTCGTGTCGGAGTGAAGCCCAGAATACCCTGAGATAACACTGGAAACCTACCAGTATATCTCGCTTGCCCTGGCCAGGGACTACTCATGTAATGGCTCTTCTAGACACAGCGCGATGTCAACCCCCAATACCGGGAGAGACGAATCCTGTCTAACCGTCACTGCCTCCAAGTGCTTCGGGACTGCACCCAAAAACTACCTGTTTGCATGACTCCTTTGAGCCGTGGTAGGGTAGTAATCAAAGTGCAGTGGGAACACACTCGAGGCGAAGTGACAGTGTCAAGTCAGCGGACTAAGCTGTACTCATGTCACCTGGGAACTGATAACTGACGATAGGTATAGTACCAACCAACAGTTCCCGACGAGTCCTGTCCAGTGTACTCGTAACCCAACGAGCACCCGCATACTATCTCCAATACGACGTACTGATGGCTGTGGGACAGACCATCTCCCACACTGGGATGAGAAGCGCATACGCTAGTCTACTCCGGAGTATCGATGCCCTGTCTCGATAGTCCTGCGACTAGGGACCTGCATAAGGATGTGCTTATAGATTACCCAGCCCCCACTAGTGTGACTGCCATCACAACGCTGGTAATCAAGCAAAGATCCTAAGGGCTCCACTAATGTGTATAGGTGATATACTAAAATAAACACACGTACACATTAAAGTAGAAACAAACCAACTAACATACTACTATATTGAGCAAGATTGTTTATACAACTGTGAATATCCCAAGCTTCCATTAAGTAATATACAAACTAGTATGATACGGTAATGGCCTCTAGGGCATATACACTAACAAATACAACCTTTGTAGATCGGTCCTTCACTTATAAAGCTCCTTGTAGTAGTCCCTTCGCTGCGATCATCGAACACCCGGACTCTCGGACGGCTCCATGAGAAGAGGCAACTGTACTGCTTGAAGTCTTCGAGACCGAAGATGATCTACGTCGAGGGAATACGAACTCAAGGTTCTACTTCACTAACTAGAGAATTAGTGAAGCAAACACCCTAAACTAAAGTGCTAGTCTAGTAGAGGATGATGAAATAGGAAATAGGTACACTTTAGAATTTCTTTTCTCACTTTGTTTCTCTCTCTTTTTCAAACCCTAGAAAGAAATTGGAGGAAGAAGATGAGCTCAAAATGAGAATGAAACTAATCAAGAGAGAGAGAGAGCTAACCATGGAGAGTGAGTATCATATACTAACTCATATAGAGACATAACCATGGCTAATTATAGTGGTTAGGTTTATAAAAATCCTAAGTAAAAACAAAACTAGTGGACTTTGGTCAATGCATTCATAAGCTTAATGAAGCTTCATGCACTTGAACAATTATCCACTAATTTTGTATTTACTTTGTATATTAAAACCCCACCAATATAATTACAATGGTGTATGTCTCATACACCCATGTAGTGTGTATTAACAACCATGATACAAAATGTACACAAATAAATATATATCACATATATATTAAGTTGTGCACAAGTGAGAAAAATAAATGCTTAAGTGAACCAATATTAGTTAATGTAAATTAGTATATCACATATACAATTATACACCAAATTATTAAATCAACACTTGACTTAATAATCCGGTTATATCTCATATAACCGATTAACACTCAATGTATCGCCTTATCGAATCAACCCTTGATTCGATAACTTTGTTATATCGCATATAACCGATCGACACAAACATCGCGAGAATAGAATACGGTATCACATACTCGCATTATTCTCGGTCCCGCCCATATCATATATGCGCTCCTATTTCGTTTTGCCTGAGCCAGTAAAACCTCTATGTAGGACTCTAAAGACTCGTCAATACGCCGGCAGTAAGTGATGATCATATCAAGCACCCACAAGCCGTCAGCGGTACTAGCTGTACGTAACGGCTACCCGGGTATTGAGCGATCAGAAGATCAGCAAGCAAGCCCACTCTAACTCCTGCAAAAAAGCCTGACAGTGACACTACCGTACAGTCCGGTCTCCTCGTCTGATATGTCGCATATCAAGTCTAGGGGTGGTAAACGTCAGACCCCAATAACCGATAAGTCATGAAGATATGAGGCTCATAACGGGTCGAGAAACTACTGGTAACACTTACCAGTAAATCTCTAAACCATCCCTGGCCAGGGACTTCCCTGTTATGGCGAATCGAGCATAGCGCAACATCAACCCCCAATACCGGGAGAGACGAAACCCCTCCTATCGCTCATTGCCTCCATGTGACTCGGGACTGTACCCAAAAACCACCGTTTTGCACGCCCTCTTGGACGTGGTAAGGTGGAAATCAAAGCACAGTGGGAATCACACAAGACTCTATGACGATCTCGGGTCTATAGACTAACCTGTACCAGTGTCACCAGAGAACTGCCATCTGACGTAAGGTATAATACCATCTGGGAGTTCTCGGCGAGTCCGTCCAGTGTACCCAGTCTCCACTGAGCACCCGTATATCATCTTTGATGTCAAACACCAATGGATATGGGATCATCCATCGCCCATCTGTATGGGTCGAGAAGGTATACGCTAGTCTACTCTGGTATATCGATGCCCCGTCTCGATACACCCACGACTAGGGACCTTGAAGGATGTACTTATTGACTACCATGTCCCCACTAGTATGATCCGCATCATAGTCCAGGTAGTCAAGTACACATCCTAAGGGCTTTACCAACATGTAACAGAGAGACAATCAGTGTACACGTTAAGGTAAAGAGTAACCAGATAGCATACTATCATGTCAAGCAAGAAAGTCCTCCCTATATATGTCCAAGCATCCACTACAATATACATCTCATGTATAGTAATGGCCTCTAGGGCATACATATAACTAACAATCTTCCACTTGCACTAGGGCCATCTGATAACAGTGGTTGTAGTATCTCATACTCAACCATCCCATAATAGTCTCTCTCTAGGAAAAGGCCTTTGTGAGTGGATCCGCCGTGTTGTCCTCTGAGTCTACTCTCCTGACCTCGATCCCCTGGAGATTAACCATCTCCATGATCAGATGATACTGCCTTAGAATATGTCTGGATCACTGATGGGACGGGCGTTCCTTGGCATAAGCCACAACTCCATTGTCATACAATGGTAGGAACGAAGTTCATCTCATGAACTATTATACACCCAGACTGCCTCTTTGGTAGTATCTTTGGTAGCGATGTATCTAGCCTTTATCGTCTAGTATGCCACGGTATCTAGCTTGGAACTCTTCCAACATACCGTCCCTTTACTGATGGTAAAGACAATGCTTGTAACTGACATTCGGTCGTCCTTATCACCCTGGAACCCTTCCAGTGATTCTCCCCAGGATCAATTGATACCATCTCACTACAGCTAGTGAGTATCCTAACATCCAATTAGATCTATCTCATAAATCCAAAACCCAGGATTTAGTAGGTATCACTTTGATCCTATGTGGAGAATCATTGTGATAAGCGGAGATTGATCGAGCGTAGCATAGGAAACTCCTTCCCCATCAAGAGTATGTCATCCATGTACTCTACGAGGATCTCTACCATACTCCCTACTACCTTTTTGTATATACAAGGTTCATCTACCATTTTGATGAAGTCAAACTCTTTGAATACCACATCAAAACAGACGTTCCAACTCCGCGATGCCTGCTTTATCCCATAAAGCAACTTGTACATGCTTCCGCTGCTTCCGCTGTCTACGAAGCCCTCTGACTGTGTACTTATAGACGCTCCCTTCCAAATCAACATTTAGAAAAGCAGTCATGACACCCAACCGCCAGATATCGTAGTCATGGTATGTAGCCGTGGCAAGTAGGATCTGGATGGACTTAAGCATAGCTACTTAGAAAAGGTTTCATCATACATGCAAACCTTTAACAAGTCTAGCTTTGAAAGTCTCAACTTTTCCATGTCCACCAAGTAATCTTCTCAAGATATACTTGCTCCTGATGGGGATTTAACCCTTCAGATAAAGCAACCAAAGTCCATACTTTGTTGGCGTATAAGGATTCCATCTCAGGTCGCTAAGCATCCAGCCATTCTTATAGAGTCCCACTCCTGATGGCCAGCTCGAAACTAGTTGGGTCATCATCTCATGATGCATTCCTCGCTCCCTGTAACACTTTGAAAACTCGTTTAGGGTTATTTCGCGTTAGATAATATTGATGCGTGTTTTCATGAAACCCGTAAAATCTTAATTTCTTTTTTATCTAGTCCAATTGAGATGAATGGGGGTTTCATATACTTAAACGGGGTTTATTATCTTTAATTAATTTTAATTTAGCAATGTGTTCTTTTAATTAGAATTATTTTCCTTAATTACTTTCCTAATGAGGATTAGTGTGCTTGCTTGCACACTTAGCATTTTTGTGGCACATACTTATTCCTTCTCACCCTTTTCAAATTTTCTTTTTCTTTTTCCTTTTAAAACAAAAGAAAATTGATTTGAGAGAAAAGAAAGAGGTATGGTGTGCATTTAATGAGGTATGGTGAGCATTTATTGAAGCATCTCTCTCTCTCTTTTCCTTTCCCTCTCTTTTCTTTCTTGCTGAAAATTCAGCAGAAGAAACAGCAGCTCCAGCAACAACAATACCCCATTTTCATCACCTTGTTCTTGATCTTTCACTTCTTTTTTGATTCTTGTTCAAAACCTACACAAGAACCATTCATTCTTGCACTCACAACCTTAGAAAAATGGCTTTTTGGGGGGTTTGGAGACAAGTCTGCATACTTGAGGAAAGAGCTGGAAGTTTGGATTTTACTAAGGCTTTTGGGAGGTATTAAACTCACACTTAACACCCTTTCTCATAATTTGTAGTATTTTAGCTAAAAATCATGTTTTTATGTGCTTTTTGTGATATTGAAAGGAATTTTGTGAAGTATATGATAAGTTGGGAATTTTATGGCTTGGTTAACTCATTTAAGTGCTATTAGAGCTGTTCAAACCAAGTTTTCATTTCAGATTACATAAAAATACCCTAAAGTATCAATTTAGTGCTAAATGTGCTTTTTAACTGGTTTTTGAACTCTGTTGAAATCTGCTTGCACTCTGGTTGCTTCAGAATAAAATTGTAATTACTGGAGCACGTACACTAGGAGTAGAAAACACACACGAAGCACGGGAGGCAGGCTCCCAACCTGGGCCGCCGAAATAATACTTCTGGCCGCAAATTGCGGCCAGATTGGTGACCTGGGGGTTGAGGTTTTGGTGGTAGGTGTCTGCTGCTATGTGGGGTTTTATGGTATGTATAGTTTTACAAAACTCTTTCTGTATCAAAATCTGGAGCTAATTACTTGTTTCTCGTATTTTAAATCTTCGCGACACACGTGATACGTGTGTGGGTTTGGGGTGTTCTGCGTATCGCGACGCGTCGAGATAGTTTCAGATGCTTAATCACACGTTTTAGCGTATCGCGCACACGCGCGCTTGGTTTGCGACGCGGGTTTCTAGTTTGACCCTAATATCGCGTTTTTTTTTGGATTTGAGCTTATGTGTGATATATTGGGTAATTATAGGTTCGCAGGCAAGTGAGACGGACGCTGCGAAGAAGGGGAAGCAAGTCGTCGGCTACACTTAGCGCGAGACTTCGGTGAGTAGATTTAACATCTACGGGGATATCGCCCGCATGGCGTTATGCGTCAGGGCTGATAGGACCTTATAGCTATATGTTGCATTTACCCCATTGACTGTCATGGATACTGTTGTTGCATACTGCATTCCCTGCTATCTGTATGTAAACTTAGAATTGATAGAACACCGCACTATTACTAACGGTTCATGTTGCACGAGCACTAATCTGCATGTTACACACACACCGTTAGTAATTGCCATGACACACTCATTGTAGAATTGCCATGATTATATTGCTGTAGTTAATTTCATATATGATTCGATATGATTTTCATAGAATTGGGAGCCGCACGATGTCTTTGAAAACTGAAACTATTTTAAAAGCGGTTTCTCCCTTGTACCTATATTATGGCTTGATGTACATAGCACATCGCATTTGATTTACTCATTGGTGTTGGATTTTCATGTGATTTCTGTTTTTGAGGACCGTGGGATTATTTGAGAAAAGATGCACTATTTGAAAACCCGGTTCCTCGTGATATGATTTTTTGGTGCGTCCACCACGCGTTTTCTCGGTGCTGAGACGTGTGCTTGAAACCCGATTTGAGGTGTTGGATGATCCGTTTGCGGGTTCGTGGTGGACCCGGTATGGTTCCCCTCGGCAAGATGATCGATGGACTTTGCCGATTGAGCCTGGAGGTGGGCGAGTACCTACCGGTGATTGGTTGGACCTGGCGGTTATCCAGAGGATACCGACCAGAGTCGAGAGATGGGTGCGGGATGATCCGTACTGCCGGGGCCGAGGGCCGATACCGCAGACGGAGCCCGTGGGCTGACCCGGACTTACGGAGCCCGATATATGAGGATTTGCGTGTCGATGTTGGACACGAGTATTTTATGATATTTTGAGTGCCGATATTGAGCACTCGTAATTCTCAGAGATTTACAGGATTTGAGGGCTGAGGAGAGTGCCGGCGCCTGAGTTTATTTGGGATTTGGGTGCAGTTTTGGGCACCGATTATTTTCCACGATTGATATTCCGTGTAGATGTTGTTTATCCCATGCTCAGCATTGATTATCATGTATCTCATCCTGTAGTTATTTTACCTGACATAGCACTTGTATGATTATTGCACCTACTGCTAGTCGCATATAGATTGTTACCCGCTGGCATATGATAGAGTAGCGCAGTACGTGCATGCTCGCGATTACCTTTATATGTTATCTCTATTCATGAGTTGGCAACTCACCCCCGTTGTGACACAGTATTTGCAGGTTGCCCCTCAGAGTAGTCGCGACAGGTTGCCTTTTGCATCTTTTGGCTACAGATACCACTACAGCTGGCGCGTGAGCTATTTTGCTTTTAGGTGGGTTGTGGTATCTAGTTACTTTTATTGTACACACTTTTGTATCTAGTATTCTCCATCTACCATATATGTACTTGACTTAGAGACAGTGTGAGGACGATGATGTATATTATTTGTATACTGGTGTCGAGCTCGTGGGAGCCGACTGTTTATTTATGCAGTTTATTATTCTGTGATGTTTACTTATTGCTCATTCTTCGCTACGGCGTCGTATATTACTCTTGTGGTGATGGTTTCCACCGTTGGGCGTGATTGCTCCCACTTGGGGATGATTTATTTCATTATATCTCATTTTTACTTATACCCTGTTTTGTACTCGATTTCGGGGTTACTTTTACAAAGGAAATGCTGCCAAAATTATTATAAGGATAACTTAACTTTAAAAAGGAACTTTATTGAACTATTTAAGGTTTTCTAAATGTTTAATTGAATGTTTTCAACACTCATTACTTTTAAATGGTTTTTGATTTCTGGGTTCGGCTTACTTAGTCGTGTTACGCCTGTAGACGTTGCGTGGTTAAGTGCCGGTCACGAGTCGAATTATTCGGGTTGTGACACTCCCACTGTCATAGAGAAACCGAAGTATCTCTCAGGTGGGTGAGGAACCCTACTAGATCGGCGGAGAGGCTGAGGTTCGTCGGAAACTATTGAATTCTTTGGTTCTACCAAATCATCAGCTGAAGTTTGTATAGCTGGAACTCTTTCCAGTTCTACCTCATGACCGCTAATTTCTTCACAAGAAATTCCCTTTCACAAAGGTGGCATAGTTGAGAAACAAAACATCTTTTGTTCCTCGGTTAGGTAGAAGATATTCCCTTGCGAATGTAAGTCCGCGTTGCCCACCCCGGTGCTTACGGGGAGGCGGAAAACATAATAAAAATCGGATTTTTATCAACTATAGGCAACATGGACTATGCTATAAGGATCTTTGCTAAACAAAAACTTGCTAAAGCTAACTACAAACTAGCTAAGTGCTAGAAAGGTTATACCTTGAGCTCTAAGTCCTTCTCTCCTTGCTCCTTGAAGTGGTGGAAGGAGGTCACCTTGCTCGTCTTCTCACGCCGAAGAAAGATCCACCCGAAAGCCTCAACCTTTGGCTTCAACTCCAAGCTAGAAGTAACTAGGGTTCAAGAAGTGCTAGTCCTTCAACCCTAGATGAGAGTAGAGAAGATCAAGAAAGGGTTTTTCTCAAGCTCAAGTGTTTCTCAACACATGAGAGGGAGAGAGCTTGAGGGAGAGGAAGAATAAGAGAGAGAAAGGATATGATAGAATGAGAAAATAATTGAACCATTCTCACTAATATGTGTGAATTATTTTAATTGAATAATTAGCTAGATAATTGTCATGGTTAATCATGACATGACCATTATCATTTCAATTTGCAAAGATCAAAAAGTATCTTCCAAAAGAAATGATGATGGTCAAAGTGTCAACCTAGGTCAACAAGTCAATGAGGTCAAATGGTCAACAACCATAACCATGCACAATTATTTAAACTAATTATCAATTAACTATAATGCACACATAAACATTAGGGTTAATAAAATGACAATAGCCATTAACCCTAATCAAAGTCCTCTCCCTCTGTCTCAAGCAACTGTGCATACGCACCCGCATTCGTGATCCGAGGAACACGAATACAATGAGAAAAACCAATCCCAAATCATATACTAGGATCCGGCTTAAACCAAAGCCCGCTAGTATAAACTGTCCGGACAGCAAACGTGCACAAGTGCGCGGATGTGAACGAACCCTGTCGCAAAACCATGCGACCTCTACTCATTTTGCCTAAAGGCGAATAGCTCTCTGTGTGGGACTCTAAAGACTCGACACTACGCTGGCAGTGGGTTTAACCACAGACCGCAAGCGGCACTAGCTGTACGTAACGGTCCCCAAGTAGATGTCGATAAGAAGACTGACGAGGTGAACCCCATCTGAACTCCTACTGAGCCTGTATGTGACAATCTCCGTACAGTCCGGTCTGTTCGTCTGATACATCGCATGGCGGCCTAGGGGGCGGTGAACGTCAGTCCCCTAATAGCGGTACAAGTCGTGTCGGAGTGTAGCCCAGAACACCCTGAGATAACACTGAAAACCTACCAGTATATCTCGCTTGCCCTGGCCAGGGACTACTCGTGTAATGGCTCTCCTGGACACAGCGCGATGTCAACCCCCAATACCGGGAGAGACGAATCCTGTCTAACCGTCACTGCCTCCAAGTGCTTCGGGACTGCACCCAAAAACCACCTGTTTGCACGACTCCTTTGAGCCGTGGTAGGATAGTAATCAAAGTGCAGTGGGAACACACTCGAGGCGAAGTGACAGTGTCAAGTCAACGGACTAAGCTGTACTCATGTCACCTGGGAACTGATAACTGACGACAGGTATAATACCAACCAACAGTTCCCTACGAGTCCTGTCCAGTGTACTCGTAACCCAACGAGCACCCGTATACTATCCCAAGTACGACGTACTGACGGCTGTGGGACAGACCGTCTCCCACACTGGGATAAGAAGCGCATACACTAGTCTACTCCGGAGTATCGATGCCCTGTTTCGATAGTCCAACGACTAGGGACCTGTATAAGGATGTGCTTATAGATCACCCAGCTCCCACGAGTGTGAGCGCCATCACCACGCTGGTAATCAAGCAAAGATCCTAAGGGCTCTACTAATATGTATATCAGCAATATGCTAAAAGAAACACATGCACATATTAAAGCAGAGACAAACCAAGTAGCATACTACCATTTCGAGCAAGATTGTATATACAACTGTGAATATCCCAAGCTTCCATCAAGTAATATATAAACTAGTATGATACAGTAATGGCCTCTAGGGCATATACACTAACAATCTCCCACTTACACTAAGGCCATATACTGGCGTATCGAAGACCTATCATCTCGATCAGCCGCTCGAACTGAGTCTGGGGTAGGGCCTTCGTGAGTGGATCTGCAGTGTTGTTCTCTGTATTTACTCTCTTTACCTCAATCTCCTGGCGATCTATGATCTCCCTGATCAGGTGATACCGCCTCAAAATGTGCCTGGACTTCTGATGGGATCTGGGTTCCTTTGCTAAAGCTATAGCTCCGTTGTTGTCGCAATACAGCGGTATTGGATCAACAATGGTAGGAACCACCTGAAGCTCCATGAGGAACTTCTTCATACAGACAGCTTCCTTTGCGGCATCGCAAGCAGCTATGTACTCCGCTTCCATAGTTGAGTCAGCAACGGTCTCCTGCTTGGAACTCTTCCAGCAAACCGCCCCTCCATTGAGGGTAAAGACATGACCCGACATGGACTTGGAGTCATCCTTGTCACTCTGGAAGCTGGAGTCAGCAAAGGCCTCAAGCTGGAGGTCTTTTCCGCCATACACCAAGAACATCTCCTTAGTCCTTCTCAGGTACTTGAGAATGTTCTTTACCGCTATCCAGTGTTTCTCCCCTGGGTTCGACTGATACCGGCTTACAACGCTCAATGCGTATGCTACATCTGGTCTGGTACACAACATCGCATACATTATAGAGCCTACCGCAGAAGCGTAGGGTATAATAGACATGCGATCCCTCTCCAAATCAGTCTTGGGAGACATCTCTTTGGAGAGGGTGATCCCGTGACAAGCCGGTAAATTACCGCGCTTGGAATCTTCCATACTGAACCTTTTCAGTATGGTGTCGATGTACCTTGACTGTGAAAGTCCCAACATCCTCTTAGATCTATCACGATAGATCTGGATCCCCAGAATGTAGTTGGCATCGCCCAGGTCCTTCATGGAGAACCTCTGCGACAAGAATCCTTTGACTGACTGTAGCATAGGAATATCATTTCCTATTAGGAGAATGTCATCCACGTACAAGACGAGGAATACTACAGTTCTCCCTACAATCTTACTGTAAATGCATGGTTCATCTGGGTTTTTGATAAAGTCGAATTCTTTGACAGTATCATCAACGCAGATGTTTCAACTCCGCGATGCCCGCTTAAGTCCATAGATGGACTTTAGCAACTTGCACACTCTACCGCTGCTCCCACTCTGATTGAATCCCTCCGGCTGATCCATATAGACGCACTCTTCCAAATGACCATTTAGGAAAGCCGTCTTTACGTCCATCTGCCAGATTTCATAATCATGGAAGGCAGCAATGGCAAGAAGGATCCGAATGGATTTCATCATAGCCACTGGAGAAAAGGTCTCGTCATAGTCCAAACAGGTCTTTGACGAAAACCCTTTGCTACAAGTCTAGCTTTATAGGTCTCAACCTGCCCATCTACACCAATCTTCTTTCTGAAGATCCATTTGCAGCCTACGGGTTTTACCCCTTCTGGAGCAAAGTCCAAAGTCCAAACTTTGTTGGTGTACATGGACTCCATCTCGGTCCGCATTGCATCCAGCCATTTTACCGAGTCGCTGCTCTGAATAGCTTGCTGGAAGATAGTAGGCTCACCATAATCCATGGTGCAATCCTCTCTATCCCCGTCTATGAGAAAACCGTAGTATCTCTCGGGCGGATGAGACTGCCAACTACTCCTGCGGAGTGGCGCTGGGATGTCCGGTTCTCTTGAAACTTCTGGTTCTTCCAAGCTTTCAGTAATAGCTTGTGGTTCTGGAATTTCTTCCAGTTCTATTGCGCTCCCACTTATCTAATTTTCTAAAAATTCAGTTTCCAAGAAGTGGGCATGCTGAGAAACAAAAACCTTTTGTTCCTCTGCGGAATAGAAAAGATACCCCCTGGAGTTCTTTGAGTATCCCACAAACTTACACAGTACTGAGCATGCATCGGGTAAATATTACAACTCTCATAACCGAGAAATCTCATGGTGGGCGCATCAAAATATCATATCAAGAGAAACAGGGTTTTCAAACAATACATAGATTCTTGAAAATACCCCCACGGTTCTCAAATCCATAAATCACATGAAATCCATATCTCAATGCGAAAAATCCATGAAAACCGATATATGCAACATAAAACAGCAATATGAGCATATAAAGGGAAAACCACTCTTTAAAATGAATCCAGCTTTAAAATATATCATGCGGTTCCCAAATCCTCCGAAATCAAGTGCAGCATCATATGAGGTGTACATGTAATTATAGCAAGGTTTAAGTATCTATATGTAAGCAAGTATGTATGATGCATTTCATAAGCGCAATAATCAACGTCTCAATATCACATGTCCAAAACAATACCTCTTAGGGTATATGCAACTATGGCAAAAAATATGTGGGTGTACATGTCAGTATGTGTGCATGATGTACAAGTAGCTATAGCAAGGTATACGTGAAATGGAATAAGGGTCACTACCTCAACTATCCCTGCCCAATACAATATCACGTATGTATGTGTCCACAGTATTTCATATGCACAATAGAATAAGAGTCACTATCTCAACTATCCCTATCCACTACCATATCACGTATGTAGGTGGTTTGTGCATATCATGGCAATTACTGACGGTGTGGGTGTAGCATGCAAATTAGTGCTCGTGCAACATGAACTGTCAGTAATGTGTTATATCCAAAGGTACAAGTCAAGGTACAACAGATGATACTATGCAATGACGTTCTTATGAAATCAACTAATATGCAATAACATGCAGCTATCGTATCATATCAGCCCCGACGCATAACGCCATACGGGCGATTTCCCCGTAGATGTTAAATCTACTCACCGATGGTCTCGAACTATGAAAATCCGACCACCTGCTTTCCCTTGTTCGCAGCGTCCGAAGTCCCCGCTTGCGATCCTATAATTTCACAAACACATCACATAAGCTAAATATCCTACGTCGACGCAAAGATAACGAAACTCAAGGATAACACCCGGAAAATTACACTGCACACCTAGCGCACTAAACGCGCACGACATCGGCAAAAACCCTAATTAGGGTCGCTAAACTACGCAACACCAAGTCTAGACTCCGATCGTCCCGATCGCGTAAACATAACACAATCAAATACGAGAATATAATAGATATAACATCGCAACGACCAATTGAACCCACGTCGAAAATACACCGAAACCTAGTAAGCAACTTATCGCAATATTTTGCACAAGTTTCAAGCTAACACAAATCTAGCGATTTCAAATATCTTACAATAGCTTAACTAAGCTATCCAAACCACTTCCATATTTTTATACTTGCTTAATTAAGTTTTAGTAAAAACCTAGTAAGCTAAAAGTCTTAATTAGACAAAGTAGTAATTAACAACACTTATCATATTCTACTAAGTTAAGTTTTTCTTAAACTTCAATTAACCTTTAACCCATTCACATAATTTAAACACTAACTTGAATTTCTTAAGAATTATTAGGAATGAATTATCATGAGTTTAAAGCTATATTAATCATTTAATTAACTAGATTAAATATTTAATACAACCAAATTAAGGATTTGAATTAGAAATTATACCTCATCAAGAACTCACAAAAGCAACAAGCTTCATCAACCTTAGCCGCCAAAAACTATGCTTTGTTGAAGATCCAAGCAAGCTTAGTGAAGGAAATGATGGTTTAATTTTTTTATTTAGGATTTTGTGGATTTATTTTGGGAATTTTGATGAATTTAGTGAGCAAAAGGAGAAGAAATGAGCTTGGAAATAGAATGGGGCAAAAATGGGGAGAGGGCTTGGCCAAATAGGGTGAAGGGTAGTTTTGTGAATTTTTTGTGAAGAAAGTTCTGGCAATTTTGATAATAAATGCTAATTAATGCAATTTTGCCACCTTTTCATCTTTTCTTTCTTCTTAAATTTAAATCCTTTTGCACAAAGTAAAAATCTAGATATTTGAAGAGAACCTTCCAAAATAATTCTAGTGATGATTTCCAATGATTCTCATTAGAAGTAATTACCACAATTTAAGTGTATAATTTACCACTTAAAATAATATTTTATTAGGGAAAAATTCTATTTGAATCAAAACTTCTCATATACCCCAAAACTCGTGCACTAGCTTTATTTTAGCTAAACTAGGTGCCGGCAAGTTTATACGGACGTTTGATCACAATCGGGTTAAAACGAAAAATACTGACTATTTTACCCTAAAACGGAAAAATTCGCATAACGATTTCCAAAACGTTACAATCTCCCCCCTTAAAGAAATTCGGTCCCCGAATTAAAATTTAACTGCGCGTACCTTCGAAGAGATGAGGGAATTTCTTCCGCATCTCGCTCTCGGCCTCCCAAGTGATCTTCTCACTAGTAGGGCTACGCCAAAGAACCTTCACAGATGGCAAGACCTTTGACCGAACTTTCTTCACCTGCCGATCCAAAATAACTACCGGCTGCTCGGTGAATGAAAGATCATGCTCAAGCTGAACGGTCTGGTGCTGGATCATGTGAGAAGGATCCTGAAGGTATCTACGAAGCTTCGACACATGGAAAATGGGGTAAACATTCGGAAAACTAGGAGAGAGCGCCAAACGATAAGCAACAGAACCTACTCGCTCAAGGATCTCGAAAGGACCTACAAATCTGGGACTGAGCTTCCCCCTCTTCCCAAATCGCATAACGCCCTTCATCGGAGAAATCCTCAGGAATACATGATCCCCCACTGCGAACTCAAGTCTGCGACGACGACGGTCGGCATAAGACTTCTGCCTGCAATGGGCTGCTCTCATCCTGTCCTGAATCAATTGGATCATCTCCGTAGTCTCCTGAACTAGCTGGGGTCCCAAAACCCTACTCTCGCTGAGTTCGGTCCAACAGACTGGAGATCGACACTTCCTACCATATAAAGCCTCAAAAGCTGCCATCTGAATAGTCTCCTGAAAACTGTTGTTATAGGAGAACTCAATCAACGGCAAGTGACGATCTTAACTGCCATGAAAATCAAGTACACATGCATG
The DNA here is from genome assembly GCA_030015575.1 of Agapanthus africanus. NCBI lineage: Eukaryota > Viridiplantae > Streptophyta > Magnoliopsida > Asparagales > Amaryllidaceae > Agapanthus > Agapanthus africanus. The sequence continues at coordinate 215,965,353 of JASDDO010000006.1, forward strand.
GAGCATATCCTCCAGAGTCTGTATAGTCCGCTCCGACTGACCATCAGTCTGTGGATGAAAAGCGGTGCTAAAACTCAACCGGGTACCCAAAGCTTCCTGAAGCTTCTTCCAAAGACGGCTAGTAAACTGGGTGTCTCTGTCGGATACTATGCATGTGGGAACGCTGTGCAAACGCACAATCTCATCTATGTACAACTGAGCATACTGAGCATAACCGAAAGTGATCTTCACTGGAAGGAAGTGAGCCGCTTTCGTCAACCGGTCAACAATCACCCAAATGAAGTCATACCCTCGACTGGTCCTGGGTAGACCCACAATGAAGTCCATGGAAATCTGCTCCCATTTCCACTCCGGAACGGGTAAAGGCTGCAACTCTCCAGCCAGTCTCTGATGCTCAGCCTTGACTTGCTGACAAGTCAGGCACCTCGAAATGAAGTCCGAAATATCGCGCTTCATCCCTTCCCACCAGTAAAAGTCTCTCAAGTCACGGTACATCTTGGTGGAACCTAAATGAACGCTAAAGGCCGACTGATGTGTCTGCTCTAGGATCTCACGTCTCAACCCATCAATATCTGGTATACACAAGCGAGTCCCGCATCGTAGCACACCCTGGTCATCAATCATGAACTCTGAAACTGTACCCTGCCGAACAAGCTCAAGAATCTCAGACAAACGGGCATCACTGGGCTGCGCCTCACGGATACGATCAAGTAGTAGTAGAAGGGCGCGGACATGAGAAAGTTGTCCCCCAGCGGAAGTGAACTCGAACTGCACTCTACCATCACACAATAGATGCCAATCTGCAGAAGACTGTCGCTGAACTGCGCTCAACTGGGACAAGCTACCTCAGGGCCTACGATTCAAAGCATCAGCTACCACATTCGCCTTGCCCGGGTGATAAAGGATCTCACAATCATAATCCTTCACAAGCGTCATCCAACGGCGCTGTCGCAGATTCAGATCCCGCTGCTGGAAGATGTACGTCAAGCTCTTGTGATCCGTGAAGATCTGACACGACTCCCCGTACAAGTAGTGTCTCCAAATCTTCAACGCAAAGACCACAGCGGCCATTCAAGATCGTGAGTGGGGTAATTCTGCTAGTGCTTCTTCAGCTGCCTAGAAGCATAAGCAATCACTCTATCATGCTTCATCAATACACAACCGAGACCCACTCGAGAAGTATCACAGTAAACAACATAGCCGCCCGATCCAAAAGGCAAAGATAGAACTGGTGCTGTCGTCAACCGAGTCTTCAAATGCTGAAAACTCTGCTTGCACGCATTAGTCCAAATAAAAGGAACTCCCTTCTGGGTCAGTCCAGTCAGCGGTGCAACGATACTCGAGAAATCCTGCACAAAACGGCGATAATAACCAGCTAAGCCCAAAAAGCTGCGGACCTCAGTCACCGATACAGGTCTGGGCCAAAGCTGTACAACCTCGATCTTCCTCGGGTCCACAAGAATACCATCACCAGTCACCACATGACCCAGGAAGTCAACTATATCAAGCCAAAACGCGCACTTTGAGAATTTAGCATACAGCTGGTGCTCTCTCAATATCTGCAAAGTAATCCTCAAGTGCTGCTCATGCTCCTCACGACTCCTAGAGTAAACCAGTATGTCATCAATAAACACAATAATAAACTGGTCGAAGAACGGCCTGAAAATCCGGTTCATCAGATCCATGAACGCTGCTGGCGTATTGGTGAGTCTGAACGACATCATCAGAAACTCATAATGCCCATAGTGCGTACGAAAAGCAGTCTTCGGAATGTCACCATTCCGAACCCGCAACTGATGATAACCCGAACGCAAATCAATCTTAGAAAAATATTTCGCACCCTGGAGCTGATCAAATAAATCGTCAATGCGAGGTAAAGGATACCTATTCCGCACCGTAACTCGGTTCAATTGACGATAATCCACACACAACCTCAAACTGTCGTCCTTCTTCTTGATGAACAGAACAGGAGCTCCCCACGGCGAAACACTCGGACGCACAAGTCCCCTATCAAGCAATTCTTGCAATTGATTTTTAAGCTCTCTAAGCTCTGCCGGATCCATCCGATAAGGCAGTATAGAAATAGGCTCCGTGCCAGGAATCAGATCAATGCATAACTCAATATCGCGCTCTGGTGGCATCCCAGGTAACTCATTTGGAAAAACGTCAAGAAAATCTCGCACGGTAGGAACCCGGTCCAACGACTCCACTGTGGCTCCAATATCATGAATGAAAGCCAAGAATCCCCGACATCCTCTCCTCAAAAGCCGACTAGCGCAAAGGACAGAAATCAAACTGTGAGGGGCGGCACCACGGTCCCCCTGCATAACAAACACTGACTCGCCGGGAAAACAAAACCTAACAGTCTTCTCGCAGCAGTCCACGGACGCGTAGCAAGTAGCTAACCAGTCCATGCCCAGCAGAACGTCAAAGTCCAACATCTCAAGAAAGATCAAGTCGACGGACAGATCTCTGTCTCCTATACGGATAGCACACGACCGGATCACGTGTCATGCAACAAACGACTCTCCAACAGGAGTAGTCACGACAAGCGGCTGATCTAGCAAACACGACTCTCGGCCTAACCTTGGTGTAACAACCCTAATTTTCTTATACACTTTTTCCATACAAATTTTTAAATTGTTTTTCAAAATCCTTAAAGGGGTATTTATTGCCTGAGCACAAGACTTAAGTAATTAATTAGCAATTTAATTACAAGAAAGAGCTTGTACCTCATTGGTAATACCTTGCACTGCTGAACCAAGCCACCAGAGTTCAAATCACATGCCCCACATTATTTTTAATATTATTTTGTTTTAAAATTTTTAGAAGTCCAACAGTCAACACGTGATAAATTCCAAAAGTTCCACTACTCATAAAAAACAAAATATACCAAAGCCTACACCTGATGACCCTCCACCTCCCAATACCCTGACTCGGCCCGACTCGGCCGAGTCGGCCAGCGGACCGGCCGACTCGGGCCGGCGCCGCCGAACGGCCGAGTCCCCAACTGGAAAGTTGGGGCTCTTCCTCTCCCCTACCCCCTGCATACTTTATTTTGCCAGATCGGTTCCAGAGACCTTTGAAATCCCTATTTACTCCATATTTTAATGAATTTTAATATATTTCTTATATTTTTTAATTTAAAACCCTACATCTACCCTAACCCTATAAGTACACCCCTACCCTCTACCCTCTCACCCCAAAACTCTGAGCCAACTCTCTAGAATGCTCAAGATATCCTTGTGTGCAATCGAAGTGAGCGAAAGGTGAAGCTCTGGTGAATTCTCCGGTGGAATTTCCGACGACAATCCTAGGAGCTTCCAGCGATAAAACTAAGCACCGGCGATTCCTCTCCTTCCATCTTACTCGCTTGGTTGTCCAAAACCCGTAAGTCCCATTTTCTATCTCTCTTTTCTATTCTAAAAATACGGATTTACAAAACCCGACGGAATCGGAACAAATCCGATTTCCGATTCGGTTTCTTATAAAACTTCACTTCTTGTTAATACAATTATGCTTAAACTCTCTCATGTTGACTATTAAACACTAATCAACCAAATTGATCAAGTTTCATTTCATAAAATGATGGTTATTTCAATTTATCGTATTTTTCACTTAAATACCACATTGTTTCAATTCTACATTTAACTCCATTAAACTTGCTATACCTTTAAGTAGACCACGAGGTAATGACCTACCTCCTCACACACTCATATGCAAACACGATACCCTCAAGAACTTAGAATATGGGAAAACAAACATTTTCATTTAAATACCCTTTACTTAATAAAACCATTTCTAAAAGATTTGGTATTGATACATCTTAAAAATAAGTAACCTTTGAGCTAATAATAAAAATATCTAGACTCAGCCAATTAAGGACTGTCGCACTCATTAAGACAGAGGAAGGTTATGGGCATTCAGTCGTTTATCTAAACCTGACTTTGTGGTGTCTAGGCTAGACAAGTGAGAAAGGTAACTTTAAAAGGCCCGTCTCACGGTGATTCGTGAGCGGATCCCTCATTTCTTCACTTGTACTTACCTGGCCACAATTGGCGGTGAAGAGGCGATTTGAGGGATATCTTACAACTTGTCGCTTTGGACCAGTTAGGAACAGTTTAGTTGACTTAGGAGACCCTAGAATATAGAATACGGGAAATCGACATCTTTACAAATAAATACCATAATTAATAAAACCGTTTTCCCTTAATGATTAGTATTTATACAAATCTTTGCAAAGCGCCGCTACAACCCATTTGGGGAACCCGTTCGGGATGGTGCGGATTATCGCACATTCTCGGGTTTAGTAGTGCGAGATGCAGACCTCCGCAAGGAGCATTCGGTCTCGAAAGATTTAAAATACGACAACTAAGAAAACGAGATTTCTAGAATATTATATATATACTAAAATTATTTTCATATAAATATATGTATATGTAATATAAACATATCTATTTTTGAAGTATTATAAATATTCCACCTTTTCTACAATATCACAAGAATCAATTTTACACTAAAATACCATGAATTCCATGCAAAACCAATATTACAAATAAATACCATTTATTATGAAATTAGGATATTTTCACTAGAAATATCACAATGTAAAATCTACATTCATTACAACTCTAAAGACGAATAATAAATACTTGGGGTGTACTTGGAAAAGTATATAAAAATATCTTTACATAAACCCCCCCTCAAGTTCTATAAATTTCTCTAAGGACCCTAGTAAATATAGGTTTAAGCGGGACCAATCTCTTGAGCCCCAGAGAGCCGGAGAAGTGGGTGCTTGCCTATCTAAGGTAGACAACTTAATAACGGTGTTATCAATACGGTAATCGTCTTTGAAAAAAGTCACAAATCCTGCCGCTCATGTGCAGCGGTTATCGATAACATCAAAACAATTGGAACTTCAATTTACTTTTCTAATTGTCCGAATCAGTTTGAGTCTAATTATAATCTGACTTGAATATGATTCAAGTACAAGCTACAATCTACAATCTACAATCTACAATTTACAATATTACAATTCAACATGAATCCATGAATCCATTATTCAATCTATCAACTTGACTGAACCGAACCATGGATATACATTCCATATTGGATATAGTGCCCTCAAAGTCAATTATTGGATCGCAGGTACGTGATTGCAATGATTGAGAGAGGACCTATACCGATTGGACAGTCTTGCTCGAGATGATTGTATGCTATCTGCTTTGTCTTTATCATCAGGTACATGCTTTAGTTCACTATTGCATGTTGATAGAGCCCATAGGATTCTTGCTTGACTGCCAGCAGCATGATGGCGATCATATACGTGGGAGCTGGGGTCTATAAGCGCATCCTTAAATGGTCCCTAGTCGAGGGAGTTTCGAGACAGGGCATCGATACTCCAGAGTAGACTAGTGTATACAGTCGAGACCCCGACGAAGGACGGTGGCCGGTCTCACAAGCCATTGGTGTCAGTTGGTTCACCTAAGATGTATACAGGTGCTCATTGCGTTATGAGTACACCGGACAGGACTTACCGGGAACATGCTAGTTGGTATTATACATATCGTCAGATAGCAGTTCCCAGGTGACATGTGTACAGGTTAGTCTGTCGACCTGAGATCGTCATTTGTCTCGTGTGAGTTCCCACTGTGCTTTGATTACTATCCTACCATGGCTCAAAAGAGTCGTGCAAACAGGTTTTAGTTGGGTACAATCCCGAGCCACATGGAGACAGTGAGCGGATCGTCAGGGATTTGTCTCTCCCGGTATTGGGGGTGAGATCGCGCTGTGTTTAGGAGAGCCATTACACGAAATCCCTGGTCAGGGTAATCGAGATTTACTGGTAGGTATTCCAGTAGTATCTCAGGTTGTCCTGGGCTACTCTCCGACACGACTTATACCGCTATTGGAGTCTGATGTTTACCAGCCCCCTAGGCCCTATATGTGATACTCATAGACGAACGGACCGGACTGTACGGATATTGTCACTGTCATGCTCAGTAGGGTTTCAGGATGAGTTCGCTCATCAGCTTCCCTTTCGTTCAATACATAGGCAACCGTTACGTACAGCTAGTACCTCTGACGTGCTAATGGTTATACCCAGTGCCAGTGTATTGATAAGTCATTAGAGTCCCCCACAGACAGTTTCCCAAGTTCGGGCGAAACGTTTTAGAGGCCGTATTGTTTTATGGCAGGGTTCGATTGTATTCATGCACTTGTGCGCAGATCAGGATCGGACGGATAATACTAGCAGGCTTTGGCTTAAGCCGGATCCTAGTATTATAGTGTAGGAATATTTTTGTCTCATTGCATTCGTATTCGGTCGGAATACAAATGCAGGTATATATTTACAGTTGAGGTGTACCGTAATTCGTTACGGGATTATTTTGGGAGTTACCAGTTTCTTTTCCGGTCTCAAAACATCTTGATCTTTGTTTAATTTATTGTGAGCATTGACCTTTGATCTTTGACCTTCCCCTTGCACTGATTTTTTTGTAAAAGGGGGCCGCCCATTTCGAGCATGGGGGGAAGCATGGGCATCATTGTCTCTGGCATAGGCTTCAGCATTAGGGGGCTTGTTTGCAATTGTGCAAGTTTCTCCGTGAGGGGGTTAATTGTGGTGGCCGAGGCATCCAGTGGCTGAGCATATATATTGTTTTTGGGATGATTAATTCATGGTCTTCACATCATAAAATCCCCAGAGCACATAAGCCTTGGCCGAGCCCCATTTTCCTAGGCTTCACAAGCTCATTCTCTTTTTCTTCAAGAAAAATTCCTTGCTCACATGTTCTCCCAAATGGCAACTTCCTTTTACCTCCGCCCAATCGGCTTGGGCATCTTGAGAAAAAATATTCTATACTATCTCTACTTCAATCTTGGATATGTCGGTTAGAAAACTTCATGTCCGAGTTGCCCCAGTCTTGAGGCGAGAGCCCGTATACATATTCATCGATGTGGTGCCACTTTGACGGACCTGATCGGGGAGCGGACTTCATCGGTGCAGCAGCGAAGAGTTAGGCGTGGGGATTGAAGACCGAAGGACACGGATCAATCGGTATAATTTCCAAACTCTTTTTACATATTGCTAGTTTACGGTTAATGGAACGATCCGGGTATTTGGGTCGCGGTAGCGCCAGTTTCGTAAAAAGTTTTTGTTCAGCATGTGGCCTCGTTTAGACGGCCAAGGCGCCGCCGCATCCCAACATAGTATCAGAGCCAACCCATTAACCGTATACTAGTTGTTTACACGATGTTAAAATACCGAAACCGAAACAACCCCGAAACAATACCAATGAATTTTTTGGGTGAGGCAATTTTTAGTTGCTGTTGTTTTTAGTGATGATTAATTTCTTGGCTTATATTGGGGGTGTGCAGGCAAAATTCATGGGCTGTTGTTTTTTTGGTGGGAATGGATATTTGTTTAGTTGCTCATTTTTTTATATTTTTTTCCACTACATTACATCACCACACCCACTTCATAAGCCATAGCCACTTAAAAACCACAGCCACTTCTTTTTCTTTTCTAGCCTTGGCTAAAAACCAATGCTTCACATTTTCTTCATCACAATAATATTAGTTCAGTAGTATTGCGAGTTTAGCCCAGTTTTGATATGGTTTTATCGGTTTGTACGGAGCTATTCGGGGGTTATTTCGAATTCGATATTTTCTAACATTGTTTAAAATTTGCAGTGCATTACATTTCTATCTATGACCGTGAATGTCATTTGATCGGTAAAACTTGTCTAATTGCTATAGTCCTTTTAGATGGGTTTTGCGAACGTGGCATTCACGTTGATGTTCTGTGTTGTGCTGTGATGTTGCGGATTTGTCGTGGTGGATAGCTCATGTGCAATGGGAGTGCTTTTTGGATTTATTTGTACATTTGATATTGCGGGGCGAGCGTCCGACATGTGGACTGCCGTCACTGCCTGTTTGTATATTATTCTTTTGGGGCACGACCGGGTTGAGGTCGATGTACCCGGGTTGAGGTCGATGTACCCGTTGTATATATTTTCTTTTCTGTACTAGGATTACCCCGAGGTGGGGTGCACGGATAGCCGGGTTCTGGAGGGCAACGGGCCCACATCTCATGGCGTTGAGACGGAGGGGGCTTCACTCTAGAATTGGTGGGCTATTCGCCACACTCGTAGGGGGTATAGGTTGACCCAAGGAGGGGTGCTCAAGTTACCAGATTCTGTGAAGTGCTGGGTGGTCCATTCACATTGTTGAAGGGGGCTGCCTCGCTTCAGGTTTTGGCGGGTAACTCGCCGCGCTCATAGGGGTCTAGGTTTTCATTGCGCAGGCTATCCACATGACCAGGAGAACGCCGGGTTTCACTTGTGGCTCAATGAAACCCGGGGCTCCCAGATTATCTGTATTATTCTGTGATGCTTATTACTTTTCTGTGATGTTGCATTTATCATACCTGGAGAGATTATTATATATTGATATATATACTAGTAGATGTTGTATATGTTTTGCACCCGCGCTAGTCCAGTCCCCGCTCTGTCGTTAGTTAAGTAACCTAACGGGTGATGACGGGACCCAGTGGTGAATACGGATAGCATATACGTACATTATATTTTCGTTCTTTTCTGGTGTGATCAATTGATGGGACCGCGTTGATTCTTATCAATGCAAGAAAAACAAACCTATATTTGATGTTGTTGGAACCAATTTTTCAAAAGCTGTTATTACAAAGGCGTTCTCTTTTGTTTTGCACAGTGGTATTCGGCTATGAATATCCAGCACCTCATTCGACGAGGCAAGGGCCGAGATCCCTTCATCGGGAGTGACCCCTTGGATAGAGGTTTGCGTCAGGGTAATAACTTCTCTATAGTCGATTACTTTTTGCTTTGCATCGTGGTATTCAGTTTGGAATATGCTGCACCTCATTTGACGGGGAAAAAGCCGAGATCCCTTCACCAGGAGTGGCCTCTTTAGCAAAGGTTTTCGCTACTATATATTTATAAAAGGCTATCTGGTTCCTTCAACGATATCAAGTTCATTACGCTAAAGGTTTTTCTCCAAAAACTAGCCGTCGCCCTCCGTCATTTCAGATAGGTATCTCGTAGTACTCGTGCTATGTACGTTGGTCTCTATCAAGGCATAGTGTACGGTAGTTGCGTGATACTTGTATGTAGCATGGATATGTGATTATCTAGGACAGCCGCACAGTCACGTTGGTCTCTATCAAGAGCTTGTGCGGGTGGGTTTAGATCAATCTTGGATAATGACGGGTTGAACTTGACTAGAGACTTATGGCATGTTGGTCTCTATCAAGGCCATGAAGTCGTTAGGGGTAAAAATCATATCGGGAGTTTCAAACATACAGGAAACTTGCCAGGCATGCGCATACCTTCTGGAGTGTGATAACGTAAGTGAATTCCATCACGTTATCATGCGATGATAGTTGGATCCCGATTCCCACTGATGAGTTGCTTTACTCCTCGGGTGATTCCGACTAATTCTTCTTTCAGGTTTGGAGGAGAATTTGAGGGTACAGTGGGAGGTTTCCTGATCAGATAAAGTGATTAACCATTTTGATCTAGGTTAAAGTGCACGCAGAGTGTTTCTTTTCTCTCTCTCTTTGACTGCGATCATGACCCGACCCTATACAATAACTCAGTAACCAAGTTAACCGAACTTTCTTATAACACTGGCTTTTGGATTGTCTAAGTTGCATACATCATTGCCACTCCTTCTTTTACCCTTTGAGTTTCTCCAGAACACCCCGTATTACTACGAACATCCACTTCCATTGGATAAATCCATCGTATGGTTATATACGAACTTGGAGGAACTTCTTCGAGGATGGATTCTGGTTCTGGAGAGATTGAATAGGACTATTTAGTTGTCTTTTCTTTTTACCTTCTCTCAGGTTGCGAGTGCTCCTAGGATTAGGAGAGTACACCTATTATGCTTATTGGATAGTCTTCTTCCAAACCATAGGCTGGTGCCGAATGGTAGGGAAGGAAGAAAACCATTAAGCCTAATGATGGTGTACAGAAGGTAATGACTAAAGACAAATAAAGGGAATTGGAGAGATGGCAAGAAAATATACGGTTACAGTCATGAATCGGATAATGGAAGAGGCATTACTAGGAATACCAGGATATCCCTTCGAAACATTTTAATGTTTCAGTTTCACGGTGCATTGTTAATTGAAAGCTGATTTCCCAATTAAACACTTACTCCACGGTATGTATCTACCAGGTATGATTCTTACATCTGTATGGTTTTACAGATGATAAGTGGGAGTAAGTTAATGGGAATTAGGTGATCATCCTCATTATATCGGAATTCGTTGAAATTGGTGATATTTAAGGAAATCGCCTGGGTACAGTTTTCAACCTACGACACACAGAGTTTGAGTTATTCAATTCAGGGGACTTATACAAAGTATTGTATATTGTCCAGTGTCCATTAGGACAAAGGGGTTGGTCCTCGTACTGTATTCTGTTTACTTGTGACTTCTCAAGTTTTAGACAAGTGTTTCGTAGAAATACAAGGTCCAAGTTTGAGAAGTTATAGGTACAGGAATAAAGTGGAGAACCATGTGTTGCAAGTATCAGGATTCTTCAAGGTGATTGAAGATGTAGATACTTGTGTATGGTATTCAGTTGATAGTAATGGTTTTGAAAAACTTGTTTCTCTTTCAGCTTACTCATAATTGGATGCACTCTTAAGTTGAGTAATATTGATCGTCCTCTCTCCATTTAGTTGACATACACTGGAGACAGCTGCATGATTTGAATCCGGTTCCAATTAAATCAGTGCCTCTATTTCTATATTGTATATAGAATGGTTCATATCTTAACGTTGTTAAGGTACGGGGAGTTGTCCGGCTTATGCTTAAAACCAGACTCTGGATAACTCAAGGCACGTTTCTGTAATGGCAGTTTGTGGGTTAACCCGGGCTTTTACGAGGGTTGACTTTCTACCATCTGGAAGATCAATAGTGATATTGTTCTTGACTCGCCACAGTTTTAGTAAAATGGATTTTTTTTCAAAAAAACAGTAGTGGGAGTATGGTAGAACTGGAAGAGATTCCAGAACCGCAAACGATTACGGAAAATTTAATAGGACCTAAAGATTCAATCAGGATTGACATTCCATTAGCCACTCCGTAGATATGGTGGGTAACCTTAGGCACCCGAGAGGTACTCTGGTAGCCTCAAGGACGGTGACAGGGAGGTTCTTGTTTACCCAGACTTTCCATTACTGCTGTTCCAGACTATGAGACCCGGCAGGAGGATGAGTATAGCGTCGTTATAGTTTTACAAGTGCACGTGTATATGACTCTACCAGAGGGTTGTCGTAGTCAGTGGGAGCAGCGGAAGCGTAGTGGGCAAGTAGCTTATGTCTATTTATAGACTAAAGCAGATAAAGTGGAGAAAGATCATCTATTTCTGATGTGACAGTCATGGGCTTTGACTTCATCAAAATAGGAGATGGATCTGTTAAGAAGGTAGTAGGGTGTGATGTCCTGGTACTTGGATGAAATACACATTGTAGGAAGTGAAATTCCTATACTTCGATCGGTCATACTGTGGTTTTCACACAGTAGTTTCTCCACATAGGATTTGGATATAATATTAGGCATTCTGGTTACTGGATCTATGGTTTTAGATCTAGATTTGGGTAGTTTCCCAATCTGGGTACTTTGACAGCATTCTAAAGGTATTTTAGAATGAACGACTCCTGACAAGGTGGTGTACCTCCAGGTGATAGAGTCACCCTCTCTAAAGGTGTCTTACAGACTAAAGGGGAGAGGGATGTGCATGATTGACATATCACTTGCTTAGGCAATTGAGTCAATCATGAGATGTCAAGTACCACACCAGATGTTCTTTTTGCACTAGATGCAATAAGTTGATATTAATCCAATCCTGGAGAAACGTTCGGAAGCATTTTTAGAACATAAGTGGATGTTCTAGGGATTTGATAACGGCAGCATCCTTCAGGAGACGGTTATCATTCCAGGCTTCCAAGGTGACCTGGATGACAGAGTGACTGTCAGAGTTATAGTTTTCCCTCTGACGAGGGGCGGTAGTTTAGACAGGTAGTCCAGGCGGATACTGAGGAAGGCCTGGCGCAGGATACTGATTAATTTCAGTTGACGATACAGTCTAAGAAGTTTGATGGATTTGGAATTCATTTATGAACTAGGTCCCATCAGATATCCAGACATATTCTAAGACAGGTATTGCTAATTTCGAGAGATGGTTTTCTCAGCGAACTTGAGACAAAGAGAGACATAGAAAGAAACGTCAGGGCGGATCCACTCACTGAGGCTATTTCTCGAAAGCAATAGTTTTGCAAACGAGATTTGTGAAACTGATTAGTAGAGGAGTTGGATGTTCGGTATCACACGAGTTGTGAGTACGCGACATCGCAATAATTAGCCTTAAGTGCAAGTGGGAGATTGTTGGATATAGTGCCATCAAAGTCAATTATTGGATCGCAGGTACGTGATTGCAATGATTGAGGGAGGACCTATACCGATTGGACAGTCTTGCTCGAGATGATAGTATGCTATCTGGTTTGTCTTTATCATCAGGTACATGCTTTAGTTCACTATTGCATGTTGATAAATCCCATAGGATTCTTACTTGACTGCCAGAAGTATGATGGAGATCATATACGTGGGAGCTGGGGTCTATAAGCACATCCTTAAATGGTCCCTAGTCGAGGGAGTTTCGAGACAGGGCATCGATACTCTAGAGTAGACTAGTGTATACAGTCGAGACCCCGACGAGGGGCGGTGGCCGGTCTCACAAGCCATTAGTGTCAGTTGGTTCACCTAAGATGTATACAGGTGCTCATTGCGTTATGAGTACACTGGTTGATCTAAAAAACTATCTATTACCGCAATCAAGAACGGCGTCCCATGTAGCTAGCTGGTGAGTACGGGTCGGTCTACAGGGATGTTGTGAATTTTCTAATCGCTCTTACGAGTTAATTCTAAACGGTGTTCGGATTGATTTATTAAATCTAAAAACTAAATCTATCTATACTAAGATTGTCTAGATCTAAATCTTGCTAGGGTTAGGTTTAGGAATGGTTTGGAAATGTAAATAGATCTCAACGCTTTCTATACCCAAATTAGGATCTAAGAGGAGTTATGGTAATTATTAATAAAGGGGATTAGATCAATTCAGGAAGGTATTCCTTCCTCTAGGTTCTTGTCCTTCTTTTAGAGATCCTTACCCTAACCTCCATGGAACACGCGTAACCGGGCCTTTATACTACGGTATCACTGCTACCTCGAGGGATAGGGTGCCTTAGGGTGCGGTGTGTGCGTGTATGCATGGAGTCCTATAGATATGTGATGGGTAAGAAAGGGATGAGAGATCTCATCTCTCAAAAGCCTTCCCCAAAGCTAACATCTAAGGCAAGGAATTAAAATCTAAACTAGAGCAATTAAATAAATCTACTTACAGATGGCTCTCTCCAAATATCAACATAGGGTAGTCAGATCTGAATTCATGAATTGAAAAGAGGCACCGATGCTCTCCAAAAGAATTCTAAAATTTATTAATGAAGGGAGGCATAGCCTTTACAATGATTTAGAGTTCCTATTTATAGAGGATAGGAAACCCTAGGTTACAATTGATTCGCATATCTACATTTACCAAAATATCCTTAGGAAGACCAAGTCAAAGTAGACTCCAAGCTTTGGTAAAATTTTATATCTCTGTCTCTTATTAAAAGGAAGTATTGGGCCTTGAAATTTCCTTTGTGGGCTCTTCTGTCTTTGGGCTTCCATATTATTTGGTTCTTTTATTAAAATAGCTTCTATGTTTCTTCCAGATCTCCAGTGAATAATTGCGGTGGACTTTTAACCGTTCGCTTTGTAATCTTGGACCTTGCATTGCATTGTACTTTGTGAATTTTATCTTTGATGTAGGCTTGATCAAGAGTCTTCTGTTTGTTGGTCAAAGCCCACTTTTGCATCGTCTTTTCATCGTTTTCACTGTTTTCTGTCCAAGAACCTGTAACCTGTAATATGTAGCAGACATGCGTCAAAAGCACATGTTTATTTATAAAACGAATAAGAATGAGGAATATAATAATACAATATTATGGTGTGAACAAATACCCCCAAACTTATCTTTTGTTCGTCCTCGAGCAAACTTATTTTTTATTCTCTACAAAAACCTAACCGCACTTTCGCAGGGAAACGCGATTGCACTGAGCTCGTGCAACAAGCCGTTAAACCTCTAGGTGTCCCTAGTAGGAGGAGTGTTGTCTCCTGAGGGTTTTCAGCGGATACTACCCACAAAATCCTATCAATTCAGCCCATTAACTTTAATTCTCCAATTAGGTCTTCTAATATGGAATTCTATTATCGTCGACTCGTAAATTATCCACCCATATTCTTCACACTTCCTTATTATTTAACTTAAGATTATATATGTTCTATAGACTTACTTAGCTTTCGGCATTTCTTAAGTTTTCCTTCTAGGGTTCCATCTCCACTTAGGAATTTTTATCAACTCTACTAAAGATACAAGTTCTATTCTTCATTCCTTTCTCTCATCTAAACTCCAATCATATATCCCTACGTATGTGTATGAATCACCCCTACACTTGGAAATTCAAATCAAGCAATCATACCCTTGTCCGTTGTCCAAAGCACTTATTAGTTGGTGAATTTTTAAATGAATTTTGCTTACACATACTTCATGCGACCATTAATACTTCTTGAGGTACCAACAACCGATTACAGGTTGCGTTTGCACATTAAAGCGTACTTCCTAGTTTTGCAACACCCAAGGCTTTAGCAGTGACTCCCAAACCAGTTGGTCTAAGGCACTAGGTGATGAAGCACCCTCGCTAAATATTTTTCTATTTTTGCAGCCTTAAGTAATCACAAAAACCAGTGTTCATTTTTTCTTTATTCACACTTGAATTTTTTTCTTTTATTTTCATTGTACTAAGGACTTTAGACAAGAACATTTCAAGGTCTCTTCTACTATGCCAAGTTTCAAGGTGCGTGATTGTGCAAATTGTAGGGTATACATTTTCAGAATCTAGACTTAAGCTAAGAACTATTTTTGAAACTTATACTCTAATAAGAAAATCAATACTTTTCCTTTGTTTCAACTTAGCCCAAGAACTGAACTCAAAATTTGCCTATTTCTAAATAAACTACAAAGACATATACTTTCTACCGTTAAACTTTAAGGGAGGTTATTTTTAGGGCTTTTAATTTACTAAGTCTAAGATCTAGTTGTTCCTAACTAGTTAACCTTTTTGTCAAACTCAAGTCAATTAGCCAAAATTGAATACAATAATTTTTATAATTTTCCAAATTTTTTCAATTTTTATGGGTTTTAAAATAAGTATGCAAATGCAAAAATATACACAAATGAATGCGAAGGAAGAAGACGTACCGAGCATACCCCCAAACATAAACTTGACAGTGTCCTCACTGTCATGCTACACCAAGAGGATCAAAATGCCGGCACTCCCCTGTTTATTTATTTATAATAAATTTTTTTATTTTATTGTTTTGAAATTTTTTTGTTATTTTTTTATAGAAAAAGAAAACAAAAAATATATATACATATATACAATAAGGTCCTCCCTAAACTAAGCAAGGCCTTACATAAACCAAAGGTGAGCACCAACCATTCAAAAATCTTATCGTGGTAATGGTAGGGTTGGTAAAAGAATGGGGTGGAAAGAAAAGAAATGAGAAGCACACGAGACCGAATGGAAAGAAGAGTGGAATATGGTCTTGGCGGAGGAGAAGAATGGCGGAAAAGAGAAAGAAGTGGAGTACAATCTTGAGGGTGTAACTCGAGTGAGTAAATTAGCGCAATTTGTGATGACCGAAGTGTTAAAAGTGATTGTGCTAATCTATCAACTCGTCGTGAAATGGGGTCAAATCCCTTAAGATTCGCAAGAAGGCGTGGGTACGCTGAACTTGGTATTGGAGATGAAAGCGTAACGGTCTCTTGTACGGTCGGAACGATAGGAAGGACGAAAGGGAGTGAATTAGGGATAGTGTTATTCTCATCTAAGTAATCTGTCGCGAACTTGAAGGATTCCATCAATGGTTCGAAACAACTGTAAGCAAGCGAGTATGATGGTTCGACTAACTCATCTGAAAATGTAAAGGACTCAAACTCGGGCGGTGAGTCATCAACATCGTCCGAAAAAGTGAAACACTCGTACGTGTTATCGTCTGTGAGAACTGTATTAGATTCAAAGAGAAATTTTTCAAACTCACAGTTTTCAAGCGTGATATTAGGCGTGGTCGGAACGATGGAAAGGAGGGAGGGTGATTTAGGTAAAGGTTCAAGAGGATGAATTGGAAAATCCGACACATCAAACAAAAATGGTTCAACCTCAATATTATCCTCACTACTCTCCTCAATATTATCCTCATAATTCTCCTTAATACTTATCTCATCCATGCCATTATCATCAAAATCAAGACGCATATGAAGTTCGGGAGAAACAATTAATGACTCGGGATGATGAATTGGACATAAAATTTCAATCAAATCGACAGGTTCATCATCCGAAATATTCCCAGCGTCTATATCCTCAATCAAGTGAAAATCAATATTTTCTGACACCTCATCAAAAGCATGGATATTTATCGATTTAGGTTCTAGAGTGGAGGTGTAAAGGTCAAAAGGATTACGTGTGGTTTCACTCGAAAGGGGTTCTTCACAATCTGGCAAATCAAGCACTACAAAGTCGCACAACTCATCATTTTAGACACATGTTTGAAAATTGGAGTTGTTGGATTCAATTGGGTATGGGTAAGTTTGATTTGGAAAGCCTCTCACATTCTCACTCTGTCCAACCGCCTCCTTATACATTGAAAAATTTGAAGCTAGTTGGAAACTAGCTGCCTGTTCACTAGGTTGCATAAGGGCGGCTACAGACGCTTCCACATTCCTAACCATTTTGTTTGTTGCTAAGATATAAGCCTCCAACGACTCTTCCAAACTAGACTTGGATGGTAAGGGGGTTTCGGTAAAAGATTCGAAATTGTGTGGATATGTGAAACTCCCAAAAGGCTGTGTAGAAACAGTGTCTAGTAAAGGTGGGAAAGTCGGGTAGGACTAGTAGGAAGTGGATGGTTGGACAAGATTAGGGTCAACATGTGGATAAAAAGGTGGATGGACTTGTTGATTCCTAGAACTAGATGAGGGGAGAGGGGAGAAAGATCGGCTACGAGATTGAGCAATGTGCTCGGCAATAGACATCGGTTTAGGAGTTACAGCAGGACTTGAAAATGTGGTGTCAACGTACGAAGGTGGTGAAGGTTGACATGGTTGACACAAAGTGGGTTGCAAATTCAAACTGTTTCTCCTAGACGGTTCTATTTGATCTTTCAAAGAAATTTTGGGCACGGAGGGATCTGCCTTAAATCGACCGAAACAATTGACGTACGAAGAAAAATTAGGTTCGGGATACCAAAGTTCGGCAAGAGATTTGTGATGTGGGGTACCCATGATGTCAGAAGGAGAAGAGAAAGAAGGTGGGTGTAGGTGGGGTGCAAGGATTTTACGCGACAAGTTGCAAGTTTTTTTTTATAAAAGATTTTTTTCTTTTCCTTTATTTATTTTGCAAAAATTTTCGATAAAAGGGCTTAGACACAAATGCAATCAACCAGAAATGCACAATCAGGCCTAGATCTAGGGTCACCTAGGTCAGCTAGACAGCTCCTAACTGTTCCAAAGGGCTAAAAATAGGACCTCAAACCGCCTCTTTACCGTCAATTGCGGCCAGGTAAGTGTCAGGTAAGTGGGAGGCTCCCCGCTACAAGTAGCGGTCCTAATTAAGTAACCACTTTCCTTGACACACTTGCCTAGACACCGCAAAGTCAGGTTAGGATAAACGGCTGATGCCTATAACTAGTCCTCTGTCCTATTGAGCTCGAATTCCTTAGGGCTGAGTCTAGTATTTTTTAATTAATAGATGGTCAATGCATATGCCTTATGTGATTTCTGGGGTCCTGGGAAGGGTGATGAAATCCCCACCCAATTTGAATTGGTCAAAAGCCCCTTAAAGTCAGTTTTAAAGATATGCAAAACAGAAAAATCACTTGCAATCAAAGATTTTTATTTTATGCGGCGCAAAGAATCCTGCACAAGATTTGTTATTGGAAAGGGGAAGATTTTTAAGCGCAAGGAATCCTGCAGGAGATTTTTCAGAAGATATATCGGAGATTTGCAGAGGAGGAGAAAGAAAACTCACAGAGATTTGCAGTGGCGGAACTTTTTTTTTTCCACCAGGGAGCGGCGGTTCCGCGGCCGGAGAGGGGGTCGCGCGGCGGTTCCGCCGTGAGTTGGTCTCTTCGGGTTTTTTTTTTTTTGAACCAGATCACAGCGATTTTTCTTGTTTGACTCGGTCCTCCAAATTTCTTCTGTTCCTCGGTTGTTGTGATATTCCTCTGTTTGTTCGGATTTGATATTTGCTGTTTTGATCTCTGTAGATTTCCAGATCCGAATTTGTTCGTAGATCCTGCAAAATTCACACAAAAATACCCTTTCCAAAAATAACAGATGACATATTTTTATATTTTTTTGATTTTTCAGTTTTTTATGATTTTTTGAATTTTGATTAACCCGAAATTGCAAAAAGGAAATACACGCCATCCCCGGCAACGGCGCCATTTGATTGATCTAAAAAACTATCTATTACCGCAATCAAGAACGGCGTCGCATGTAGTTAGCCGGTGAGTACGGGTCGGTCCACAGGGATGTTGTGAATTTCCTAATCGCTCTTACGAGTTAATTCCAAACGGTGTTCGGATTGATTTATTAAATCTAAAAATTAAATCTATCTATACTAAGATTGTCTAGATCTAAATCTTGCTAGGGTTAGGTTTAGGAATGGTTTGGAAATGTAAATAAATCTCAATGCTTTCTATACCCAAATTAGGATCTAAGAGGAGTTATGGTAATTATCAATAAAGGGGATTAGATCCATTCGGGAAGGTGTTCCTTCCTCTAGGTTCTTGTCCTTCTTTTAGAGATCCTTACCCTAACATCCATAGAAAACGCGCGCAACCGGGCCTTTATACTACGGTATCACTGCTACCTCGAGGGATAGGGTGCCTTAGGGCGCGGTGTGTGCGTGTATGCATGGAGTCCTATAGATTATATGTGATGGGTAAGAAAGGGATGAGAGATCTCATCTCTCAAAAGCCTTCCCCAAAGCTAACATCTAAGGCAAGGAATTAAAATCTAAACTAGAGCAATTAAATAAAACTACTTACAGATGGCTCTCTCCAAACATCAACATAGGGTTGTCAGATCTGAATTCATGAATTGAAAAGAGGCACCGATGCTCTCCAAAAGAATTCTAAAATTTATTAATGAAGGGAGGCATAGCCTTTACAATGATTTAGAGTTCCTATTTATAGAGGATAGGAAACCCTAGGTTACAATTGATTCGCATGTCTACATTTACCAAAATATCCTTAGGAAGACCTAGTCAAAGTAGACTCCAAGCTTTAGTAAAATTTTATGTCTCTGACTCTTATTAAAAGGAAGTATTGGGCCTTGAAATTTCCTTTGTGGGCTCTTCTGTCTTTGGGCTTCCTTATTATTTGGTCCTTTTATTAAAATAGCTTCTATGTTTCTTCCAGATCTCCAGTGAATAATTGCGGTGGACTTTTAACTGTTCGCTTTGTAATCTTGGACCTTGCATTGCCTTGTACTTTATGAATTTTATCTTTGATGTAGGCTTGATCAAGAGTCTTCTGTTTGTTGGTCAAAGTCCACTTTTGCATCGTCTTTTCATCGTTTTCACTGTTTTCTGTCCAAGAACCTGTAACCTGTAATATGTAGCAGATATGCGTCAAAAGCACATGTTTATTTATAAAACGAATAAGAATGAGGAATATAATAATACAATATTATGGTGTGAACATACACCGGACAGAACTCACCGGGAACATGCTAGTTGGTATTATACATATCGTCAGATAGCAGTTCCCAGGTGACATGTGTACAGGTTAGTCTGTCGACCTGAGATCATCATTTGTTTCGTGTGAGTTCCCACTGTGCTTTGATTACTAACCTACCACGGCTCAAAGGAGTCGTGCAAACAGGTTTTAGTTGGGTACAGTCCCGAGCCACATGGAGGCAGTGAGCGGATCGTCAGGGATTCGTCTCTCCCGGTATTGGGGGTGAGATCGCGCTGTGTTTAGGAGAGCCATTACACGAAATCTCTGGCCAGGGTAATCGAGATTTACTGGTAAGTATTCCAGTAGTATCTCAGGGTGTTCTGGGCTACTCTCCGACACGACTTATACCGCTATTGGGGGTCTGACGTTTACCAGCCCTCTAGGCCCTATATGCGATACTCATAGACGAACGGACCGGACTGTACGAATATTGTCACTGTCAGGCTCAGTAGGGTTTCAGGATGAGTTCGCTCATCAGCTTCCCTTTCGTTCAATACATATGCAACCGTTACGTACAGCTAGTACCTCTGACGTGCTAATGGTTATACCCGGTGCCAGTGTATTTATGAGTCATTAGAATCCCCCACAGACAGTTTCCCAAATTCGGGCGAAACGTTGTAGAGGCCGTATTGTTTTATGGCAGGGTTTGATCGTATTCGTGCACTTGTGCACGGATCAGGATCGGACGGATAATACTAGCGGGCTTTGGTTTAAGCCGGATCCTAGTATTGTAGTGTAGGAATATTTTTGTCTCATTGCATTCGTATTCGGTCGGAATACAAATACAGGTATATATTTACAGTTGAGGTGTAATCCCATAATTCGTTACGGGATTATTTTGGGAGTTGCCAGTTTCTTTTCCGGTCTCAAAACATCTTGATCTTTGTTTAATTTATTGTGAGCATTGACATTTGACCTTTGACCATTTTGTCCTTCCCCTTGCAGTGTTTTTTTTGTAAAAGGGGGCTTCCCATTTCGAGCATGAGGGGGCAGCATAGGCATCATTGTCTGGGGCATGGGCTTTAGCATTGGGGGGCTTATTTGCAATTGTGCAAGTTTCTTTGTGTGGGGGTTAATTGTGGTGGCCGGGGAATCCAGTGGCTGAGCATATATATTGTTTTTGGGATGATTAATTCATGGTCTTCACATCATAAAATCCCCAGAGCACATAAGCCTTGGCCGACCCCATTTTCCTAGGCTTCACATGCTCATTCTCTTTTTCTCCAAGAAAAATTCCTTGCTCACATGTTCTCCCAAATGACAACTTCCTTTTACCTCCGCCCAATCGGCTTGGGCATCTTGAGACAAAATATTCTATACTCTCTCTACTTCAATCTTGGACATGTCGCTATCAAACTTCATTTCCGAGTTGCCTCGGTCTTGAGGCGGGAGCCCGTATACAGATTCATCGATGTGGTGCCACTTTGACGAACCTGATCGGGGAGCGGACTTCATCGGTGCAGCAGCGAGGAGTTAGGCGTGGGGATTGAAGACCGAAGGACACGGATCGATCGGTATAATTTCCAAACTCCTTTTACATATTGCTAGTTTACGGTTAATGGAACGATCCGGGTATTTGGGTCACGGTAGCGCCGGTTTCGTAAAAAGTTTTTGTTCCGCATGTGGCCTCGTTTAGACGGCAGGGGCGCCGCCGCATCCCAACATTCCATTTACATGATTATACCGTTACATCCATGATTCTACAGTTACATACATGATTCTCCAGTTACATCCGTTTACTGATATCATGGTTTTGGTCAGTCATCCAATTATACAATCTATACAGTTTACAATACAAGACAATACAATACAACAATACAATCAAGATAACACTATGGGGTTTAAGGGGTAGACTGGTACAGAATATGTTAAAGGTGGCACGAGGTGGTTACTTAAAACGTAATTACATCCATGCCGTTATTCCGTGGTATTATCGACGGAGCCTTGTACTACGGGTTACCAAAGTCTCCGGTGTAAGTGGGACTCTTCTCGTATACACTGGCATCTTCTGTACCAAGCTACAAACAACAGCGTTAACACAACATCATAACAATATAATACAACTTTAAAAGCTATCTTCTTATTCTGTCTATTCTATTTCTCCCTTCTCTTTGGGACTTACCGAGTGATCTGTTCGCTGACGACATTCTCTTTCTTTCTTCTTTGAATGTCGTTAGGTGATCTGGACACGTCAGAGATCAAGCCTACTGCTGAAGACTTGGACCAGTTCAGTGAAGACCCCGAGCTCTAGACATTGTACATTTTCCATTCAGTACTTTTCATTTCCTGTTATAACATTGTTTAGGCATCGCTTTTATTTCAGTTGTATTTACTTTTCATGCATTGTACAAAAGAATGTGAAATAATAAAGTTGTTGTTTTTATTATATTTGTCACAGTAAATACGTAGCGGACCAGTCGCGTCCCCTTCGCCGTATACCGGGAAGCGGGGTGTGACAGGTTTTGTTGGTGGCCCATGCAGGTCAGAGCTGTATGAAACTCTATCATGCAGTTCTGTTCTGCTTGAACAACCTAAGCAATATAACACAAGAACCAGCAACTAAAATATTATTTACAATTCATGTTCCTTGAATCGTACAATTTCATATTCCTTGAATCTTATCATTTCATGTACTTTGAATCTATCCTAACCCAAATTTTTCTTCAAGGTTATGGATTCCCCAAACAACACCAGCACCAATGTCAACAACACACCTCCACAACTACCACTCACACCTGCCGTCCCTGCTCCACTCAACGAGCAAACGGTTCTGCTAGAGGCAACCCGCAGCCTCCTAGTGTTAGTTATATGTATGCCCTAGAGGCCATTACTATACATACGATGTATATTGTAGTGGATGCTTGGACATATATAGGGATGACTTTCTTGCTCGATATGATAGTATGCTATCTGGTTACTCTTTACCTTAACGTGTACACTGATTGTCTCTCTGTTACATGTTGGTAAAGCGCTTAGGATGTGTACTTGACTACCTGGACTATGATGCGGATCATACTAGTGGGGACGTGGTAGTCCATAAGTACATCCTTCAAAGTCCCTAGTCGTGGGTGTATCGAGACGAGGCATCGATATACCAGAGTAGACTAGCGTGTAGCTTCTCGACCCATATAGATGGGCGATGGATGATCCTATATCCATTGGTGTTTGACATCAGAGATGATATACGGGTGCTCAGTGTAGACTGGGTACACTGGACGGACTCGCCGAGAACTCCCAGATGGTATTATACCTTACGTCAGATGGCGGTTCTCTGGTGACACTGGTACAGGTTAGTCTGTATACCCGAGATCGTCATAGAGTCTTGTATGATTCCCACTGTGCTTTGATTTCCACCTTACCACGTCCAAGAGGGCGTGCAAAACGGTGGTTTTTGGGTACAGTCCCGAGTCACATAGAGGCAATGAGCGATAGGAGGGGTTTCGTCTCTCCCTGTATAGGGAGTTGATGTTGCGCTGTGTTCGATTGGCTATAACAGGAAGTCCTTGGCCAAGGCTGCTTTAGGGATTTACTGGTAAGTGTTACCAGTAGTTTCTTGACCCGTTATGAGCCTCATATCGACACGACTTATCGAGTTATTGGGGTCTGACGTTTACCACCCCTAGACGAGATATGCGACATATCAGACGAACAGACCGGACTGTACGGTAGTGTTACTGGTTGGATTCACAGGAGTGTGAGCGGGCTTGCTCGTTGATCTTCTGATCGCTCAATACCCGGGTGGCCGTTACGTTTAGCAGACCGCTTGCGGCTTATGGGTGTTTGATATGATCATCACCTGCTGCCGGCGTATTGACGAGTCTTTAGAGTCCTACACGGGGGTTTCCTGGCTCAAGCGAAACGAAATAGGAGCGCATATGAGATATGTGCGGGACCGAGAATAATACCAGTATGTGATACTATATTCTACTCTCGCGATTTGTGGCATTGATCGGTTGTATGCGATATAGCCGGGTTATCGGATCAAGTGTTGATTCGATAAGTTGTTACTATTGATATTAGTCGGTTATATGCGATATGACCGGATCGTTAAATCAAGTGTTGATTTAATGATTTAATGTATAATTATATATTTGATATATTATTTTACATTAACTAGTATTGGTTCACTTAAGATTGATTTTCTCACTAGATTGTGCACATTGTATATATGATATATTTTTGTGCACTTGTTTGTATCATGTTTGATGATACATGCAAACTTGGGTGTGAGTATGCTTTAAACTATGATTAGGTTAATGGTTAGGGTTTGATTTACTTATTTATTTTCTTTATTCATTTTTGGCAAAAATAAAATGGTAGTGGCTTTGTTTGTTTTATGCAAGAAGCTTCATGATGCTTCATGCATCTTTGAATAAGTCTTACCATTTTGTTTTATTCCTTAACCCTAACCATTTACCTAAACCCTAGTTTATTCTCTACATGAGTTTATTCTCTACATGAGTTTATCTCACCCATGGTTGCAATATGATAGATATCACTTGATTTTCTAAATTTCATAATTCACTTTCTTTTCTTTCTTCTTCTTCTTCTTCATGAAGAGAAGAAACCATTGCTAGAAATTTCCAAGTGATGAATCCAAGTGAGAAATCCAAATCTAAAGTGAACCCACTTCCTATTTCTTCATTCTCTACCACTTGCCATGTAATAGAGTGTGTTTTCTTCACAAGTTTTATGACTTTGTGAAGATGGAGCTTGAGTTTGAGTTGCCTCGACGTAGATCATCTTCGGCATCGAAGTCAACGACCTAGCCCGACCATTTCTCCGATGAAACCGACGTTATAGTCCGGGATTCCGATGATCGCAGCGGAAGGACGTCAACACGGAGCTAGAGAAGTGGAGGACCGGATCTACAAAAGTTGTAGTCCCTTTCACTTAGCAATAGAGTTGTTTACTTGCATGTTTCGCCTTATCTCTAGTTAACGATCTAGTTTAGGGTTTCTCGGCACCGGAAAATTTGAATTTGGCATGGTTGATGCCTTTTGGAACCTCTTGTGTGTGCCTAGTAACCCTACAATGGTATCAGAGCCTAGCTAGAGCTTTAGGCGATGCGTAGACGAAGTTAGAAACCCGATCGAACCCCGAAACCCTAACTTAGAGCCCTCTCTGTACTTTTTTCAGAACTGTAGTTTTTTCCAGATTAAAAAATTCCAAAAAATTCAGCAGGGTTTTTTTTGAGTTACTGTGCAGCACGTGCCCTTGATTCGATAGATGCGTCGCGGAACCGCGACCCCACCCTGGCTTGCGCGGCGGTTCCGCGGCCAAAGTGATGAATCAATGCACGTGGTTTGCACAGTAATTAGTTTCTGCATGTGCTGTATTTTCTGGGAATTTTTAATATTTACTCAAGAGTTGAGTTTTCTGGGTTGTATTGGGGACTCGGTGTTTCGATCGGGAAGTTTAACTTCGTCTGTGTTTTTCCGGATAATTTTAGAAACTGTTAAAAAGTTCGACCGGATATAAATACCCAATTTTTCCCCTGCCGGAAAATTTCCAAGTGTTGGATTTTTCCGTGGTTTAAGAACGTTCTAAGTAGTGCAAGTAACGCGATGGACCCTCTAGAAGACAACAAACCTTAACTCGTTTATGTGACCGTCTTGAACTGCCCTTTGAACCTTAGGGTTTGGGGCAGTACGGCGTGCCACATGTGAGGCGTTGGCTTGACCCTTCTACGGCAGGACCGTTGGTACTGAGGCATGAAGTGAATGTTTTTAAACTTATTTCATGTGTTGAGCTGTTTCGGGAAAACTTGGGTGTTTGACTGTTCGATCGGAAAGTTTAACATTTTCTGTTTATCTGGAATGTGATACAATATTTGGAATTCACAAGTAGTTATGTGATAACTAAAATGAATGTTATAAACATAGCACTTTAGTCTCAAATGATCGGTTTCCACGGAATTTTGATGCGGTCAAAAGTCTGTCGCAATTACGTAGCGTACGCGGATATTCGCCGGTAAACTTAATAGACAGCCACACCCCATAGCCCCGACCAAGTGACTGTAGGAGAACCCCGTCGCCGAAAGCATCCGTTCGGGTGCTCGCGGCAGCGGTGTTCCTCCTTGGTGCACTTCGTCGACGGCATCGGGGGTGCGGCCGCCTACTAAAGTTTGCGACGAGTATTCGATCAGGATGTCGGGAATCTTGCTGAATTGCCCGACTTGATATTGAAAAGAGTTTTCGATAATGAGACTAAATGCTGGGTTTATAATTGTTAGGCATGCGATGTCTAAGGAATTCATTTGGTTAGGCATGCGATGTCTAAAGGGGTTGCGGATTCCAACTGTTGTAGTTTTACACTTTCTTTTCTGTGACCGTAAGTGTAATATGTGATATCGCCGGTTTCGTTGCTATATGTCAACGACAATTGGGATGCACACATTTACTTACGTTGATGACATGTGATGTTATGTGTTGCTGGATATGTTATATTGGATCGTTGCGTTTTGAATAGCCGGGGGTTTTATGTGAGATGAGAGTTTTTTATTTTCATTCATGTAAAAATTATTGTATGTAATATTCTTTTATTGGGACACTTCCGGGTTGAGGTTGCTGTCACCATTTGTATATTATTTATTTTTCCGCACTAGGATAGACCCAAGGAGGAGAGCACAAGTAACCGGGTTCTAGAGTCCAGTGGGAGACCAACTCGAGGAGTCGAGTCCGGGTCTCCTAACTCTAGAATTGGTAGGGTTGCTTGCCGTTCTCGTAGGGGTCTAGGGATGTGGGTTTGGCTATTCATCGCGACCGTGGAATCCGTGTTTTATACAGGCTCGTATTGAAAAACGGACGTCCTAGAATATCCAATGTTTCATATGATTCTTCTGCTGCGATATCTGTGATGTGATCATTTGATGTTCTGTGATAAATACTGTATAAAGTATATATGATATATTATATAGACGTTACTTATGTTTTACACCCGCGCTAGCCCTGCCCCGCTCTGTCGTTAGTTACCTAACCTAACGGTGCACGAGGGGACATCGAGGCAAATGCGGATGGCATAAGTGTACGTCGTATTTATCTGTGATGTTTAGGTAATTTAAATGATGGGACTTCATTAATATGATTAATGAAAGAAAAGAAACCTAAAAGATGTTGTGGAATCGAATTTTCAAAAACAGGTAGCTACAGTTCTTGCTTTGCATCGCGGTGTTCCTTGTAGAACATCCTGCACCTTATTCGATAAGGAAAGGGCCGAGATCCCTTCACCGGGAGTGACCCCTTTAGCAATAACAGGCAAATGCCACACCCCTCGGTTTGTTTTTTGATTGCTTTTGGAATTTTTGCTTTGCATAGTGATATATATGATATATCCTGCACCATATTCGATGAGGAAAGGGCCGACGATCCCTTCACCGGGAGTGACCCCTTTAGCAAAACTAGAAAAGCCTCAAAAACACTCCATTTTAAAATCATTTGATTCTACAACGATATCAAGTTCATTACACAATAGGTTTTCAGAAAAACCTGTCGTAGCCCTCCGTCATTTCAGATAAGTCCTACTTAGTATTCGTGCTACGTTTGTTGGCCTGCGTCAAGGCGTAGTGTGCGGTAGCTAACTAGTATTTATCTGTTTATGCATATGATGCAGATTGGATTAGAGTAGTCGTGCGACTTTGTTGGCCTGCGTCAAGGGTCGTGCGGGTGGGTTTAATTCAATCAGGAAATGACGGGTTGAACTTGACTAGCGCACTATGGTTTGTTGGCCTGCGTCAAGGTCATAGGACGCTAGGGGCAAAATTATCGGGAATTTCAAGTGTTGAAATTTGCAATGAGATTGCATACCTTCTATGAGATAGTTGGATCCCGATACCCGCTGCGAGTAAGAGTTACTCCTGGAAGAGTTTTACACATTGCAATTAGCCGATCTAGTAGGTGTCTAGAAAGGTGTCAACGGGGTTACGCCTCTGGGAAAACGAGGTTTACTATAATTAGGTCCGTGCGAAAGTACGGGGAACCTCCCTCAAAGTACCGACACTGGCCTGGCTGAAAGATTGGCGAACTTGTAGCGTGTAATTAATCCCGGCTAGTCTTTCCTTTTAGGGTTTGAAGGAAGATTTGATAAAAACAGTGGGAGCCATCCTGATTAGATAAAATAATAACCAATCTGATCTTGCAAGAGCATACGCAGAGTGTTTTCTTCTCTCTCTCTCTCCAGGTAGCTACCATATCATGCCTTAATCAAGATAATAAAACGGATATATTGACCGAACCCTCTTGTTATACTGAGCTGGGGAACGTTGGTCCCGCTCCAACTTATAATTGTTATAAGACCGAGCAGGAATTAGGGGATTACCAGAATTCCTATGCCGCCCAAACGAAGAAAGTGCATATGATGCATCTCCTTCGGGTGTGTTCATTACAAAGAACTGTTTCTCTGTATTCTTTACGTCCTGGGTATGAGATACCGGATCAGGATCCCGCATATGTAATTTGTTACATGGGCTACAGATAGGTAGAGAACTGAGAACGGATGATAAGTTTCATGAGACAGAAAACGGTGCAAGTGTTGCAGCCAAGTCTGTTGGTCACTGCCACCCTGTATCACCAGAATACATTGATTCTGAACAAATGTTATTAGATACCGAACCTGATATACAAAATCATATCAGTCTCTTTATTAGTAAAGAAATGATAAAATTTTGTATTGATGGATAATGTTTTGAACATTTCCTATATCAAAAGTTAATCGGTTCAGGCACGTTATCTAAAAGTATTGATGTTCTAAATCAAACTACAGTTCTTAGTATACGGAACACACACAAGAGGAAGAGTTCAGAAATGAACGAATCCATCTTGAGGCATTGTAGACTAAGTCATATCAATGCGACCCGACTAGCTTAAGTTACATTGAAGATGCATATTTAAATCAGTTTGAATTTACATCTTGTGAAACTTGCCAGTCATGTCACAGAGATAAGATGACCATAGCTCTGTTTATTGCAAACAGAGAAAGAGTTAGTAAACTCTTGGGATGATACATATTGATGTATGAAGGTCCCCTGTCTACACATGCCAAGACCGGTTCTTTGTACTTCATTACCTTCTCTGATGATCTCTCAAGATTCAGACATATGTTCCTGTTGAAACACAAGTCCGAACCTTTTGAGATATTCACAGAATATAAGTTAGAAGTAGAGAACCAAAAACGGGTATAAGTATTATGTACTTTGATGTGATCAAGGAGGAGAATACTTGAGCACGGGATTCCTGGACTATTCTAAGAATAAGATTCTCTCTCAGCATTACTCCTCCGTATACACCATAGCACGATGGTATATCGGGGCGGAGCAATAGCACCCTATGTGATATGGTGTGCTCTATGATGAGTACTACTGAGTTTCCTATTTCCTTTTAGAGAGTTATGCACTTATGAAGTTGCATACCTATTGAATAGGGTTCCGATCACATCAGATGCCTACCATTTCATATGAGATATGGAAAGGGAAGAGCCCATCTCTTAAGTCAGTTAAGATTTGGGGTTGTCCGGCCTATGTCTAAAAGCAAAATCCGGACAAGCTCGAGGCAAAGTCAGATCTGTGGAAGTTTGTTGGATATCCCAAGCATACGCAAGGGAATATCTTCTACCTAACCGAGGAACAAAAATATTTTGTTTCTCAGCATGCCACCTTTGTGAAAGAGAATTTCTTGTGAAGAAATTATTGGTCATGAGGTAGAACTGGAAAGAGTTCCAGCTATACAAACTGCAGCTGATGATTTGGTAGAACCAAAGGATTCAATAGCAACCAACGAAGCTCAGCCTCTCCGCCAATCTAGTAGGGTTCCTCACCCACCTGAGAGATACTTCGGTTTCTCTATGACAGTGGGAGCGAAGATTGCATCATGGGATGATGACCGAACTAGTTTCGAGCTGGCCATCAGGAGTGGGACTCTGTAAGAATGGCTGGATGTTTATCGATCTGAGATGGAATCCTTTTGCACCAACAAAGTATGGACTTTGGTTGCTTTATCTGAAGGGTTAAATCCCCATCAGGAGCAAGTATATCTTGAGAAGATTACTTGGTGTACATAGAAAAGTTGAGACTTTCAAAGCTAGACTTGTTAAAGGTTTGCATCATTGACCAGCTATGGATTGTGATGAAACCTTTTCTAAGTGCCTATGCTTAAGTCCATCCAGATCCTACTTGCCACGGCTACATACCATGACTACGATATCTGGCGGTTGGGTGTCATGACTCCTTTTCTAAATACTCATTTAGAAGTGAACGTCTATGAGTACACAGCCAGAGGGCTTCGTAGACAGTGGGAGCAGCGGAAATGTATGCAAGATGTTTTATGTGATAAAGCAGGCATCGCGGAGTTGGAACATCTGTTTTTATGTGGTAGTCAAAGAGTTTGACATCATCAAAATGGTAGATGAACCTTATATATACAAAAAGGTAGTAGGGAGTATGGTGGTGATCCTCGTAGAGTACGTGGATGACATACTCTTGATAGAGAAGAAGTTTCCTATGCTACGCTCGGTCAATCTCCACTTATCACAGGGATTCTCCATATAGGATCAAAGTGATACCTCTTAAATCCTAAGTTTGGATCTATGAGATAGATCTAAGTGGACCTTAGGATCCTCACTA
Source organism: Agapanthus africanus (assembly GCA_030015575.1). Taxonomy (NCBI): domain Eukaryota; kingdom Viridiplantae; phylum Streptophyta; class Magnoliopsida; order Asparagales; family Amaryllidaceae; genus Agapanthus; species Agapanthus africanus. Next base: position 215,995,916 of record JASDDO010000006.1, read on the forward strand.
GCTGTAGTGAGAAGGTATCAATTGATCCTGGGGAGAATCACAGGAAAGGTTCCAGAGTGATAAGGATGACTGAATGTCAGTCACAGGCATTGTCTTTACCCTCAGTAAAGGGACGGTATGTTGGAAGAGTTCCAAGCTAGATACCGTGGCATACTAGACGATAAAGGCTAGATACATCGCTACCAAAGATGCTACCAAAGAGGCAGTCTTGGTGTATATTAGTTCATGAGATGAACTTCGTTCCTCCCATTGTGTGACAATGGAGTTGTGGCTTATGCCAAGGAACGCCCGTCCCATCAGTGATCCAGACATATTCTTAGGCAGTATCACCTAATCGAGGAGATGGTTGATCTCCAGGGGATCGAGGTTAGGAGAGTAGACTCAGAGGAAAACACGGCGGATCCACTCACAAAGGCGTTTTCCCAGAGAGAGACTATTATGGGATGGTTGAGTATGAGATACTACAACCACTGCTATCAGATGGCCCTAGTGCAAGTGGGAGATTGTTAGTTATATGTATGCCCTAGAGGCCATTACTATACATAGGATGTATATTGTAGTGGATGCTTGGACATATATAGGGATGACTTTCTTGCTCGATATGATAGTATGCTATCTGGTTACTCTTTACCTTAACGTGTACACTGATTGTCTCTCTGTTACATGTTGGTTAAGTCCTTAGGATGTGTACTTGACTACCTGGACTATGATGCGGATCATACTAGTGAGGACGTGGTAGTCCATAAGTACATCCTTCAAAGTCCCTAGTCGTGGGTGTATCGAGACGGGGCATCGATATACCAGAGTAGACTAGCGTGTAGCTTCTCGACCCATATAGATGGGCGATGGATGATCCCATATCCATTGGTGTTTGACATCAGAGATGATATACGGGTGCTCAGTATAGACTGGGTACACTGGACGGACTCGCCGAGAACTCCCAGATGGTATTATACCTTACGTCAGATGGCGGTTCTCTGGTGACACTGGTACAGGTTAGTCTGTATACCCGAGATCGTCATAGAGTCTTGTGTGATTCCCACTGTGCTTTGATTTCCACCTTACCACGTCCAAGAGGGCGTGCAAAATGGTGGTTTTTAGGTACAGTCCCGAGTCACATGGAGGCAATGAGCGATAGGAGGGGTTTCGTCTCTCCCGGTATAGGGAGTTGATGTTGCGCTGTGCTCGATTGGCTATAACAGGAAGTCCTTGGCCAAGGCTGCTTTAGGGATTTACTGGTAAGTGTTTCCAGTAGTTTCTTGACCCGTTATGAGCCTCATATCGACACGACTTATCGAGTTATTGGGGTCTGACGTTTACCACCCCTAGACGAGATATGCGACATATCAGACGAACAGACCGGACTGTACGGTAGTGTTACTGGTTGGATTCACAGGAGTGTGAGCGGGCTTGCTCGTTGATCTTCTGATCGCTCAATACCCGGGTGGCCGTTACGTTTAGCAGACCGCTTGCGGCTTGTGGGTGTTTGATATGATCATCACCTGCTGCCGGCGTATTGACGAGTCTTTAGAGTCCTACACAGGGGTTTCCTGGCTCAAGCGAAACGAAATAGGAGCGCATATGAGATATGTGCGGGACCGAGAATAATACCAGTATGTGATACTATATTCTTCTCTCGCGATTTGTGACATTGATCGATTGTATGCGATATAGCCGGGTTATCGGATCAAGTGTTGATTCGATAAGTTGTTACTATTGATATTAGTCGGTTATATACGATATGACCGGATCGTTAAATCAAGTGTTGATTTAATGATTTAATGTATAATTATATATTTGATATATTACTTTACATTAACTAGTTTTGGTTCACTTAAGATTGATTTTCTCACTAGATTGTGCACATTGTATATATGATATATTTTTGTGCACTTGTTTGTATCATGTTTGATGATACATGCAAACTTGGGTGTGAGTATGCTTTAAACTATGATTAGGTTAATGGTTAGGGTTTGATTTACTTATTTATTTTCTTTATTCATTTTTGGCAAAAATAAAATGGTAGTGGCTTTGTTTGTTTTATGCAAGAAGCTTCATGATGCTTCATGCATCTTTGAATAAGTCTTACCATTTTGTTTTATTCCTTAACCCTAACCATTTACCTAAACCCTAGTTTATTCTCTACATGAGTTTATCTCACCCATGGTTGTAATATGATAGATATCACTTGATTTTCTAAAATTCATAATTCACTTTCTTTTCTTTCTTCTTCTTCTTCTTCATGAAGAGAAGAAACCATTGCTAGAAATTTCCAAGTGATGAATCCAAGTGAGAAATCCAAATCTAAAGTGAACCCACTTCCTATTTCTTCATCCTCTACCACTTGCCATGTAGTAGAGTGTGTTTTCTTCACAAGTTTTATGACTTTGTGAAGATGGAGCTTGAGTTTGAGTTGCCTCGATGTAGATCATCTTCGGCATCGAAGTCAACGACCTAGCCCGACCATTTATCCGATGAAACCGACGCTAGAGTCCGGGATTCCGATGATCGCAGCGGAAGGACGTCAACACGGAGCTAGAAAAGTGGAGGACCGGATCTACAAAGGTTGTAGTCCCTTTCACTTAGCAATAGAGTTGGTTACTTGCATGTTTCGCCTAATCTCTAGTTAACGATCTAGTTTAGGGTTTCTTGGCACCGGAAAATTTGAATTTGGCATGGTTGATGCCATGTGGAACCTCTTGTGTGTGCTTAGTAACCCTACACCTAGAGGGACAGCAGCAGTAGACTGCTCTATTAATGAATCATCCCGAGGCAGAAGCACCTGGGGTGAAGCAATTCAGGGCTTTGCACCCTAAACAGTTCTCAGGAAAGGAGAGCCCACTGGAAGCTGAGGATTGGGCTCAGAGTATCGAGGATGATCTGGCAGCGGCACAAGTTCCAGAATTAGCTTGGGTTCGTATTGCAAAAGTACAGCTCACGGACAATGCACGAAACTGGTGGAAGGCGGAAGAAAGCCGTCTTGAACTACCCATAGAATGGAAGACTTTCCGCGACATGTTTGACGCTAAGTACTTCCCTGAGACTGCCAAGTTCGACATGGAACGGCGGTTCATCCATCTGCAACAAGGTTCGATGTGGACCAAGTCAGTAGATGAGTATGACGCTGAGTTCACCATGCTCAGTCGATTTGCGGCACACCTGATACCGACGGATGAGATCAAAGCCCTTCGAATTCAACAAGGTTTGGATTTGGAGATCCAGGCTGCACTGGCCACAGGAGATTTTCCGACTCATGAATCGGCTCTGAAAGCTGCCCGCCATTATGAGGCAGTGGTAAAGGAGAGGGGAAGACCTCAATCTGCTAGATTTAAGCGCCCTGCCAACCAAATAGCAGGAGGGGCTCTTCAAGGCCGGCTGTTGAACTCAGAAGAATGGAAGTAGCCAATGATCAGCCAAGACCTGATTTTTGCTTTTATTGCAAGAGGGAAGGACACTTGTGGAAGGACTGTAGGCGTGCAAAAGGCCTATGCTTGGTTTGTGGCGCGTCTAATCACGGAATTGGAAACTTTCCTTATAGACGCAACCCAGCACACACACCTGTCAACTACCCGCAGCAGCCAGCTATCCAGGCTCCTGCAACTCGTCTTGCACTCCCAGCAACACCTCCACGTGGATTTCCTGCTCAGCCAAATCGCCAATTCCATCAAGCACTGAGAAACATGCCTCGAGTATAGGGGAATATGCCTCCAGCTAGGAGGAACGTGCCACAGCGACAGGCTTACACCTTAGCAACCGTATAAGCCGAGACTGTAGGTCAAAGTAACACCGGTAAAACACTTTCATATTTTTTTAACCCTTGCACCATCTTGCTATACACTATCTATACTCCAGTCACCAAACTTTTCTTAAATTTGTTACGCTTTCCTCTTTTACAAATTTCGAGGATGAAATTTTTATATGGAGGGTAGAATGTAACAACCCTAATTTTCTTATACACTTTTTCCATACAAATTTTTAAATTGTTTTTCAAAATCCTTAAAAGGGTATTTATTTCCTGAGCACAAGACTTAAGTAATTAATTAGCAATTTAATTACAAAAAGGAGCTTGTAGCTTATTGGTAATACCTTGCACTGTTGAACCAAGCCACCGGAGTTCAAATCCCATGCTCTACATTATTTTTAATATTATTTTGTTTTAAAAATTTTAGAAGTCCAACAGTCAACATGTGATAAATTCCAAAAGTTCCACTACTCATAAAAAAACTAAATATACCAGAGCCTACACCTGATGACCCCCCACCTCCCCATACCCTGACTCGGCCCGACTCGGCCGAGTTGACCGGCGGACCGGCCGACTCCGGCCGGCGCCGCAGGCCGGACTCGGCCGGACGGCCGAGTCCCCAACTGGAAAGTTGGGGCTCTTCCTCTCCCCTACCCCCCTGCATACTTTATTTTGCCAGATCGGTTCCAGAGACCTTTGAAATCCCCATTTACTCCATATTTTAATGAATTTTAATATATTTTTTACATTTTTTAATTTAAAACCCTACATCTATCCTAACCCTAGCCTAACCCTATAAATGCACCCCTACCCTCTACCCTCTCACCCCAAAACTCTGAGCCAACTCTCTAGAATTCTCAAGAAATCCTTGTGTGCAATCAAAGTGAGCGAAAGGCGAAGCTCCGGTGAATTCTCCGGCGGAATTTCCGACGACGATCCTAGGAGCTCCCGGCGACGAAACTATGCACCGGCGATTCCTATCCTTCCATCTTACTCCCTTGGTTGTCCAAAACCCGTAAATCCCATTTTCTATCTCTCTTTTCTATTCTAAAAATACGGATTTACAAAACCCGACGGAATCCGATTTCCGATTCGGTTTCTTATAAAACTTCACTTCTCGTTAATACAATTATGCTTAAACTCTCTCATGTTGACTATTAAACACTAATCAACCAAATTGATCAAGTTTCATTACATAAAATGATGGCTATTTCAATTTATCGTATTTTTCACTTAAATACCACATTGTTTCAATTCTACATTTAACTCCATTAAACTTGTTATACCTTTAAGTAGACCACGAGGTAATGACCTACCTCCTCATGTTAGGCTTCCCTTGCACCTATTCTAGGGTTTGGTAGCATCACACATGCCACTTTAAAATTTTAGAGAGGAGCAAAGCAAGCAAACCATGAATCATGCTAGAATTTCTAGGGTAACAAGTTTGTATCATATACAAAGAAGTAAAGAGATAGGGATTACAACCTTTGTAGTCCGTTCCTTCACTTCATTAGCTCCGTGTTGAGGTCCCTTCACTGCGATTATCATGACTCCGACTCTCGAGAGGCTCCATGAAGAGAATGATGCACCTTGCTTGAAGACTTCACTAATCCAAGATGATCTACCTTGAAGAATCTCAAACCCAAGCTCTTACTTCACTAATCAAGTATTAGCAAAGCAAACACCCTAATCTAAATGGCTAGAATAGATGAGGATGATGAAGTAGGAATTTTGCTCTCTTTTATTTTCAATTTCTCACTTATAAACATCACAAATGAAAAGGCTAGTGAAAGTTTTCTTCATGAAGCAAGAAGAAGAAAATGAAGCAAAACCTTTTGTGATGAATAATGAATTATTGTTGTGGTTACAAATCAACCATGGGTTAAGAATGAAGGTTTAACCCTTGTAGAGAATAAACTAGGGTAAAGGGTTTGGTTTGGGTTAAGAAATATCTACACAAAAGATCAAAGCAAGTGACAAAAGTCAAAGCTTCATGACGCTTCATGGAAGCTTCATCCAAGCTTAACCCTAATCCAAACCCTAACCATGTTTAAACTCTACAAGGCATGTTGCATTTGTAACCCTAACTTGTTACAATAATATATATCACATATATAATATATTTTGTAACAAAAGAAAATAATACAATTAACATATATCGCATATATATCAATGTATTATCCAGTGAGAAAATGAATCAATAAAGCAAGCTTATATTAGTTAATGTAAAGTAATATATCACATATATAATTATACATTAAATTATCGAATCAACACTTGATCCGATAACCCGGCTATAATACATATAACCGACTAATATAACATGTACCATTTCATCGAATCAACACTTGATCCGATGACCCGGCTATATCACATATACCCGGCCGATATCTTATATCGCGAGAATAGAATACAGTATCACATACTCATATTATTCTCTGTCCCGCACATATCACATATGTGCTCCTACTCCGTTTTGCCTGGGCCAGGAAACCTCTGTGTAGGACTCTAAAGAATCGTCAATACACCGGCAGTAGGTGATGATCATATCAAACACCCACAAGTTGCAAGCGGTCAGCTAAACGTAACAGCTACCCAGGTATTGAGCGATCAGAAGATCAACAAGCAAGCCTGTACATTCTCCTGCGAATCCAATCAGTAACACTCCCGTACAGTCCGGTCTCTTCGTCTGATATGTCACATATCTCGCATAGGGGTGGTAAACGTCATACCCCAGTAGCTTGATGAGTCGTGTTGATATGAGGTCCATAACGGTTCGAAAAACTACTGATAACACTTACCAGTAGATTTCAGCAACCCTGGCCAAGGATTTCAGTTATAGCCAATCGAACACGGTGCAACATCAACTCCCAATATCGGGAGAGACGAAACCCCTCCTATCGCTCATTGCCTCCATGTGATTCGGGACTGCACCCAAAAGCCACCATTTTGCATGCCCTCTTGGACGTGGTATGATGGAAATCAAAGCACAGTGGGAATCATACAAGACTCTATGACGATCTCGGGTCTACAGACTAACATGTACCAGTGTCACCAGAGAACTGCCATCTGACGTGAGGTATAATACCATCTGGGAGTTCTCGGTGAGTCCGTTCAGTGTACCCAGTCTCCACTGAGCACCCGTATACTATCTCTGATGTCAAACACCAATGGATATGGGATCATCCATCGCCCATCTACATGGGTCGAGAAGCATATGCTGGTCTACTCTGGTATATCGATGCCCTGTCTCGATATACCTACGACTAGGAACATTTGAAGGATGTACTTAGCGACTACATTATCCCCACTAGTATAATCTGCATCATAGTCCTGGTAGTCAAGTACTCATCCTAAGGGCTTTATCAACATGTAACATAGAGACTATCAGAGTACATGTTAAGATAAAGAGCAAGCAGATAGCATACTATCATGTCGAGCAAGAAAGTCCTCCATATATATGTCTAAGCATCCACTACAATATACATCGTATGTACAGTAATGGCCTCTAGGGCATACATATCACTAACAATCTCCCACTTGCACTAGGGCCATCTGTTGTGGTATCCCATACCCAACAATCAGCTGTGGTTGAAATATCTCATACTCAACCATCCCATAAAAGTCTCTACTAGGAAATAGGCCTTTGTGAGTGGATCCGCGCTGTTTTCCTCTGTGTCTACTCTCCTATCCTCGATCTCCCTGGAGATCAACCATCTCCATGATGAGATGATACTGCCTAAGAATATGTCTGGATCTCTGATGGGACGGGGGTTCCTAGGCATAAGCCATAACTCCATTGTCACACAATGGCAGGAATGAAGTTCATCTCATGAACTAATATATATCCAGACTGCCTCTTTGGTAGCATCCTTGGTAACGTGTATCTAGCCTTTAATCGTCTAGATTGTCACGGTATCTAGCTTGGAACTCTTCCAACATACCGTCCCTCCACTGAGGGTAAAGACAATGCCTGTGACTGACATTCAGTCGACCTTATCATCCTGGAACCATTCCAGTGATTCTCCCCAGGATCGATTGATACCATCTGACTATACCTAGTGAGAATCCTAACATCCAATTAGATCTATCTCATAGATCCAAAATTCAGGATTCAGGAGGTATTACCTTGATCCTATATGGAGAATCCTTGTGATAAAAAGAGATTGACCGAGCGTAGCATAGGAAACTCTTTCCCTATCATGAGTATGTCATCCACGTACTATACGAGGATCACCACCATACTCCCTACTACCTTTTTGTATATACTAGGTTCATCTACCATTTTGATGAAGTCAAACTCTTTGACTACCACATCAAAACAGACATTCCAACTCCGCGATGCCTAATTTATCCCATAAAACAACTTCCACACTTTTCCGTTGCTCCCACTGTCTATGAAGCTCTCTGGCTGTGTACTTACAGACGCTCTCTTCTAAATCATCATTTAGAAAAGCAGTCCTGACACCCAACCGCCAGATATCGTAGTCATGGTATTTAGCAGTGGCAAGTAGGATCTGGATGGACTTAAGCATTGCTTTGAAAGTCTCAACTTTTCCATGTACACCAAGTAATCTTCTCAAGATATACTTGCTCCTGATGGGGATTTAACCCTTCAGATAAAGCAACCAAAGTCGATACTTTGTTGGTGTATATGGATTACATCTCAGATCGCTTAGCATCCAGCCATTCTCACAGAGTCCCCACTCTTGATGGCCTGCTCGAAACTAGTTGGGTCATCATCTCATTATGCAATCCTCGCTCCTACTATCATAGAGAAACCGAAGTATCTCTCAGGTGGATGAGGAACCCTACCAGATCGGCGGAGAGGCTGAGGTTCGTTGGAAACTATTGAATCCTCCGGGTTTACCAAATCATCAGCTGCAGTTTGTATAGCTGTAACTCCTTCCAGATCTATCTCATGACCACTAATTTCTTCACAAGAAGTTCCCTTTCCAAAAGGTGGCATGCTGAGAATCAAAACACCTTTTGTTCCTCAGTTCGGTAGAAGATATTCCCTTGTGAATGCTTGGGATATCCAACAAACTTCCACAGACCTGACCTTGCCTTAAGCTTGTCCGGATCATGCTTTTGACATAGGCCGGACAACCCCAAATCTTAACATCCTTAAGAGATGGGCTCTTTCCATACCATATCACATATGGAGTGGTAGGCGCCTGATTTGATTGGAACCCTATTCAATAGGTATGCAGCTTCACAAGTGCATAACACCCAGAAGGAAATAGGCAACTCAGTAGTACTCATCATAGAGCACACCATATCACATAGGGTGCGTTTGCTCCGCCCCGATACACCGACGTGCTGTGGTATTTACGGAGGAGTAATGCTGAGAGAGAATCTTATTCTCGTTTAGAATAGTCCAGGAATTCTGTGCTCAAGTATTCTCCTCCCTGATCACATCAAAGGACATAATACTTATACCTATTTTGGTTTTCTACTTCTAACTTATATTCATTGAATTTCTCAAAAGCTTCAGACTTGCGTTTCAACAGGAACATATGTCCGAATCTTGAGAGATAATCAGTGGGTGTAATAAAGTACAAAGAACTGGTCCTGGCATGTGTAGACAGGGGAACTTACATACATCATCATGTATCAATCTCAAGAGTTCACAAACGCTTTCTCTGTTTCCAATAAACGGAGCTATGGTCATCTTATCTTTGTGACATGACTGGCAAGTTTCACAAGATGTAAATTTAAACAAATTTAAATATGCATCTCTATGTAACTTAGCTAGTCGGGTCGCATTGATATGACCTAGTCTACAATGCCTCAAGAAGGATTCGTTCATTTCTGAACTCTTCCTCTTGTGTGTGTTCTGTACGTCAAGAACCATGGTTTGATTTTAGAACGTATATGCTTTTAGACAACGTGCCTGAACTGATCAACTCTTGATATAGGAAATGTTCAAAACATTATCCATTAATACAAAATTATATCCTCCTTTACTAAATAAAGAGACTGATATGATGTTGTATATCAGGTTCGGTATCTAATAACATTCGTTCAGAATCAATGTATTTGGTAATACAGGGTGATAACTGCCAACATACTTGGCTGCAACACTTGCACTATTTCCAACTCTTGAAACTTATCACCCGTTCTTAGTTCTCTACCTATCTGTAGCCCATGTAACATATTACATATGTAAGATCCTGATCCGGTATCTCATACCCAGGACGTAAAGGATACTGAGAATCAGTTCTCGGTAATAAACACACCCGAAGAAGACGCATCAACATGTACTTTCTTCGTTTGGGCGGCACGGGAATTCTGGTAATCCCCTATTTCCTGCTCGGTCTTATAACAATTATAAGTTGGAGCGGGACCAACGTTCCCTAGCGCAGTATAACAAGCGGGTTCGGTCAATACATCCGTATTATTATCTTGATTAAGGCGTGACATGGTCGCTACATGGAGAGAGAGAGAAGAAAACACTTAGCGTATGCTCTTGCAAGATTAGATTGGTTATTAATATATCTAATCAGGATGGCTCCCACTGTTTTAGTCAAATCTTCCTTCAAACCCTAAAAGGAAAGACTAGCCGGGATTAATTACACCCTACAAGTTCGCCAATCTTTCAGCCAGGCCAGTGTCGGTACTTTGAGGGAGGTTCCCCGTGCTTTCGCACGGACCTAATTAAAATAAACCTCGTTTTTCCAGAGGCGTAACCCCGTTAACACCTTTCTAGACACCTACTTGATCGGCTATTTGTAATGTGTAAAACTCTCCCAGGAGTAACTCTTACTCGCAGCGGGTATCGGGATCCAACTATCTCGTAGAAGGTATGCAATCTAATTGGAAATTTCAACACTTGAAATTCCCAATAATATTTTTCCCCTAGCAACTTATGACCTTGGCTAAGGTCAACAAATCATAAGTGCTAGCCAAGTTCAACCCGTCATTTCCCGATTGAATTAAACCTACCCGCACGACCCTTGGCTAAGGTCAACAAAGTAGCATGACTACCCTAACTCAATCGCATCATATGCTTTGCAGATAAGCACTAATTAGCTACCGCACACTACGCCTCGGCTAAGATCAACTAACGTAGCACGAATAGTTACTAGTACTTATCTGAAATGACGGAGGACTACGACAGGTTTTTAAGAAAACCCTTTGCGTAATGAACTTGATATCGTTGTAGAATCAAATGATTTAAAATGGAGTGTTTTTTAGGCCTTTGCTAGTTTTGCTAAAGAGGTTACTCCCGGTGAAGGGATCTCGGCTCTTTCCTTATCGAATAAGGTGCAGGATATTTCACAAATACCACTATGCAAAGCAAAAACTATAGAAGCAATCAAAAGACAAACCGAGTGTGTAGCATCTACCAGTTATTTCTAAAGAGATCATTCCCGGTGAAGGGATCTCGGCTCTTTCCTTATCGAATAAGGTGCTGGATGTTCTACAAGGAACACCGCTATGCAAAGCAAGAACTAGAGCTACCTGTTTTTGAAAATTCGATTCCACGACATCTTTAGGTTTGTTTTATTTCATTAATCTCATTAATGAAGTCCCATTTTTATTATGCTTCACAAGCATCACATTTGAAACGAAATCAACAATATATAATATATATCTCATATATATAAGCATTCGTCTCAGGCAGTAATATAATCTCATCACAGAACATTGCAGTAGAAGAACATATATGAAATATTTGATATACTAGGAAGTCCTTGTTTTAATACGAGCCTGTATAAAATACGGATTCCACTATCGCAATGAATAGCCAATCCCACAACCCTAGACCCCTACGAGAGCAACAAGTTACCCTACCAATTCTAGAGTTAGGAGACCCGGTCTCGACTCCTCGATATGGTCTCCCACTGGACCCTAGAACCCGGTTACTTGTGCTCCCCGCCTTGAGTCTATCCTAATGCGGAAAAGTAAATAATATACAATGGTGACAGCATTGTAACGTTTTAAAAATAAATAAATAATTAAATAAATAAATAAAATCCTTTAGGTGAATTTTCCGATTTTCGGTAAAATAAACCGTATTTTCCGTAAAACTTAACTATAAATTATTTTTCATCATAAATTTAAAAAGACCTATTTTAACTATATAATTACTAGTAAATGGTGTTTATTTGGTGACTTATAAATTATTAGTTTACTTAAATATTTTTCCTTAATTAATTAAATTCAAATATTAACATAAGTTTTAATTATACATTAAATAAGTGTAAATTACAAATTGGAAATGGGTTAATTTTACAAAGTGAACCATGACAATTTAAAATAAGTGTGTAACATGCAAAATTCTTTCTCAAATTTTTGCATAGTTCTAGACATTTCTAGGAGTAGTTTAGAAAAGAAAATAAATAAAATCAAATAAATTTGAAAAGACTTAAAGGAAATGATTTCTTCATGAAGTTTCTACACATTCAACACTCATTTCACTCTCTCTCTTTTTCCCTCACATTGTGGTCGGCCTCACCATGGCAGCCCCCCCCTCCCATTTCTCTACTTCTTTTTCCTTCAAAAAATTCATCAAAATGCATGAAAAATCCATAAAAATCTACAATTTTCTTCACTAATTCAAATCTAAATCCTATTCTACCTCTTCCCAAACCCTAATTGGTTTAAAACATGGAGAAAAGAGGCAACTTTGGAGGCTAAGTGCAAGGAGTTCAAATCTTGGGAGGTATAATTCTAATCTAAATATTTAATTTGTAGTTTAAAGGTGCTAAACTAGAATTTTAAAGAGTAAATTTGGTTATAAATTGTTGTCTAGGAAATTCTAGAAAGGGTTTCTAAAATCAAGTTAGGGATTTTACAATGTGTTCATGATTATATGGTATAATTAAATAAGTTAAGACATAGAAAATTTAAATTAGTTGCAAATTTGTTAATTGTTGCATTTAAATTATCTTAATTAGGTTCTTTTGCAAACTAGATTTTTACAAAATTCATAAATAGGTTAGATAAAATTCTAATGAGAATGTTTATCAATTGTTCATGGTTTTAATGGGTAGATTAGCATGTTAATTTAATGCAAAGGCTAATCTAGTTGCTAGTTTCAAATTGTTAGTTGGAAATTGTGATAAATATGCTTATTTTTGCTAACTTGGTTTTTGGAAATGGACTAAATAATGGGGATTAAAATATAATTATAGTTTTCATGATATTATTAACATTCTAGTTTGTTGTTTAGCAACTTCGATCATGCAAACTTAGTTTAGTTATTGATTTGTAAAATTTTGCTTAAAAAGTATTAAAATTTGTTATTTTTGCAAACTAGAATTTTCAATTCAATACAAATTGGTGAGGATAAATTATAGGAATGGTTTATATATTCTAGTTATGATATTTAGTGAATATTATGGCCATTAGTTTCGTTTAAACATCAAGTATTGAAGTAAAACGGTTAATTGATGCTTTCTAGGTTTTTACGAAATAAAACGATTTGATGAATTTTAAGGTTTTGATGATTTAAACCTTATTTATATCATAATTGGTGAGTTTTGGAACTACGATTTATACGTTCGTGTATTATATCGAACAATTGGCGTTTGTACGCTGATGTCGAGGGTTTTTCGGTTCTTTTGCATGAGCGGGACATAGGTTTTAACCTATGCGCGTTTCGTGCGCCGTTTTGGTTTTGTCCGTGATTCAGTTTACAATATTATATATGTTTGCGTATAGATACCCCTCACGTGGACTTCGGACAAGGAAGAAGAGGAGGGCGACATCGTCTTCAGCAGACAAGGACCACATGAGTAGATGTATATCTACGGAGGAAGTCGGGTGGATGGCGTTTAGCACCCCCGCAAACATAGAATAGGGATATTACTTACTGTCATTAGGAAGTCGGACGTGACCTTAGATTCTTGGCGAGTAGGGTCCTACTAGAGACTTTAGGTTGGACTAGACTGATTTAGAAAGACTTAACCAGAGGATGAATGCCTTGGAGGGAATTCGTAGGTTTCAGGTAGACACACATGCACACACAAGCACACACATACATTTGACTTGGTGTATATGTATATATATATATAATATATACACGTGATATGGGGAGGATATATGATATCTAGGGAAGAGTCAGTATGATTGGGCGTGACACCGTGAGTTAAAGATATACGATCGAGCATGATATGAGATGTACTATGATATTAGCGGATCGTTGGGAATGAGAAAATGGATATTTATACATAAACGATAACAGGTGATGATGACATTGAGATATACGAGACTCTAGAATAGAACCCGAACTGTAATATGTGACTTAATCACGATATGATATATGTGACTTAATCACGATATGACATATGTGACATGATATTTCTGAGGACCATTTGACGATGTATATTTACACAGACAATGACATATATTTGATGATATTGGGATGTATGCGATTATAGCACAGTACCCTTGATCATGATATTATTTGATGATGATATTATAGGAATGATGGTGTACATAGGTGATAGTTGATCCGTACCCCGATTTTGGGATGTCGTGCGATGGATTTTACCGTACGAGGCATAGATGTGATGATTGATCCACACTCTTGATTCGAGGAAGTCGTACTATGTACGTGACGCTATTGAGGCTGGATCGCCGACTATTAGAAATATCGACTAGTTTCTTAGTTTAGTTCCTTAGTGGGTTAGATGGATACTAGTTTAGGCCCGAGTCATATAGTTTGTAGTTAGATATGTATATTCCAAATGAGTGGTTAATACACATTCATCTTTATATTCAGATTGTAATCATTACATTGCATGTTCATACATATGTTTCTTTGGTTAATATGGAACTCTGCCTGTTAGGACACTAGCAACATTACTGATGATGCGCATATTCCACGTACACTTATTTGCCGGCTCACACACATCATCATCGGTAATTGCCATGTCACGTACACTTTAGAACATATTATCTTTTATTGATAGAATCAGCTAAAGGCTAGATCAATATAATATTGTGATTACTCTCATATGCTAGTTTAAACATTGCATTTATTATTTAGACACTTCATGCATTCACATTTTCATGTTATCATGCAGTACTGTGGGGCTTATGCCGATACTCATTATTTACTTACTCATGATTTTGGGATTTTGGATTTTATGAGATTTCTGGATTTTGGGGAAAACCGCAAGAATATATATAAAAACTTCCTTCTCTCTCCCTCTCCTTTTAAAAATACAAGTTGCAGTTTTCTCGTGATGTATGTGTCATCCACCATGAGATTTCATGTTTTCTGTTGGATTTCGAGACCCGATTCGAGGAGTGGACGAACCGTCTCGGGTACATGGTGGGCCTGGTATAGTACCCAGGGGCAAGAAGATCGAGTTGTAGACGATGAGCCTGGCAGGGGAAGACTACCTACCGGTGATGTCTGGCGCGGCGGATATCCGGAGGATACCGACCGTTGTCGTGAGATTTGATGATATGGGCCGATCCAGACTGACGGAGCCCGAGATATTGAGGTTATGAGATTTACATGTTTTGTGTCGATACTTTACACGGATTTCCATGGATTTCATTGATGATGTTTCAGATTACCATTCAAATTTTTCTATGATAAAAGTTAAAGATTTCTTATACAGATATATCCAGATTTCATGGTTAATTGTTTTACATTCATGGTGCATGCATACTCATACACATGACATGTTACTACTTGAGGCACTGACACGAGCATTGAGCATTGCACTTACATATAGATTATTACCTACCACTACTAGATGGCTATGATATATTAAGTATATTATTATGACCTAGGAGAGCATCGTGCATTCGATTTCTACTCGCAGATGTCTTCTACTCACGAGTTGGCAACTCACCCCCGTTGTGCCAAATTTTTACAGGTTTCGATGTACAGGTTTCCTTGGCAGCTTGTTGGCACTCCATTTCATTCAGGGTGATTTGCTTGGTAGGTTGGTTCACTTGCATCAGAACCGCCGTTGTACTTTTATTATTTCATTTGTATCTAGTAAGCTCCATCAACCAGACTTGTATTACTTGATATGTTTAGATGTCCAGTTGTTTATTCTTTCGACCTTAGAGCCGCGCTTGTATTATTATGGGTTTTGGTGGATTTGGTTTTCTCTTGAGTTTTGAGCCTCGCCCTTCGGCGTTGTATATTTTAGTGCATTGTGTGGTTATTTCCGCCTTTTTGGCGTAGAGCTAGCTCCCGCTTGGGGATGCCTTTTTGTTATTGCTTATATATATATACATATATATATATATATATATATATGTATGTATTTGTATTTATACCCGTTTGGGGCCAGTTTTTACAAAGGAGACTCTGCCAAAATTTTTGAGAAATTTGACGTTGCTTTTAAACTTGTTTTCCTACATGTTTTCATTTACTTCTTCTTTAAATGGTTTAGATTTATGGGCATCGGCTTACTTAGATTACGTCGCGCCTCTAGACGCTTCATAATTTAAGTGCCGGTCACGTTCCGTACTTTCGGGTCGTGACAAGCATCCTCAACCCGGAAGTGCCCAGTCTCCACCGAGCACCCGTATACTATCTCTGATTTCAAACACCAATGGATATGGGATCATCCATCGTCCATCTATATGGGTCGAGAAGCATACGCTAGTCTACTCTGGTATATCGATGCCCTGTCTCGATACACCTACGACTAGGAACATTTGAAGGATGTACTTAGCGACTACATTGTCCCCACTAGTATGATCTGCATCATTGTCTTGGTAGTCAAGTACCCATCCTAAAGGCTTTATCAACATGTAACATAGAGACTATCAGAGTACATGTTAAGATAAAGAGCAAGCAAATAGCATACTACCATGTCGAGCAAGAAAGTCCTCCATATATATGTCCAAGTATCCACTACAATATACATCGTATATACAGTAATGGCATCTAGGGCATACATATCACTAACACCTCACACACTCATATGCAACATAACATGATACCCTCGAGAACTTAGAATACGGGAAAACAAACATTTTCATTTAAATACCCTTTACTTAATAAAACCATTTCTAAAAGATTTGGTATTGATACATCTAACAAATAAATAACCTTTGAGCTAATAATAAAAATATCTAGACTCAGCCAATTAAGGACTGTCGCACTCATTAGGACAAAGGAAGGTTGTGGGCATTCAGTCGTTTATCTAAACCTTACTTTGTGGTGCCTAGGCTAGACAAGTGAGAAAGGTAACTTTAAAAGGCCCGTCTCACGGTGATTCGTGAGTGGATCCTTCCTTTCTTCACTTGTACTTACCTGGCCACAATTGACGGTGACGAGGCGATTTGAGAGATATCTCACAACTTGTCGCTTTGGACCAGTTAGGAACAGTTTAGTTGACTTAGGAGACTCTAGAATATAGAATACGGGAAATCGACATCTTTACAAATAAATACCATAATTAATAAAACCGTTTTTCCTTAATGATTAGTATTTATATAAATCTTTGCAAAGCGCCGCTACAACCCATTTGGGGAACCCGTCGGGATGGTGCGGATTATCGCACATCCTCGGGCTTAGTAGTGCGAGATGCAGACCTCCGCAATGAGCATTCGGTCTCGAAAGATTTAAAATACGATATCTTAAGAAAACAAAATTTCTAGAATATTATATATATACTAAAATTATTTTCATATAAATATATGTATATGTACCATAAACATATCTATTTTTGAAATATTATAAATATTCTACCTTTTCTACAATATCACAAGAATCAATTTTACACTAAAATACCATGAATTCCAAGCAAAACCAATATTACAAATAAATACCAATTATTATGAAATTAGGATATTTTCACTAGAAATATCACAATGTAAAATCTACATTTATTACAACTCTAAAGACGAATAATAAATACTTGGGTGTATTTGGAAAAGTATATAAAAGTATCTTTACATAAACCTCCCTCAAGTTCTATAAATTTCTCTAAGGACCCTAGTAAACATAGGTTTAAGCGGGACCAATCTCTTGAGCCCCAGGGAGCCGGGGAAGTGTGTGCTTGCCTATCTAAAGTAGACAACTTAATAACGGTGTTATCAATACGGTAATCGTCTTTGAAAAAAGACACAAATCCTGCCGCCCATGCGCAGCGGTTACCGATAACATCAAAACAATTAAGACTTCAATTTACTTTTCTAGTTGTCCGACTCAGTTTGAGTCTCATTATAATCTGACTTGAATATGATTCAAGTACAAGTTACAATCTACAATTTACAATATTACAATTCAACATGAATCCATGAATCTATTATTCAATCTATCAACTTGACTGGACTGAACCATGGATATACATTCCATTTACATGATTATACCGTTACATCTATGATTCTACAGTTACATACATGATTCTCCAGTTACATCCGTTTACTGATATCATGGTTTCGGTCAGTCATCCAATTATACAATCTATACAGTTTACAATACAAGACAATACAATACAACAATACAATCAAGATAACACTACGGGGATTAAGGGGTAGACTGGTACGGAATATGTTAAAGGTGGCACGAGGTGGTCACTTAAGACGTAATTACATCCATGCCGTTGTTCTGTGGTATTATCGACGGAGCCTTGTACTACGGGTTACCAAAGTCTCCGATGTAAGTGGGACTCCTCTCGTATACACTGGCATCTTCTGTACCAAGCTACAAACAACAGCGTTAACACAACATCATAACAATATAATACAACTTTAAAAGCTACCTTCTTATTCTGTCTATTCTATTTCTCCCTTCTCTTTGGGGCTTACCGAGCGATCTGTTCGCTGACGACATTCTCTTTCTTTCTTCTTTGAATGTCGTCAGGTGATCTGGACACGTCAGAGATCGAGCCTACTGCTGAAGACTCGGACCATTTCAGTGAATACCCCGAGCTCTAGACATTGTACATTTTCCATTCAGTACTTTTCATTTCCTGTTATGTCATTGTTTAGGCATCGCTTTTATTTCAGTTGTATTTACTTTTCATGCATTGTACAAAAGAATGTGAATAAATAAAGTTGTTGTTTTTATTATATCTCGTCTCTTGTGTTTTACTTTTATATTGCTTAGATACGCTTACCGTATTACTTCACAGTAAATACATAGCGGACCAGTCGTGTCTCCTTCGCCGTATACCGGGAAGCGAGGCGTGACACTCAGCACGAAGTGCGTAGAAACATATCAATGCGTAGATCCCGGATCGAAAAGAACATACAGAAAGGGTACCTGAAACTACGGCATTGGACGCTTGCGCGTCTTGGTAAGTCAAGGAAAAAACCCGAGCCTGCCCTCTACCGGCTACTGGCTGTCCTCTGCCTCCGTCACCTCGTCCTCTCGGCACAAAACCTCCGTGACCACGACCTCTCTGAGCAGGAGTCTGACGCGGGACAACAACAGGCATAAGAGGCAATGCTCTCTGAGGCGGAGAAGGTGGTAAGGTAACCTGGGGTACGGCTGGCCCTCTCTGACGTATCACGGTACAATCCCTCACGAGGTGCTGTAAACTGCCACATCCAAAACATCCACGTGTCGACGGCTGACCCTCCTTGGAAAAAGTGCTGAACAACTGGCCACATCCCACGTCTCTGCTACTCCCAGTGTCTGAACGAACTCTGTCTTGGGATCTAAACCACTGCCTCCGGACTGCTATACCAGTACGAGCCCTCTTCGGTTCCGGAACAACCGATGACTGCGATAGACTCTCCTCCACTAATAGGGCTGCATCCACAAGTACTGCATACGTGTCGCAATGCTGAATGCTGATGGCTAGGAACAACTGGGTAAGCAGGCCTCGAACAAACCTCTTCACCCTCATCTCCTCAGTCGCCTTTCACTTTTAGTTAAAGTTGTTAACTTGCATGTTCTTTCGCCTTACCTCTAGTATCGATCTTGTTTGGGTTTTCTCGGCATATAGAAAATTTTGATTTTGGCATGGTTGATCAGTTGTAGAACCTCATGGGTGTGCCTAGGAACCCTACAGTGGTATCAGAGCCTAGCTAGAGCTTTAGGCGAAATGTAGACGAAGTTAGAGATCCGATCGAACCCTGAAACCCCGATCAAAACCCTTCTCTGTACATTTTTTCAAACTGTGGATTTTTGTGAATTAAAAATGCTCAGAAAATTAAGCAGGAAAATCTAAGAATTACAGTGAAGTACGGACCCCTAACTCAAAAATTTGACCGCGGAACCGCGGCCAAACCAAGGGTTTTGCGGCGGTTCCGCGGCTAAAATTGTGAATTAGTCCCTCAAACTTCACATATTTATTCTTAGGTCCTTTATTGTCATTTTTTTCTGGGAACTTTTTAATTCCACTTAAGTGTTGAGTTTTCTAGGGTTTTATTGGGGACTCGTTAATTTGATCGGATAATTTAACTTCGTTTATATTTTTCCGGATATTTTAGAAACTGTTAAAAAGTTCGACCGGATATAAATACCCAATTTTTCCCCTGCCGGAAAATTTCCAAGTGTTGGATTTTTCCGTGGTTTAAGAACGTTCTAAGTAGTGCAAGTAATGCGATGGACCCTCTAGAAGACAACAAACCTTAACTCGATTATGTGACCGTCTTAAACTGCCCTTTGAACCTTAGGGTTTGGGGCAGTACAGCGTGCCACATGTGAGGCGTTGGCTTGACCCTTCTACGGCTGGACCGTTGATACTGTAGCATGAAGTGAATGTTTTTAAACTTATTTCATGTGTTGAGCTGTTTCGGGAAAACTTGGGTGTTTGATTGTTCGATCGGAAAGTTTAACATTTTCTATTTTATCTGGAATGTGATACAATATTTGGAATCCACAAGAAGTTATGAGATAACTGAATGAATGTTATAAATCCAGCACTTTAGTCTCACTTGATCGGTTGCCACGGAATTTTGATGCGATCAAAAGTTCGTCGCAATCACGTAGCGTACGCGGATACTCGCCGTGTAAACTTAATAGACAGCTACACCCCATAGCCCCGACCAAGTGACTGTAGGAGAACCCCGTCGCCGAAAGCATCCGTTAGGGTGCTCGCGGCAGCGGTGTTCCGCCTTGGTGCACTTCGTCGACGGCATCGGGGGTGCGGCCGCCTACTAATGTTTGCGACGAGCATTCGTTCAGGATGTCGGGAATCTTGTTGAATTGCCCGACTTTATATTGAAAAGTGTTTTCGATATTGAGACTAAAATGCGGGGTTTATAATTGTTAGGCATGTGATGTCTAAGGAATTCATTTGGTTAGGCATGCGATGTCTATGCAGGTTGCGGATTCCAACTGTTGTAGTTTTACACTTTCTTTTCTGTGACCGTAAGTGTAATATGTGATATTGCCGGTTTCGTTGCTATATGTCAACGACAATTGGGATGCGTATATTTACTTACGTTGATGACATGTGATGTTATGTGTTGCTGGATATGTTATATTGGATCGTCGTGTTTGAATAGCCGGGGGTTTTTTATGTGAGATGAGTGTTTTTCATTTTCATTCATGTTAAAACTTGTATGTAATATTCTTTTATTAGGGCACTTCCAGGTTGCGGATGTTGTCACCATTTGTATATTATTTACTTTTCTGCATTAGGATAGACCCAAGGCGGGGAGCACAAGTAACCGAGTTCTAGGGTCCAGTGGGAGACCATCTCGAGGAGTCGAGTCCGGGTCTCCTAACCCTAGAATTGGTAGGGTTGCTTGCCGCTCTCGTAGGGGTCTAGGGGTGTGGGATTGGCTATTCATCACGACCGTGGAATCCGTGTTTTATACTGGCTCGTATTAAAAACACGGACGTCCTAGTATATCCAATATTTCATATGATATTTTCTGCTGCGTTATCTGTGATGTGATCATGTGATATGTTCAGATAGATATTGTATATGTAAGTGCACGGCGGCGCCCCGGCCGTCAATCCGACGGCCAAATGCGGAAGCGGTGATAAACTTTAATTTTTTCTTGAACTGGCAAACCGCCGCGCACTAATACCCGGATCGAACCACTAACTAGTCCTAGCTATCTACAAGAAAGGGAAGAGAGATATACCGACAGATCCGAGTCCTCCGGTCTTCTCGTCGTCGTCCCAATCTCCTGCGGAATGTCCCGTCTCCTCCTCGTCGTCGGAAGTGCACCACATCGCCTACTTCTTTTACGGGCTCCCACCTCAATGCCGAGGCAACT
Source organism: Agapanthus africanus (assembly GCA_030015575.1). Taxonomy (NCBI): domain Eukaryota; kingdom Viridiplantae; phylum Streptophyta; class Magnoliopsida; order Asparagales; family Amaryllidaceae; genus Agapanthus; species Agapanthus africanus. The sequence goes on from JASDDO010000006.1 coordinate 216,017,775, forward strand.
CAGGCACGAAGCTGGCTGGTCGACGTGCCCAAGATTTGCTGTAGAATATCTAGAGAAGAAGTCTCATTTGGGGTTGTAGGAATTGCCTTTTGTGGAGGGATTGAACTTGGAGCTTTGGAGATGGAACTTGTGGGATTTTTGCAACATCAAATGAGCTAAAAACCCACCACCAAAATCTTGGACAGCCCACTTTTGGGAGTGGCCGGCCATGCTTCAAGAGAGGAGAGAATGGGAGTGTCGTCCCTCAAAAGATAATGGGAGCCATTCTCATCTATCATGCAAGAGAGAGAGTCAAGACAAAGAGGTGGTTGAAAAGCAAGTGATGATGAGAAACAATGATCACTCCCAAAACCAATACTCAACCAACAATCATCAACAACCATGATTGTCTACAAAGTCAAGCCATCATGATAAAGCTAGAAGTCAAGGTCAAGGAAAAGCTATCATGATACAACAAAATGCAAAGACCCCCTCCACAAATGCCTATTTGCAACAATGCAAATAAGCCCTCCTCCACCAATCTTCGGCCAATGAACGGAACAATGGAAATCGGCCGAAACGGAAAGCAAACTGGCAACTCCAGAAAACTGGTCCCGTAATAAATTACAGGAAAACCCCGATACTGTGCATACACACCCGCATCTGTATTCCGACCGAAATACAAATGCAATGAGACAAAATCTCCACTGTACTATACTAGAATCCGGCTTATACCAAAACCGGCTAGTAATATCTGTTCGATCCTGATCCGTGCAATACCGCACGTATCTGATCGAACCCTGCCATATAACCATACGGCCTATATTACAAACTGTCCGATCCTGATCCGTGCAATACCGCACGTATATGATCGGACCTTGCCATATCTCCATACGGCCTCTACAACCTTTCGCCCGAAAGCTGAGTAACAGAATGTGGGGGACTCTAAAGACTCGTCAACACCTTGGTTATGGATTTAACCACTAGCACGTCAGAGGTATAAGCCAATACGTAACGGGCTACTAGGTATTGACTAAAAGGGACGTCTGTGAGCGAACTCAGCCTGACAACCCTACTGAGCCTGTCAGTGACAATATCCGTACAGTCCGGTCCGTTCGACTATGAGCATCGCATGGCGGGCCTAGGGGGTTGGTAAAAGTCAGACCCCCAAAAGCGGTACAAGTCGTGTCGGAGTGTAGCCCAGAACACCCAGAGATACTACTGGAATACCTACCAGTAAATCTCCTTGCCTCGGCCGAGGGCTTCGTGTAATGGCTCTCCTAGACACAGCACGATCTCACCCCCAATACCGGGAGAGATGAACCCCTGAAGATACGCTCACTGCCTCCATGTGGCTCGGGACTGTACCCAACTAAAACCTGTTTGCACGACTCCTTTGAGCCGTGGTAGGGTAGTAATCAAAGTACAGTGGGAACTCACACGAGACAAATGACGGTCCCCAGGTCGATGAACTAACCTGCACACATGTCACCAGGGAACTGCCATCTGACGTCTGGTATATGACCAACTAGCATGTTCCCGGCGAGTCCTGTCCGGTGTACTCATAACCCAATGAGCACCTGTATACATCTTAGGTGATCCAACTGACACCAGTGGCTTGTGAGACCGGCCACCTCCCCTCGTCGGGGTCTCGACTGTATACACTAGTCTACTCTGGAGTATCGATGCCCTGTCTCGAAACTCACACGACTAGGGACCATTTAAGGATATGCTTATAGACCCCAGCTCCCACTTATATGATCGCCCTCATACTGCTGGTGGTCAAGCAAGAATCCTAGGGGCTCTATCAACGTGTAATAGCGACTTGTCAGGTCACCTAAAACAGTACACGATGATAAAGGTAAACCAGATAGCATACTATCATCTCGAGCAAGACTGTCCTACCGGGATAGGTCTTCCATCAATCATTGCAATCACGTACCTGTGACCTAATAATTGACTCTGAGGGCACTATCTCCAACAATCTCCCACTTGCACTCAAGGCTAATTATTGCGATGTCGCATACTCACAGCCCGTGTGATACCGAACACCCAACTCCTCTACTAGTCAGTCTCACAAAGCTCGTTTGCGAAACTATTGCGTTCGAGGAACAGCCTTAGTGAGTGGATCCGCTTAGTTGTTTCTTTCTATGTCTCTCTAAATCTCAAGTTCGCGGAGAAAACCATCTCCCGAAATGAGCAATACCTGTCTTAGAATGTGTCTGGATGTCTGATGGGACATAGCTCATAAATGAACTCCAAATCCAAACTTCTTAGACTGTATCGTCAACTGAACTTAATCAGTATCCCGCGCCATGCCACCCTCAGTATTGCCTTGGACCACCTGTCCAAAATACTGCCCCTCATCAGAAGGAAAAACTATAACTCTGACAACCTCCTTGTTGTCCAGGTCACCTTTGAAGCCTGGAATGATAACTGTCTCCCGAATAAGGCTGTCGCTATCATATCCCTAGAACATCCACTTATGTTCTAAAACTGCTTCCGACTGTTTCTCCAGGATTGGATCAAATGTCAACTTATTGCATCTAATGCAAGAACAACATCTGGTGTGGTACTTGAAATCTCATGATTGACTCAATTGCCTAAGCAAGTGATATGTCAATCATGCACATCCCTCTCTACTTTAGTCTGTAAGACACCTTTAGAGAGGGTGACTCCATCTCCTGTAGGTACACTACCGTGCCAGGAGTCGTCCATTCTAAATACTCTTAGAATGTTGTCAAAGTACCCAGATTGGGAAACCACCCAAATCTAGATCTAAAACCATAGATCTAGTAACCAGTATGTCTGATATAATATCCAAGTCCTGTGTGGAGAAACCACTGTGTGACGACCAAAGTATAACCGATTGTAGTGCAGGAGTTTCTTTTCCTACTATGTGTATGTCATCCAAATACCATGACATCACACCCTACTGCCTTCTCAACAGATCCATCCCCTATTCTGATGAAGTCAAACCCATGACTGTCATGTCAGAAATAGATGATCTATCTCCGCTACATCTGCTTTAGTCTATAAATAGACATAAGCTACCTGTCCACCAATGCTTCCGCTGCTCCCACTGACTATGACAACCCTCTGGCAGAGTCATATACACGTACACTTCTAAAGCAAGTTTAGAACGACGCTATACTCATCCTACTGCCGGGTTTCACAGTCTGGAACAACAGCAATGGCAAGTGTGGGTAAACAAGAACTTCCCTGTCACCGTCCTTGAGGCTACCGTAGTACCTCTCGGGTGCCTGAAGTTACCTACCTTATCTGCGGAGTGGCCAATGGAATGTCAATCCAGATTGAATCTTTAGGTTCCTTATCAAATCTTCAGTAATCGTTTGTGGTTCTGGAATCACTTCCAGTTCTACCATACTCCCACTACTGCTTTCTGAAAAAAAAAATCCATTTTTAATAAAACTGTGGCGAGTCTAGAACAATATTGCTATTGTTCATCCAGATGGTAGAAAGTCAACCCTCGTCATAGCCTGGGTCAACCCACAAACAGCCATTACAGAAACGTGCCTTGAGTTGTCCAGTGTCTGGTTTTAATCATAAGCCGGACAACTCCCCGTACCTTAACATCGTTAAGATATGAACTGTTCTATATCCAATACACAACCAGAGGCACTGATTTAATTAAACCAGATCCAAATCATGCAACTGTCTCCAGTGCATGTCTACTAAATGGAAAGAGGACGATCAGCGTTACTCAACTTAGGAATGCTTCCAATTATGAATAACCTGAAAGAGAAGCAATTTCTCTTTATCATTACTATCAACTGAATACCATACACAAGTATCTACATCTTCGATCACTTTGAAGAATCCCGATACTTGCAATACCTGGTTCTCTACTTTATTCAAATACCTATAACTTCTCAAAATTCGGACCCTGTGTTTTCACGAAACACCTGTCTAAAAACTAGAGAAGTCATAAGTAAACCGAATGTAGTACGAGGACCAACCCCTCTGTCCTGATGGACCCTGGACAACATACAATACTCTGTATAAGTCCCTTGAGTCTGATAACTCATTCACTGTGTGTCGTAGGTTGAAAACTGTACTTATGGTTAAGAAGAATTACACCGCTGTTCAATGCTCCTTACCTAACCATCCACTGATATAGGTAAATGTCGTAGACATAATTTCAAAAGGGTATATCTCACTCTATGAAAATAGACGTACAGATATATTGATTTGAAATTGGTGCATAACAACGGATATTCAAAACCAAATATTTGCCGACCGGCAAACAGCCCAGGTGATTTCCTCAAATATCAACGATTACAACGAATCCCGATATAATGAGGATGATCACCTAATTCCCAATAACTTACTCCCACTCATCATCTGTAAAACTATACAGATGTGAGAATCATACTTGGTAAATACATACCCTGGAGCAAGTGTCTAACTGGGAAATCAGTTTTCCTTTAACAGTACACAGTGAAAATGAAACATTGAAATGTTCCGATGGGGTATCCTGGTATTCCTAGTAATGCCTCTCCCAGATTCACGACTGTAACCGTATAATTCTTTGCCACCTCTCCAAATCCCTTTATATGTCTTTAGTCATTACCTTCTGCACACCCCTTTAGGCCAAATGGTTTTCTTCCTTCCCTACCGTTCGGCACCAGCCTATGGTTTGGAAGAAGACTATCCAATAAGCATAAAGGGTGTACTGTCCTAATCCTAGGAGCACTCGCAATGCGAGAGAAGGTGAAGATAAAAGACAACCGAATAAACCTTATTCCTATTTCTCCTGAACCAGAATCCATCCCCGAACTGGAACAAGTTCCTTTCAAGTTCGTATATAACCATACGATGGAGTATCCAATAAACTGTGGATCTTCGTAGTGATACGGAGTGTCCTGGAGAAATACAAAGGTGATTTAGGATTGGCGAAGGAATACTTTGGTTTGGTTGTGAATATTTGTTGCAATTTACTTTGCCCTCTTACTAATCCCTTATTCTGTCTTAACTTAATACCTTCTGCACACCATCGTTATGCTAATTGGTTTTCTTCATTCCCTACCGGTCGGCACCAGCCTAAGGTTTGGAAGAAGACAATCCAATTTGCGTAATAGGTGTACTACCCCTAAACCAAGGAGTACTCGTAACCTGAGAGAGGGAAAAAGGAAAAGACAACTGAATAATCCTATCCGTTTTCTCCAGAACCGGAAACCATCCTCGAATAAATCCCTTCGAGTTCGTATCTAACCATACGATGGTTTTGTCCAATGGAAGTGGACGTTCATAGTAATACGGGGTGTCCTGGAGAAAAGGGTAAAAGTAGGAGTGGCAATGAGGTTTGCAACTCTGACAATCCAAAAGCCAGTGTTTTAAGAAGGTTCGGTCAACTTGGTCACTGAGTCATAGTCTTAGGGTCGGGTCAATGGTCGCTGCCAAAGAGAGAGAGAAAAGAAACACTCAGCGTGCACTCTAACCTAGATCAGAATGGTTACCAATTTATCTAATCTGGAAACCTCCCACTGTACCGTCAAATTCTCCTCCAAACCTAAAAGAAGAATTAGTCGGGATTACCCGAGGAGTAAACTAACTCATCAGTGGGAATCGGGATCCAACTATCATCGCATGACAACGTGACGGAATCCGCTCACGTCATCACACTCCAGAAGGTATGCGCATATCTGGCAAGTTTCAGTTCTTTTGAAACTCCCGATGTGATTTCTGCCCCATGTTCTTATGACCTTGACTAAGGCCAACAAATCATAAGTCACATGTCAAGTTCTGCCCGTCATTATCCAGGTTGATTTGAACCGACCCGTACAAGCCCTTGACTAGGGCCAACAAGGCTATACGACTGTCCCAAACCAACGCATCTATCTATGCAGCATATGAACACCCAATAGCTACCAAACACTGTGCCTTGACTAAGGCCAACAAACACAGCTTGAATACTATTGACTACCCATATGAAACGACGGAGGGCTACGAATGGTTTCTGGCGAAAACCTTTAACGTAAAGAACTTGATATCGTTGAAGGAACTGATAGCTTTTAAAAATATAGTGACGAAAACCGTTGCTAAAGAGGTCATTCCCGGTGAAGGGATCTCGGCTCTTTCCCCGTAGAATGGGGTGCAGGATATTCCAACTGAATACCACGGTGCAAAGCAAAAGTAATCGGCTATAGTGAAGTCATTGCCCTGACGCAAACTTTTTGTCCAAGGGGTCACTCCCGGTGAAGGGATCTCGGCCCTTGCCTCGTCGACTGAGGAGCAGGATATTCCAACTGAATACCACGATGCAAAACAAAAGTGAACGTCCTTGCAATAACAGCTTTTAGAAAAGTGTTCCAACAACATCAGATTAGGTTTGTTTTTAAACTTGCATTGATCCGAATCAATGCAGTCCCATCAATTGATCACACCACAAAGAACGAAAATATACTGATGTACGTATATGCCATCCGCATTCGCCACTGGGTCCCGTCATTACCCATTAGGTTAGCTAACTAACGACAGAGCGGGGACTGGACTAGCGCGGATGTAAAACATATACAACATCTACTAATATATATACCAATATATTATATTCGCTCAAGGCGTGATAAGAAATGCAACATCATAGAAAATGTACAGCATCACAGAAACAATACAGATATCTGGGATCCCCGGGTTTCACAGAGCCACTACTGAAACCCGGCGTTCCCCTGGTCGTGTGGATAGCCTGTGCAATGAAAACCTAGACCCCTACGGGCGCGGCAAGTCACCCGCCAAGACCTGAAGCGAGGCAGTCCCCTTCAGCGCCGTGAATGGACCACCCAGCACTTCACGGAATCCGGTAACTTGGGCACCCCTCCTGGGTCAACCTGTACCCCCTACGAGTGCGGCGAATAGCCCGCCAATCCTAGAGTGAAGCCCCCTCCGTCTCAATGCCATGAGATGCGGGCTTGTTGCCCTCTAGAACCCGGCTATCCGTGCACCCCTCCGCGGGGTAATCCTAGTACAGAAAGTAAAATATACATACAACGGGTACATCGACCGCAACCAGGTCGTGCCCCAAAATAATAATACAATCAGGCAGTGACGGCAGTCCACATGTCGGACGCTCGCCCCGCAATATCAAATGTACATAATACAACCACAACTGTACTAGCATTGCACCCAGGCTATCCCCCACGACCAATCCGCAACATCACAGCAAAAACAGAACATCAACGTGAAAGTCACGTTCGCAAATCCGTCTAACCGGGCTATAGCAGTTAGACCGGATTTACCGATCAAGTGACATTCACGGTCACAGATATAATGTAAATCCTGTGAAATAATGTGTTTAAAATATCCGATCGATCAAATTTTAACAAGTGGGCCCCCAAGTACTACTGTAGCACATCAAGAAATCCTGGGCCCAAATTTAATATTCCAAAACCCATATTTTAAGCCCACAAAGACACTGTAGAAATTTGGTGCAGGGATCTGCACAGTGCGCGGCAGAACCGCGGCCCCAAGGGGGTTTTGGTCGCGGTTCCGCGCCTCCACTGTCGACTGACCCTGTCGAATTTCTACAGTATCCTTGTAATCTCCAGTACATCAATTTTATACAACCAGAAAAATTTTTGGAGACTAAAAAATTTCAACAGAAAACTGTCACTTTGAAAAACACGGTTTTGGAACTTTTTCATCGATCGGTAATGCAAACACATTACACAAAGCTAGACTAAGTTAATGGCGAGGCTCTGATACCACTGTAAGTGCACGGCGGCGCCCCGGCCGTCAATCCGACGGCCAAATGCGGAAGCGTTGATAAACTTTAATTTTTTCTTGAACTGGCAAACCGCCGCGCACTAATACCCGGATCGAACCACTAACTAGTCCTAGCTATCTACAAGAAAGGGAAGAGAGATATACTGACAGATCCGAGTCCTCCGGTCTTCTCGTCGTCGTCCCAATCTCCTGCGGAATGTCCCGTCTCCTCCTCGTCGCCGGAAGTGCACCACATCGCCTACTTCATTTACGGGCTCCCACCTCAATGCCGAGGCAAATCGGGCACGAAGCTGGCTGGTCGACGTGCCCAAGATTTGCTGTAGAATATCTAGAGAAGAAGTCTCATTTGGGGTTGTAGGAATTGCCTTTTGTGGAGGGATTGAACTTGGAGCTTTGGAGATGGAACTTGTGGGATTTTTGCAACATCAAATGAGCTAAAAACCCACCACCAAAATCTTGGACAGCCCACTTTTGGGAGTGGCCGGCCATGCTTCAAGAGAGGAGAGAATGGGAGTGTCGTCCCTCAAAAGATAATGGGAGCCATTCTCATCTATCACGCAAGAGAGAGAGTCAAGACAAAGAGGTGGTTGAAAAGCAAGTGATGATGAGAAACAATGATCACTCCCAAAACCAATACTCAACCAACAATCATCAACAACCATGATTGTCTACAAAGTCAAGCCATCATGATAAAGCTAGAAGTCAAGGTCAAGGAAAAGCTATCATGATACAACAAAATGCAAAGACCCCCTCCACAAATGCCTATTTGCAACAATACAAATAAGCCCTCCTCCACCAATCTTCGGCCAATGAACGGAACAATGGAAATCGGCCGAAACGGAAAGCAAACTGGCAACTCCAGAAAACTGGTCCCGTAATAAATTACAGGAAAACCCCGATACTGTGCATACACACCCGCATCTGTATTCCGACCGAAATACAAATGCAATGAGACAAAATCTCCACTGTACTATACTAGAATCCGGCTTATACCAAAACCGGCTAGTAATATCTGTTCGATCCTGATCCGTGCAATACCGCACGTATCTGATCGAACCCTGCCATATAACCATACGGCCTATAGTACAAACTGTCCGATCCTGATCCGTGCAATACCGCACGTATATGATCGGACCTTACCATATCTCCATACGGCCTCTACAACCTTTCGCCCGAAAGCTGAGTAACAGAATGTGGGGGACTCTAAAGACTCGTCAACACCTTGGTTGTGGATTTAACCACTAGCACATCAGAGGTATAAGCCAATACGTAACGGGCTACCAGGTATTGACTAAAAGGGACGTCTGTGAGCGAACTCAGCCTGACAACCCTACTGAGCCTGTCAGTGACAATATCTGTACAGTCCGGTCCGTTCGTCTATGAGCATCGCATGGCGGGCCTAGGGGGTTGGTAAAAGTCAGACCCCCAAAAGTGGTACAAGTCGTGTCGGAGTGTAGCCCAGAACACCCTGAGATACTACTGGAATACCTACCAGTAAATCTCCTTGCCTGGGCCGAGGGCTTCGTGTAATGGCTCTCCTAGACACAGCACGACCTCACCCCCAATACCGGGAGAGACGAACCCCTGAAGATACGCTCACTGCCTCCATGTGGCTCGGGACTGTACCCAACTAAAACCTGTTTGCACGACTCCTTTGAGCCGTGGTAGGGTAGTAATCAAAGTACAGTGGGAACTCACACGAGACAAATGACGATCCCCAGGTCGATGAACTAACCTGCACACATGTCACCAGGGAACTGCCATCTGACGTCTGGTATATGACCAACTAGCATGTTCCCGGCGAGTCCTGTCCGGTGTACTCATAACCCAATGAGCACCTATATACATCTTAGGTGATCCAACTGACACCAGTGGCTTGTGAGACCGGCCACCTCCCCTCGTCGGGGTCTCGACTGTATACACTAGTCTACTCTGGAGTATCGATGCCCTGTCTCGAAACTCACACGACTAGGGACCATTTAAGGATATGCTTATAGACCCCAGCTCCCACTTATATGATCGCCCTCATACTGCTGGTGGTCAAGCAAGAATCCTAGGGGCTCTATCAACGTGTAATAGCGACTTGTCAGGTCACCTAAAACAGTACACGATGATAAAGGTAAACCAGATAGCATACTATCATCTCGAGCAAGACTGTCCTACCGGGATAGGTCCTCCATCAATCATTGCAATCACGTACCTGTGACCTAATAATTGACTCTGAGGGCACTATCTCCAAAAGTATATAGTATATATGATATATTATATAGACGTTGCTTATGTTTTACACCCGCGCTAGCCCTGCCCCGCTCTGCCGTTAGTTACCTAACCTAACGGTGCAGACGGGACATCGAGGCGAATGCGGATGGCATAAGCGTACGTTATATTTATCTGTGATGCTTAGGTGGACTTAAATGATGGGACATTCATTAATGAGATTAATGAAAGAAAATAAACCTAAAAGATGTTGTGGAATCGAATTTCTTAAAAATAGGTAGCTACAGTTCTTGCTTTGCATCGCGGTGTTCCTTGTAGAACATCCTACACCTTATTCGATAAGGAAAGGGCCGAGATCCCTTCACCGGGAGTGACTCCTTTAGCAATAACTGGCAGATGCTACAACCCTCGGTATGTCTTTTGATTGCTTCTATAGTTTTTGCTTTGCACAGCGGTATATGTGATATATCCTGCACCTTATTCGATGAGGAAAGGGCCGACGATCCCTTCACCGGGAGTGACCCCTTTAGCAAAAACTAGAAAAGCCTCAAAAACACTCCATTTAAAAACCATTTTATTCCACAACGAGATCAAGTTCAAAGCGTTAAAGGTTTTCATAAAAACCATTCGCAACCCTCCGTCATTTTAGGAAGTAGAGTACTTAGTATTCGTGTTGTGTTTGTTGACCATAGTCAAGGCACAGTGTACGGTAGCTAAGTGATGTCTTCCTACACCGCATATGATGCGATTAGTTAGGACAATCATGTGGCTTTGTTGACCTTAGCCAAGGGTCATGTAGGTGGGTCTAATTAATCACGAAATGACGGGTAGAACTTGACTAGTGCTTATGATTTGTTGACCTTAGCCAAGGTCATAGGTGCTAGGGGTAAAAACTTTTATCGGGAGTTTCAAGTGTTGAAATTTGCAATGAGATTGCATACCTTCTATATGATAGTTGGATCCCGATACCCACTGCGAGTAATTGTTACTCCTGGGAGAGTTTTGCACTTTACAATTAGCCGATCAAGTAGGTGTCTAGAAAGGTGTCAACGGGGTTACGCCTCTGGGAAAACGAGGTTTACTTTAATTAGGTCCGTGCGAAAGCACGGGGAACCTCCCTCAAAGTACCAACACTGGCCTGGCTGAAAGATTGGCGAACTTGTAGAGTGTAATTAATCCCGACTAGTCTTTCCTTTTAGTGTTTGAAGGAAGATTTGATAAAAACAGTGGGAGCCATCCTGATTAGATAAAATATATAACCAATCTAATCTTGCAAGAGCGCACGCAGAGTGTTTTCTTCTCTCTCTCTCCAGGTAGCGACCATATCACGCCTTAATCAAGATAATAATATGGATGTATTGACCGAACCCGCTTGTTATACTGAGCTGGGGAACGTTGGTCCCGCTCCAACTTATAATTGTTATAAGACCGAGCAGGAAATAGGGGAATACCAGAATTCCTATGCCGCCCAAACAAAGAAAGTGCATATGATGCATCTCCTTCGGGTGTGTTCATTATAAAGAACTGTTTCTCAGTGTCCTCTATGTCCTAGGTATTAGATACCGGATCAGGATCCCGCAAATGTAATCCGTTACATGGGCTACAGAAAGGTAGAGAACTGAGAACGGGTGATAAGTTTCATGAGACAGAAAATGGGGCAAGTGTTGCAGCCAAGTCTGTTGGTCACTGTCACCCTGTATTACCAGTACATTGATTCTGAACGAATGTTATTAGATACCGAACCTGATATACAAAATCATATCGGTCTCTTTATTAGTAAAGAAATGATAAAATTTTGTATTGTTGGATAATGTTCTGAACATTTCCTATTTCAAAAGTTGATTGGTTCAGGCACGTTATCTAAAAGCATTGACGTTCTAAATCAAACTACAGTTCCTAGTATACAGAACACACACAAGAGGAAGAGTTCAGAAATGAACGATTCCTTCTTGAGGTATTGTAGACTAGGTCATATCAATGCGACCCGACTGACTGAAGTTACATTTAGATGCATATTTAAATCATTTTGAATTTACATCTTATGAAACTGTAGGGTTCCTAGGCACACTAATGAGGTCTTGCAAGGGATCAAACATGCCCAATTCAAATTTTACAAGTGCCGAGAAACCCTAATACGGATCGTTAACTAGATGTATAGGCGATGCAAGCAAGTAAACGAATTTATAGCTAAAGGGAAGGGGCTACAACCTTTGTAGATCCGGTCCTCCACCTCCATGGCTCCGTGATGAAGTCCCCTCGCTGTCCATATCGGATCCCAGACTCTAGCATCGGCTTCATCGGAGAAATGGGCGGGCTAGGTCGTCGGCTTCGATGTCGAAGATGATCTACGTCGAGGCAACACAAGATCAAGCTCCAACTTCACCAAGTCATGAAACTTGTGAATAAAACACCCTATACTACTTGGCAAGTGGTAGAGGATGAAGAAATAGGAAGTGGGTTCACTTTAGAATTGGATTTCTCACTCTTTTTCTCAAGTTGCCATTAAAGGTTGCAAGCTTTTTCTTTGTTGAAGAAGAAGAAGAGAATATGATAAGTCTTATTCTAAAATAGAAAATAAATGAATACTTATCATATAGCAACCATAGTTAGGTGTAGAGAATAAACCATGGTTAGTTTGAATGGTTAGGGTTAAGCATGAAGTCAAAATGGTCACTTAGTCAAAGCTTCATGAAGCTTCAACAACAAACAAAGAAACCACCATTTTCTCTTTATCATTTCAAAAAGAATAATAAATTAATAAATAGATAATAAAATGAAAACCCTAACCATTACACAACCATGGTTTAATCTTTACACAAACCCTAGTGAGCATGTATCATCAAACATGATACAAACAAGTGCACAAAAATATATCATATATACAATGTGCATTTCAAGTGAGAAAATCCATTTAAAGTGAACCAATACTAGTTAATGCAAAGTAATATATCAAATATATAATTATACATTAAATGATTAAATCAACACTTGATTCAATGATCCGGTCATGTCGCATATAACCGACTAGTATCCAATGTATCGACTTATCGAATCAATCCTTGATTCGATAACTAGGTTATATCGCATACAACCAATTGATACATTCATCGCGAGAATATAATGCGGTATCACATACACGCATTATTCTCGGTCCCGCACATATCTCATATGCGCTCCTATTTCGTTTCGCTTGAGCCAGGAAACCTCTGTGTAGGACTCTAAAGACTCGTCAATACGCCGGCAGCAGGTGATGATCATATCAAACACCCACAAGCCGCAAGCGGTCTGCTAAACGTAAAGGCCACCCGGGTATTGAGCGATCAGAAGATCGACGAGCAAGCCCGCTCACACTCCTGTGAATCCAACCAGTAACACTTACCGTACAGTCCGGTCTGTTCGTCTGATATGTCGCATATCTCGCCTAGGGGTGGTAAACGTCAGACCCCAATAGCTTGATAAGTCATGCCGACGTGAGGTCCATAACAATCGTGAAACTACTGATAACTCTTACCAGTATATCACTGCAACCCTGGCCAGGGATTTCCTGTTATGGCCAGTCAAGCATAGCGCAACATCAACCCCCAATACCGGGAGAGACGAATCCCCTCCTATCGCTCATTGTCTCCATGTGAATCGGGACTGTACCCAAAAACCACATGTTTGCACGACTCAGTAGAGCCGTGGTAGGGTGGAAATCAAAGCACAGTGGGAGACACACAAGACTCTATGACGATCTCGGATCAACAGACTAAGTTGTACCAGTGTCACCGGAGAACTGCCATCTGACGTGAGGTATAATACCATCTGAGAGTTCTCGGCGAGTCCGTTCAGTGTACCCAGTCTCCACTAAGCATCCGCATACCATCTCCGATGTCAAACACCAATGGATATGGGATCATCCATCGCCCATCACATGGGTCGAGAAGATATACGCTAGTCTACTCTGGAATATCGATGCCCCGTCTCGATATTCCTACGACTAGGAACATTGAAGGATGTACTCATGGACTACCCAGGCCCCACTAGTATGATCTGCATCATAGTCCTGGAAGTCGAGTACACATCCTAAGGGCTTTATCAACATGTAACAGAGAGACAGTAAGTATACATGTTAAGATAAAAAGCAACCAGATAGCGCACTATCATGTCGAGCAAGAAAGTCCTACCTATATATGTCCCAGCATCCACTACAATATACATCCAATGTACAGGAATGGCCTCTAGGGCTTACATATAACTAACAGAAACTTGCCAGTCATGTCACAAAGATTAGATGACCATAGCTCTGTTTATTGGAAACAGATGAAGAGTTAGTAAACTCTTGGGACTGATACATGATGATGTGTGTAAGGTCCCATGTCTACACATGCCAGGATCGGTTATTTGTACTTCCTTACATTCACTGATGATCTCTCAAGATTCGGACACATGTTCCTGTTGAAACATAAGTCCGAAGCTTTTTAGATATTCACATAATATAAGTTAGAAGTAGAGAACCAAAATACGGGTATAAGTATTATGTCCTATGATGAGATCAAGGAGGAGAATACTTGTGCATAGAATTCCTGGATTGTTCTAAAAGAGAATGAGATTCTCTCTCAGCATTACTCCTCTGAATATACCACAGCACGACGGTGTATCGGGGCGGAGCAATCGCACCATATTAGATATGGTGTGCTCTATGATGAGTATTACTGAGTTACTTGTTTCATTTAGGGGGTTATGCACTTGAGAAGCTGCATGTCTATTGAATTGGGTTCGAATCAAATCAGTGCCTACCACTCCATATAAGATATGGTATGGGAAGAGCCTATCTCTTAAGTAAGTTAAGATTTGGGATTGTCCGGCCTATGTCAAAAGCAAAATCCGGACAATATCGAGGCAAGATCAGTTCTGTAGAACTGGAAAGGTTCCAGCTATACAAAACTGCAGCTGATGATTTGACAGAACCAAAGAATTCAATAGTCCCCGACGAACCTCAACCTCTCCTCCGATCTGGTAGGGTTCCTCACCTGCCTGAGAGATACTTTGGTTTCTCGATGACAGTGGGAGCGAGGAATGCATCATGAGATGATGACCCAACTAGTTTCGAGCAGGCCATCGAGAGTAGGGACTCTGTAAGAATGGCTGGATGCTTAGCGATCTGAGATGGAATCCATATACACCAACAAAGTATGGACTTTGGCTGCTATATCTGAAGGGTTAAATCCCCATCTGGAGCAAGTATATCTTGAGAAGATTACTTGGTGTAGATGGAAAAGTTGAGACTTTCAAAGCTAGACTTGTTAAAGGTTTTCATCATCGACCAGGCATGGTAATGATGAAACCTTTTCCAGTGGCTATGCTTAAGTCCATCCGGATCCTACTTAACATTGCTACATACCATGATTACAATATCTGGTGGTTGGGTGCCATGACTGCTTTTCTAAATAATGATTTAGAAGAGAACGTCTATAAGTACACAGCCAGAGGGCTTCATAAACAGTGGGAGCAGCGGAAACGTGTGCAAGTTGCTTTACAGGATAAAGCAGGCATCGCGGAGATGGAACATCTGTTTTGATGTGGTAGTCAAAGAGTTTGACTTCATCAAAATGGTAGATGAACCTTGTATGTACAAAAAGGGAGTATGGAGTATGGTGATGATCCTCGTAGAGTACGTGGATGACATACTCTTGATAGGAAAAGAGTTTCCTATGCTACGCTCGGTCAATCTCCGCTTATCACAAGGATTCTCCATACAGGATCAAAGTGATACCTCCTAAATACTGGGATTTGGATCTATGAGATAGATCTAAATGGATGTTAGGCTTCTCACTAGGGTTTAGTGAGATGGTGTCAATCAATCCTGGGGAGAATCACTGGAAAGGTTCCAGGGTGATAAGGACGACTGAATGTCAGTCGCAGGCATTGTCTTTACCCTCAGTGGAGGGACGGTATGTTGGAAGAGTTCCAAGCTATATGTCGTGGCAGAATAGACGATAAAGGCTGATGACATCGCTATTAAAGATACTACCAAAGAGGCAGTTTGGATGTATATTGGTTCATAAGATGAACTAGGTTCCTACCATTGTGTGACAATGGAAGTGTGGCTTTGGCCCAGGAACCCCGGTCCCGTCAATGACCCAGACATATTCTGAGGCAGCATCACCTGATCATGGAGATAGTTGATCTCCAGGGTGATCGAGGTTAGGAGAGTAGACTCAGAGGACAACACAGCGGATCCACTCATAAAGGCCTTTTCCCAGAGAGAGACTTATACGGGATGGTTGAGTATGAGATACTGCAACCACTGCTATAGATGGCCCTAGTGCAAGTGGGAGATTGTTAGTTATATGTATGCCCTAGAGGCCATTACTGTACATGAGATGTATATTGTAGTGGATGCTAGGACATATATAGGTAGGACTTTCTTGCTCGACATGATAGTACGCTATCTGGTTGCTCTTTATCTTAACATGTATACTTGTTGTCTCTCTATTACATGTTGATAAAGCCCTTAGGATGTGTACTCGACTTCCAGGACTATGATGCAGATCATACTAGTGGGGCCTGGATAGTCCATGAGTACATCCTTCAATGTTCCAAGTCATGGGAATATCGAGACGGGGCATCGATATTCCAGAGTAGACTAGCGTATATCTTCTCGACCCATGTGATGGGCGATGGATGATCCCATATCCATTGGTGTTTGACATCAGAGATGGTATGCGGGTGCTCAGTGGAGACTGGGTACACTGAACGGACTCGCCGAGAACTCCCAGATGGTATTATACCTCACGTCAGATGGCAGTTCTCCGGTGACACTGGTACAGCTTAGTCTGTTGACCCGAGATCGTCATAGAGTCTTGTGTATCTCCCACTGTGCTTTGACTTCCACCCTACTACGGCTCTATTGAGTCGTGCAAACAGGTGGTTTTTGGGTACAGTCCCGATTCACATGGAGGCAATGAGCGATAGGAGGGGATTCGTCTCTCCCGGTATTGGGGGTTGATGTTGCGCTATGCTCGACTGGCCATAACTGGAAATCCCTGGCCAGGGTTGCACTGATTTACTGGTAAGTGTTATCAGTAGTTTCATGCGCGTTATGGACCTTACATCGGCATGACTTATCAAGCTACTGGGGTCTGACGTTTACCACCCCTAGGTGAGATATGCGACATATCAGACGAACAGACCGGACTGTACGGTAAGTGTTACTGGTTGGATTCACAGGAGTGTGAGCGGGCTTGCTCGTTGATCTTCTGATTGCTCAATACCAGGGTGGCCGTTACGTTTAGCAGACCGCTTGCGGCTTGTGGGTGTTTGATATGATCATCACCTACTGTCGGCGTATTGACGAGTCTTTAGAGTCCTACACAGAGGTTTCCTGGCTCAAACGAAACGAGATAGGAGCGCGTATGAGATATGTGCGGGACCGAGAATAATACCAGTATGTGATACTGGATTCTATTCTCGCGATTTGTATCATTGGACGGTTATATAAGATATAGCCGGGTTACCGAATCAAGTGTTGATTCGATACATTGATACACTTGATATTAGTCGGTTATATGCGATATGACCGGATCATTAAATCAAGTATCGATTTAATGATTTAATGTATAATTATATATTTGATATATTACTTTACATTAACTAGTATTGGTTCACTTAAGATTTGTTTTCTCACTAGTTTGTGCATAAGTGTATATATGATATATATTTGTGTACATATGTTTGTATCATGTTTGATGATACATACAAGTTGTGTGTATGAGAATTATATCAAGATTAAGTTTAAGATTAGGGTATTGTTTTATCAAGAAAATTAACAAAAGAATTGAACTTGGTCAAAGTTGTCAAGCTTGAAGAAGCTTGGAGATACCTTGACAAAGTCCACTCTTTTGTCATTTCTTATGATAATTCTTTAACCTAACCTTTAACCTAATACCTTGGTCAATTCATTATATGAGTTAAGCATGAGGGCTTAACTCAACCATGGTGCCATAATTAAAAGGATAAGTTTCATTCTTATTTCATTATCTCATTATTCTTTCTTCTTCTTCATCTTCATCAAGCTTCATGAAAGCTTGATAGATCCAATGGTGCCATGAGAAAAAGAGTGAGAAATCCAATTCTAAAGTGAACCCACATCATATTTCTTCATCCTCTACCACTTGCCATGTAGTAGAGTGTGTTATCTTCACAAGTTTTATGACCAAGTGAAGATGGAGCTTGATCTTGAGTTGCCTCGACGTAGATCATCTTCGGCATCGAAGTCAACGACCTAGCCCGCTCATTTCTCCGACGAAACCATCGCCAGAGTCCGGGATCCCGGTGATCGCAGCGAAGGGACGTCATCACGGAGCTAGAGAAGTGGAGGACCGGATCTACAAAGGTTGTAGTCCATTTCACTTTTAGTTAAAGTTGTTAACATGCATGTTCTTTCACCTTATCTCTAGTATCGATCTTGTTTGGGGTTTCTCGGCACATAGAAAATTTTGATTTTGGCATGGTTGATCAGTTGTAGAACCTCATGGGTGTGCCTAGGAACCCTACATATAAGTATGAGGATATCAACCCCGTATGTCCACCGACGATACGTAGAAATCATGGAAAACCTGAGTGTCAAACACCGACACTCGAAACATCATGAAACCCGTGTCTAGCATCGACACGTAACTCCTCATAACTCGGGCACTGTCACCACGACTGGCCTTGACGATATATCGTACATCACTCCGGTCGGTATCCCTACGATAACCGCCGAGTCCAAAAACAATCACTGGTAGGTACTTGCCCGCCTTCCAGGCTCATCGCCTATCATCTGTGATCATCTTGCCGAGGGGAACCGTACCGGGCTCCACCATGTACTCGCGCACAGCCCACTCACTCCTCGCATCAGGTAAATATTACAAATCTCATAACCGAGAAATCTCATGGTGGGCGCATCAAATATCAAGAGAAACGTGGTTTTCAAACAATACATAGTTTCTTGAAAATACCCCCACGGTTCTCAAATCTATAAATCACATGAAATCCATATCTCAATGCGAAAAATCCATGAAAACCAATATATGCAACATAAAACAGCAATATGAGCATATAAAGGGAAAACCGCTCTTTAAAATGAATCCGGCATTAAAATATATCATGCGGTTCCCAAATCCTCCGAAATCAAGTGCAGCATCATATGAGGTGTACATGTAATTATAGCAAGGTTTAAGTATCTACATGTAAGCAAGTATGTATGATGCATTTCATAAGCGCAATAATCAACGTCTCAATATCACATGTCCAAAACAATACCTCTTAGGGTATATGCAACTATGGCAAAAAATATGTGGGTGTACATGTCAGTATGTGTGCATGATGTACAAGTAGCTATAGCAAGGTATACGTGAAATGGAATAAGGGTCACTACCTCAACTATCCCTGCCCAATACAATATCACGTATGTATGTGTCCACAGTATTTCATATGCACAATAGAATAAGAGTCACTATCTCAACTATCCCTATCCACTACCATATCACGTATGTAGGTGGTTTGTGCGTATCATGGCAATTACTGACGGTGTGGGTGTAGCATGCAAATTAGTGCTCGTGCAACATGAACTGTCAGTAATGTGTTATATCCAAAGGTACAAGTCAAGGTACAACAGATGATACTATGCAATGACGTTCTTATGAAATCAACTAATATGCAATAACATGCAGCTATCGTATCATATCAGCCCCGACGCATAACGCCATACGGGCGATTTCCCCGTAGATGTTAAATCTACTCACCGATGGTCTCGAACTATGAAAATCCGACACCTGCTTTCCCTTGTTCGCAGCGTCCGAAGTCCCCGCTTGCGATCCTATAATTTCACAAACACATCACATAAGATAAATATCCTACGTCGACGCAAAGATAACGAAACTCAAGGATAACACCCGGAAAATTACACTGCACACCTAGCGCACTAAACGCGCACGACATCGGCAAAAACCCTAATTAGGGTCGCTAAACTACGCAACACCAAGTCTAGACTCCGATCGTCCCGATCGCGTAAACATAACACAATCAAATATGAGAATATAATAGATATAACATCGCAACGACCAATTGAACCCACGTCGAAAATACACCGAAACCTAGTAAGCAACTTATCGCAATATTTTGCACAAGTTTCAAGCTAACACAAATCTAGCGATTACAAATATCTTACAATAGCTTAACTAAGCTATCCAAACCACTTCCATATTTTTATACTTGCTTAATTAAGTTTTAGTAAAAACCTAGTAAGCTAAAAGTCTTAATTAGACAAAGTAGTAATTAACAACACTTATCATATTCTACTAAGTTAAGTTTTTCTTAAACTTCAATTAACCTTTAACCCATTCACATAATTTAAACACTAACTTGAATTTCTTAAGAATTATTAGGAATGAATTATCATGAGTTTAAAGCTATATTAATCATTTAATTAACTAGATTAAATATTTAATACAACCAAATTAAGGATTTGAATTAGAAATTATACCTCATCAAGAACTCACAAAAGCAACAAGCTTCATCAACCTTAGCCGCCAAAAACTATGCTTTGTTGAAGATCCAAGCAAGCTTAGTGAAGGAAATGATGGTTTAATTTTTTTATTTAGGATTTTTTGGATTTATTTTGGAAATTTTGATGAATTTAGTGAGCAAAAGGAGAAGAAATGAGCTTGGAAATAGAATGGGGCAGAAATGGGGAGAGGGCTTGGCCAAATAGGGTGAAGGGTAGTTTTGTGAATTTTTTGTGAAGAAAGTTCTAGCAATTTTGATAATAAATGCTAATTAATGCAATTTTTCCACCTTTTCATCTTTTCTTTCTTTTTAAATTTAAATCCTTTTGCACAAAGTAAAAATCTAGATATTTGAAGAGAACCTTCCAAAATAATTCTAGTGATGATTTCCAATGATTCTCATTAGAAGTAATTACCACAATTTAAGTGTATAATTTACCACTTAAAATAATATTTTATTAGGGAAAAATTCTATTTGAATCAAAACTTCTCATATACCCCAAAACTCGTGCACTAGCTTTATTTTAGCTAAACTAGGTGCCGGCAAGTTTATACGGACGTTTGATCACAATCGGGTTAAAACGAAAAATACTGACTATTTTACCCTAAAACGGAAAAATTCGCATAACGATTTCCAAAACGTTACAATCTCCCCCCTTAAAGAAATTCGGTCCCCGAATTAAAATTTAACTGCGCGTACCTTCGAAGAGATGAGGGAATTTCTTCCGCATCTCTCTCTCGGCCTCCCAAGTGATCTTCTCACTAGTAGGGCTACGCCAAAGAACCTTCACAGATGGCAAGACCTTTGACCGAACTTTCTTCACCTGCTGATCCAAAATAACTACCGGCTGCTCGGTGAATGAAAGATCGTGCTCAAGCTGAACGGTCTGGTGCTGGATCATGTGAGAAGGATCCTGAAGGTATCTACGAAGCATCGACATATGGAAAATGGGGTAAACATTCGGAAAACTAGGCGGGAGCGCCAAACGATAAGCAACAGAACCTACTCGCTCAAGGATCTCGAAAGGACCTACAAATCTGGGACTGAGCTTCCCCCTCTTCCCAAATCGCATAACGCCCTTCATCGGAGAAATCCTCAGGAATACATGATCCCCCACTGCGAACTCAAGTCTGCGACGACGACGGTCGGCATAAGACTTCTGCCTGCAATAGGCTGCTCTCATCCTGTCCTGAATCAATTGGATCATCTCCGTAGTCTCCTGAACTAGCTGGGGTCCCAAAACCTACTCTCGCTGAGTTCGGTCCAACAGACTGGAGATCGACACTTCCTACCATATAAAGCCTCAAAATGTGCCATCTGAATAGTCTCCGGAAAACTGTTGTTATAGGAGAACTCAATCAACGGCAAGTGACGATCTTAACTGCCATGAAAATCAAGTACACATGCATGGAGCATATCCTCCAGAGTTTGTATAGTCCGCTCCGACTGACCATCAGTCTGTGGATGAAAAGCGGTGCTAAAGCTCAACCGGGTACCCAAAACTTCCTGAAGCTTCTTCTAAAGACGGCTAGTAAACTGGGTGTCTCTGTCGGATACTATGCATGTGGGAACGCTGTGCAAACGCACAATCTCATCTATGTACAACTGAGCATACTGAGCATAACCGAAAGTGATCTTCACTGGAAGGAAGTGAGCCGCTTTCGTCAACCGGTCAACAATCACCCAAATGGAGTCATACCCTCGACTGGTCCTGGGTAGACCCACAATGAAGTCCATGGAAATCTGGTCCCATTTCCACTCCGGAACGGGTAAAGGCTGCAACTCTCCAGCCAGTCTCTGATGCTCAGCCTTGACTTGCTGACAAGTCAGGCACCTCGAAATGAAGTCCGAAATATCGCGCTTCATCCCTTCCCACCAGTAAAAATCTCTCAAGTCACGGTACATCTTGGTGGAACCTAAATGAACGCTAAAGGCTGACTGATGTGTCTGCTCTAGGATCTCACGTCTCAACCTATCAATATCTGGTATACACAAGCGAGTCCCGCATCGTAGCATACCCCGGTCATCAATCATGAACTTCGAAACTGTACCCTGCCGAACAAGCTCAAGAATCTCAGACAAACGGGCATCACTGGGCTGCGCCTCACGGATACGATCAAGTAGTAGTAGATGGGCACAGACATGAGCAAGTTGTCCCCCAGCGGAAGTGAACTCGAACTGCACTCTACCATCACACAATAGATGCCAATCTGCAGAAGACTGTCGCTGAACTGCGCTCAACTGGGACAAGCTACCTCAGGGCCTACGACTCAAAGCATCAGCTACCACATTCGCCTTGCCCGGGTGATAAAGGATCTCACAATCATAATCCTTCACAAGCGTCATCCAACGGCGCTGTCGCAGATTCAGATCCCACTGCTGGAAGATGTACGTCAAGCTCTTGTGATCCGTGAAGATCTGACACGACTCCCCGTACAAGTAGTGTCTCCAAATCTTCAACGCAAAGACCACAGCGGCCATTCAAGATCGTGAGTGGGGTAATTCTGCTAGTGCTTCTTCAGCTACCTAGAAGCATAAGCAATCACTCTATCATGCTTCATCAATACACAACCGAGACCCACTCGAGAAGTATCACAGTAAACAACATAGCCGCCCGATCCAAAAGGCAAAGATAGAACTGGTGTTGTCATCAACCGAGTCTTCAAATGCTGAAAACTCTGCTTGCACGCATCAGTCCAAATAAAAGGAACTCCCTTCTGGGTCAGTCCAGTCAGCGGTGCAACGATACTCGAGAAATCCTGCACAAAACGGCGATAATAACCAGCTAAGCCCAAAAAGCTGCGGACCTCAGTCACCGATACAGGTCTGGGCCAAAGCTGTACAACCTCGATCTTCCTCGGGTCCACAAGAATACCATCACCAGTCACCACATGACCCAGGAAGTCAACTATATCAAGCCAAAACGCGCACTTTGAGAATTTAGCATACAGCTGGTGCTCTCTCAATATCTGCAAAGTAATCCTCAAGTGCTACTCATGCTCCTCACGACTCCTAGAGTAAACCAGTATGTCATCAATAAACACAATAATAAACTGGTCGAAGAACGGCCTGAAAATCCGGTTCATCAGATCCATGAACGCTGCTGGCGTATTGGTGAGTCTGAACGACATCACCAGAAACTCATAATGCCCATAGCGCGTACGAAAAGCAGTCTTCGGAATGTCACCATTCCGAACCCGCAACTGATGATAACCCGAACGCAAATCAATCTTAGAAAAATATTTCGCACCCTGGAGCTGATCAAATAAATCGTCAATGCGAGGTAAAGGATACCTATTCCGCACCGTAACTCGGTTCAATTGACGATAATCCACACACAACCTCAAACTGTCGTCCTTCTTCTTGATGAACAGAACAGGAGCTCCCCACGGCGAAACACTCGGACGCACAAGTCCCCTATCAAGCAATTCTTGCAATTGATTTTTAAGCTCTCTAAGCTCTGCCGGATCCATCCGATAAGGCGGTATAGAAATAGGCTCCGTGCCAGGAATCAGATCAATGCAGAACTCAATATCGCGCTCTGGTGGCATCCCAGGTAACTCATTTGGAAAAACGTTAGGAAAATCTCGCACGGTAGGAACCCGGTCCAACGACTCCACTGTGGCTCCAATATCATGAATGAAAGCCAAGAATCCCCGACATCCTCTCCTCAAAAGCCGACTAGCGCAAAGGACAGAAATCAAACTGTGAGGGGCGGCACCACGGTCCCCCTGCACAACAAACACTGACTCGCCGCGAAAACAAAACCTAACAGTCTTCTCGCGGCAGTCCACGGACGCGTAGCAAGTAGCTAACCAGTCCATGCCCAGCAGAACGTCAAAGTCCAACATCTTAAGAAAGATCAAGTCGACAGACAGATCTCTGTCTCCTATACGGATAGCACACGACCGGATCACGTGTCATGCAACAAACGACTCTCCAACAGGAGTAGTCACGACAAGCGGCTGATCTAGCAAACACGACTCTTGTTTGGGGTTTCTCGGCACATAGAAAATTTTGATTTTGGCATGGTTGATCAGTTGTAGAACCTCATGGGTGTGCCTAGGAACCCTATATATAAGTATGAGGATATCAACCCCGTATGTCCACCGACGATACGTAGAAATCATGGAAAACCTGAGTGTCAAACACCGACACTCGAAATATCATGAAACCCGTGTCTAGCATCGACACGTAACTCCTCATAACTCGGGCATTGTCACCACGACTGGCCCTGACGATATGTCATACATCACTCCGGTCGGTATCCCCATGACAACCGCCGAGTCCAAATACAATCACCGGTAGGTACTTTCCCGCCTTCCAGGCTCATCGCCTATCATCTGCGATCATCTTGCCGAGGGGAACCGTACCGGGCTCCACCATGTACCCGCACACGGCCCACTCACTCCTCGCATCGGGTAAATATCACAAATCTCAGAACCGAGAAATCTCATGGTGGACGCATCAAAATATCATATCAAGAGAAACTGGGTTTTCAAACAATATATAGGTTCTTGAAAATACCCCCACGGTTCTCAAATCCATAAATCACATGAAATCCATATCTCAATGCGACAAATCCATGAAAACTGATATATGCAACATAAAACAGCAATATGAGCATATAAAGGGAAAACCGCTCTTTAAAATGAATCCAGCTTTAAAATATATCATGTGGTTCCCAAATCCTCCGAAATCAAGTGCAGCATCATATGAGGTGTACATGTAATTATAGCAAGGTTTAAGTATCTACATGTAAGCAAGTATATATGATGCATTTCATAAGCGCAATAATCAACGTCTCAATATCACATGTCCAAAACAATACCTCTTAGGGTATATGCAACTATGGAAAAAATATGTGGGTGTACATGTCAGTATGTATGCATGATGTACAAGTAGCTATAGCATGGTATACGTGAAATGGAATAAGGGTCACTACCTCAACTATCCCTGCCCAATGCAATATCACGTATGTATGTGTCCACAGTATTTCATATGCACAATGGAATAAGAGTCACTATCTCAACTATCCCTATCCACTACCATATCATGTATGTATGTGGTTTGTGCGTGTCATGGTAATTACTGACGGTGTGGGTGTAGCATACAAATTAGTGCTCGTGCAACATGAACCGTCAGTAATATGTTCTATCCAAAGGTACAAGTCAAGGTACTACAGATAATACTATGCAATGACGTTCTTATGAAATCAACTAATATGCAATAACCTGCAGCTATCATATCATATCAGCCCCGACGCATAACGCCATACAGGCGATTTCCCCGTAGATGTTAAATCTACTCACCGATGGTCTCGAACTATGAAAACCCGACCACCTGCTTCCCCTTGTTCGCAGCGTCCGAAGTCCCCGCTTGCGATCCTATAATTTCACAAACACATCACATAAGCTAAATATCCTACGTCGACGCAAAGCTAACGAAACGCAAGGATAACACCCGGAAAATTACACTGCGCGCCTAGCGCACTAAACGTGCACGACATCGGCAAAAACCCTAATTAGGGTCGCTAAACTATGCAACACCAAGTCTAGACTCCGATCATCCTGATCGCGCAAACATAACATAATCAAATACGAGAATATAATAGATATAATCTCGCAACGACCAATTGAACTCACGTCGAAAATACACCGAAACCTAGTAAGCAACTTATCGCAATATTTTGCACAAGTTTCAAGCTAACACAAATCTAGCGATTTCAAATATCTTACAATAGCTTAACTAAGCTATCCAAACCACTTCCATATTTTTAAACTTGCTTAATTAAGTTTTAGTAAAAACCTAGTAAGCTAAAAGTCTTAATTAGACAAAGTAGTAATTAACAACACTTATCATATTCTACTTGTTGGGTTCCTAGGCACTCTCAAGGGGTCTCACAAGGCATCAAACATGCCGTTTCAAAAATTACGGTGCCGAGAAACCCTAGACTACGGATCGTTGGCTAGAATTCTAGGCGAAAAAGAAACTAGTTAACAAATTTAACTAAGTGAACGGAAATACAACCTTTGTAGATCCGGTCCTCCACCTCCATAGCTCCGCAATGAAGTCTCCTCGCTGTCCAAGTCGAACCCTGGGCTCTAGCGTCGGCTTCATCGGAGAATGGACGGGCTAGGTCGTCGACGACGATGCCGAAGATGATCTACGTCGAGGCAACACTAGATCAAGCTCTCACTTCACCAAGTCAAGAAACTTGTGAAGAAAACACACTCTACTACTTGGCAAGAGGTAGAGGATGAAGAAATAGGAAGTGGGTAGACTTTAGAATTTGATTTCTCACTCTAATTCATCAATCATCATTGATGGAGTCTTGCTTTTTCTTCAAGAAGAAGAAGAAGAAGATGAAGTATATATTATGATAAGTTAATTAAAAAGAAAAGAAAAGGAATACTTATCATGATAATAACCATGGTCAAGTGTAGAGACTAAACTAAGGTTAAGTGAAGTGGTTAGGGTTAAGCATGAGACAAAATGGTCACAAAGTCAAAGCTTCATGAAGCTTCAAAGAAAGAAACAAAACTTGCAACCATTTCATTTCTTTATGCTTAATATTTTTCCAAAATAAATAAACAAATAAATAAATGAATAAATAAATAATGGATATGAAAAACAAAACCCTTAACCATTTAAATAACCATGGTTTAATCTTTACACTTAACTAAAAAGCATGTAACATCAAACATGATACAATCAAATGTACAAATGTATATCACATATACAATGTGCACAATCCAAGTGAGAAAATCCATTTAAAGTGAACCAATACTAGTTAATGCAAAGTAATATATCAAATATATAATTATACATTAAATCATTAAATCAACACTTGATTTAACGATCCGGTCATATCGCATATAACCGACTAGTATCCAATGTATCGGCTTATCGAAACAATCCTTGATTCGATAACTAGGTTATATCGCATACAACCATTCGATACATTCATCGCGAGAATAGAATACGGCATCACATACACGCATTATTCTCGGTCCCGCACATATCTCATATGCGCTCCTATTTCGTTTCGCTTGAACCAGGAAACCTCTGTGTAGGACTCTAAAGACTCGTCAATACGCCGGCAGCAGATGATGATCATATCAAACACCCACAAGCCGCAAGCGGTCTGCTAAACGTAACGGCCACCCGGGTATTGAGCGATCAGAAGATCGACGAGCAAGCCCGCTCACACTCCAGTGAATCCAACCAGTAACACTACCGTACAGTCCGGTCTCGTCGTCTGATATGTCGCATATCTTGCCTAGGGGTGGTAAACGTCAGACCTCAATAGCTCGATAAGTCGTGTCGATATGAGGTCTATAACAATTCGAGAAACTACTGGTAACACTTACCAGTAAATCTCAGCGACCCTGGCCAGGGATTTCCTGTTATAGCCAATCGAACACAGCGCAACATCAACTCCCTGTACCGGGAGAGACGAATCCCCTCCTATCGCTCATTGCCTCCATGTGACTCGGGACTGTACCCAAAAACCACCGTTTTGCACGCCCTCTTGGACGTGGTAAGATGGAAATCAAAGCACAGTGGGAACCACACAAGACTCTATGACGATCTCGGGTCAACAGACTACTCTGTACCAGTGTCACCAGAGAACTGCCATCTGACGTAAGGTATAATACCATCTGGGAGTTCTCGGCGAGTCCGTCCAGTGTACCCAGTCTCTACTGAGCACCCGTATATCATCTCTGATGTCAAACACCAATGGATATGGGATCATCCATCGCCCATCTGTATGGGTCGAGAAGGTACACGCTAGTCTACTCTGGTATATCGATGCCCCATCTTGATACACCCACGACTAGGGACTTTCAAGGATGTACTTATGGACTACCATGTCCCCACTAGTATGATCCGCATCATAGTCTAGGTAGTCAAGTACACATCCTAAGGGCTTTACCAACATGTAATAGAGAGACAATCAGTATACACGTTAAGGTAAAGAGCAACCAGATAGCATACTATCATGTCGAGCAAGAAAGTCCTCCCTATATATGTCCCAGCATCCACTATAATATACATCCTATGTACAGTAATGGCCTCTAGGGCATACATATAACTAACAATCTCCCACTTGCACTAGGGTCATCTGTAGCAGTGGTTGCAGTATCTCATACTCAACCATCCCATAAAAGTCTCTCTCTGGGAATAAGCCTTCGTAAGTGGATCCGCTGCGTTATCCTCTAAGTCTGCTCTCCTTGCCTCGATCATCCTGGAGATCAAGCATCTCCATGATTAGGTGATACTGCCTTAGAATAAGTCTGGATCACTGATGGGACCGGCGTTCCTTGGCATAAGCCACAACTCCATTGTCTCACAATGGTAGGAACGTAGTTCATCTCATGAACTAATATACACCCAAACATCCTCTTTGGTAGCATCTTAAGTAGCGATGTATCCAGCCTTTATCGTCTAGTATGTCACGGTATCTAGCTTGGAACTCTTCCAACATACCGTCCCTTTACTGAGGTAAAGATAATGCCTGCGACTGACATTCAGTCGTCTTTATCACTCTGGAACACTTCCAGTGATTCTCCCCAGGATCGATTGATACCATCTCACTACTACTAGTGAGTATCCTAACATCTAATTAGATCTATCTCATAGATCCAAAAACCAGGATATAGGAGGTATCACATTGATCCTATATGGAGAATCCTTGTGATAAGCGGAGATTGACCGAGCGTAGCATAGGAAACTCCTTCCCTATCATGAGTATGTCATCCACGTACTCTACGAGGATCACCACCATACTCCCTACTACCTTTTTGTATATACAAGGTTCATCTACCATTTTGATGATGTCAACTTCCTTGACTAATCCATCAAAATAGATGTTCCAACTCCGCGATGCCTGCTTTATCAGATAAAGCATCTTGCTCACGTTTCCGCTGCTCCCACTGTCTACGAGGCCCTCTGGCTGTGTACTTATAGACACACTCTTCTAAAACATCATTTAGAAAAGGAGCCATGGCACCCAACCGCCAGATATCGTAGTCATGGTATGTAGCCGTGACAAGTAGGATCGGGATGGACTTAAGCATAGGTACTGGAAAAAGTTTCATCATTATCCACGCCTGGTTGATGACGAAAACATTTAACAAGTCTAGCTTTGAAAGTCTCAACCTTTCCATGTACACCAAGTAATCTTCTCAAGATATACTTGCTCCTGATGGGGATTTAACCCTTCAGATATAGCAACCAAAGTCCATATTTTGTTGGTGTACATGGATTCCATCTCAGATCACTAAGCATCCAGCCATTCTTACAGAGTCTTACTCCTGATGGCCAGCTCGAAGCTAGTTAGGTCATCATCTCATGATGCAATCCTCGCTCCCACTGTCATCGAGAAACCGAAGTATCTCTCAGGTGGGTGAGGAACCCTACTAGATCGGCGGAGAGGCCGAGGTTCGTTGGAATCTACTGAATCCTTTGGTTCTACCAAATTATCTGCTGTATTTTGTATAGCTGGAACCTTTCCAGTTCTACATTACAGACCTTGCCTCGAGCTTGTCCGGATTTTTCTTTTAGACATTAGCCGGACAACCCAAATCTTAACTAGCTTAAGACATGGGCTCTTCCCTTTCCACATCACATATGAAATGGTAGACAACTGATTTGATTGGAACCCTATTCAATAGGTATGCAACTTCTCAAGTGCATAACACCCAAAAGGAAAAAGGTAACTCAGTAGTACTCATCATAGAGCACACCATATCAAATAGGGTGTATCTGCTCCGCCCCGATATACCATCGTGCTATGGTGTATTCGGAGGAGTAATGCTGAGAGAGAATCTCATTCTCCTTTAGAATAGTCTAGGAATTCCATGCACAAGTATTCTCCTCCCTGATCTCATCATAGGACATAATACTTATACCCGTATTTTGGTTCTCTACTTCTAACTTATATTCTGTGAATATCTCAAAAGATTCGGACTTGTGTTTCAACAGGAACATTGGTCTGAATCTCGAAAGATCATCAGAGAATGTAATGAAGTATAAAGAACCAGTCCTGGCATGTGTAGACAGGGGACCTTACATACATCAACATGTATCAATCCCAAGAGTTCATTAACTCTTTCTCTGTTTCCAATAAACAGAGCTATGGTCATCTTATCTTTGTAACATGACTGGCGAGTTTCACAAGATGTAAATTCAAACTGATTTAAATATGCATCTATATGTAACTCTAGCTAGTCGGGTCACATTGATCTGACCTAGTCTACAATACCTCAAGAAGAATTCGTTCATTTCTGAACTCTTCCTCTTGTGTGTGTTCTGTATACTAAGAACTGTAGTTTGATTTAGAACATCAATGCTTTTAGATAACGTGCCTGAACCGATCAACTTTTGATATAGGAAATGTTCAAAACATTATCCAGCAATACAAAATTATATCATTTCTTTACTAATAAAGAAACTGATATGATTTTGTATATCAGGTTCGGTATCTAATAACATTCGTTCAGAATCAATGTATTGGTAATACAGGGTGACAGTGACCGACAGACTTGGCTGCAACTCTTGCTCCATTTTCTGCCTCATGAAACTTATCACCCGTTCTCAGTTTTTCTACCCTTTTGTAGCCCTATGCAACAGATTACATATCTGGGATCCTGATCCGATATCATATACCAAGGATACGGAGGATACTGAGAACAGTTCTTTGTAATGAACACACCCGAAGATGATGTATCAGCATGCACTCTCTTCGTTTGGGCGGCACGGGAAATCTGGTATTTCCCAATTTCCTGCTCTGTCTTATAACAATTATAAGTTGGAGCGGGACCAACGTTCCCCAGCTCAGTATAACAAGCGGGTTCGGTCAATAATCCGTTTTATTATCTTGATTAAGGCGTGATATGGTCGCTACCTAGAGAGAGAGAGAAGAAAACACTCAGCGTGCGCTCTTGCAAGAATAGATTGGTTTTTATTTTATCTAATCAGGATGGCTCCCACTGCTTTTTATCAAATCTTCCTTCAAACCCTAAAAGGAAAGACTGGCCGGAATTAATTACACACTACAAGTTCGTCGATCTTTCAGCCAGGCCAGTGTCGGTACTTTGAGGGAGGTCCCCCGTGCTTTCGCACGAACCTAATTAATGTAAACCTCGTTTTCCCAGAGGCGTAACCTTGTTAACACCTTTCTAGACACCTACTTGATCGGCTAATTGTAATGTATAAAACTCTCCCAGGAGTAACTCTTACTCGCAGCGGGTATCGGGATCCAACTATCTCATAGAAGGTATGCAATCTCATTGCAAATTTCAACACTTAAAATTCCCGATAATATTTTGCCCCTAGTGTCCTATGACCTTGACGAATGCCAAACAACCCATAGTCCACTAGTCAAGTTCAACCCGTACATTTCTTGATCGAATTAAACCCACCCGCACGACCCTTGACGAATGCCAAACAACGCCGTACGAATACCCTAATCAAATCTGCATCATATGCATAAGCAGATAAATACTAGTTAGCTACCGCACACTACGCCTTGACGAATGCCAAACTACCGCAGCACGAATACTAACTAGTACTTATCTGAAATGACGGAGGGCTACGACAGGTTTTTCAGAAAACCTATTGCGTAATGAACTTGATATCGTTGTAGAATCAAATGAATTTTGAAATGGAGTGCTTTTGAGGCTTTTCTAGTTTTGCTAAAGGAGTCACTCCCGGTGAAGGGATCGTCGGTCCTTTCCTCGTCGAATGAGGTGCGGGATATATCATATATATCACTGTGCAAAGCAAAAACTCTTAAAAGCAATCAAAAGACAAACCGAGGGTGTAGCATCTGCCAGTTATTGCTAAAGGAGTCACTCCCGGTGAAGGGATCTCGGTCCTTTCCTCATCGAATAAGGTGCAGGATATATCATATATACCGCTGTGCAAAGCAAGAACTGTAGCTACCTGTTTTATTTTGAAATTCGATTCTACAACATCTTAGGTTTATTTTATTTCATTAATCTCATTAATGAAGTCCCATCATTTAAATTACCTAAACATCACAGATAAATACGACGTACACTTATGCCATCCGCATTCGCCTCGATGTCCCCTCGTGCACCGTTAGGTTAGTAACTAACGGCAGAGCAGGGCAGGGCTAGCGCGGGTGTAAAACATAAGTAACGTCTATATAATATATCATATATACTATATATTGTATCTATCACAGAACATCACATGATCACATCACAGATATCGCAGCAGAAGAATCAAATGAAATATTGGATATACTAGGACGTCCGTGTTTTCAATACGAGCCGGTATAAAACACGGATTCCACGGTCGTGATGAATAGCCAAACCCACACCCCTAGACCCCTACGAGAGCGGCAAGCAACCCTACCAATTCTGGAGTTAGGAGACCCGGACTCGACTCCTCGAGTTGGTCTCCCACTGGACCCCAAAACCCGGTTACTTGTGCCCTCCTCCTTGGGTCTATCCTAGTGCAGAAAAGTAAATAATATACAAAAGGTGACTACTTCCGCAACCTGGAAGTGCCCCAATAAAAGAATATTACATACAAGTTTTTACATGAATGGAAATGAAAAACACTCATCTCACATAAAAACCCCCGGCTATTCGAACACGACGATCCAATATAACATATCCAGCAACACATAACATCACATGTCATCAACGTAAGTAAATATGCGCATCCCAATTGTCGTTGACATATAGCAACGAAACCGGCGATATCACATATTACACTTACGGTCACAGAAAAGAAAATGTAAAACTACAATAGTTGGAATCCGCAACCACCTCAGACATCGCATGCCTGACAATTATAAACCCCGCATTTTAGTCTCAAAATCAAAAACTCTTTTCAATATTAAGTCGGGCAATTCAACAAGATTCCCGACATCCTGATCGAATGCTCGTCGCAAACTTTAGTAGGCGGCCGCACCCCCGATACCGTCGACAAAGTGCACCAAGGCCGAACACCGCTGCCGCGAGCACCCGAACGGATGCTTTCGGCGACGGGGTTCTCCTACAGTCACTTGGTCGGGGCTATGGGGTGTAGCTGTCTATTAAGTTTACCCAGCGAGTATCCGCGTACGCTACGTGATTGCGACGGACTTTTGATCACATCAAAATTCCGTGGCAACCGATCAAGTGAGACTAAATTGCTATGTTTATAACATTCATTCAGTTATCTCATAACTATTTGTTGATTCCAATTATTGTATCACATTCCGGATAAATAGAAAATGTTAAACTTTCCGATCGAACAATCGAACACCCAATTTTTCCCGATACAGATCAACACATGAAACAAGTCTAAAAACATTCAGTTCGTGCCTCAGTACCAACGGTCCAGCCGTAGAAGGGTCAAGCCAACGCCTCACATGTGGCACGCCGTACTGCCCCAAACCCGAAGGTTCAAAGGGCAGTTCAAGACGGTCACATAATCGAGTTAAGGTTTGTTGTCTTCTAGAGGGACCATCGCATTACTTGCACTACTTAGAACGTCTTCAAACCATGGAAAAATCCAACACTTGGAAATTTCCCGACAGGGGAAAAAGTGGGTATTTATATCCGGTCGAACTTTTTAACATATTCTAAAAATACCCGGAAAGCCACATAGACAAAGTTTGAAATTTCCGATCGAATCAACGAAGCTTCAATTCACCCCAGAATATTCAACTCTTGAATAAATATTAAAAATACCCAGAAAACACAGGAGTGAAATATAACAATTACTGTGCAAAGAATAGTCAACGAGTCAACAAATTGGCCGCGGAACCGCCGCGCCACGTGGGGTAAGGCCGCGGTTCCGCGGCTGTTTGACGGAGTTAGGGCACCGTTTTGCACAGTAATTCATAGAAAACCCTGCTCATTTTTCTGCATATTTTTAATCTGGAAAAAACCACAGTTTACAAAAATGTACAGAAAGGGGTGAAAAGGGATTTCGGGTTCGATCGGACTTTAAACTCCGTCTAGACTTCGCCTAAGGCTCTAGCTAGGCTCTGATACCACTGTAGGGTTCCTAGGCACTCTCAAGGGGTCTCACAAGGCATCAAACATACCCGTTTCAAAAATTACGGTGCCGAGAAACCCTAGACTACGGATCATTGGCTAGAATTCTAGGCGAAAAAGAAACTAGTTAACAAATTTAACTAAGTGAACGGAAATACAACCTTTGTAGATCCGGTCCTCCACCTCCATAGCTCCGCAATGAAGTCTCCTCGCTGTCCAAGTCGAACCCCGGGCTCTAGCGTCGGCTTCATCGGAGAATGGACGGGCTAGGTCGTCGACGACGATGCCGAAGATGATCTACGTCGAGGCAACACTAGATCAAGCTCTCACTTCACCAAGTCAAGAAACTTGTGAAGAAAACACACTCTACTACTTGGCAAGAGGTAGAGGATGAAGAAATAGGAAGTGGGTAGACTTTAGAATTGGATTTCTCACTCTAATTCATCAATCACCATTGATGGAGTCTTGCTTTTTCTTCAAGAAGAAGAAGAAGAAGATGAAGTATATATTATGATAAGTTAATTAAAAAGAAAAGAAAAGGAATACTTATCATGATAATAACCATGGTCAAGTGTAGAGACTAAACTAAGGTTAAGTGAAGTGGTTAGGGTTAAGCATGAGACAAAATGGTCACAAAGTCAAAGCTTCATGAAGCTTCAAAGAAAGAAACAAAACATGCAACCATTTCATTTCTTTATGCTTAATATTTTTCAAAAATAAATAAACAAATAAATAAATGAATAAATAAATAATGGATATGAAAAACAAAACCCTTAAGCATTTAAATAACCATGGTTTAATCTTTACACTTAACTAAAAAGCATGTATCATCAAACATGATACAATCAAATGTACAAATGTATATCACATATACAATGTGCACAATCCAAGTGAGAAAATCCATTTAAAGTGAACCAATACTAGTTAATGCAAAGTAATATATCAAATATATAATTATACATTAAATCATTAAATCAACACTTGATTTAACGATCCGGTCATATCGCATATAACCGACTAGTATCCAATGTATCGGCTTATCGAATCAATCCTTGATTCGATAACTAGGTTATATCGCATACAACCATTCGATACATTCATCGCGAGAATAGAATACGGCATCACATACACGCATTATTCTCGGTCCCGTACATATCTCATATGCGCTCCTATTTCGTTTCGCTTGAATCAGGAAACCTCTGTGTAGGACTCTAAAGACTCGTCAATACGCCGGCAGTAGATGATGATCATATCAAACACCCACAAGCCGCAAGCGGTCTGCTAAACGTAACGGCCACCCGGGTATTGAGCGATCAGAAGATCGACGAGCAAGCCCACTCACACTCCAGTGAATCCAACCAGTAACACTACCGTACAGTCCGGTCTCGTCGTCTGATATGTCGCATATCTTGCCTAGGGGTGGTAAACGTCAGACCCCAATAGCTCGATAAGTCGTGTCGATATGAGGTCTATAACAATTCGAGAAACTACTGGTAACACTTACCAGTAAATCTCAGCGACCCTGGCTAGGGATTTCCTGTTATAGCCAATCGAACACAGCGCAACATCAACTCCCTATACCGGGAGAGACGAATCCCCTCCTATCGCTCATTGCCTCCATGTGACTCGGGACTGTACCCAAAAACCACCGTTTTGCACGCCCTCTTGGACGTGGTAAGATGGAAATCAAAGCACAGTGGGAACCACACAAGACTCTATGACGATCTCGGGTCAACAGACTACCCTGTACCAGTGTCACCAGAGAACTGCCATCTGACGTAAGGTATAATACCATCTGGGAGTTCTCGGCGAGTCCGTCCAGTGTACCCAGTCTCTACTGAGCACCCGTATATCATCTCTGATGTCAAACACCAATGGATATGGGATCATCCATCGCCCATCTGTATGGGTCGAGAAGGTACACGCTAGTCTACTCTGGTATATCGATGCCCCATCTCGATACACCCACGACTAGGGACTTTCAAGGATGTACTTATGGACTACCATGTCCCCACTAGTATGATCCGCATCATAGTCCAGGTAGTCAAGTACACATCCTAAGGGCTTTACCAACATGTAATAGAGAGACAATCAGTATACACGTTAAGGTAAAGAGCAACCAGATAGCATACTATCATGTCGAGCAAGAAAGTCCTCCCTATATATGTCCCAGCATCCACTACAATATACATCCTATGTACAGTAATGGCCTTTAGGGCATACATATAACTAACACTACTAAGTTAAGTTTTTCTTAAACTTCAATTAACCTTTAACCCATTCACATAATTTAAACACTAACTTGAATTTCTTAAGAATTATTAGGAATGAATTATCATGAGTTTAAAGCTATATTAATCATTTAATTAACTAGATTAAAGATTTAATACAACCAAATTAAGGATTTGAATTAGAAATTATACCTCATCAAGAACTCACAAAAGCAACAAGCTTCATCAACCTTAGCCGCCAAAAACCATGCTTTGTTGAAGATCCAAGCAAGCTTAGTGAAGGAAATGATGGTTTAATTTTTTTATTTAGGATTTTGTGGATTTATTTTGGTAATTTTGATGAATTTAGTGAGCAAAAGGAGAAGAAATGAGCTTGGAAATAGAATGGGGCAGAAATGGGCAGAGGGCTCAGCCAAATATGGTGAAGGGTAGTTTTGTGAATTTTTTGTGAAGAAAGTTCTAGCAATTTTGATAATAAATGCTAATTAATGCAATTTTGCCACCTTTTCATCTTTTCTTTTCTTTTTAAATTTAAATCCTTTTACACAAAGTAAAAATCTAGATATTTGAAGAGAAGTTTCCAAAATAATTCTAGTGATGATTTCCAATGATTCTCATTAGAAATAATTACCACAATTTAAGTGTATAATTTACCACTTAAAATAATATTTTATTAGGAAAAAATTCTATTTTAATCAAACTTCCCATATACCCCCAAAGCTCGTGCACTAGCTTTATTTTACCTAAACTAGGTGCCGGCAAGTTTATACGAACGTTTGATCACAATCGGGTTTAAACGGAAAATACCAACTATTTTACCCTAAAACGGAAAAATTCGCATAACGATTTCCAAAACGTTACACCAAATCCACATCTCCATTGTCATACAATGGTAGGAACCAAGTTCATCTCATGAACAAATATACACCCAGACTGCCTCTTTGGTAGCATCGTTGATAGCGTTATATCCAGCTTTTATCGTCTAGTTTGCCCCGGTATCTAGCTAGGAACTCTTCCAACTTACCGTCCCTCCACTGAGGGTAAAAACAATGCCTGTGACTGACTTTCAGTCAAGCTTATCACCCTGGAAGCTTGAGTCGGCAAAGGACTCCCACTAGAGTTCACTGTTACCAAACTCCGAGAACAATTCTTTAGTGCTTCTCAAGTACTTAAGAAGGTTCTCCAAAGCTGTCCAGTGATTCTCCCCAGGATCATTTGATATCATCTCACTACACCTAGTGAGAATCCTAACATCCACTTAGATCTATCTCATAGATCCAAAACCAGGATTTAGGAGGTATCACCTAGATCCTACATGAAGAATCAATGTGATAAAAGGAGATTGACTGAGCGTAGCATAGGAAACACCTTCCCAATCAAGAGTATGTCATCTACGTACAATACGATGAAGACCACATTACTCTCTACTACCTTTTTGTATATACAAGGTTCATCTACCATTTTGATGAAGTCAAACGCTTTGACTATCATATCAAAACAGATGTTCCAACTCCGTGATGCCTGCTTTAACGCATAAAGCAACTTGCACATGTTTCCGCTGCTCCCACTGTCTGCGAAGCTCTCTCACTGTGTACTTATAGACGCACTTTTCTAAATCAGGATTCAGAAAAGCAGTCATGACACTCAACCACCAGATATCGTAGTCATGGTATGTAGCAATGGCAAGTAGGATCCGGATGGACTTAAGCATAGCCACTGGAGAAAAGGTTTCATCATTATCCATGCCTGGTCAATGATAAGAACCTTTTGCAACAAGTCTAGTTTTGAAAGTCTCAACTTTTCCATCTACACCAAGTAATCTTCTCAAGATATACTTTCTCCTGATGGGGATTTAACCCTTCAGATATAGCAACCAAAGTCCATACTTTGTTGGTGTACATGGATTCCATCTCAGATCGCTTAGCATCCAGCCATTCTTATAGAGTCCCCACTCTTGATGGCCTGCTCGATACTAGTTGGGTCATCATCTCTCATGATGCAATCCTCGCTCCCACTGTCATCGAGAAACCTAAGTATCTCTCAGGAGGATGAGGAACCCTACCAGATCGGCGGAGAGGGTGAGGTTCGTTGGGAACTATTGAATCCTCTGGTTCTACCAAATCATCAATTGTAGTTTGTATTGTTAGTGTTTATGCCCTAGAAGGCCATTACTGTATCATACTAGTTTGTATATTACTTAATGGAAGCTTGGGATATTCACATGTATATAACAGTCTTGCTAAACATGGTAGTATGCTACTTGGTTTTTCTATCTTAATATGTGAGTGTACGTATTGATAGAGCTCTTAGGATCTTGCTTGTCTACCAGCGTTGTGATGGCAGTCACACTAGTGGGGGCTGGGTAGTCTACAAGCACATCCTTATTCAGGTCCCTGGTCATTGGATTATCGAGACAGAGCATCGATACTCCGGAGTAGACTAGTGTGTACGCTTCTCATCCCAGTTGGGGAGATGGTCTGTCCCACAGCCGTCAGTACGTCGTACTGGAGATAGTATACAGGTGCTCGTTAGGTTACGGGTACACCGGACAGGACTCACAGGGAACTGTTGGTTGGTTTTATACCAGTCGTCAGTGAACAGTTCCCAGGTGACATGAGTACAGCGTAGTCCGCAGACTTGACACTGCTACTTCGCCTCGAGTGTGTCCCACTGTTCTTAGATTGCTACCCTACCACGGCTCAAAGGAGTCGTGCAAACAGGTAGCAGTTGGGTGCAGTCCCGAGCACTTGGAGGCAGTGGCGGTTAGACAGGATTCGTCCCTCCCGGTATTGGGAGTAGATACCGCGCTGTGTCAGAGAGCCATTACGCAAAGTCCCTGGCCAGGGCAAGCGAGATTTGCTGGTAGGTTCCAGTAGTTTCTCAGGGTGTAATGGGCTTCCCTCCGACACGACTTATACCGCTATTAGGGGACTGACGCTTGCCGCCCCCCTAGGCCCGATATGCGATAGTCTTGGATGAACGGACCGGACTGTATGGAGATTGTCACATCAGACTCAGTAGGAGTTCGGATGGGTTTCCTCATCGGCCTTCTTATCGACAACTACCTGGGGACCGTTACGTACAGCTAGTGCCGTTTGCGGTCTGTGGTTAAACCCACTGCCAGCGTAGTAGTCGAGTCTCTAGAGTCCCACACAGAGAGTTTCCTACTCCAGGCGAAACGATATAGAGGTCGTATGGTTTTACGACAAGGGTTCGGACGCATACGTGCGTTTACGCGCGTACGACTTTCGGACAGTTTTTACCAGTCGGCTTTGGTTTAAGCCAGTTACTGGTATCCGGTTATTGGATTTTTACAGTCTAAAGTTTTTCCGTATTTTTGCGGATTGGAGGGGCGTTCTCGTAATTGTACGAGAAGCTTCTAGAAGATGGTGACTAAGGAGGGTTATGTGTCATATACATTGAATGAGTTATATGAGTCATGAGGGTGATTCATTCATCTCATTAATGCACATTTATTGCTTAATGACTCATGCTAATGAATCACCACTTGATATTTTATGAAGCATGATTATTCATCACTCTTTATTCTTTTCTTCTTATTAGAAAATGCTTCATATCTATTATGATACTCATAACTTTATTCAATTATCATTCTCACATTCTCTCTCCTCAAGCTCTCATCTTCAAAAGACTAATCCTTACACCTCATGAGTTGAGATCAAAGGATTAGTAAGACTAATTTATCCATAACCATCTCTATATTACACCTAGCTTCTTTGATTAGCAATCCAAGAAGGTTAGTTGCCTCAAGTTTAGAGGTTTAGCTTGGAGTTTTGCTCTCGGGTGGATCGTCTACTACCTAGAGAAGGCCGAGGAGAACAAGGAGATCGTAAAGACGAAGGACTGGTTTCATTAGGTATAATCCCTAAACACAATAGTTAAGAAACACTTTGTGTTTGGTTATTTATAGTTTAGCTTCGATTCAAGCGGTTAGTCGATGTTCGTTCACTAAACAAGTTCGTTTTTGAAAATTCCGCCTCCCCACAAGTATTGGGGTTACTACATCGACTTACAGTGGTATCAGAGCCTCGCTAAACAATAAATAACTTAATTGCAAATTTGTACGAATTTCGAACGAAAAAAAGAAGCCGGAAAACCCTAAAAAATATCAGTTTCTGTCGAATTTAAAATGATGTCCTAAAATTTTTCAGGCATGTGCAGAAAGCTGGAAAAGCATACAGGAGAACACCCAAGAAAATTGGGCCCATGACTCGGCTAAAGAGCCGCGGAAGCGCGGCGGATCCCAAGAGATCCGCCGCGGTTCCGCGGCCGAGTTGCCGAGTCGTGAACTCAAATTTCTTGTGTGGGTCCCCTGTGATTTTTAGTGTTTTCTGGAATATTTTAATTTTGCTCAGGTTTCAGTTTAACAGAGCAGTTTTTGGAGCAATATTAAAGATGTTTAATCGATCGAAATTGTACAGTATTTGCATATTGGATTATATCTGTAATTGTTTAATGTGTTCGTAAACCTCCCCTAACTGCTAGTATGTCGGTTGGCAGGGGGTTGCACATTTCTGAAATGGTTATATCTGTATTGGACTGTTGTGGTGTATAGCCGGGGTTTTGCAATGGGTTATTATTTGATTCATTTGTTGTAAATGTAATTTGTTGTAATATTATTTTGCGGGGCACATCCAGGTTGCGGTTGTAGCCACCGTTGTATTATTTCATTTTACTGTTTTTGCTCCTCGGACTGACCCAAGGTGGGGTACACAAACTGCCGGGTGGGTAGTTTGCCGTACCCGTAGGGGTCGAGGGTGGGGTAACGGCTATTCATCACAACTGTGTAATCTGTCTTTTCTTGCAGGCTCAAAAGAAATACAGATTGCTTGCAAATCCAATATTGTTTATCTGTGTTCTGGAATGAATATCATTGCGTCAGACGAATGTAAAATATCTATATATATGATAGCTATTTAGACGTCACTTATGTTTTACACCCGCGCTAGCCCAGCCCCCGCTCTGTCGTTAGTTAAGTAACCTAACGGGTAATGACGGGACCCCGTGGCGAATGCGGATGGCATAAGAGGACGTTGTATTTTCGTTGTTTTCTGCAATGATAGGTTAATGATGGGACGCATTATCTATAATGCAAAGAAAATAAACCAAGTTTAAATCGTTGGAACAATTTAAAAGAAACCACTCGGTTATTTTTAAAACAGATATTTTTAAATGCGGAGCTTTAACCACTCCTTTTAAAAGCTATCAGGTTCCTTCGGTTATATCAAGTTCACTACGTTCACGGTTTCGCCAAAACCAGTCGTAGCCCTCCGTCATTTCTTATGGATGGTCGGTAGTATTCAAGCTATGCTTGTTGGCATACGTCAAGGCATAGTATTTGGTAGCTGCTGGGGTATTCATTTGTTGCATAGATAGATGTGTTGGTTTGGGACAGTCGCATTACCTTGTTGGCATACGTCAAGGGTATATACGGGTGGGTTCAAATTAACAAGATAATGATGGGCAGAACTTGACATGTGACTTATGATTTGTTGGCATACGTCAAGGTCATAAGAGCATGGGGCAAAAACTTATATCAGGAATTTCTAAAGAAACTGAAATTTGCAAAGAGATGCATACCATTTGGAGTTTGATGAATGTTGGTAGGATTCCTTCAACATTATCATACGATGATATTTGGATCCCGATCCTACTGTGAGTATATGCTACTTATCAGGATATTCGTCACTTAACGATCAATGCTATAAACCTAGTAGGTGTCCAGAAAAGTGTCAGCGGGGTTACGCCCCCAGAGAAAAGAGGTTATTTAATTAAGGAACTTCGCGAAAGCGTTGGAAAACCTCCCTCAAAGTATCGACACCAGCCTGGCTGAACGGTTAAGCAAGTATTGTACGGTGAGAATAGTCCTGGCTAATTCTTCTTTTATGGTTTGAGGAAGGATTCGAGAAACAGTGGGAGCCATCCAGTTTAGATAAACTAAAAACCACTCTAAACTTGCAAGAGCATCATGCTAAAGAGTTTTCTTCTCTCTCTCCTAATTGCAGCGACCCTGAAAATGACTGGACTTAAGTTACTTTTAGAGAAAAATATACTGACAGGGCCAAACTATAAAGATTGGCTGCGGAATGTCAAAATGGCTTTGACCTATGACAAACTGGGGTACGTCCTCACCGCTACGGCACCTACTGTCCCTGGTCCCAAATCCAGTAATGCGGATAAGGAAATCCGCAAAACCTGGGATTTAGATTGCGCGAGAGCCAAGTGCATCGTGCTTGCCTCGATGAACAATGAACATCAGAGGAGGCACGAGGATATGACCCTAGATGGCATATTTCTCCATACAAAGGAACTTTATGGAGAGAAATCTCGTATAGCAAGATACGAGACCTCAAAGAACTTGTTTCGAGCGAGGTTGGCTGTCGGGTCATCGGTAGGAGAACATGTCCTAAAGATGATCGGCTATATAGAAGAGCTCGCAGACCTTGGGACGACTTTGGATAATGAGCTCTATACAGACCTTATTCTCCAGTCCCTTCCTCCCACCTACGCCCAGTTTATCCTCAACTTCAATCTTCAAGGAAAAGAAGTTGAACTTGCGGAACTCCTGAACATGTTAAGGAGTGCAGAGGGCACCTTGCAGAAGGCAAGGGAAACACCCGCTATGTTTGTTGGCGGTACATCTTCTTCCGGGTCCAAGGCTAGGGCCAAAGGAAGGAAGAAGAAGGCCGCACCCAAACCTAGAGGAGGTGTTAGTAAGGTGAGAGGGAAGGGAAAGAAAAAGTTTGCAGCACCGGTAGTAGGTCAGGATGAGTGCTTCCATTGTCACAGGAAAGGGCACTGGAAGAAGGATTGCAAGGCGTGGCACGCCAAGAACCAGGAACCGAAGCAAGCTGTGGCTTCGACTTCAGGTGTGTTTGTAATTGAGAATTGTCTGTCGATTAACTCTACTTCCTGGGTATTGGATACCGGATCAGGATCTCATATTTGCAATTCATTGCAGGCACTGAGAAACCGTAGAGTGCTGAAGGAAGGTGATATGATCCTCAGGGTTGCTAACGGAGCTAGCGTGGGAGCTGCGTCCGTCGGGGATTATCACCTAGGATTGACGAGTGGACACATTTTGGTTTTACATAACTGTTATTTTGTACCAAGCTTAACGTGTAATATCATATCAGTTTCCTTGTTATCAAATAAAGGTTATGATTTCACGTTTGTAAGAGAAGTTG
The DNA here is from genome assembly GCA_030015575.1 of Agapanthus africanus. Taxonomy (NCBI): domain Eukaryota; kingdom Viridiplantae; phylum Streptophyta; class Magnoliopsida; order Asparagales; family Amaryllidaceae; genus Agapanthus; species Agapanthus africanus. The sequence continues at coordinate 216,061,713 of JASDDO010000006.1, forward strand.
TCAACATCCACCTTAATCATGGTTTAATTGGGTCAGGTACACTAAATAACGGAATATATGTTTTAAACCAACTCCAAATTTTCAATGTCCAGAACACACTAAAAAGAAGGTCTCCAGATTTAAATAAAGCTTTCTTATGGCATTGTAGACTGGGTCACATCAATGAGAGAAGGTTGACTAAGTTGCATAGAGAAGGATATTTAGACTCGTTCGAATATCAATCTTATGATACTTGTCAATCTTGTCTCAAAGGAAAGATGACAAAGACTCTATTTACTGGACAAGGAGTAAGAGCGAGCGAGCTCTTAGAACTCATACACAGCGATGTATGTGGTCCAATATCTACACATGCAAGAGGTGGTTATTCCTACTTCATTACTTTTACAGATGATTTCTCTAGGTTTGGACATGTCTTCTTAATGAAGCATAAATCCGAAGCCTTTGAGAAATTCCTGGAATACAAGAGTGAAGCGGAAAACCAAACAGGCAAAAGTATTAAGACACTGAGATCTGATCGAGGTGGAGAATACTTAAGTGCCGAGTTCCTAGGTTACCTAAAAGAGAAAGGAATTCTCTCTCAGATTACTCCTCCATACACTCCACAGCACAACGGTGTATCGGAGAGACGGAATCGAACCCTATTGGATATGGTACGATCCATGATGAGTAATGCTGAGTTACCGCGATCTTTCTGGGGGTATGCGCTAGAATCAGCGATACATCTTTTGAACAGAGTTCCTACCAAAACTGTGCCTACCACACCATATCAGATGTGGAGTGGGAAGAAACCCTATCTTCAGTACCTGAAGACATGGGGATGTCCAGCTTTTGTAAAAAAGCAGCATCCGGACAAGCTCGAGGCACGCTCAGTAGAGTGTAAGTTTGTGGGATATCCAAAGAACTCTACAGGATATTGCTTCTATTACGCAGAGGAACAAAAGGTGTTTGTTTCTCGTCATGCCCGCTTCTTAGAAACTGAATTTTTAGAAAATCAGAAGAGTGGGAGCGTAGTAGAACTGGAAGAAATTCTAGAACCACAAGCTGCTACTGAAAGTTTGGTAGAACCAGAGGTTCAAGAAGAACAGAACATTCCCGCACCCCTCCGCAGGAGTAGTAGGCCGTCTCATCCGCCTGAGAGATACTACGGTTTTCTCATAGATGGGGATAGAGAGGATTGCATCATAGAAGATGATGAACCTACTGACTTCCGGCAGGCCATCCAGAGCGGCGACTCGGTACGATGGCTAGATACAATGCGGACCGAAATGGAGTCCATGTACACCAACAAAGTATGGACTTTGGACTTTGCTCCAGATGGGGTAAAACCCATAGGATGCAAATGGATCTTCAAGAAAAAGATTGGTGTAGATGGACAGGTGGAAACCTATAAGGCTAGACTTGTTGCAAAGGGTTTTCGTCAAAGACCTGGTTTGGACTATGACGAAACTTTTTCTCCAGTGGCTATGCTCAAATCCATTCGGGTCCTTCTTGCTATTGCTGCCTTCCATGATTATGAAATCTGGCAGATGGACGTAAAGACGGCTTTCCTGAATGGAAATTTAGAAGAGAGCGTCTATATGGATCAGCCAGAGGGTTTCAATCAGAGTGGGAGCAGCGGGAAAGTATGCAAGCTGCTTAAGTCCATTTATGGACTAAAGCAGGCATCGCGGAGTTGGAACATCTGTTTTGATGAGACGGTCAAAGAATATGACTTTATCAAAAATCCAGATGAACCGTGCATATATAATAAAGTTGTAGCCAGAAGTGTTGTATTCCTCGTCTTGTACGTGGATGACATTCTATTGATAGGAAATGACATTCCTATGCTACAATCTGTCAAAGGATTCTTGTCACACGGGTTCTCCATGAAAGACCTGGGTGATGCCTCTTACATTCTGGGGATCCGGATCTATCGTGATAGATCCAAGAGGATGTTGGGACTTTCGCAGTCCAGGTATATCGACACTGTACTGAAAAGATTCAGTATGGAAGATTCTAAGCGCGGTAATCTACCGGCTTGTCACGGAATCACCCTCTCCAAAGTGATGTCTCCCAAGACTGATTTGGAAAGGGAACGCATGTCTATTATACCCTACGCTTCTGCGGTAGGCTCTATAATGTATGCGATGTTGTGTACCAGACCAGATGTAGCTTACGCACTGAGCGTGGTAAGCCGGTATCAGTCAGACCCAGGGGAGAAACACTGGATAGCAGTAAAGAACATTCTCAAGTACCTGAAGAGGACTAAGGAGATGTTCTTGGTTTACGGCGGAAAAGACCTCAGGTTGGAGGCCTTTGCTGATTCCGGCTTCCAGAGTGATAAGGACGATTCCAAGTCCATGTCGGGTTATGTCTTTACCCTCAATGGAGGGGCGGTGTGCTGGAGGAGCTCCAAGCAGGACACCGTTGCTGACTCGACGATGGAAGCGGAGTATATAGCTGCTTGCGATGCCGCAAAAGAAGCAGTCTGGATGAAGAAGTTCCTAACAGAACTTCAGGTGGTTCCTACCATAGTTGATCCAATACCTCTGTATTGCGACAACAACGGAGCTATAGCTTTAGCGAAGGAACCAAGGTCCCATCAGAAGTCCAGACACATCTTGAGGCGGTATCACCTGATCAGGGAGATTATTGATCGTCAGGAGATCGAGGTTCGGAGAGTTGCTTCAGAAGAGAACATTGCTGATCCATTCACGAAGGCCCTTCCTCAGATTCAGTTTGAGAGGCTACTCGAGATCATTGGTCTACGATATGCCAGTACATGGCCCTAGTGCAAGTGGGAGATTGTTAGTGTTTATGCCCTAGAAGGCCATTACTGTATCATACTAGTTTGTATATTACTTAATGGAAGCTTGGGATATTCACATGTATATAACAGTCTTGCTAAACATGGTAGTATGCTACTTGGTTTTTCTATCTTAATATGTGAGTGTACGTATTGATAGAGCTCTTAGGATCTTGCTTGTCTACCAGCGTTGTGATGGCAGTCACACTAGTGGGGGCTGGGTAGTCTACAAGCACATCCTTATTCAGGTCCCTGGTCATTGGATTATCGAGACAGAGCATCGATACTCCGGAGTAGACTAGTGTGTACGCTTCTCATCCCAGTTGGGGAGATGGTCTGTCCCACAGCCGTCAGTACGTCGTACTGGAGATAGTATACAGGTGCTCGTTAGGTTACGGGTACACCGGACAGGACTCACAGGGAACTGTTGGTTGGTTTTATACCAGTCGTCAGTGAACAGTTCCCAGGTGACATGAGTACAGCGTAGTCCGCAGACTTGACACTGCTACTTCGCCTCGAGTGTGTCCCACTGTTCTTAGATTGCTACCCTACCACGGCTCAAAGGAGTCGTGCAAACAAGTAGCAGTTGGGTGCAGTCCCGAGCACTTGGAGGCAGTGGCGGTTAGACAGGATTCGTCCCTCCCGGTATTGGGAGTAGATATCGCGCTGTGTCAGAGAGCCATTACGCAAAGTCCCTGGCCAGGGCAAGCGAGATTTGCTGGTAGGTTCCAGTAGTTTCTCAGGGTGTAATGGGCTTCCCTCCGACACGACTTATACCGCTATTAGGGGACTGACGCTTGCCGCCCCCCTAGGCCCGATATGCGATAGTCTTGGACGAACGGACCGGACTGTATGGAGATTGTCACATCAGACTCAGTAGGAGTTCGGATGGGTTTCCTCATCGGCCTTCTTATCGACAACTACCTGGGGACCGTTACGTACAGCTAGTGCCGCTTGCGGTCTGTGGTTAAACCCACTGCCAGCGTAGTAGTCGAGTCTCTAGAGTCCCACACAGAGAGTTTCCTACTCCAGGCGAAACGATATAGAGGTCGTATAGTTTTACGACAAGGGTTCGGACGCATACGTGCGTTTACGCTCGTACGACTTTCGGACAGTTTTTACCAGTCGGCTTTGGTTTAAGCCAGTTACTGGTATCCGGTTATTGGATTTTTACAGTCTAAAGTTTTTCCGTATTTTTGCGGATTGGAGGGGCGTTCTCGTAATTATACGAGAAGCTTCTAGAAGATGGTGACTAAGGAGGGTTATGTGTCATATACATTGAATGAGTTATATGAGTCATGAGGATGATTCATTCATCTCATTAATGCACATTTATTGCTTAATGACTCATGCTAATGAATCACCACTTGATATTTTATGAAGCATGATTATTCATCACTCTTTATTCTTTTCTTCTTATTAGAAAATGCTTCATATCTATTATGATACTCATAACTTTATTCAATTATCATTCTCACATTCTCTCTCCTCAAGCTCTCATCTTCAAAAGACTAATCCTTACACCTCATGAGTTGAGATCAAAGGATTAGTAAGACTAATTTATCCATAACCATCTCTATATTACACCTAGCTTCTTTGATTAGCAATCCAAGAAGGTTAGTTGCCTCAAGTGTAGAGGTTTAGCTTGGAGTTTTGCTCTCGGGTGGATCGTCTACTACCTAGAGAAGGCCGAGGAGAACAAGGAGATCGTAAAGACGAAGGACTGGTTTCATTAGGTATAATCCCTAAACACAATAGTTAAGAAACACTTTGTGTTTGGTTATTTATAGTTTAGCTTCGATTCAAGCGGTTAGTCGATGTTCGTTCACTAAACAAGTTCGTTTTTGAAAATTCCGCCTCCCCACAAGTATTGGGGTGTACTACATCGACTTACATGTATAGATGGAACTAATTCCAGTTCTACCTCATGACCACAAATTTCTTCCTTAAAAAAATTCCTTTTTCCTAAAAAGGTGGCATGCCGAGAAGTAAAACACCTTTTGTTTCTCGATGTGGTAGAAGATATTCCCTTGTGAATGCTTGGGATATCCAAGAAACTTCCATAGAAGTGACCTTGCCTCGAGCTTGTCCGGATTTTGTTTTCAGAAATAGGCCGGACAACCCAAATCTTAACATGCTTAAGAGATGGGCGCTTCCCATATTATATCTCATATGGTGTGGTAGGCACAGATTTGATTAGAACTCAATTCAATAGGTATGATGCTTCTTCAAGCACATAACCCCAAAAGGAAACAGGCAACTCAGCAGTACTCATCATAGAGCGTACCATATCTCATAGGGTGCGATTGCTCCGCCCTGATACACCGTTGTGTTGTGGTGTATACGGAGGAGTAATACTAAGAGAGAATCTCATTCTCCTTTAGAATAGTCTAAGAATTCCATGCACAAGTATTCTCCTCCCTGATCCCATCAAAGGACATAATACTTATACTCTTTTTGGTTCTCTACTTCGGATTTATATTCATTGAATTTCTCAAAATCTTCAGGCTTGTGTTTCAACAGGAACACATGTCCGAATCCTGAAAGATCATCGGTGAATATAACGAAGTACAGAGAACCAGTCCTGGCATGTGTAGACAGGGGACCACATACATCATCATGTATCAGTCCCAAGGGTTTGCTAACCCTTTCTCTGTTTCAAGTAAACGGAACTATGGTCATCTTATCTTTGTGACATGACTGACAAGTTTCACAAGATGTAAATTCAAACTGATTTAAATATGCATCTTAATGCAACTTAGCTTGTCGGGTCGCATTGATATGACCTAGTCTACAATGCCTCAAGTAGGATTCATTCATTTCTGAACTCTTCCTCTTGTGTGTGTTCTGTACGTCAAGAACTGTGGTTTGATTTAGAACGTATATGCTATTAGATAACGTGCCTGAACTGATCAACTTTTGATATAGGAAATGTTCAAAACATTATCCAACAATACAAAATTATATCCTTCTTTAGTAAATAAAGAGACTGATATAATATTGCATATCAGGTTCGATATCTAATAACATTCGTTCAGAATCAATGTATTTGGTAATACAAGATGATATTCGCCAACTGATTTGGCTGCAACAATTGCACCAATCTTTATACTTAGAGACATATCACCCTATCCCTGTTAGGGTAAAAATTTACACCCCGGTAGACCAAGTCAAAATCAAAGTCAACCCCAAGCCAGGTGGGCCCAAGCCCAGGTCAAGCGGGCCCATGCCCAAGTCGAGCCCGCGGCCAGCCTCCCCGTGCCAACAACAAAATCATATAATAAATAATTTTTATGTGATTGTTTATGTATGAATGTAAACAAAATGGGCATAAAGCCAATATTTTGTAAGCCCATGGCTTATGTCCAAAAATGAAATGACACATGAGCCATGGGATGGCTAAAATGCCATTTTTGTAAAGCCCAAGGGGCTATATGTAAATATGTAAGCCTATAAAAGGCAACATGATGATGAATAAAATAACACATTTTCCATTCTCTCAAAAACCTAGGGTTTGTATATCTTTCCCTTTTCTGAAGGATTCAAACCTTTTTTCTTTCTTTGAATTAAATCAAGAGTTTTACTCTTCCTTTTCCAAAACAAGATAGTTTTTCACCACCAAACCCACAAAGGGGAACTTGGATCTGTCTTTAGATCCTAAAAAGGAGAGATTTTGAGATCTCACATCTCTTGATCTTCAAGATCCAGCTAACAGAGGAGGAGGAAGAAGAACCCCTTCCATTAACCCCAAAAACACACTTAGGAGTCCAACTCCACTCTAATTTCTCTTCCGAGAATCTTTTTAGGCTAAAAGCCTCTTTTCCGAGAATCTTTTCAAGCGCAGAGCGCCCACGTGCCGACACGTGGCGCGCTCGCACAACAGCGCACTGCGCTCGAGCGCAAAGCGCCCACGCGCCGACACGTGGCGCGCTTGCGCTCAAGCGCACAGCGCTCTGGCGCAAGTCGCCCCCGTGCCGACACGTGGCGCGCTTGCACTCAAGCGTACAGCGCTCTGGCGCAAGTCGCCCCCGTGCCGACACGTGGCGTGCTTGCGCTCAAGCGCCCAGCGCTCTGGCGCAAGTCACCCCCGTGCCGACACGTGGCGCACTTGCGCTCGAGCGTCAGGCGCTGAAGCGCAAAACGCCCACGTGGCGCGCTTGCGCTACAGCGCCCTGCGCTCAAGCGCAGAGCGCCCACGTGCCGACACGTGGCACGCTAGCACCTGAGCGCACAACACCTGGGCGCACAGCGCCCAAGGCGCTGGCCCCACGCATCCTTTGGATGCCTTTTCCCCCTCTTTCTTTATATATATATATACATACATACATACATACATATATACATATATATATATATATATACACATATGCATACATGTGTGCACACACACATACACCACGACATTGTCCCTGTTAGAAAAAAATTTCTAACGGGGCGCTGCCCCGCACCCTACAAGGGGGCTGCTAGCCCTCTTGACCCCCAGCCCACTATCCGGGTAGCGGGACCCCCGTAAAAACTCTGCGTGGCTCCCGATATATCCAAAAACCCCTTTCAAAACACAACACACGCACACCGCACATTGAGTTCGCATGACCAGTTTAACCCATTAATCGGAGGTTCCCTCGCCCTAAAGGCGAGGGGTAATTAACGGCAGCTTAGTCCGCGGCTGCCGGAGATTCGGATCCACACAATCAATAAACCTCAGCCTACCCCAGGCAGGGGGAATCTGTAGTACGCCTGACAAGCGCGCACGTATTCTCATCTTAATGGGGTGACGAAAAACACCTTACAGACTCTGGCACGCCCGGTGGGACCAATCTCTCCTCCCATATTTCGGGTTAAACGTTCATGCGAACTCAATCAATATACATGTCTGTATTTATACTAAAATAATGCTCTTTCATGCAGGTTTTCAAGCAATCACCTCTCAACAATGTCTCCGGGGATGATCTCCGCTCTCAGCACGGCTCCCGTCTCCTACACGATGAGGATAGACTCTAGGACGGTCTTCCCGGCCAGTCTCGAGCGACAATGGGAGGAGCCGCTACTACCATTCGGCTCTATTATGTTCATACCAATTGGCGCCATCCCAGCTCCTCAAGCTCCAGCAACAGACAAACTGGTCTCGAAAGGCAGGAGACCAAATGTGGTGATCTCGAGGGTGCCCCAACCCAAACGCAAGTCGGTGTCTGAACGACTTTCCTTGGCCCCAGCTGGGGGCAAGGCTATCAACACCGACAAAGCAACAAAGCCTCTCGAGCAAGCTCCGGCGGTGCCCTTGACAACTGCTTGATCGGGTATCTTCTCTAAGCTCCCCATCACTCAGCCTATGGCGGCTCCCCGAAGAGCAGAAGCCTGCCAAGCGCTTAAGGCAGAGAAGCTGAGGCAGAAACGGCTCAGATATAGAGCCAACAAAAGGGCTAGGGCTCTGGCCATATTAAAATTTATGAATTTCCAAAGCCCGGACCGCTCCGCGAAACCAGCTGCCAGTGATGAAAGAATGGCTGAATGTGTTATCCATACTGTCTACATGGCCGGACATGAAGAAACGAACCCTCCTCTTCTTCACAGCCATGGTGATGATATGGTTGACGCTACCCAGCATCGGCTCGATCTAAATGATGAAGAGCCCGCTCAGGCCGATAAGCCAGAGGAGCCCGTGGTTCCTATGGAATTGAGCTCAGGCAATAAAGATTACCCGGTTGTCATAGCCGGAACTACAGAACAAGCATTATTCCAATGGCTTCAAAGGCAATTTCAGGACAGGGATGAGAAGATGGCCGAGGTCTATTCCAAAGTCGACGATCTGGAAAACGTCGTGGCAGATCTCGCGACCCAACTCGCCCGATTGCAATTACAGCAGAATCAAATTTTGGCTCATGAACCAGGGATTGATACCCGAGGGCAGCCAACTGATATCCCTTTCAACCTAAAAGCGGAGCGCCTTCGCGAAAAACGGCCGCAATCAGCCTCCAGTCCCTCTGATACATACACCGGGGGGGAATCGCCTCTGAAAGAGAAGCTGGAAAAGGTCTATTCCTTCAAGAGGGAAAAGGTATTGCCCCTATCACAGGGTGATAGGTCATGCCATTGAGGACTGCTTCGTCTTCAAAGATTGGGTCGAAAGGCAATACAAGATGGGAGAAATAGAACTGTCTAAAGGCGTGTTAGCAAACAGTCAAGCTACGACCGCCGATTTCATGCAAATGGAGACCGAAGCCTTTCGGGAACCTAATCCTCCCAAACATGTGCCATTATCTGAAAAGGGCGAACCAAAGACCGATCGGCCTCGAGGACCAGCATCAGTAAAGGCACCTACTCCAATGGAGAGAAAGAAGAAGGTATACTCCTTCAGGAGGGATGAAGTCCGCAAAATATTCATGGACGTCTTGAACAACGGTCTGCAACTGCCTGTTCCAAAGAGGCCACAGGAAATGAACATGACCGGAAATCCCATATACTGCCCATATCATAGAGTGGTGGGTCATACCATCGAAGACTGCTATATTTTCAAAGATTGGGCAGAGGACCAATATAAGCTTGGAAAAACCTCACAATCCTCGGATGTATCGGCAAGCCACAGAGCTAGGTCATCAACACAGCTCCGCCAAGATCAAAGTTCAAGGAGCTGGGATAAGCAAAAAGGACCACCACGTCGTTAAACTGGGAATGATGACCACCACGTTGTTAAACTGGGAACCATCGACCTCTAAGTCATTAAACTGGGAATGTAAAAAAATATATATGTATGTAAATAAACAAAAAATGTATAAATAAAAGAAAAATAAAGAAAAGCCGAAATGATGGGGCAACTCGCAAAAAAAATCAGTGAGTAAAGATAAACATGAAAATAAAGCCGAAATGATGGGGCAACCGCGAATAAATAGCCGAAATGATAGGGCAATCGCGACCTTCGCGATAAGAAAAGCTAAAATGATAGAGCAATCGCGGTAAAACAAAAAAAAAACTGGTGAATGATGAGTTGCTCCTGGTACCATATTCCAGTGCAGCAATGCAGACGCCAACAAAAATCCATTTTTTCAAAATTCTTCCGGCCCTACGGCCAGTCCCCAAATTGACTGCCGTATACAATCCACGGGCTCTAATAATTCTCATCATACCCATGCCCCACCGTAATCACCAGTTACGCGGCTGGTCTCCGCCTTTGGAGTTATGCTCCATTGAGAAGACCCACTCATGTGTCCTCACGATACATGAGGAGAACAAACCTTTGTGGGATCCTTACGACTCACAAAGGAAAAACACACTTAGGAGTCCTCACGACTCCTAAGGAGAAAATACACCTGCGGGATCCTCACAACTCACAGGGAGAAAATGCTTTTATGGGACCCTCACGGCCCATAAAATTGAAAAGCCTTAGGCGATAGGGACCTAAACCCGTCTCCTAAGCCATCGCTCCGCCAACAAGAGTAGGCAAATGATGAATTTCTCCTGGCACCTCTTCTTCAGTGCTAGCAACGCTGATGCCGGCCCCTACCCCAAAATTCCAAGCTCGCCATCAATAGACCCCTAAGTCTTTAAACTGGAAATAGATGACCTCCAAGTCGTTAAACTGGAAACAGATGACCACCAAGTCGTTAAACTGGAAACAGATGACCTCTAAGTCGTTAAACTGGAAACATTAGACCTCTAAGTCTTTAAACTGGAAATAGAAGACCTCTAAGTCTTTAAACTGGAAACAGATGACCGCTAAGTCGTTAAGCTGGGCACAATAGACCCCTAAGTCTCTAAACTAGAAACAGATGACCTCTAAGTCGTTAAACTGGAAACAGTAGACCTCTAAGTCTCTAAACTGGAAACAGATGACCAACAAGTCGTTAAAATGGAAACAGATGACCTCTAAGTCTTTAAACTGGAAACAGATGACCTCTAAGTCGTTAAACTGGAAACAGTAGACCTCTAAGTCTCTAAACTAGAAACAGATGACCACCAAGTCGTTAAACTGGAAACAGTAGACCTCTAAGTCTCTAAACTGGAAACAGATGACCACCAAGTTGTTAAACTGGAAATAGATGACCTCTAAGTCTTTAAACTGGAAACAGATGGCCTCTAAGTCGTTAAACTGGAAACAGTAAACCTCTAAGCCTCTAAACTGGAACCAGATGACCACCACGTCATTAAACTGGAACCAGATGACCACCACGTCGTTAAACTGGAAACAGATGACTGCTAAGTCGTTAAACTGGAAACAGATGACCGCTAAGTCGTTAAACTGGAAATAGATGACCGCAAAGTCGTTAAACTGGAAACAGTCGACCTCTAAGTCATTAAACTGGGAACGAGGGAAATCCACTCATGTGTCCTCACGATACATGAGGACAACAAACCTTTGTGGGGTCCTTACGACTCACAAAGGAAAAACACACTTAGGAGTCCTCACGACTCCTAAGGAGAAAATACACCTGCGGGATCCTTACGACTCGCAGGGAGAAAATGCTTTTATGGGACCCTCACGGCCCATAAAATTTAAAAGACTTAGGCGATAGGGATCTAAACCTGTCTCCTAAGCCATCGCTCCTTAATCCCCAAGTGGCGAATGATGAGTCGCTCCTGGTACCATATTCCAGTGCAGCGATGCAGACGCCAACCAAATTCCATCTCCCATACCCCAATGGCGAATGATGAGTCGCTCCTAGTACCATATTCCAGTGCAGCGATACACACGCCAACAAAATCTCAAAAAATTTCCGGCCCTACGGTCTGGATCATACATCCTGCAAAACCGTATACAATCCATGGGCGTAAACAATCCCAATCTTTCCCAAGTCCTACCGGTGAGACCACATTCAAAGTCCCACCAAAAATAATAAAATAAAAATAAATAAATAAATAAAAAATAAAAAAAGGTATGTCCACAAGCAAAATGGGCACGGATGAAAACCCGAAAGGGCTCCGTGAGTAAAAACAGCAGGACTGCCGGCGAGTTTGTGAAAACCCGAAAGGGCACAAACTCGTAAAAGAAAAAAGGAGATGAAATGCACTCACAAGGTCCTCTCGACTTTGTGAGGAGAAAATTCCCGCGTGAGATCCTTACGACTCACAAAGGAGCGACACACTTAGGAGTCCCCACGACTCCTAAGGAGAAAATACACCTACGGGATCCTTACGACCCGTAGGGAGAAAATGCTTTGTGAGACCCTTACGGCTCACAAAATTGAAATACCCTAGGTGATAGGGATCTAAACCTGTCTTCTAAGCCACCAATTCCCAAATCCTTCCGGGGCAAATGATGGGTTGCTCCTGGCGTTATTCTAGTGCAGCAATGCAGATGCCAAACGAAAACCCCAATTCCCAAATCCTCTCAAAGACAGATGATGATTCGCTCCTGGTACCATATTCCAGTGTAGCGATGCTGATGTCGACTCAAATCAAACAAATCAAACCAACCAATTCCAACATCGACCTCTGCGTCAACCAGCGACACTCCGCGCCGGGGAAAAGTCAATCAGCGACACTCCGTGCCGGGGAAACGTCAACCCGACACTCCGCGCCGGGGAAAAGTCGATCGGCGCTACTCCGTGTCGGGGAAAAGTCAACCCGACACTCCGCTCCGGGGAAAAGTCGATCAGCGACACTCCATGCCGGGGAAAAGTCAACCCGACACTCCACGCCGGGGAAAAGTCGATCAGCGACACTCCGTGCCGGGGAAAAGTCAACCAGCGACACTCCAAGCTGGGGAAAAGTCGATCAGCGACACTCCGTGCCGGGGAAAAGTCAACCCGACACTCCGCGCCGGGGAAAAGTCGATCAGCGACACTCCGTGCCGCGGAAAAGTCAACCCGACACTCCGCGCCGGGGAAAAGTAGATCAGCGACACTCTGTGCCGGGGAAAAGTCAACCCGACACTCCGCGCCGGGGAAAAGTCGATCAGCGACACTCCGTGCCGGGGAAAAGTCAACCCGACACTCCGCGCCGGGGAAAAGTCGATCAGCGAAAAGTCAATCAGCGACACTCCGCGTCGGGGAAAAGTCGATCAGCGACACTCCGTGTCGGGGAAAAGTCAACCAGCGACACTCCGCGCCGGGGAAAAGTCGATCAGCGACACTCCGTGCCGGCGAAAAGTCAACCAGCGACACTCCGCGCCGGGGAAAAGTCGATCAGCGACACTCCGTGCCAGGGAAAAGTCAACCCGACACTCCGCGCCGAGGAAAAGTCGATCAGCGGCACTCCGTGCCGGGGAAAAGTCAACCCGACACTCCGTGCCGGGGAAAAGCCGATCAGCGACACTCCGCGCCGGGGAAAAGTCGATCAGCGACACTCTGTGCCTGGGAAAAGTCAACCCGACACTCCGCGCCGGGGAAAAGTCGATCAGCGACACTCCGCGCCGGGGAAAAGTCAACCAGCGACACTCCGCGCCGGGGAAAATTCGATCAGTGACACTCCGTGCCGGGGAAAAGTCAACTAGCGACACTCCGCGCCAGGGAAAAGTCAACCCGACACTCCGCGCCGGGGAAAAGTCAATCAGCGACACTCCGTGCCGGGAAAAGTCAACCCGACACTCCGTGCCGGGGAAGAGTCGATCAGCGACACTCCGTGCTGGGGAAAAGTCAACCCGACACTCCGCGCCGGGGAAAAGTCGATCAGCGACATTCCGCGCCGGGGAAAAGTCAACCCGACACTCTGCATCGGGGACACGTCAACAAGCGACACTCTGCATCGGGGAAACGTCCAACATAGACACTCCGGGTCAGAGAAACGTCTACCACGGACACTCCGTCTCGGAGACGCGTCAAGCGCCGACCGTCCAAGTCACAAAAAGGGCAGAACCGACCGTCCATGTCGTAAAAAGGGCAGTGCATCCCAAAAAGTGGGAACCAAAACAAGTCGCCTCCACGCAAAAGAAGATCCATCAATTTCATGCACATGACCCACATATGCTGTGTGCATTTATTGATGGGGGGCAATTTGTTGGAGTAAAAATTTACACCCCAGTTGACCAAGTCAAAATCAAAGTCAACCCCAAGCCCAGGTCAAGCGCGCCCATGCCCAAGTCGAGCCCACGGCCAGCCTCCCCGTGCCAACAACAAAATCGTGTAATAAATAATTTTTATGTAATTGTTTATGTATGAATGTAAACAAAATGGGCATAAAGTCAATATTTTGTAAGCCCATGGCTTATGTGCAAAAATGAAATGGCACATGAGCCATGGGATGGCTAAAATGCCATTTTTGTAAAGCCCAAGGAGCTAAATGTAAATATGTAAGTCTATAAAAGGCAACATGATGATGAATAAAATAACACTTTTTCCATTCTCTCAAAAACCTAGGGTTTGTACATCTTTCCCTTTTCTGAAGGTTTCAAACCTTTTTTCTTTCTTTGAATTAAATCAAGAGTTTTACTCTTCCTTTTCCAAAACAAGATAAAAGGGGAACTTGGATCTGTCTTTAGATCCCAAAAAGGAGAGATTTTGAGATCCCACATCTCTTGATCTTCAAGATCCAGCTAACAGAGGAGGAGGAAGAAGAACCTCTTCCATTAAACCCAAAAACACACTTAGGAGTCCAACTCCACTCTGATTTCTCTTCCGAGAATCTTTTTAGGCTAAAAGCCTCTTTTCCTCGCCGGCGCTCAAGCGCAGAGCGCCCATGTGCCGACACGTAGCGCGCTCGCACAACAGCGCCCTGCGCTCGAGTGCAAAGTGCCCACGCGCCGACACGTGGCGCACTTGCGCTAAAGCGCACAGCGCTCTAGCACAAGTCGCCCCCATGCCGACATGCGGCGCGCTTGCGCTCAAGCGCACAGCGCTCTGGCGCAAGTCGACACGTGGCGCGCTTGCGCTCAAGCGCCCAGCGCTCTGGCGTAAGTCGCCCACGTGCCGACACGTGGCGCGCTTGCGCTACAGCGCCCTGCGCTCAAGCGCAGAGCGCCCACGTGGCACGCTAGCGCCTGAGCGCACAGTACCTGGACGCACATCGCCCGAGACGCTGGCCCCACGCATCCTTTGGATGCCTTTTCCCCCTCTTTCTTTTATATATATATATATATATATATATATATATACATACATATATACATATATATATACACATATGCATACATATGTGTGCACACACATACACCACGACATTGTCCCTGTTAGAAAAAAATTTCTAACGGGGCACTGCCCCGCACCCCGCAAAGGGGCTGCTAGCCCCCTTGACCCCCAGCCCGCTATCCGGGTAGCGGGACCCCCATAAAAACTCTGCGTGGCTCCCGATATATCCAAAACCCCCTTTCAAAATACAACACATGCACACCGCACATTGAGTTCGCATGACCAGTTTAACCCATTAATCGGAGGTTCCCTCGCCCCAAAGGCGAGGGGTAATTAACGGCAGCTTAGTCCGCGGCTGCCGGAGATTCGGATCCCCATAATCAATAAACCCCGGCCTACCCCAGGCAAGGGGAATCTGTAGTATGCCTGACAAGCGCGCGCGTATTCCCATCTTAATGGGGTGACGAAAAACACCCTACAATCCCAGTTCTCTACCTTTCTGTAGCCCATGTAACTGATTACATATGCGGGATTCTGATCCGGTATCTCATACCATGGACATAAAGAACACAGAGAAACAGTTCTCTGTAACGAACACACCCGAAGAAGATACATCAATCATGCACTTTCTTCGTTTGGGCGGCATGGGAATCCTGGTATTCCCCTATTACCTGCTCGGTCTTATAACAATTATAAGGTTGAGCGGGACCAACGTTCCCCAGATAAGTATAACAAGCGGGTTCGGTCAATACATCTATATTATTATCTTGATTAAGGTGTGACATGGTCGCTACCTGGAGAGAGAGATAAGAAAACACTCTGCATGCGCTCTTGCATGATTAGATTGGTTATATATTTTATCTAATCAGGATGGCTCCCACTATTTTTATCAAATCTTCCTTCAAACCCTAAAAGGAAAGACTGGCCGAGATTAATTACACCCTACAAGTTCGTCAATCTTTCAGCCAGGCCAGTGCCGGTACTTTGAGGGGGGTTCCCCGTGCTTTCGCACGGACCTAATTAAAATAAACCTCGTTTTCCCAGAGGCGTAACCCCGTTGACACCTTCTAGACACCTACTTGATCGGCTAATTGTAAAATGCAAAACTCTCCCAGGAGTAACAATAACTCGTAGTGGGTATCAGGATCCAACTATCTCATAGAAGGTATGCAATCTCATTACAAATTTTAACACTTGAAACTCCTGATAATGGTTTTTACCCCTAGTACTTATGACCTTAACTATGGTCAACATATCATAAGCACTAGTCAAGTTCTACCCGTCATTTTATGATTAATTAGGCCCACCCACATGACCCTCATCTATGGTCGACATAATCATATGACTGTCCTAACTAATCACATCATATATTGTATACACATCATATATTGTATAGGAAGACAACACTTAGCTACTGTATACTACGTCTTGACTATGGTCAACATACGCAGTACGAATACTAAGTACTCTACTTTCTAAAATGACGGAGGGTTGCGGATGGTTTTTATGAAAACCTTTAACGCTTTAAACTTGATATCGTTGCAGAATAAAATGGTTTTAAAAGGAGTGGCTTAAGCTCCGCTTTTTGAAACTTTACTTTTTTGTAAAAAATCGAGTGGGTTTCAAATCCAATTCTACAACATCTTTAGGTTTATTTTCTTTCATTAATCTCATTAATGAATGTCCCATCATTTAAGTTACCTAAGCATCACAGATAAATACAATGTACGCTTATGCTATCCGCATTCGCCACGAAGTCTCGTCGTGTACCGTTAGGTTAGGTAACTAACGGCAGAGCGGGGCAGGGCTAGTGCGGGTGAAAAACATAAGCAACGCCTATAATATATCATATATATTATATAATGTATCCATCTCAGAATATAAAGTGATCACATCACAGAATATCAGCAGCAGAAGACAACATATGAAATATTGGATATAGTAGGATTTCCGTGTTTTAAGTTAAGCCAGTATAAAACACGGATTCCACGGTCGTGACGAATAGCCAATCCTACATCCCAAGACCCCTACGAGAGTGGCAAGCAACCCTACTAATTCTAGAGTTAGGAGACTCGGACTCGACTCTTCGAGATGGCCTCCCACTGGACTCTAGAACCCGGTTATTTGTGCTCCCCTCCTTGGGTCTATCCTAATGTGGAAAAGTAAATAATATACATCAACGGTGACATCTTCCTCAACCTGGAAGTGCCCCAATAAAAGAATATTACATACAAGTTTTTACATGAATGAAAATGAAAAACTCTCATCTCACATAAAAAACACGGCTATTCAAACACGACGATCCAATATAACATATCACAGTAACACATAACATCGCATGTCATCAACGTAAGTAAATATGCGTATCCCAATTATCGTTGACATATAGCAACGAAACCGGCGATACACCACATATTACACTTACGGTCGCAGAAAAGAAAATGAAAACTACAACAGTTGGAATCCGCAACCACCTTAGACATCATAAACCCGAAATATCTCACATTCCGGATTTCATGCCTAACAATATGAATTCCTTAGACATCACATGCCTAACAATTATAAACCCCGCATTTTAGTCTCGATATTGAAAACACTTTCCAATAACAAGTCGGGCAATTCAACAAGATTCCCGACATCCTGATCGAATGCTCGTCGGAAACTTTAGTAGACGGCCATACCCTCGATGCCGTCGACGAAGTGCACTCAGGCGAAACACCGCGGCCGCGAGCACCCGGACGGATGCTTTTGGAAATGGAGTTCTCCTATAGTCACTTGGTCGGGGCTATGGGGCGTGGTTATCTAGTAAGGTTACCCGGCGAGTATCCGCGTACGCTACGTGATTGCGACGGACTTTTGACCACATCAAAATCCCGTGGCAACCGATCAAATGAGACTAAATTGCTAGATTTATAAAATTCAAATATTGTGGATTCCAAGTATTGTATCCCATCACAAATATCCGGACGACGTTAAAATTTTCAATCGATTAATCAAAGTCCCACAATTCTCCGAGAGCTCAACACTTTAGCACAGTTCAAAAATACCCAGAATCATGCCATAACACCTATGGACCAACCATAGAAGGGCAAGCCCAAGCCTCATTAATGGCACCGCGGAACTGCTGCAAACCCTGAGGTTCGAAAGTGGTTCCATGGTCATTATATCGAGTTAGGGTTTCATTCTTCTAGAGGGTCCACAGAATCGCTTGCATGATTTTCCGAATACCTTAAACTTGGAAAAATAGGTTTTTGACATTCGGTCGAACTTTTGAACTTCGCCTAGATAACATGTGAAAACCCGAAACCATATTAAACTATGAATATGAAACACTCCGAATTGCCTATACAGTAAGACCGCATCACATGAAATCTTAGAAAAAACAAGCAACACCCGAAACACCAGACCCCAGAGCCTGGAACACAGAAAAAATTTGAGGCCAAAAAAACCATAACTAGGCCGAGCTGGCCGGTTTTTCTCATGTTTTGGCTGGCCACTTTGCAAGAAAATGGGCACAAATTTCTTGTGTGTTCATGCCATATCTCATACAACATTCTGCACTTGTTTAAAAAAAATTCGAGGTCATTTAAAAATCGACAGAAACTAGGTTTCGATGTTTCAAGTTTCGGAGTAGTTTCGGTTTCATAATCTAACAAATATCATCTAATACTCTAGCCCGACTCTGATATCACTGTTGGGATTCCTTAGCATCCTACTGAGTTTTCACAGCAACTACCATGCCAATTTCAAATTTTCTAGAGTGCTAATGAAGCCTAACCTAGGATCTAGCTAGAGTGAATAGACAATATAAATGTCACGATCCGAAATATTAGCTCGTGACCAGCACTTAAATCACGCAACGTCTAAAGGCGTAATGTAATTCAAGTAAGTTGAAACCCAGAAATCTAAACCTTTTTAAGAAAATAAAAGAGGTGCAGTTTTGAAATAAAAGTATAATGAAATCAAGTTTTCTTAAATGCATAGGAAAGGAACATGAATAATGCAAGTGAACTTTTCTAGTTTGAAAACATGTTTTGTCTTTTGAAAAATTTGGGCAGCACCTCCTTTGTATTTTTTGATCCAAAACCACAATACATAATGAAATAAAAGGCATCCCCAAGCGGGAGCTAGCTCTTCGCCAATCGGCGGATACACAACCATGCAAAACATAAATATAAGTATATGACACCCAACAGCGAAATCAACACTAAAAAAATAAAGAATAAAGCGAGAAATCAACCCAAAAGGCGAACATAAAACCCATCGCTCAAGTCTCGCAAATACAAGTCTCACTAAGTCTCATTACTTATACAAATTCTAGTTTGATTTGATGGAGTTGACTAGATACAATATGAAATATAAATACAAGAGTGGGTACTATACGAATGTCCCACCTACCAAAGCAATCACCCGAAAGCAACTGTGTGCCAGCGATGCCGCTACCGATCTATGCGGTCAACCTGCAAGAACTGTGGCACAACGAGGGTGAGTTGCCAACTCGTGAGTAGAAAAACATCAACAAGTAGAAATCGAATAAACAACGACTCCTAGGTCATCTGTATCATAAAGGTAATACTATGATATTTAGGGTGACCGGATCTGTATATGTGCCAACACTAATATCAATGTCAAACAGCATGCGGGTATCATCCAACAATATAATCAATGTCTGTATGCATGTGGATCCCGTCCACGTGTCAACCAATGACACAACCATATCATGCATGTAAATATCATAAAAGCATATGCATGGAAGTATGAGGATATAAATCAACGTGTGTCCCTCGCGACACATCAAAATCATGGAACCTGGGTGTCCAGTATCGACATTCGAAAACATCATGAAACCCGTGTCCAGCATCGACATGTAAATCCTCATATCTCGGGCTCCGTCAGTCCGGATCGGCCCACGGGCTCCGTCAGTCCGGATCGGCCCATATCATCTCGCGACTCCGGTCGGTATCCTCCGGATATCCGCCGAGCCCAACCAATCACCGGTAGGTAGTGGTCCCTCTGCCAGGCTCACCGTCTACTGCACAGCAAATCCGTTCTCGCCCCGGGTACCATACCGGGTCCACCATGTACCCGCAATCGACCTCATCCAGCTCCTCGAATCGGGTTTCACATGTCACACGTCTCAGAACCGAGAAAACGCATGGTGGACGCACTGAAATATCATATATAGAGAAACCGAGGTTTTAAAACAGTACTTGCTTTCTTTTGAAATAGCCACGGTTCTCAATTCCAGAAATCTCATGAAAACAGTATATCTCAATGCGTAAAATCGTAAAGCATGATGTATGCGACATATAATAGAATGTGAGCATATACGTATATCATGCAACATAGAACAGTGATGTGATATATTAAGGGAAAACCGCTCTTTTAAATGATTCCAGTTTCATGATTTTGATGTGTCGCGAGGGACACACGTTGATTTATATCCTCATACTTTCATGCATATGCTTTTATGATAATTACGTGCATGATGTTGTTGTGACATTGGTTAACCCATGGACGAGATCCACATGCATACAGACATTGATTATATAGTTGGATGATATCCACATACTTATAGACTTCATGATATAGTTGACACTGATTTCATGTTGATTACATTGATCACACCTCATGTTTAGGATATGTTGTTACCTGAGGCACTGACACGAGCACTTGGTATTCACTTTTGTATAGATGTTTACCCTTGCCACCTTATCATACTTCAGACTTTATCATATTAAGGATATATATATTACTAATCGTTTTGACCTAGGATTGAGCCATACTTACGATTTCTGCTCTGTGATGTTTTCTACTCACGAGTTGGCAACTCACCCCCGTTGAGCTACAGTTTCTTGCAGGTTTTGCCGTACAGGTTTCTTTGCGGCTTTCTGGCACACTGCTCCTTTCCGGGTGATTGCTTTGGTAGGTGACTCACTTGTATCGTGACCACCCTTGTATTCTTTTTATTAATCAGTTGTATCTAGTAACTCCATCAACCAGACTTGTATATTTATTAGACTTAGAAGACCAGTGTATATTCTTTCGACCTTAGAGTCGCGTGTTGTATTATTATGGTTTTCTTGATGATTTGAGTTTCCTTTGAGTTTTGATCCTCGCCCTTCGGCGTTGTATATTATTTTGCTTGCGTGGCTGTGACCGTCAATTGACGAAGAGCTAGCTCCCGCTTGGGGATGCCCTTATTTTATATTATGCGTGTTGTACCCTTTTGGGGCCAGTATTTACAAAGAAAACTCTGCCGAAATTTTCAGAAAAGACTTGAGGTTTTAAAAATGCATACTTCGGCTTATGTTCTTAAAACCACTTGCTTTAAAACATGTTTTCTTCACTTCTTTCTTAAAATGGTTTAGATTTCTGGGATTTCTTGGCTTACTTGAATTAGATGGGGTCCTATAGACTTCATATGATTCAAGTGCCAGTCACGTGCCATTTAGGGTTGTGACACATACGATTCTTCAGTTTGGAAATAGGTATGGTTCGGATGACATGTCTACGTCGGCTATGTAGTCCTATAGTACCCTAAACGGCAATATCATCAAACATCATCCTCAAATCCCGTCATCACATATTATCCGTATCATATCACTTCTAACTATCCTTTTAGTTCCTAATATAGTTTCTCTAACTATCTTTTAACTTATCTATAGTTTTCTATTAAAGGTTTCCTTAACTGTATACTAGGAATCGGTTTCCATCAAAAACTTGTGGGGGTGCTATACGCCATCCACCCGACTTCCCTCGTGGATATAGATCTAATGATCTTGATCCTTGCTTTTCGAAGTCGATGACGCCACGCTCCGTCGCCTCGGAATCCACGCGAAGGTACCTACAATATCAACACAATCGCAAATCCTATTAAAATCGAGTTCGGAAAACCGATACGGCACGCTCATAGGTTAGAACCTATGGCCTACGTGTGCAAAAACAATCAACAACCCTTGTTGTTGATGTACAAACATCCAACAACCAAATACAAATCCAAATATCAACACTTATCATTCAAAACACGGAAAACGCGAAAACAGCAACATAGGAAAACCCTTCCCAGATTTCACTATAGGACAAACTAAGGGATTTTGTGCATTGGGTTGCTCTAGATATAGGATAACAATGCCACATACCAAAATCCACACCATACACCCACCACTTGGCCGCAATTTGCAGCCAAGTCGAATAAATCTGCGGCCACTTAGTGAGGGGAGGGTCTCGGGTCTCTAGGGTACACTCACAATCACCTGCTTACCTCACTGTCTTTGCTAAATTATTTTTAGTGCCCCCGGGTTACTCCAGATTCCATAATACTATCATAAACTGTCAATATTCGATGTCGGAAAAAATTCTAAATTCGTGTTTTGTTTTCAAATCCGGGTATTGGCCAGTAAAGTCGACATTAAGGTCTGTAGGCAGCCACTACCCAACACCAATTCCAAACAAGCCCTAATTCCTCTCTTGAAATTTCCAACATCACAAATCCATCACTAAACGAATTCTAAACTAAACTAAAATTCTAGGAATACATAACTAAACTAAATGGAAGGGATTATACCTCATGGTTACACCCAAGCAAAACCCTAGAAGTCCCAAGTCTTCAAAATCTAACCTTGCTTGGTCCATTGCGATGAGGGTGAGGAGATGATCATCTTTTGTGAAGGGGGTATGGGGTTTTGATGAAGATTGGAGATGGGTCATGAGGGTAAAATGAGGGGCTTGAGGATGAAGAAGGAGATGAAAGAAATGGTGGGGAAAAAGATATGGGGTAGCACTCTCCCTCTCTCTCTCTCTTTCTCACTCTCATTCTCTCTCCTAGCATGCTCACTCTCATCATTATGTCCCCTCTCTCTCTCTCTTCTCAATCATCATGACAACTTTTCCCTTTCATTTCTTTTCTCACCACAATAAAACCATAACATAAAACAACACAAATGAACATGTAACCAAATGAAACATGTCATGGTGCACTAACCAGGAAAACTGTATAAACACGGATTTGGCTTAATCGTGATTAGTAGTGCACTAATCGGGTTTTTATCCAAAAAGCATATAATAAATTTTTAAAAAGCCAAATCCTTTAAATATATTTTTAAATCAATAAATCATTTTAATTTCCATTTATTTCACAATTATCGGTACATATTTATACCCTTTTTCGAAAACCCCAATTTTGCAAATCGGGCAGTTTTCGGGAAATATATTATTTTAATATTAAATTCCAAAAATAATATTTTATATTTTCTCAAATGTTACAATCTTCCTCCTTAAATAAATTCGGTCCCCAAATTTAAATTTAAACCCCCAAAACCTAAAACATTTCAATAATCAACTCAACTCAACGGGGCTCCGAAATCATGGAAGATGCAGAAAAAACACAGCGCGTCAAGTGCGCATGAAAACGAGTACAAAACTCAAAAAAAACCGAACTCCGTCAAGCGTCACGCAAATCATCTGATTTGCACGCATATCCTCGAAGTTACAATAGAGATACAGATCTCGAAATCCACTACTGAAATCCAACATACACTAGTCAAATATTATAATATGTATATAGTACACATTTTTGGAAAATCTCTAAAAACAGAATGACACACATGCAAAATCCCTTCTAAATCGCCGTGTGATGCGTAACTCACGGTATAAGTGATGGACGCTCATTTGTAAAATAGTAAATATAGTTTCGTATATGTTTTGCTCAAATATACATTCCATCCTTTTTGAAATATCCCAAAAAGGTTTTTCTTTGTAAAAGTTCGCGTCGCTCGTAGACACGTAAGAAATAGCGAGACTATAGCTCCTTTTTTGAAAACCTCTGGTTAAACTTTTTAATGCATGCAAAGTACTCAGGTACTGTCTTCAGATCAGTCATGCTCGGCTACTACGTAATATAGTGCCCATCATGAAAACAAGGTGCTCAAGAGCAAAATCAGCCTCAAAAGGCGTATCCAACAATCACTTGCGTCTGGTGCGCACGGAAATCAAATGCAAATACAAGTGCTACGAATGTGCACAAAACCAAAACTAAGTGCAACGGGTGTGCACGAAAGCATCTGTCCAGTGCAACGGGTGTGCACGACAACAATATAAAGTGTATCCAGAGTGCACAAAAAATAAATACAGTGCACCCAGTGCACGAAAACTCATCAATAACTCAAATGCGTATAAAACAACACCGAGTATACCAAAGTGTATAAAAACACATCTCAAGTGCAATAACCATGCACAAAATGTAAATACCCAATAAGTGCAGCCATGGTGCACGAAATCAATATCAGGAAACTCATCATCAAAACTCAAATCCAAGCGATATAAGCGTGATACTCGGATCACAAACACAAATAGCAATAAATGACATGGAGGTACACCTCCTACAATGTCGAAAAATATCGGTGCGCCCAAAACTGGCAGAGCAAGAACATCTGCTTGCTTCCTGCTCACGGTCTGGCGTCCTCTGTCTTTGGGTCTTCATTTCTCTGTGGATTACCAATCTCACAATCCATCGGCTCATCGGCCTGGTCAGGTGTGCTAACGGGAACGATTCCGTTCTGGCACTTCTCTGGTCATCTCTTGGCCAATTAGTATGACCACTCGTAAAGCAGCACGTCACTGGAGTCGGCCTCTGGTCCTCTGAATACACGTCACACATCTGATCCTGGGTGCAAATCTTATCGCAGCAGTGTCCTGGAAGGAACCTGCTCAGGGTCTCTTCCGATCTCGCCTATGCCGAACAATACGGAGGCTGGTACTTTTGCATAATCTTTTCTCGTCTTCTGGACAACTGCGTTCTCCGCACAACATTTCCTCGAAATAGGGTCGTATCCCAATGCCTCTGTATACACATCAGATCTCTAATCTCGACAGGGAGTAACAACAGCTCGTCAGCATCTCTCACGAACCTCTATTCCCACTCGTCTGTATCATTGTCCACTTCGACGTCACGTCACGCTACCTGCGTACTGCAAATGTTCTCGGCTAAAGTCAAACCGGAGTCTCTCACACGGACTCGAAATCACGAACTCGGTATCCTCATCACTCTGTAGAAGATCTCTAGTCAAACACGTCCTCGAGAACTCGTCCTAACCATCAGAGGAAAACTCAGTACTCGTCCATTCTCGATCAACTCACAACGCATCTGGGTGAGGGCCTCTATCTGAAGTTGGTCAGCTTACCGGTCTCCTATCACATGATATTTGACCGACGTCAACTTTTCGATCGAGTCATCAAAGTCCCATAATTCCCCGAAAGCTCAACACCTGAGCACAGTCTAATAATATCCCGTACATGCCACAGTACCTATAGACCAGCCGTAGAAGGGCAAACCCAAGCCTCACTGATGTCACCGCTAAACTGCCGCAAACCCTAAGGTTCAAAAGCGGTTCCATGGTCATCATGTCGAGTTAGGGTTTCATTCTTCTAGAGGGTCCACAGAATCACTTGCATGTTCCTCCGAATACTTAAACTTGGGAAAATGGGTTTTCTGACATTCGTTCGAACTTTTAACTTCGCTTAGACGACACGTGAATACCCTTCGTCTCTCAACTCGAGGTAGTCTAGCTATCATCTGTCCCATTTCTGCCCGGAAGCTCCAGCGATCTCAGCTCGTAAGATCTGGAAGCGATATCCTATCAATCTCAGCAACAGCTGGGTCATCTGTCTGTACGGTAGACGACATCACAATCTCTGAGGTATGATGTACATCAACAGTCCTCTCGCAACTGGCAGCCTCTAACAATGGCCCGATCATCCAGTGTAAAACCAAACACTCGCCTCATCCGAGAGGTCACAACACAAAAACTAACTCGATACGTTCCCATGTCACCAGAAAACACAATGGTCAGTCCTCGTCCATGACGAGCTCACCCTGACCGCATCACTACCAGCAGCTCAATCTGCGCTCAACTATGGTGACAGGAATATCAAGCGTGTATCGATGGAAACAGATCAAGGGCATGAATGGAAACAACAGATCCAGAATGGATACATGATCATAAGAAAGAACAGCATCAATGAAAGTATGATCATGGGAACGAACAGAATCAAGGATCTCAAATGGATGTATAATCATGGGTACGAAAAGAATCACAGATCTCAAAATATGTACATCCTAAGGTTTCATAAATGGAGTATCGTATCGTAAATATGCCGCGGAACATATGTACGGTACGTCACTCTACTCAAGCTACCTACTCCATCAATCAGGATCAGCCTATGAAATGAAAGTTTGGGTCTAATACCCCCCTGTTCAAGTCTAAGTTCCGTAAGGTCAAGCATAGGTTCCGAAATACATACCCGCCCTGAACTCCGCATAGTCAAACATAGACTCGAACCAAGGTTAAACCTAGCGCTTTGATACCTACTTTGTCATTACCCGAAATATTAGCTCGTGACCAGCAATTAAATCACGCAACTTCTAAAGGCGTAACGTAATTCAAGTAAGCTGAAACCCAGAAACCTAAACCTTTTTAAGAAAATAAAAGAGGTGCAGTTTTGAAATAAAAGTATAATGAAATCAAGTTTTCTTAAATGCATAGGAAAGGAACATGAATAATGCAAGTGAACTTTTCTAGTTTGAAAACATGTTTCGTCTTTTGAAAAATTTGGGCAGCACCTCCTTTGTATTTTTTATCCAAAACCACAATACATAATTAAATAAAAGGCATTCCCAAGCGGGAGCTAGCTCTTCGCCAATCGGCGGATACACAACCACGCAAAGCATAAATATAAGTATACGACACCCAACGGTGAAGATCAACATCAAAAAAAATAAAGAATAAAGCGAGAAATCAACCCAAAAGGCGAACATAAAACCCATCGCTCAAGTCTCGCAACTGCAAGTCTCACTAAGTCTCATTACTTATACAAATTCTAGTTTGATTTGATGGAGTTGACTAGATACAATATGAAATATAAATACAAGAGTGTGTACGATACGAATGTCCCACCTACCAAAGCAATCACCCGAAAGCAACTGTGTGCCAGCGATGCCGCTAACGATCCATGCGGTCAACCTGCAAGAACTGTGGCATAACGGGGGTGAGTTGCCAACTCGTGCGTAGAAAAACATCAACAAGTAGAAATTGAATAAACAATGACTCCTAGGTCATCTGTATCATAAAGGTAATACTATGATATCTAGGGTGACCGGGTCCGTATATGTGCCAACACTAATATCAATGTCAAACAGCATGCGGGTATCATCCAACAATATAATCAATGTCTGTATGCATATGGATCCTGTCCACGTGTCAACCAATGACACAACCACATCATGCATGTAAATATCATAAAACCATATGCATGGAAGTATGAGGATATAAATCAACGTGTGTCCCTCGCGACATATCAAAATCATGGAACCTGGGTGTTCAGCATCGACACTCGAAAACATCATGAAACCCATGTCCAGCATCGACACGTAAATCCTCATATCTCGGGCTCCATCGGTCCGGATCGGCCCATGGGCTCCGTCAGTCCGGATTAGCCTATATCATCTCGCGACTCCGGTCGGTATCCTCCGGATATCCGCCGAGCCCAACCAATCACCAGTAGGTTGTGGTCTCTCTGCCAGGCTCACCGTCTACTGCACAGCAAATCCGTTCTCGCCCCGGGGTACCATATCGGGTCCACCATATATCCACAATCGGCCTCATCCAGCTCCTCGAATCGGGTTTCACATGTCACACGTCTCAGAACCGAGAAAACGCGTGGTGGACGCACTAAGATATCATATCAAGAGAAACCGGGTTTTTAAAACAGGTCTTGCTTTCTTTTGAAATAGCCACGATTCTCAAATCTAGAAATCTTATGAAAACAGCATATCTTAATGCGTAAAATCGTAAAGCATGATGTATGCGACATATAACCGAATGTGAGCATATCCGTATATCATGCAACATGGAACAGTGATGTGACATATTAAAGGAAAACCGCTCTTTTAAATGATTCCAGTTTTAAAAATATATCCCGCGGTTCCCAAATTCTCCAAGTCCAATGCAACATCGTATAAAGGTGCATATGCAACTATAGCAAGTAAATCGTGCAAGGAGTCATATCATGATGCAGCAAATCCTACTGTGTAGTGACATGGCAATTATCGATGATGAAGTATGTGAGACGGCAAATCTGTGTACGTGTAACATATGCATCATCGATAATGGTGTAAGTGTACTAGCACAGGTGCATATAATGCAATGAGAATAACACGAATGCAGCATAAGGTAAATCATATGCAAATGCTGATGGGTATACGTATCTAACATGACCGAGTCGGTGAATCTAACCATCGGCATATAGCCTCATGACATTATGTATGGAATAATCCATCGTACGGCATCCTCTAGTCAAGGGTATGGATCAATCATCGAACCCAACTCATCACGTACGGAAAATCATCGTACGGCAGCACTGAACCATTGGGGATCCTATCATCCTATATGACAATGAGGGGTACGGACCTAATGTCTCGTACGGCAATCACTCATGTTTCACGACATTCTATATATATCTATATACCTATGTCCCAGGTCACATCTATAACAATCTCGTATCAGGGGACCGGCAAGGTAACAATCATCTCAATCGACTCGCATCCGTATACCAACATATCATCATATCACATGTCAAAACGTATTCTCTTTTCATCGCATTTATATCTCACATAAGGTCAATTTTACATATACATTCTACCTTTACTATAAACATAAGTATCTAATCTAACATACACACCCGAACCATACAAACAATTTTTGAAAGATGCGAATCGTAATTTTGAAAGTAGGGGCTACGGTGTTTTTAAGGAAAAGATATCATTTGAAAATCCGTAACGTCCCTCAATGTATTTGTTTAAAAGATGCATACTATAACATTTCAGAAAAATAAAATATTATTTTTGGGAATTTTTATAATTAAATAATAAATATTATGAATATTTTAATGGTGCGGTATAATTAAATACATATAAATTGGGGAAAAATTGGAAAAATTATAGAAATTACTGAAATGAGAGGGCTTTATGTGATTTATGCAAATTATAAATTTTTATGATTTATTATATTCACTTTAATGCTAATCGCGATTAAATATCGCTAATCTTGCATTTATCCGGTTTTGTGCACATGACATGTACCATGTCACATTTTTCACACTTATTACATTTTCCTACATGGTTTTCTCTTCATTTTCATTCATGATTTTGGTTTTATGTGAGAAGAGAAAAGTAAAGGAAAAGAAAAGAAAAGAAAAGAAAAAGGATATTAGTAAAGAATTGGGTATGGGCATGAGAGAGAGAGGTGGGGGGTTAACTTTGACTTGGCCATTCCCTCTTCACTTCAACACCTTCATCATATCTATCCTCACTTCACCATGGCTGCCGCCCTCCTCCCTCCACCACCTCAAACCCTCACTTCTTCAAGAAAAATCCATCAAAATATCATCCCCACTTCACTAAAAACATGCACAAGCTCACAATAAGCACTTTGGACCAAGAAATGGTAGATTTTGAAGACTTGGGGCAGCTCAAGAAAATTCTTGAGTTACCAAATGAGGTAATTTCTGCACCATTAGAATAGTATTTCAATTCCTTAAGCATCCATACAAGTTTAGAATCGATATTGTGTAGTTTAGCGAACTTTGAAAATTCCAAGTTAAGCTTAGGGTTTTGATTTGAATCCAAAGGTGAAATTGTGGCTTAGTAATGACCTTAGACCCCTGTAGTGATTGCATAGTGGGCTAAACCATAGACTAGAACCCTGCGGCACGAAACCAGAAACCCCGATACCGTATTTTTCTGGAATTTGTGAAGGGAATTTGATATCTGCTAACATCCGGGGACACTAAGATTTATTTTGCAAACACTGTGAGTCATGCAGGAACCCAGGAATCTACCCTGAAGACCAGAGCCCAAACCCTTGCACCCAGGCCGCAGATTTAATCCCTCTGGCCGCAATTTGCAGCCAGGGTAGGGGAGAATTGATCCGTGTTTGGTCCAGGGCTTTATCTCCAGTAAATTAGACCCTCCATATATGCAAAATTGGCTAATTTCACTTAAGGTAAAATCTGGGACCATTTTCTTGAGTTGCTGCATTATTTTGCGACTTTGTTTTAATTAGGGATTTGGTATTTGATTTTGTGTTCCGTCGTCTGATGTTTGTA
Organism: Agapanthus africanus; assembly: GCA_030015575.1. Classification (NCBI taxonomy): domain Eukaryota; kingdom Viridiplantae; phylum Streptophyta; class Magnoliopsida; order Asparagales; family Amaryllidaceae; genus Agapanthus; species Agapanthus africanus. The sequence goes on from JASDDO010000006.1 coordinate 216,091,656, forward strand.
CGTCAGCGACGGGGGTTGTTTGGTGGTTTTGCAGGCGTAAGCTATAGGTTTTAACCTATGAGCGAAACGTGTGCCGTTTTGATTTTCTGACTTGATTTTAATACGCATTTGCGATTGTGTATTGGTTGTAGGTACCCCCACGTAGATTTCAAGACGGCGAGGATGAGCGTGGTGTCATCGACTCCAGCAAGCGAGGATCAAGGTGAGTAGATTATATCTACGGGGGAAGTCAGGCGGATGGCATATAGCACCCCCGCGGTTCGTAGTGTAATGTATGGTATATATTATATAGGTATATTTATACGTTATTGTGAGATTATGGTTATCTAGATAGACTTTGGGAGTCATGGATAATTTTAGTATAATTGGATGATTGTGTCGTTAGTTAGTTTAATCGTGAACCCTAGAATAAGGTTTACACCATCACGCACACCCATGCTTACTTTGTTTTACTTGTGCGTATTTGAGGATATGTATATATACACACACATAGGTATAGGACATGTATACACATATACGTATACCTATACATGGATGGTGAGGACTGTACATGGTACTTAGAGATGAGTCGATGAGATTATGCATGATGCCATGAGATTGGTGATATGTTTTGATTCGTATTATGAGATACGACATGAGATTATAGCGGGCCTTTAGGCGTGTGTTTCAATACACGCATATATATGCAGATGGTATCAGTTTATACTAGACCTAGATCAGTACCACCAGTTCATGAGATATGATGATAAAGATACCAGACAATTGATGAGAAAATATGATATTCGACCCGTACCCAGATTGGGATGCCGTACGATGGATTCACCATACGAGCTTTATATTGATGATAGATCCGCACTCTTGACTCGAGAATGTCATGTTGTATATTGTATCGTATGTGATACTGTTGAGGCGGGATCACCGACTATTATATTTATATGTATCGACTCAGATTTAGGTGGTTTCCGTACCTTTTCGATTAGCCTGTTAGTTTAGTCATGTAGTTTACTTATAGATTTAGACTAGACTCGAGTCATACCTATTCCAAAACTAATGAATCGTGAGTATTTTAAAGACAGGCCAAGGGATTCTACGGATATTTCAAAGGACGTATCTTTTCTTAAAAACACCGTAGCCCTTATTTCTTTTTCTAAACACCACGATTCGTGTTATTTCAAATGGAAAAACTATATGACTCATATATATTAATGTAGGTTCTTCACTGTTGCGTTTATTATTCATTTTCTGCATATTCTTGTTATTTGCATCCCATTGCATGCTTAACTGTGTTTCATTGTTATATTGAAACCCATGCTGTCAGGACACCAGCATCATTACCGATGATGCGTATGCTCTACGTACACCTGCTTGCCGGCTCACACACATCATCATCGATACTTGCCATGTCACTACACAGTAGGATTGCTGCATCATGATATGACTCTTTGCTCAATTTACTTGCTATAGTTACATATGCACCTTTTTACGATACTGCATTTGACTTTAGAAAGGTTGGGAACCGCAAGATATATTTTAAAAACTGAATTCATTTGAAAGAGCGGTTTTTCCCTTGATATGTGCATATCACTGATTCCATGTTGCACGATATACAAATATGTTTACAGTTCTGTTATATGTCGCATACATCATGCTTTATGATTATATGCATCGAGATATGCCGTTTTCATGAGATTTCTGGATTTGAGGATCGTGGTAGTTTCATGAAATTATGCATTATTTGAAAAACCCGGTTTCTCTTGATATGATATTTCAGCAACCACCATGAGTTTTATCGGTTCTAATATATATACCCCATGCGAGGAGGCGTCATGGGCCGTGTGCGGGTATATGGTGGGGCCCGGAGGTACCCCAGAGCAAGAAAGGTATTTCGATGGACCACGCCGATGAGCCTGACAGGGGAACCATACCTACCGGTGATAGTATTTGGGCTCGGCGGATATCCGGAGGATACCGACCGGAGTCGAGAGATGATATGGGCCAATCCGGACTGACGGAGCCCGAGAGCCGATCCGGACTGACGGGGCCCGAGATATGAGGATTTACGTGTCGATGCTGGACACGGGTTTCATGATGTTTTCGAGTGTCGATGCTGGACACTCAGGTTCCATGATTTTGATGTGTCGCGAGAGACGCACGTTGATTTATATCTTCATACTTTCATGCATATGCTTTTATGATATTTGCGTGCATGATGTTGTTGTGACATTGGTTGACCCGTAGACGAGATCCACATGCATACAGGCATTGATTACATAGTTGGATGATATCCACATACTTATAGACTTCATGATATAGTTGACACTGATTTTATGTTGATTACATTGATCACACCTCATGTTTAGGATATGTTGTTACCTGAGGCACTGACATGAGCACTTGGTATTCACTTTTGTATAGATGTTTACCCTTGCCACATTATCATGCTTCAGACTTTATCTATATATTACTGATCGTTTTGAACTAGGATTGAGTCATACTTACGATTTCTGCTCTGTGATGTTTTCTACTCATGAGTTGGCAACTCACCCCCGTTGTGCCACAGTTTCTTGCGGGTTTTGCCGCACAGGTTTCTTTGCGGCTTTCTGGCACACTGCTCCTTTCCGGGTGATTGCTTTGGTAGGTGGACTCACTTGTATCATGACTACCCTTGTATTCTTTTTTTAATCAGTTGTATCTAATAACTCCATCAACCAGACTTGTATATTTATTAGACTTAGAAGACCAGTGTATATTCTTTCGACCTTAGAGTCGCGTGTTGTATTATTATGGTTTTCTTGATGATTTAAGTTTCCTTTGAGTTTTGATCCTCGCCCTTCGGCGTTGTATATTATATTGCTTGCGTGGTTGTGAACGTCAATTGACGAAGAGCTAGCTCCCGCTTGGGGATGCCCTTATTTCATATTATGCGTGTTGTACCCTTTTAGGGCCAGTATTTACAAAGGAAACTCTGCCAAAATTTTCAGAAAAGACTTGAGATTTTTAAAAATGCATACTTCGACTTATGTTCTTAAAACCACTTGCTTTAAAACATGTTTTCTTCACTTCTTTCTTAAAATGGTTTAGATTTCTGGGATTTCTTGGCTTACTTGAATTAGATGGGATCCTATAGACTTCATATGATTCAAGTGCCAGTCACGTGCCATTTAGGGTCGTGACACATACGATTCTTCAGTTTGGAAATAGGTATAGTTCGGATGACACATCTACGTCGGCTATCTAGTCCTATAGTACCCTAAACGCCAATATCATCAAGCATCATCCTCAAATCCCGTCATCATATATTAGCCGTATCATATCACTTCTAACTATCCTTTTAGTTTCTAATATAGTTTTTCTAACTATCTTTTAACTCTATCTATAGTTTTCTATTAAAGGTTTCCTTAACCATATACTTGGAATCGGTTTCCATCAAAAACTTGCGGGGGTGCTATACGCCATCCACCCGACTTCCCCCGTGGATATAGATCCACTCACCTTGATCCTTGCTTTTTGAAGTCGATGACGCCATGCTCCGTCACCTCGGAATCCATGCCTAGGTATCTACAATATCAACACAATCGCAAATCCTATTAAAATCGAGTTCGGAAAACCGATACGGCACACGGCACGCTCATAGGTTAGAACCTATGGCCTACGTGTGCAAAAACAATCAACAACTCTTGTTGTTGATGTACAAACATCCAACAACCAAATACAAATCCAAATATCAACACTTATCATTCAAAATACGGAAAACGCGAAAACAACAACATAGGAAAACCCTTCCCAGATTTCACTATAGGACAAACTAAGGGATTTTGCACATTGGGTTGCTCTAGATATAGGAAAACAATGCCACATACCAAAATCCACACCATACACCAACCACTTGGCCGCAATTTGCGGCCAAGTCGAATAAATCTGCGGCCACTTAGTGAGGGGAGGGTCTCGAGTCTCTAGGGTACACTCACAATCACCTGCTTACCTCACTGTCTTTGCTAAATTATTTTTAGTGCCCCCGGGTTACTCCAGATTCCATAATACTATCACAAACTATCAATATTCAATGTCGGAAAAAATTCTAAATTTGTGTTTTGTTTTCCAATCCGGGTATTGGCCAGTACAGTCGACACTAAGGTCTGTAGGCATTCACTACCCAACACCAATTCCAAACAAGCCCTAATTCCTCTCTTGAAATTTCCAACATCACAAATCCATCACTAAACGAATTCTAAACTAAACTAAAATGCTAGGAATACATAACTAAACTAAATAGAAGGGATTATACCTCATGGTTACACCCAAGCAAAACCCTAGAAGTCTCAAGTCTTCACATTGCTTGGTCCATTACGATGAGGGTGAGGAGGTGGTCATCTTTTGTGAAGGGGGTATGGGGTTTTGATGAAAAATTGGAGATGGGTCATGGGGTAGAATGAAGGGCTTGAGGATGAATAAGGAGATGAAAGAAATGGTGGGAGGAAAGATATGGGGCAGCACTCTCCTTCTCTCTCTATCTCTCTTTCTCACTCTCATTCTCTCTACTAGCATGCTCACTCTCATCATTATGTCCCCTCTCTCTCTTCTCAATCATCATGACACATTTTCCCTTTTATTTCTTTTCTCACCATAATAAAACCATAACATAAAACAACACAAATGAACATGTAACCAAATGAAACATATCATGGTGCACTAACCATGAAAACTATAGAAACACGGATTTTGCTTAATCGCGATTAGCAGTGCACTAATCGGGTTTTTATCCAAACAGTATATAATAAATTTTTAAAAAGCCAAATCCTTTAAATATATTTTTAAATGAATAAATCTTTTTAATTTCCATTTATTTCACAATTATCGGTACATATTTATACCCTTTTTTCGAAAACCCCAATTTCGCAAATCGGGTAGTTTTCCGGAAATATACTATTTTAATATTAAATTCCAAAAATAATATTTTATATTTTCTGAAATGTTACAATAAAGCATGTAATCAAACATTATAAGTAGTGAACAAGGAATACAATCTTTGTAGACCGGTCCTTCACTTCTAAAGCTCCGTGTAGAAGTCCTTTCGCTGCAAGTAGAGATCTCCCAAACTCTAGTATGGGTTCCTTTGGAGAAGCCAAAGAAAGGGACCTAGCTCTGAGACGCGGAGTTCTTGATCGGCTATTAAAGACATGAACAACCTTGCTCGAAGTCTTCGAGGCCGAAGATGATCTACGTCGAGGAGACTCAAAACCAAGCTACCTCTTCACTAGGTGATGAATTTTATGAAGAGAACACCCTCAACTAAATGGCTAATAGTAGAGGATGGTGAAGTAGGAAATGGGCTCACTTTAGATTTATTTTTCTCACAATATTTCATCACTTTCTCAAGATCAATAGAGCTAGAATCAAATGAAGAAGAAGATAATCAAGTGATGAAGAGAATGAGAGTTAGGTTAGAAATACAACCATGGGTTAGTATATGTCATGGCTAACCCTTGTAGAGAATAAACCATTGCTAATTGATTAAGGTTAGGTTAATAAATATTTTAGATAAAACAAAAGAAGTGGACTTTGTCAAAGATGCTTCAAGCTTCTCCAAGCTTCCAAGCATGACAAATTTCCACTAATTTTGAATTAATAAGATAAATAAAACCTAATCATTATCATATAGCATGGTATGATTCTCATACACCCAAGTTGCATGTATAACCTAGCATGTCACAATATTATATATCACATATATAATTTGTGAACAAAAAAGAACAATACAATAAACATATATCACATATATGTTAAATATATAATAAGTGAGAAAAATAAATACTTGAGTGAGCATATATTAGTTAATGTAATTTAATATATCAAATATATAATTATACATTAAATTATTAAATCAACACTTGATTTAATAATCCAGCTATATCACATATAACCGACTAATATAATATGTATCATTTTATCGAATCAACACTTGATCCGATAGCCCGGCTATATCACATATAACCGGCCGATATCTCATATCGCGAGAATAGAATACGGTATCATATACACGTATTAATCTCGGTCCCGCACATATCACATATGTGCTCCTACTCCGTTTCGCCTGAGCCAGGAAACCTCTGTGTAGGACTCTAAAGACTCGTCAATACGCCGGCAGCAGGTGATGATCATATCAAACACCCACAAGCCGCAAGAAGCCTGCTAAACGTAATGGCCATCCGGGTATTGAGCGATCATAAGATCAACAAGCAAGCCTGCTCATACTCCTGCGAATCCAATCAGTAATACTACCGTACAGTCCGGTCTGTTCGTTAGATATGTCGCATATCTCGCCTAGGGGTGGTAAACGTCAAACCCCAGTAGCTTGATAAGTCATGCCGATGTAAGGTCCATAACGGGTCGAGAAACTACTGATAATACTTACCAGTAAATCCCATCTACCCTGGCCAGGGATTTCAGTTATGGCCAATCGAGCATAGCGCAACATCTACCCCCAATACCGGGAGAGACGAATCCCCTCCTATCGCTCATTGCCTCCATGTGACTCGGGACTGTACCCAAAAACCACCTGTTTGCACGACTCGGTAGAGCCGTGGTAGGGTGGAAATCAAAAAACAGTGGGAGACACACAAGACTCTATGACGATCTCGGGTCGACAGACTAACCTGTACCAGTGTCACCAGAGAACTGCTATCTGACGTGAGGTATAATACCATCTAGGAGTTCTCGGCGAGTCCGTTCAGTGTACCCAGTCTCCATTGAGCATCCGTATACGATCTCTGATTTCAAACACCAATGGATATGGGATCATCCATCGCCCATCATATGGGTCGAGAAGCGTATACGCTAGTCTACTCTGGAATATCGATGCCCCGTCTCGATACTCCCATGACTAGGAACAATTGAAGGATGAACTCATGGACTGTCCAGGCCCCACTAGTATGATCTGCATCATAATCCTAGTAGTCAAGTATACATCCTAAGGACTTTATCAACATGTAACATAGAGACAGTAAGTGTACATGTTAAGATAAAGAGCAACCAGATAGCGTACTATCATGTCGAGCAAGAAAGTCATCCCTATATATGTCCCAGCATCCACTATAATATACATCTCATTTACAATAATGGCCTCTAGGGCATACATACAACTAACAATCATAACGCTAGTAGTCAAGCAAAGATCCTAATGGCTTTATCAACATATATAATCGATATGAAATAACAAGTAAAACATATCACATGTTAAGATGTAGGCAAATCAAATAGCATACTATCATATTAAGCAAGATTGTCCTTTATATACATATCCCTAGCATCTTATACAATGAAGGATGTTAGAGCATACATATCCAACAACAATGATATAGGTGAAAGTGATAATGATGAAGCTGATGAAGATCATCAAGGGCAGGATAGCGTGGATTATGCCGCTGGATTGAATGAAGTAACATTGATTGATGACATGGATGTGAATAATGATTTTGTCGAACTAGAAGATCTCGGCCTCGATCCGTTGGAAGATGATAGTTGGGCAGAGTTAGCTGTGGCAGAAGTAAATGTTGAGCCTTATTTGGAAGCGAGTGTAGCAAGTGAAGATTGAGTAACCGTTGGAGATATGTTTCCGGAAAAAAGGAGATCTTATATATAAACTGAAGTCATGGGCTATTGAAAAAAATGTTACATTTAAAACCGAAGAGTCAAATATGACGTATTATATCGTGATATGTACGAAAGCTCCTGAATGTTAGTGGAGATTGCATGCATGTTGTTCCAAAAGAGCCAAAACTTAGAAAGTCACGAAATACAACCGGGAACACACGTCAATTCGATTATGTTAAAAGATCACAGGAATTGCACTTCATCATACATTTGCTCACTTATCATGCTAATTATCCGTACAGATGTGGTGATGACTCCTCGAGAGATATGGCTATACGTAAGTGGAGAGCATAAAATTCAGATTTCGTATGTGAGGCATGTGATGCTCGTAAAAAGGCTTTATGCAAGATATTTAAGGATTGAGAAAACTCATACAACTCGCTAGTCTCTTTTATGGAAGCCATGAAAGCATCAAATCCAGGGTCCATATACCAATTAAAAACCACAGAAATAGATGTCAATGGCTGTGTCGGGTTTCAAAGAATTTTTTGGTGTTTTGCTCCTTGCGCGGCTGGTTTTACACACTATCAGCCGGTATTGTACGTGGTTGGGACGTATCTGTATGGTAAGTACAGAGGTTGCATGTTAATTGCTATAGGTGTTGATGCTAATAACGGTATATTTCCGTTGAAATTTTCTATTATCGAGAGTGAAAATACATAATCTTGGTCAAGGTTTTCTCGTCAACTCAAAACTATCCCATCTATTAATGATAAAACAGATTTATGCATCATATCTCATAGACATCTTAAAATACTAGCTGTTGTGAGAGTTGTATTTCCGATGACACTACATAGGTTTTACTTGCGGCACTTCAGACAGAATTTTGATAGAAAATTTAAAAATTTAGATCTACATAAGCTTATGTATAAAATCGATGAAGCGTCTGATCCTAATATTCATGACATGTACATGGCGAAAATTGGAGAGATGGGTCAAGCAGCGAAAGCATGATTAGATGAGTATTCAGCACGCATGTGGACACAAGCACGTGATAATAGATGTAGGCATCTACTAATGACCACTAATATATTTTAAAGTTTCAACGGGGTCCTTAAGGGTGTTAGAGACTTACCGATACAGGGGTTGATTATTCGAACCTTTTTCAGAGTGAATACTTACTTTGAGCAAAGAAGGGAAAATTCTTTGGCGATGGAGACTCCATTCACCGCGTATTATGAAGATTAATTTCGGAAAAGAGAGTGCATATCACAATACTACAGATCTGAAAGGTTTGATGCAGCGGAGTTTCAAGTTACGAGGAGCAATGGGAATCAATATACCGTTGATTTTAGAGAGAAAGGGCTCTCTTCATGCATATGCGGTGTTTTTCAGCAATAACATTTACCGTATGCCCACGCAATTGCAGCTGCGAGCAGCATGCATAATTCTTATTACAATTTTGCTTCACGTTACTATACGGTTTCCAGTTATCAAGACACATAAAATCCAAAATTTCATCCTATACTAGACAATCGCTATTGGCATTGTTATACTTAGAACAGACAAACACTGATGGTATTACCACCGAACAAAAATATAGGACCTGGAAGACCTAATGTGCGTCGAGATCGAATGACAATGAATGTTAATCCTCGCCAAAGACATGGCAGATTTAGCTTATGTGAACAATCAGGTCATTATAGGACCAGATGTCCAGGACAGTCATCAGGGGCGGGACCTTCGAGATCGTAAAGAAGAAGCAACGGAAGGAAAATCGATTATCATTTGTAAGGAAAGTTGTACAATTTTAATTTTAGTATGATATTTTTGTATTATTCGTTGGAAACTAATTTACTGTAAACTACTGTTAAAATTGCAATATATAAATTGTGTTGCGAATAATAACACTTGAATTTGCTCGTTTTCAACTGAAATAGTTTCTGCGGCATACTGATTTTCTACTACAGTGCTACAAATTTGTACTACGGCACATACATCAATTAAATATTATATAATAACATTAAAAAAAGTAGATGCTATATAGTCTGTGGTGTTGGATTGAATGCAGTTCTGATAAGGATAAAAGAGCGTGTTCCTACATGGGCCTGTTTCCTCACTCGAGCTTCCATGGCATAATATAATACCCTCTTCAACAGGTGTTGTGGGTTTAAATTGGCAATGAGATGAACTTTAAGTATTAAGAAATTGTGTTAGTAACCGCTTAGAAACTTCGAGTCATTCCACCCCCTTATCTTTCACCCTTTAATAATCGCTTAGAAACTTTACTGCAACTGCAGTTGTATTCTTCGTATTTTCTCTAATTCTTCCATGAGAAGATAGAACTTGAAGCTCAAACTTATTTGTTTTGCTTTCTTGTATGTTGTTACTGAAGTGTTCTTCATTCATATTTATAGTATGATCCAAATATTGGATTCCTTCTATAGAAAAAGTAACAACCCTTATCTATTGATCTTATCTCCACGTTAATAAACAGTAACAACCTTTATCTGTCAATTTTATCCAATATTTGTGTGTATTGATGAGAATTGGTATGTCAGAATATTTTTTGCACGAGGGCGGGTTCCGCCTTCTCTGGCATACACGGAAGTGCGTGTTCTTAGAACCCTTATTTACTCCCATAAATCAGATACTCCGGGCCCACATAAATTAGAAATTGTTTTTTTGAATTATTTTTTTTATTTAAGAACAATGTTTTTTTAATTTTTAATTTTTTTTTTATTTTTTAAAGGTGGGTTCCGGGAACACATGTAACGCCTTAGATTTCGATTTGTGTAAGATTGGAAGGTAATGCGGGTTTTTGGTAAAAAGTTTTCCAATTTGAGTTCCTCATATTTTATAACATTTAATTAATAATTTATTACTATTTGTTATGTCATGCACACACTTGTGCATGTTTATGTGAGGGTATGTTTGTGTAATCTAGTTTAGTGACCATGACAACTTAACCCTAATCTAATCCTTGTTTATCCTTAACCTAAACCTCTTGATATTTGTTTGTGAGAGAGAGATATTTTCATTTGGGTTTTTGTTTGGTGAAGAGGTGGCATGTGAGTCATGCTTGCATTAATTGGAGAGTTAATGCAAGGTGCACTCACCTTAATCTCACCTCACCCTATCTCTTTATCATTCTCTCTCACTCTATCTCTTTCTCATATTTCTTCATCCCCTTCTTCCCTCAACTGAACACTTGGCCATTCCTTCACAAATCTTCACTAATCCATCACAAACTTCACAAAATCTCACAAAAATCACATCTTTTGCCTTGTTTTACCTCTTCGATGCCTTGGAGCTTGGAAAGTTAGGATCTTTGAGCTTGTGGGAGTAGGTAATGATCTCTATCTGTTTTTTAGGTTGTTATAGTATTGTGTAGTTTTGTAGTTTTAGTTTTGAACGTTTAAAGTTAAGTTTCGTGCAAATATCGTATTTTTAGCGTCGTTTGTGATATCTGTGATCTGCTGTGACCCCGAGAGTATACTAGAAAACCAAACATTGTAGTTGTGTTGTACCTGAGACCGTAAGCCTTCACCTGAAACACGAACCCCTGGGCTCAGACCTTGGCCGACGACTTTCCATTGAAATCCGGCGACCTCGGTTTTTGTGTGGGGTTTTGGGTTGGGTTTTTCAGGGTAGCTGTATGCTTTGGTTTAAGTGTGTTTGGTGCTGTTTGATTTTTGGGTTTTCTCTATATACAAAATCTGAGATCACATAGCTAGTTTCTTGTGTGACGATTACGTGTGTTACGTTATACGACACGGTTCATGCACTTTGTGTGGTTTTACTCTTGGATTGGTTTCATAGTGTCGCTACGCACGTTAGCCACAATACGAACACTTAAGAGTATGTTTTGAGTTGGTGCGTCGATCAAACGTAGTTTGTACGTGTTATTGGTCGTTTGCTAATATACATACTTGTTATATTGTTTTATGTTTTAGGTTAGCAAGCGGGGACTTTGGACGCTGTGAAGAAAGGGAAACAGGTGGTTGGCTTTACTTAGCCAGAAGCGTTGGTGAGTAGATTTAACATCTACAGGAGAATCGCCCGCATGGCGTTATGGGTCTGGGATAGAGATGATATGATATTAGTCGCATATTTTATTACATGTATAAAGTTTGCGCATACACCTCATTGCATATTTACTTGTTGTGTTTGGACATGTACCCTTAGGACACTGCACTATTATTGACAGCTCATGTTGCACGAGCACTGATTGTATGCCACACACACCGTCAATAATTGCCATGACATGCATAACACACATACATATATGATATTGTTTGGTTAGGGACATTGTGACATTGATTCATATTCCTTTATACATATGACATATAGCATACCTGTATACCTACATACATACACATATGCCTTGACATGCTTACATGCTAGTTACCCATATACCTATATGGTATTGTATCATTAGTGATAGGTACATACACATATGAGACATAGCTACATGTACATCTTGCATACATACTTACACTTATACCTAGAGAGTATTACATCATTACTGATAGGTAGATACATACACCTTACTATACCTACATGTTTACACATATATCTGGCTATAGCTACATGTTCACCTTTATTTGATATTATATAGACTTGGAGAAATTAGGAACCGCATGATACATATATTAATTTGTTGTAGTTAAATAACGGCTTTTCCTTTATATACTCACATTTCAGTTTTATGTTGCATATATTATATTCATGGATTTTCATATTGAGATATGGATTTTTCATGATATTTTCTGGATTTGAGGACCGTGGTAGTTTCATGAAATTATGCATTATTTAAAAACCCTGGTTTCTCTTGATATGATATTTCAGCAGCCACCAGGAGATTTATCGGTTCTGATATATATACCCCATGCGAGGAGGCGTCGTGGGCCATGTGCGGGTACATGGTGGGGCCCGTAGGTACCCCGGGGCAAGAAAGATATTTCGATGGACCACGCCGATGAGCCTGACGGAACCATACCTACCGGTGACAGTACATATGCCTTGGTGGTTATCGTGGAGATACCGACCGGAGTCATGTACGTATGAATACGTTGAAAGGCGAGGGTCGAAGCTGGGCACTCGGGTTTTCGAGATAGCGTATGATACGTACCTATCAGGTGATCAGGGGGCCAGTCGTGGTGACAGCACCTGATAGATCAGTATTTATGTGTCGATGCTTAACACTTGGTTTCATGATATTTTTACTCCTAAGTATATATAACAGTGGAATGGGACGCTGTTATATATGCATATATATATATATATATATATATATATATTAGTGGAATGGGACGCTAATATATATGTATACGTATCAAATTTATATACATCATCATAATGATTCATGCAAATATACTTATTCAGGATATATGAGATTCACTTGATATTGGATAAAGAATATATGAGATTCACTTGATATTGGATACAGGATATATGAGATTTACTTGATATTGGACACTCAGGATATATGAGATTTACTTGATATTGGACACTCAGGATATATGAGACTTACATGATATGAGAGCCAATTTGAGGGCTGATTTGAGGAAATTGGGATTTGGATTGTCTTGATGGACTTTGGTCCTGTCACGAGGTCAGGATTCCGTGAGGATGACATGTTTTATCTCATACTCCGCATTTACTTTATATGCATTGCTTCATGTATTAGTAGTACCTGATAGAGTACATTTCATGACTGTTGCATATACATATTGTCATATTATTGCTTCATGTATTAGTTGTACCTGATAGAGTACCTTTCATGACTGTTGCACACTTATGACCATTTATTGTTATTAGCTTGCATATGTTAGATTCGCGTTGTACGTGCATACTTGCGATTACCTGCATATGTTATTTACTATTCACGAGTTGGCAACTCACCCCCGTTGTGCCACAGTGTTTTGCAGGTTGTTCCTCAGAGTAGTCAGAGGCAGGGCTTTTCATCTATCATATCATCTTTTGCAGCGGATACCGCTACGACTGACTGTGTACAATTTTGCTATAGGTGGGTTTTGCGGTTATCCGATGTTGCTCATTGTATATCTTTGTACCATGTACTCTCCATCTACTACTTTCATGTATGACTTAGAGACTTGATGTGAGAACGATTTTGTATATTATTTTGTGACTTGGGGGTCTTTTATGCAGTTTTATTTATATCGTCTTTTATTTCTTCACTACGGCGTCGTATATCTGTTGTGGTGGTTGTTTTCCGCCTTTGGGCGTGTATTTGCTCCGGTTTGGGAATGTTTTACTTATATTTTTTGTTGTACCCATTTTTTAGGGCCGGTTTTTACAAAGGAGGTGCTGCAAAATTTTAAAGGAAATAAAGTTGGGCTTTAATGAATTTGGTTTGAGATTTCAAAAGTTTTAAAATTTCTATTATCACTTACTACTTTTTGATGGTTTAGATTGCTGGGTTTTCAGCTTACTTAAATTGCGTTACGCATGTAGACGTTGCGTAGTTTAAGGGCCGTCACGTGCCAATTTCGGGTCGTGACAAAGTTAGTATCAGAGCGCTAGGTTTTACCTTTCGGAGTGTAGGATGACCTTGGTATGATGTAGTAGGTAGCTTAAGCAGAGTAACATAGTGTGTGTATGTCCGCAGCATACTTATGATACGGTACTCCGCCTAAAGTGACCTAAATACTAATTGCTTGAAATTCCTTCCTTGATGATACTTATCCTTGTGATTCGATTTCCGTGTTTTTATCGAATCTTATTTCCATTTATATCCTTTTCCGCCGATGATTATGGGGACTTAGAGAGGTGCATCGAGGGCCGGGATCAGAGTTGACTCGTTTGGGACGAGAATTGACCAGGATGGTACGCTCGCTGTACAGGAGCAGATGGTTCCGCCTTCGATAGATCGTATCCCTAGGCTTGAGGCAGAAATGCAGGACTGTTCCCCTCCGAAAGACGCGGCGGAGACGCGACAAACGTCTTGCCTATATTTCGGGGCAGATGCTAATTGGTGCTATCCGTCCACCTCTCCGAAGATGCCAAGTTGATTTATGGCACCGTGCATCAAAGGTTTAAACGGATACGGCCGATATAGTAGACTTCGTCAGATTCCCTCTCGTTTGAGGGGTTTTTTTATTGTGGGGACGCTCTTCCCTGCAGGCGCAAGCCCCTGCAGTTAATTACGCTACCGTATCGTGGTAACAACTTTCTCCTTCTCCAGATGGTCACTTCGTGTCGTAGGTGTTTGTTTTGTTTATGGTTGCCCGTGGATTGTATACGGAGACTAATTTATGTTGTCTTCCGTAGGACGTGGATTAGTCCAAATCCGTATCTTCTTAGATTTGGGTTTGGGGGTTTGGTTTAAGGATACGTTAGTCTCATTTGAGACTAAGATCAACTTAAACGTTTGTTAAGGATACGTTGGTCTAATTTAAACTAAGATCAACTTAATAGGATCATTTAGATCCGACAAGAGAGCGTTTGGGCTCTATTGTTTAGTTTAGGGACATTGCGGACGATTAGTTTAAGGACATTACGGTCCATTGTTAGTTTAAGGACATCTCGGTCCAGGTTAAGGACATCACGGTCCATGGGTTTAAGGACCCCACAGTCCGATGTTAGTTTTAAGACATCACGGTCGAGGTTAAGGACATCATAGTCCATGGGTTTAGGGACCCCACAGTCCATTGTTAGTTTTAAGACATCACGGTCGAGGTTAAGGACATCATAGTCCGTGGGTTTAAGGACCCCACAGTCCGATATTAGTTTTAAGACATCACGGTCGAGATTAAGGACATCATAGTCCATAGGTTTAGGGACCCTACAGTCCATTGTTAGTTTTAAGACATCACGGTCGAGGTTAAGGACATCATAGTCCATGGGTTTAAGGACCCCACAGTCCGATGTTAGTTTTAAGACATCACGGTCGAGGTTAAGGACATCATAGTCCGTGGGTTTAAGGACCCCACGGTCCGTAGAAATGTGTGGTCGTCGGGACCCGTCACCTCTTTGAAGACGTTGAAGGATTACAACGACCAATATCAGAGGAGTAACGAGATGTACCCTCGAACCGATGTGAGTTGGTTGAAAGAGCAGATGTGCTCAATTCGAGATAAGTTGAGGACTTATGGCCAGAATTGGGCTAAGTCCAATCAAAAAAAAATGTTTAACATTTTATTTTTTGTTCTGGCTATTAAGCCTTTGTTTGGGCTCGGCCCTTTTAATAATACTAGGCATTGGGCTCTGACATCTTTTGTTTTCATCAGAACAAATTGTGCTCTGACAATGCGCCACGTGGCGCGCCAGGCGCTTTGCGCCAGCTAAAGAGCGCGTTGCGCTTCTGTCAGGTAGAGCACACGAAGAGAACACGTGTCGCGCTTAGCGCTAAGCGCTAGTTCATTTAGCGCATTGCGCTTTTTAATTTATGAGCGCTCTGCGCTAGTCTGTTGGCGCGTCAGTGAGTGACACGTGGCGCACTTGGCGCTGAGCGCCAGCTTATGAGTGCAGTGCGCTGTTTTAAAAGCGCAAAGCGCAAGTGGTGTCTATGGTTGACACGTGGTATGTTTTGGCGCTGAGCGCCGATCCAAGGAGCGCAAGAGCGCAGTTCATGAGTGCAAGGCACTTTTCAATAGCGCACAACGCATCTGATCAATTTTAAAATTAAAGAACAAATTTTATGTTCTTCTTAAAAAAGGCTTTGCCTCAAGATTCAAGAACAAAAGTTCTTGTTTTTTATAAAAGGGCTCTGCCTTTATAGATCAAAGATCTGTGAATGAAGTAAAATACTTCTTTTAATTTTTTATGATTAGATCTTTTGATCTTTTTCTTTTTGTCAAAAAACCTTGGTCTTTTTTCAGATCTATGATCTTTTTAGAAGATGGTTCTTCTTTTTATGAGATGGTTTCATCTCTGTTATTCAAGAACATGGTTTTTTACCTTGAAGATGAAGAAAAATCTTCTTTTTTTTCTAAGAGCTTGCTCTTCTGTTTCTTAAAGTTTGCAGAGGGTTTTTCTCTCTCTCTCTTTTTAATCCTTTCTTTTTTTTGATACTTGAAGTCTAGGGGCCTTTATATAGGGCCAATTGATTTGTTAAATCGGTTTAAAAAGATTTTTCTCTGATTGATTTGGGAATATTTCCCACCGTTGGATCTTTGATCCTAAGGCTTCTGTTTTACAGAAGATAATATTCTTGTTTCAATAAGATTGAAAAATCTTTCCATAACAAAATTTTAGTTCTGATTAATTAATAATTTATTAATAGTAGATCTTTTGATCTAACGGTGGGGGATTTTTAATTCCAGCGCCGGCGCACCTTGCGCTAGCGCACCTACGTTCGACACGTGGCGCGCCCGCAGATCGCAGCGCAACTAAACTAGCGCACCCGTGTTTGACACGTGGCGCGCAGCGCAGAGCGCAGCGCAACTGCGCTAGCGCACCCGTGTTTGACACGTGGCCCGCAGCGCTGGATCTGAAGCGTTGCTTCAACTTTTTAAATTTTGAATTTTAAAACAGAGCTTTGCTCTGATTGGGGGTGCGCCGCCTCCGCCGCCTAGGGCGCAGCGCTCCTGTCGCTAGCCCATCTGCATTTGACAAGTGGCGCGCAGTGCGCAGAATCTGAAGCGTTGCTTCAATTTTTGAATTTTGAAATTCAAAACAGAGTATTGCTCTGATTGGGGGAAACAAGGACTTGCGCCAGACGATGAAGTCGTTGGTTGAGGCCAGTCGAGCGCAGTGACAGGAGGTTGCCACCCCTGTTACCCGGTTGTTCCTTGCGTTCAGCATATAATATAGTGTTACGTATACAGCACCAGTGGATGCAACCATAGTTGACGAGGCACGTCTTCCAGAGACTTTGGGAGTTCCGGAACAGAGGAGGACTCGTGCAGGTGTACCAGCCCAGAGACAGAGGTTCACTCGCTGGGATGGGTTTCGTGCACGTCGCGAGAGTAGCAGAGGTTTGGGACGAGGACAGTCACTCAGCTCTCATCCCCAGGAAGGTCAGCAGCCATCGTATGGATGTTTTTGATGCGGGAGCCTTCAACACTTTGTCAGACATTGTTCCTTAGCACTGCGTCAGACTCGTGTTCAGATAGGTCGTGGTCGCGGAGGTTTCGCTCAGAGGGGAGAGTTCAGACAGTTGCGGGTATGGGGCAGACACGAGAGTTTACTTCTACTCATCGGGACGCGCGGGCATCCAATGCAGAGTTTTCAGGTATTCTTAATTCGTGTGTTCTTCTGATGCACTTTTTTGTTTCACACTTTGTGTCGTGGTTGGGCCGAGGGTCGTGTTAGCTAGATCAGCCGTTTGTTGTGTTTGTAAGTCTACGCTAGCGCCCCGGCCGTCTACAGACGCCAAATGCGGAACAAAAACTTTTTAACTGGCGCTATCGTATACTTTAACCCGGATCTTCCATTATTGCTAAACTAACAAACTGTAAAGAGTGTAGAAAGGTTATACCGAACGATCCGAGTCCTTCGTTCTTCAACTATCATCCCACGCTCCGTTGCGGCTGCTTCGATCTCGTCGATCTCCGATCTCCTCGTCGAGGTGGCACCACATGATCGGTTCTTTAAACGGGCTCCCGCCTCTGACTCGAGGCAACTCGATCGTCAAGTTTGCTAAAAGAGACGACCAAGAATGATGTAGAGAATGAGTAGATGACTTTGTCTCACTTCGTCCAAGTCCGTGGACGATCGGTTAATGAAGTTGCCGAGGGAATTGGGTGATGGAATGAAATGAACTGTAAAATTCCATGCACCCCAAATTCTATCATATCTTTTCAACAAATGAATCAAGTAAGTAAATGAGAGAGGGGAGGGGCCTTTCTTATAAAGAGAAGGAGGAGGGTGAGTGTAGGAGTAAGAGAGTAACCTTAAGCATAAAATATCATATGTGAACACATAATAATATCTTAAGGAAAACAAGAAAGGTTTGAAATCAAAGCATGAGTCATTATTGCATTAATGACACCATTAACGCACCAATGACTCACAAGCCTCATCATCACTTCTAGAAGCTTCTAGAATGATGACTCACCCTAACAGAAGAAAAGATAAACCCGTCTTTAACCGAATGTTAAAAGACGGCTGATAGAAAACTGGAAACTGGCAACTTCCAAAAGTGATCCTGAAACGACTTTCAGGAAAACCCCGAAACTGTATAAATATACCCGCATTTGTATTACGACCGAATACAAATGCAACTGAGACAAAGATATTATACATACTCAATATAATACTCGGATCCGGCTTAAACCAAAGCCGACCAGTATCATCTGCCCGAAAACTGACACGTGCGTAAACGCACGTGCATTTTCCGAACCCTGCCATAAAACCATACGGCCTCTACAACGTTTCGCCCGAACTTGGGAAACTGTCTGTGGGGGACTCTAATGACTCGTCGGTACCCTGGCAGTGGGTTTAACCACAAACCGTCAGCGGCACTAGCTATGCGTAACGGTTGCCCATGGACTGACCTCAAGGGTGGCCGAGGAGCGAACTCAAGGGAGACCGATGAGCGAACTCCTCCGAAAACCCTACTGAGCCTAACAGTGACAATGTATATACAGTCCGGTCCGTTCGTCAATGAGTATCGCATATCCGCCTAGGGGGCTAGTAACGTCAGACCCCCAAGAGCAGTATAAGTCGTGTCGGAGTGAAGCCCAATAACACCCTGAGATACTACTGGAGTACCTACCAGTAAATCTCCTGCCACGGCCGTGGGCTTTGTGTAATGGCTCTCCTAGACACTGCACGATCTCGCCCCCAATACCGGGAGAGACGAATCCCCTGCCGATCCGCTCACGTGCCTCCATATGGCTCGGGACTGTACCCAAAAGCTACCTGTTTGCACGACTCCTTTGAGCCGTGGTAGGGTAGAAATCAAAGCACAGTGGGAACTCACACGAGACAAATGACGACCTCAGGTCGATGAACTAACCTGTACACATGTCACCAGGGAACTGCTATCTGACGGTAGATATAATACTAACTAGCAGATTCCCGGCGAGTCCTGTCCGGTGTACTCATAACCCAATAAGCCCCTGTATACATCTTAGGTGATCCAACTGACACCAGTGGCTTGTGAGACCGGCCACCGCCCCTCGTCGGGGTCTCGACTGTACACACTAGTCTACTCCGGAGTATCGATGCCCTGTCTCGAAACTCCCACGACTAGGGACCACAATTAAGGATATGCATATAAACTACCCAACTCTCACGTATATGATCGCCATCATACTGTTGGTAGTAAAGCAAGATCCTAAGGGCTCTATCAAAGTGTAACATGCAATCAGTCACCTGAACATGTACACGACTGATAAAGGCAAACCAGATAGCATACTATCATCTCAAGTAAGACTGTCCTACCGGGATAGGTCCTCCGCAATCATTGCAATCACGTACCTGCGATCCAATAATTGACTATGAGGGCACTATCTCCAACAATCTCCCACTTGCACTCAAGGCTAATATTGCGATGTCGACTACTCACAGCCCGTGTGAAACCGAACATCCAACTCCTCTACTAATCAGTTTCACAAAGCCCGTTTGTAAAACTATTGTGATCGAGAAATAGCCTCAGTGAGTGGATCCGCCTAGAAGTTTCTTTCTATATCTCTCTTAATCTCAAGTTCGCGGAGAAAGCCATCTCCCGAATTGAGTAGTACCTGTCTTAGAATATGTCTGGATATCTGATGGGACCTTAGTTCATAAATGAACTCCATATCCAAACTTCTTAGACTGTATGGATCACTGAACCTAATCAGTATCCGGCACCATGCCACCCACAGTATCCTCTGGAACCACCTGTCCATAATACTGTCCCTCGTCAGAGGGAAAACTAAAACTCTGACAATCACTCTGTCATCTATGTCACCTTTGAAGCCTGGAATGATAACCGTCTCCCGAAAGAGGCTGCCGTTATCAAATCCTTAGAACATGTACTAATGTTCTAAAACTGCTTCCTTATGTTTCTCCAGGATTGGATTAATACAAACTTATTGCATCTAGTGCAAAACCAACATTTGGTGTGGTACTTGACATCTCATGATTGACTCAATTGCCTAAGCAAGTGATCTGCCAATCATGCACATCCCTCTCCCCTTTAGTCTGTAAGACACCTTTAGAGAGGGTGACTCCATCACCTGCAGGTACACCACCATGCTAGGAGTCAACTATTCCAAAAACCATTAGAATATCTGTCAAAGTACCCACATTGGGAAACTACCCAAATCCAGATCTAAAACCATAGATCCAGAAACCAGAATGTCTAATATTATATCCATGTCCTGTCTGGAGAAACAACTGTGTGACGACCATAGTACAACCGATCGTAGTATAGGAATTTTACTTCCCACTCTGTGTATGTCATCCAGATACCATGACATCACACCCTACTACCTTCTTAACTGATCCATCCCCTATTCTGATTGAAGTCAAACCCATGACTGTCACATCAAAATTAGATGATCTATCTCCGCTATAACTGCTCAAGTCTATAAATAGATATAAGTATCTTGCCCACTAAACTTCCGTTGCTCCCACTGACTACGACAACCCTCCTACCGGGTCTCATAACCTGGAACAACAATAGTGTCAAGTCTGGGTAGATAAGAACCTCCCTGTCACCGTCCTTGAGCCTACCGAAGTATCTCTCGGGTGTCTGAGGTTACCTACCATATCTGCTTAGTGGCTATTGGAATGTCAAACTTGATTGAATGTATAGGTCCTATTAAATTTTCCGTAATCGTTCGCGGTTCTGGAATCACTTCCAGTTCTACCATACTCCCACTACTGTTTTCTGAAAAAGATCCATTTTTACTAAAACTGTGGCGAGTCAAGAACAATATCACTATTGATCTTCCAAATGGTAGAATATCAACCCTCGTCATAGCCAGGGTCAACCCACAAACAGCCATTACAGAAACGTGCCCTGAGTTATCCAGTGTCTGGTTTTAAGCATAACCTGGACAACTCCCCGTACCTTAATTTCTTTTAAGTTACGATCCATTCTATATCCAATACAGAAACTTTGGCACTTATTTAATCGGAACCATATTCAAATCATGCAGCTGTCTCCAGTGCATATCAACTTAATGGAAAGAGGCTAATCAGCATTACTCAACTTAGGAATCCATCCAATTATGAGTAACCTGAAAGAGAAACACGTTTCTCAAAACTATCACTATCATCTGAATACCAATCACAAGAATCTATATCTTCGATCTCTTTGAAGAATCCCGATACTTGTGATACCTAGTTCTCTACTTTATTCTTATACCCACAACTTCTCAAAACTTAGACCTTGTATTTCTACGAAACACTTGTCTAAATACTAGAGAAGTTATAAGTAAACAGAACAAAGTACGAGGACCTACCCCTTTGTCCTGAAGGACACTTGGACAACATACAATACTCTGTATAAGTCCGCTGAGTTAAACAACTCAAAACCTGTCCGTCGTAGGTAGAAAACTGTACCCTGGCGATTTCCTCAAATATCACCAATTACAACGAATTCCGATATAATGAGGATGATCACCTAATTCCCAATATCTTACTCCCACTCATCATCTGTAAAACCATACAGATATGAGAATGAAACCTGGTAAATACATACCCTTGGAGTAAGTGTCTAATCGGGAAAACAGTTTTTCTCTTAACAATGCACTGAAACATGAAAATGTTTCGTAGGGGTATCTTGGTATTCATAGTAATGCATCTTCCATAATCCAATTCATGACTTCAACCGTATATTTTATTGCCGTCTCTCCAAATCCCCTTAGTTGTCTTTAGTCATTACCTTCTGCACACCATCGTTAGGCTAAATGGTTTTCTTCCTTCCCTACCGTTCGGCACCAGCCTATGGTTTGGAAGAAGACTATCCAGTAAGCATAATAGGTGTACCCTCCTAAACCAAGGAGTACTCGCAACTGAGAGAAGGTGATGATAAAAGACAACTGAATAATACCTTATTCTTTTAAAGGTGAAATAGGAGTGGCGATGAAGTACGCGGTTTTGGTCGTGAATGATATCAGTCGCAATTTACTTTGCCCTCTTTCTAATCCCTTTATCTTGTCTTTACATATTACCTTCTGCACACCCTACTTAGGCTAATTGGTTTTCTTCATTCCCTACCTTTCGGCACCAGCCTATGGTTTGGAATAAGACTATCCAATAAGCGTAATAGGTGTACTCTCCTAAACCAAGGAGCTCTCGCAACCTGAGAGAAGGTGATAATAAAAGACAACTGAATAAACCAATTCTATTTCTCCTGAACCTGGATCCATCCTCGAAGAAGTCCCTTCGAGTTCGTATATAACCATACGATGGCTCTATCCAATGGAAGTGGATATCCGTAGTAATACGGGTGTTCTGAGAAATTCAAAGGGTAAAAGAAGGAGTGGCAATGACTTATGCAACTCGGACAATCCAAAAGCCAGTATTTTAAGAAGGTTCGGTCAACCTGGTCACTGAGTCATAGTCTAGGGTCGGTCAAAGGTCGCTGCCAAAGAGAGAGAGAGAAAAGAAACACTCTGCGTGCACTCTAACCTAGATCAGAATGGTCATCACTTTATCTAATCCGGAAACCTCCCACTGTCCTGTCAAATTCTCCTCCAAACCTAAAGAAGAATCAATCGGGATCACCCGAAGAGTAAACCAACTCATCAGTGGGAATCGGGATCCAACTCTCATCGCATGTTAACGTGATGGAATGCATCCACGTTATTCATACTCCAGAAGGTATGCGCATACTTGGCAAGTTTCAGTTTCTTTAGAAACTCCCGATATCATTTTCTTGCCCCATGCTCTTATGACCTTGGCGAAAGTCAACAAATCATAAGTCACATGTCAAGTTCTGCCCGTCATTATCTTGTTAATTTGAATCCACCCGTACATACCCTTGACGAAAGCCAACAAGGTAATACGACTGTCCCAAACCAACTCATCTATCTATGCAACAAATGAATACCCAGCAGCTACCAAACACTATGCCTTGACGAAAGCCAAGAAACATAGCTTGAATACTACTGACCATCCATAAGAAACGACGGAGGGCTACGACTGGTTTTTGGCGAAAAACCTTTAACGTAGTGAACTTGATATCGCTGAAGGAACCTGATAGCTTTTTATAAAATATAGTGGCGAAAACCTTTTGCTAAAGAGGTCATTCCCGGTAAAGGGATCTCGGCTCTTTCCTCGTGGAATGAGGTGCAGGATATTCCACTGAATACCGCTATGCAAAGCAACTTGTAATCGACTATAGTGAAGTTATTGCTCTGACGCAAATTTCTGTCCAAGGGGTCTTTCCCGGTGAAGGGATATCAGCCCTTGCCTCGTCGAATGAGGTGCTGGATATTCACACCGAATACCGCTATGCATAACAAAAAAAACGTCTTTGCAATAACACTTTTTAAAATTGTTCCAACAACTCAAACAGGTTTGTTATACTTTGCATTGATCAGAATCAACGCAGTCCCATCATTCAATCACACCAGAAAAGAACGAAAAATAAAATGTACGTATATGCCATCCGCATTCGTCACTGGGTCCCGTCATCACTCGTTAGGTTACTTAACTAACGACAGAGCGGGGGCTGGACTAGCGCGGGTGTAAAACATATACAACATCTAATAGTATATAAACCAATATACATAATCGCTCCAGGCGTGATAATATGCAACATTACAGAAAAGTAATAAGCATCACAGAACAATACAGATATCTGGGATCCCCGAGTTTCACAGAGCCGCTGCTGAAACTCGACGTTCCCCTGTCGTGTGGATAGCCTGTGCAATGAAGCCTAGACCCCTACGGGTGCGGCAAGTTACCCGCCAAAACCTGAAGCGAGGTAGTCCCCACAGCATAGTGAATGGAACACCCGGCACTTCATGGAATCCGGTAAATTGAGCACCCCTCCTTGGGTCAACCTGTACCCCCTACGAGTGCGGCGAATAGTCTGCCAATTCTGAAGTGGGGCCCCTCTGCCTCTCAAAGCCATGAGATGCGGACCCGTTGCTTTCCCGAACCCGGCTATCCGTGCACTCCGTCGCGGGGCAAAACCTAGTACAGTAATGAAAAATAGTACAATAGGTACATCGACCGCAACCTGGTCGTGCCCCAAAAAGAATATTATACAACAGGCAGTGACGGCTGTCCACAAGTTGGACGCTCGCCCCGCAATATCAAATGTACAAATAAACTCAAACTGTACTACCATTGTACACTGCTATCCACCACGACAAATCCGCAACATCACAGCACAACACAGAACATCAACGCGAATGTCATGTTCGCAAACCCGTCTAAAAGAACTATAGCAATCAGACGCGGTTTACCGATCAAATGACATTCCCGGTCGGAGATATAATGTAAGCACTGTAAACTAACGTGTTTAAATTTCGATCGACCAAATATCAAAAAGTGGGCCCCACGACTTACTGGTGAACAGTAACAAAACCTGGGCCAAAACGATATTTACCAAAAACCCCAAAATCCAACAGAGAACATACAGAAAAAATTTGGTGCAGTGATCTACTAGAACGGCTGCGGATGCGCGGCCAAACCATGGGTTTGGCCGCTAATCCGCGGCGATCTGGTGAGATCAATTGCTCAAATTTTGTCCGTACCCTTAAAAAACCCTGCACGGATTTTTAAGACATCCAGAAATGAATTTTGAAGCCATTTAAAATTAACAGAAACTGTCGGGCTTGAATTTTGGATTTTTCGATTTCCGGTCGGATCGATATTTTAAACGCGTTAGCACAAGTTAGTATAGCAAAATGGTGAGGCTCTGATACCACTGTAAGTCTACGCTAGCGCCCCGGCCGTCTACAGACGCCAAATGCGGAACAAAAACTTTTTAACTGGCGCTATCGTATACTTTAACCCGGATCTTCCATTATTGCTAAACTAACAAACTGTAAAGAGTGTAGAAAGGTTATACCGAACGATCCGAGTCCTTCGTTCTTCAACTATCATCCCACGCTCCGTTGCGGCTGCTCTGATCTCGTCGATCTCCGATCTCCTTGTCGAGGTGGCACCACATGATCGGTTCTTTAAACGGGCTCCCGCCTCTGACTCGAGGCAACTCGATCGTCAAGTTTGCTAAAAGAGACGACCAAGAATGATGTAGAGAATGAGTAGATGACTTTGCCTCACTTCGTCCAAGTCCGTGGACGATCGGTTAATGAAGTTGCCGAGGGAATTGGGTGATGGAATGAAATGAACTGTAAAATTCCATGCACCCCAAATTCTATCATATCTTTTCAACAAATGAATCAAGTAAGTAAATGAGAGAGGGGAGGGGCCTTTCTTATAAAGAGAAGGAGGAGGGTGAGTGTAGGAGTAAGAGAGTAACCTTAAGCATAAAATATCATATGTGAACACATAATAATATCTTAAGGAAAACAAGAAAGGTTTGAAATCAAAGCATGAGTCATTATTGCATTAATGACACCATTAATGCACCAATGACTCACAAGCCTCATCATCACTTCTAGAAGCTTCTAGAATGATGACTCACCCTAACAGAAGAAAAGATAAACCCGTCTTTAACCGAATGTTAAAAGACGGCTGATAGAAAACTGGAAACTGGCAACTTCCAAAAGTGATCCTGAAACGACTTTCAGGAAAACCCCGAAACTGTATAAATATACCCGCATTTGTATTACGACCGAATACAAATGCAACTGAGACAAAGATATTATACATACTCAATATAATACTCGGATCCGGCTTAAACCAAAGCCGACCAGTATCATCTGCCCGAAAACTGACACGTGCGTAAACGCACGTGCATTTTCCGAACCCTGCCATAAAACCATACGGCCTCTACAACATTTCGTCCGAACTTGGGAAACTGTCTGTGGGGGACTCTAATGACTCGTCAGTACCCTGGCAGTGGGTTTAACCACAAACCGTCAGTGGCACTAGCTATGCGTAACGGCTGCCCATGGACTGACCTCAAGGGTGGCCGAGGAGCGAACTCAAGGGAGACCGATGAGCGAACTCCTCCGAAAACCCTACTGAGCCTAACAGTGACAATGTATATACAGTCCGGTCCGTTCGTCAATGAGTATCGCATATCCGCCTAGGGGGCTAGTAACGTCAGACCCCCAAGAGCAGTATAAGTCGTGTCGGAGTGAAGCCCAATAACACCCTGAGATACTACTGGAGTACCTACCACTAAATCTCCCGCCACGGCCGTGGGCTTTGTGTAATGGCTCTCCTAGACACTGCACGATCTCGCCCCCAATACCGGGAGAGACGAATCCCCTGCCGATCCGCTCACGTGCCTCCATATGGCTCGGGACTGTACCCAAAAGCTACCTGTTTGCACGACTCCTTTGAGCCGTGGTAGGGTAGAAATCAAAGCACAGTGGGAACTCACACGAGACAAATGACGACCTCAGGTCGATGAACTAACCTGTACACATGTCACCAGGGAACTTCTATCTGATGGTAGATATAATACTAACTAGCAGATTCCCGGCGAGTCCTGTCCGGTGTACTCATAACCCAATGAGCACCTGTATACATCTTAGGTGATCCAACTGACACCAGTGGCTTGTGAGACCGGCCACCGCCCCTCGTCGGGGTCTCGACTGTACACACTAGTCTACTCCGGAGTATCGATGCCCTGTCTCGAAACTCCCACGACTAGGGACCACAATTAAGGATATGCATATAAACTACCCAACTCTCACGTATATGATCGCCATCATACTGTTGGTAGTAAAGCAAGATCCTAAGGGCTCTATCAAAGTGTAACATGCAATCAGTCACCTGAACATGTACACGACTGATAAAGGCAAACCAGATAGCATACTATCATCTCGAGTAAGACTGTCCTACCGGGATAGGTCCTCCGCAATCATTGCAATCACGTACCTGCGATCCAATAATTGACTATGAGGGCACTATCTCCAACAGTGTTAACTTCTATCAGCGATTCTTTTGTTGCGCGACACGTATTTCGGTTGTATACCAATCGGATAGGAGATAGAGATTCGTCCGTCGTTCTGATCCTTCTAGAGATGTTGGATTTGACGTTCTTCTAGGCATGGACTGGTTAGCTACGTGCTAGGCGTCTGTGGACTGCCGCGAGGAAACAGTCAGGTTTTGTTTTCCCGGCAAGTCAGTTCTTATTGTGCAGGGGGACAGTGGTGCTACCTCTCACAGCTTGAATTCAGCCTTTTCGCTAGTCGGCTTTTGAGGAGAGGATGTCAAGGATTCTTGGCTTCCATTCATGATACCGGAGCCCTAGTAGGTTTGTTGGACCGGGTTCCTATCGTGCAGGAGTTTCCGACGTTGTTCCAGACGAGCCGGCGGAGCTTAGGGAGCTTAAGGATCAGCTGCAGAGTTGCTTGGAGGGGGGCTTATGCGTCTGAGTGTTTCTCTTTGGGGAGCTCCTATTCTGTTCGTCAGGAGAAGGACGGCAGTTTGAGGTTGTGTATTGATGGATCGTCAATTGAACCGGGTTACGGTGCGGATAGGTATCCTTTACCTCGCATTGACGATTTCTTCGATCAGCTCCAGAGTGTGAGACATTTTCTAAGTTTGTTTGGGATCAGGTCATCATTGTTGCGGGTTCGGAGTGATGACATTCCGAAGACTGCTTTTGTGCGTGCTACGGGCTTTATGAGTTTTGGTGGTGTCGTTGGACTCACCAATGCCCTAGCAGCATTCGTGGATATGATGAACCAGGTTTCTTCAGGCCGTTTCTCGACCAGTTGATTGTTGTGTCATTGATGACATTCTGGTCTATTTCAATAGTGGTGAGGAACGTGAGCAGCACTTGAGGATTTGTTTTGCAGACATTGGGAGAGCACCAGCTGTTTGCTAAATTATCGGAGTGTTCCTTCAGGCTTGATTGCGTTGACTCCTAGGTCTTGTAGTTACGGGAGACGGTTTTTGTATGGACCCGAGAAAGATCGAGGTCGTACAGCTTTGGCCCAGACTTGTGTACGGGATAGAGGTCCGCATATTTTTAGGCTTAGCAGGTTTTTACCGCCGTTTCGTACAGGATTGCTTGTGTATCGCTGCACCGTTGACTGGACTGACCGGAAAGGAGGTTCCTTTTCTTTGGACTGAGGCATGCGTGCGGAGTTTTCGGCAGTTGAAGACTCGGTTGACAACTGCACCAGTTCTTTTTTTGCTTTCTGGTTCGAGCGACTTTGTTGTTTAACTGTGATGTTTCGCAAGTGGGGCTCGATTTTGCGTTGATGTGGCATTATAGAGTTATCGCTTTTGCTTCCCGACAGTTGGAAGAAGTACGAGCAGGATATCCCACTCATGATCTGTAGATGGCCATGGTGGTCGTATGTTGGAGATTTGGAGACTACTTGTGTGGAGAGTCATGTCAGATTTTCACGGACCACCAGAGCTTAATGTACATCTTCCTGCAGCGGGTTTTGATTGTTAAGACGGCGCCGTTGGATGGAGCTTGTGAATGATTGTGTTTGTGAGATCCTCGTTACCCGTGGCAAGGCGATTGTGGTAGCTGATGCTGGAGTCGTAGGCCCGTGGTTAGCTTGTCCTAGTTGTGCGCGGTTTTGAGACAGTCTTCTGCAGATTTACAGTTCTTGTGCAATCGTTGAGTACAGCTTAAGTTCGCCTCTAATGAGGGGACAGCTTGCTCATGTCCGCGCCCGTCCATTTTTCCTTAATCGTTTTCGCGAGGCACAGCCCGCCGATACTCGTTTGTCAGAGATTCTTGAGCATACTCGGCTGGGTAAAGATTTTGGAGTCCTTGATTTGTGACCAGGGTGTGCTACGTTTAGGGACGTGTTTGTGTGTACCTGTTACTGATGGGTAGAAACGCAAAATCCTAGAGCAGGCACATCAGTCAGCTTTCTGTGTTCATTCAAGTTCCACCAATTTGTGATGTAACTTGTGAGATAGTTACGGGTGGGCAGGGATGAAGAGTGAAGTTTCGGATTTCGTTTCAAGGTGTCTGTTTTGTTGTGAGCTAAGGTTGAGCATTTGAGACCGACTGGAGAGTTGCAACCTTTAACCGTTCCGGGGTGGGAATGGGAGCAGATCTCCATGAATTTTCTTGTGGTGTCTACCCAGTCTAGACAGGGTGTGACTCCATTTGGGTGTTTGTTGTCCGGTTATACTTAGTTTGCTCAGTTGTTCTTCGGTAAGTTTGTGCGTTGCGCGGAGTTCCTTCATGTGTTGTATCCAATAGAGGTACCCTGTTCGCTTGCCGTCTTTGGCAGAAGCTTCAGGAAGCCTTGGGTACTGGTTGAGTTTTAGCTCCGCTTTTCCATTCACAGGACGAGGGTTTGTGAGAGCGGGCTATACAGATTCTAGAGGATATACTTGTGCGTGCGTACTAATTGTTGTTGGCAGTTGGGATCGTCACTTGCCATTGTTAGGGTTCTCCTTAGATAGCTGTTATCAGGAGACATTCCAATTGGCAACCTTTAGGCTTGTTTTTAGGTGGTGTCGATCGCCAGTCTGTTTTTCTGACTCTGGATGAGTAGGATTTTTGGACCCCAGCTGATCGAGAGGCTTCGGAGAAGATCCAGTTGGTTCACGTCGGGATGAGAGTAGCCCAGTGCAGACAGAGGTCTTATGCCGACTGTGGTGGTCGCAGACTTGAATTCGCAGTGGAAGATCATGTATTCCTACGGATTTTTCTGATGAATGACGTGTTGAGTTTTGGGAAGCTTGTCCCGGGCTTGTAGGTCCTTTTGAGATCCTTAAAGCGAGTTAGTTCCGTTGCCTATAATTTGGCACTTCCACCCAGATTATTGAGTATTCACCCAGTATTCCTTGTGTCAATACTTCGCAAATACCTTCATGACCTTTCTCACATGATTCAGCACCAGACCATTTATCTTGGACGCGATCTTTTCGTTCACTGGAAGCCAATTGTGTTAGTGGTTCGGCCGGTGGAGAAACTTCGGTCAAAGGGTCTTGCCATCTGTAGAGGGTTTTCTTAGGCGTAGCCGTATAGTGAGGTGATCACTTGGGAGGCTGCGAGCGAGATTTGGGAGTTTTGTACTCATCTCTTTGAAGGTAGGCTTAGTGAGAATTTTAAATTCGGGGATGAATTTTTATAAGAGGGGGGATTGTAACGCCTTAGATTTCGATTTGTGTTAGACTAGACGGTAATGCGGGTTTTTGGTAAAAAGTTTATCAATTTGGGTTCCTCACATTTTATAACATTTAATTAATAATTTATTATTATTTGTTATGGCATGCACACACTTGTGCGTGTTTATGTGAGGGTGTGTTTGTGTAATTTAGTTTAGTGACCATGACAACTTAACCCTAATCTAATCCTTGTTTATCCTTAACCTAAACCTCTTGATATTTGTTTGTGAGAGAGAGATATTTTCATTTGGGTTTTTGTTTAGTGAGGAGGTGGCATGTGAGTCATGCTTGCATTAATTGGAGAGTTAATGCAAGGTGCACTCACCTTAATCTCACCTCACTCTCTCTCTTTATCATTCTCTCTCACTCTATCTCTTTCTCATATTTCTTCATCTCCTTCTTCTCTTAACTGAACACTTGGCCATTCCTTCACAAATCTTCACTAATCCATCACAAACTTCACAAAATCTCGCAAAAATCGCATCTTTTGCCTTATTTTGCCTCTTGGATGACTTGGAGTTTGGAAATATAAGATCTTTGAGCTTGTAGGAGTAGATAATGATCTCTATCTGTTCTTTAGGTTGTTATAGTATTGTATAGTCTTGTAGTTTCAGTTTTGAACGTTTAAAGTTAAGTTTCGTGCAAATATCGTATTTTTAGCGTCGTTTGTGATATCTGTGATCTGCTGTGATCCCGAGAGTATACTAGAAAACCAAACATTGTAGTTGTGTTGTACCTGAGACCGTAATCCTTCACCTGAAACACGAACCCCTAGGCTCAGACCTTGGCCGACGACTTTCCCTTGAAATCCGGCGACCTCGGTTTTTGTGTGGGGTTTTGGGTTGGGTTTTTCAGGGTACCTGTATGCTTTGGTTTAAGTGTGTTTGGTCCTGTTTGATTTTTGGGTTTTCTCTGTATACAAAATCTGGGATCACATAGCTAGTTTCTTATGTTACGATTACGTGTGTTACATTATACGACACGGTTCGTGCACTTTGTGTGGTTTTGCTCTTGGGTTGGTTTCATAGTGTCGCTACGCACGTTAGCCACAATACGAACACTTGAGAGTATATTTTGAGTTGGTGCGTCGGTCAAACGTAGTTTGTACGTGTTATTGGTCGTTTGCTAATATACATACTTGTTATATTGTTTTATGTTTTAGGTTCGCAGGCGGGGATTTCGGACGCTGCGAAGAAAGGGAAACAGGTGGTTGGCTTTACTTAGCCAGGAGCGTTGGTGAGTAGATTTAATATCTACAGGGGAATCGCCCGCATGGCGTTATGCGTCTGGGCTAGAGATAATATGATATCGGTCGCATATTCTATTGCATGTATAGAGTTTGCGCATACACCTCATTACATATTTACTTGTGTTTTGACTTGTACCCTTAGGAAACTGCACTATTATTGACGGCTCATTTTGCACGAGCACTGATTGTATGCCACACACACCGTCAATAATTGCCATGACACACATACATATATGATATTGTTTGGTTAGGGACATTGAGACATTGATTCATATTCCTTTATGCATATGACATATAGCATACATGTATACCTACATGCTTACACATATGCCTTGACATGCTTACATGCTAGTTACCTATATACCTATATGGTATTGTACCATTAGTGATAGGTACATACACATATGAGACATAGCTACATGTACATCTTGCATACATACTTACCACTTATACCTAGAGGGTATTATATCTTTACTGATAGGTAGATACATACACCTTGCTATACCTACATGTTTACACATATATCTGGCTATAGCTACATATTCACCTTTATTTGATATTATATAGACTTGGAGAAATTAGGAACCGCATGATATATATATTAACTTGTTGTAGTTAAATAGCGGATTTTCCTTTATATGCTCACATTTCAGTTTTATGTTGCATATATTATATTCATGGATTTTCGCATTGAGATATGGATTTTTCATGATGTTTTCTGGATTTGAGGACCGTGGAAATTATGCATTATTTGAAAAACCCGGTTTCTCTTGATATGATATTTCAGCAGCCACCGTGAGATTTATCGGTTCTGATATATATACCCCATGTTAGGAGGCGTCGTGGGCCGTGTGCGGGTACATGGTGGGGCCCGGAGGTACCCCGGGGCAAGAAAGGTATTTCGATGGACCACGCCGATGAGCCTGACAGGGGAACCATACCTACCGGTGACAGTACCTATGACTCGGCGGTTATCGTGGGTATACCGACCGGAGTCATGTACGTATGGATACGTCGAAAGGCGAGAGTCGAAGCTGGGCACTCGGGTTTTCGAGATAGCGTATGATACGTACCTATCAGGGGGCCAGTCGTGGTGACAGCACCTGATAAATCAGTATTTATGTGTCGATACTTGACACTTGGTTTCATGATATTTTTACTCCTAAGTATATATATAACAGTGGAATGGGACGTTGTTATATATATATATATATATATTAGTGGAATGGGACGCTAATATATATGTATACATATCAAATTTATATACATCATCATAATAATTCATGCAAATATACTTATTCAGGATATATGAGATTCATTTGATATTGGATACAGGATATATGAGATTCACTTGATATTAGATACAGGATATATGAGATTTACTTGATATTGGACACTCAGGATATATGAGATTTACTTGATATTGGACACTCATGATATATGAGATTTACATGATATGAGAACCAATTTGGGGGCTGATTTGAGGAAATTGGGATTTGGATTGTCTTGATGGACTTTGGTCCTGTCACGAGGTCAGGATTCCATGAGGATGACATGTTTTATCCCATACTCCGCATTTACTTTATATGCATTGCTTCATGTATTAGTAGTACCTGATAGAGTGCATTTCATGACTGTTGCATATACATATTGTCATATTATTGCTTCATGTATTAGTTATATCTGATAGAGTATATTTCATGACTGTTGCACACTTATGACCATTTATTGTTATTAGCTTACATATGTTAGATTCGCGTTGTACGTGCATACTTGCGATTACCTGCATATGTTATTTATTATTCACGAGTTGGCAATTCACACCCATTGTGCCACAGTGTTTTGCAGGTTGTTCCTCAAAGTAGTCAGAGGCAGGGCTTTTCATCTATCATATCATCTTTTGCAGCGGATACCGCTACGGCTGATTGTGTACAGTTTTGCTATAGGTGGGTTTTGCGGTTATCCGATATTGCTCATTGTATATCTTTATACCATGTACTCTCCATCTACTACTTTCATGTATGACTTAGAGACTTGATGGGAGAACGATATTGTATATTATTTTATGACTTGGGGGTCTTTTATGCAGTTTTATTTATATCGTCTTTTATTTCTTCGCTACGGCGTCGTATATCTGTTGTGGTGGTTGTTTTCCGCTTTTGGGCGTGTATTTGCTCCCGTTTGAGGATGCTTTACTAATATTTTTGTTGTACCCATTTTTGGGGCCGGTTTTTACAAAGGAGGTACTGCCAAAATTTTAAAGGAAATAAAGTTGGACTTTAAAGCATTTGGTTTGAGATTTCAAAAGTTTTAAAATTTCTATTATCACTTACTACTTTTTGACGGTTTAGATTGCTGGGTTTTCGGCTTACTTAAATTGCGTTACGTCTGTAAACGTTACGTAGTTTAAGAACCGTCACGTGCAAATTTCGGGTCGTGACAACACCCCACCCGCACCCCTCCCTATAGAGAGCGGAACCCGTCCTTCCCCCTTAAGGGAGGCGTTTTCTAGGAACCCGTCCTCCGCCCTCCACAGGAAGGGGGTGCGGGTAGGGTAGGGTGGGGCCCAAGGCGGGAACCTGTCCTCCACTTTTTAATGGTGAGGACGGGTTCTAGAAACCCGTCATCCTTTGACTGAGGGCTTGGGGTCACGTCTATGTGGCTCCAAACCGTTCTATTCTCATAATTAAATTTTAAAATACCCTAGTTTACTAATTTTAATCCATAACCATCCTATTTTCAAAGAAAAAAGAACCCAAAAGTTTTCAGCAGTCAAAAAACTCACTGCATGCGCTATCTGTATAGTTGGCTGCTATATCTTGTTAATGCAATATCTATGCAGTTGCCTGTGATATATATCAGCCAATTAGATATAACATGCAATTATATAGAGACTGCGGGAAAATTTTCCGATATATATCAGCTAATTAGATATAGCATGCAATTATATCGAGACTGCGGGAAAATTTTCCGGGGTTTTTTGACAACCGTCTTGAGGCCCGGTTTTTTTGTCCTGCTTGGGGTTTTCTTGACAATTTACCCTCATAAATGACGGTACAGATCCATCAAATCCTTCAACCAAATTTTTGTTTCGCAGAGGTCGACCTTTTTTCCTTTTGGAGGAATTGAAAAGCTTCTTGTCTGTAACCTAAAGAGTGGGAAAAAAGAGCGAGTGGAAAAGTAAAGTAATTGCAGAGCGAGGGTATTAGAGAGAGAAAATGGTAAAACTAATTTTCCATATATTATATCCTTCAATTTTTAACGGCCATCTCCACCTCTTGTTGATTGGATTAATGTTGCTAAAATAAATCCCCAGAGAGCAACAGCAGAAAGAAAGAGAGCTCCTTTAATGGCAGCGGCGGCGCTCTTCTCCCCTCCCCCTCCCTCTCTTTCTCCATTCCCCCCAAATCTCCTCAGCTTCAGGTATAATTCCACCCAACTCCCTTCCCCTCTCCTTCTCTATGCCCAACAAATAATTTTATTTTTAAATCTTCTTTGTTTTGCAGGGGCAATCAACTTCTGAGTTTATCAAAGAGAAGAGAGAAGACCCATATCGTGGTTGCATCATCTTCTTTGCCCATTTCGTCGAAAAGCATTCACAGAAGGGATTTGGTTCTGTTTGGCATCTCTACTTCTGCTGCTCTTCTGTTCCCATCATCTCGTGGTAAAAAGAACCAGCTGAAACTAAAAAAAAATATTGTTCTTTTCATTGTGTTTTTCTAATTCTTTTGGGTTCTAGAATTAGATTTAATTTCCAAGACTTTAGGGCTGTTTTGGCCAACTTAATAACTTTAGAGGTTCGAATTTGGAGGAGGAGAAGAGGGATGCTTGTTTCACAAAGTTTGGGAAAGTAGTGAGATTGAATTTTCGGCCTTGTTTCAGTAACTTTAGGGCCCCTCCCATTGGTAGGGTTTGGAGTAGCCCAAGGGTTCTCCCCATTTATGAGGGATGGATAATTTATCCCACCTATTATTTAAAAAAAAACTTTAGGGTCCCTCCCAAAGTAAAACTATATTTAGTTTTCTAATTTCCACGAAACCACAAGATTTTGATGACTGAAACCATGTTGCCAAACTCTGTTTTGATGATCGTCCCATTGCAAGCTTTCCGGTCGTTTGCTCCACCAGTCTCTCTGGTCGTCACCTCTGTCAGGATGGCCAGTTGTCTCCTCCGCTAGACGTCTTTCAGATGATAAACTCCGTGGTCAAGCTTCTGCATCTCATTCGGCGATAAGACTCGACGTCTCCCTCCAACAAAATTCTGCTTTTCTCTACGATGTCAAACTTTGACGTCTCTCTCGAAGATGCATTTCAACGATATTAAATAATGTTCGACCGCATCAAGTTCCTTATTTCTTTCCAAAGTTCTCGATCCACCGTGAGTTTGAAGAGGGGTGCTGAATATAATAGTATACTTGCCATATCTAATGGAATATATTATGGATTCTTTTCCATATTTCTTTTCCACATAGAGACTTACTATATTAATCTCTCTACTTTTATATATAAAGGCATATAATGTATTCTTTCCTATTATGAAAAATAACAACGATTCTCTCAAATTCTTCCACTCCTAATAACTAGGATATTTGTAGTTTAGAATTGGATCCTATAAAAGAATATGATGTTCTTGTATTGTAAATTCGTTCATAATTTGAATAATGAAGCAGCTAGAAAGACAAAATAGAAAGGCCGGAGGCTCCTCTTGGTACTTTCTACTAGAAAGAAATAGCGTAAACAAAGCTTAAAAGATAAGGATAACCAAAATCAGGCTAATCAGCCTCTCTGATTTTAGTTTAAATAATGACAGTTCATAAGAATCTTATAGGAAAGAGAAATTGTTATGTACAGCTCCAGAGTAAAAGTTGTGGTTGCAGACAAATCTTTGCACGCACGCACACACCCACACATGCTTGTAAGAGTTACTACCTGCAAAGTTGTATTTAACAGTTTCTTTGTTTTCTTTTTGTCGTCGAAAGATTTACATGCTGAGGTTGAGTTGGATGAAGATGTGAAAATGGCTTTACAAGTGGATGACATAAATGCATACTCTTTTCTGTATCCTCTTGAGTTACCTGCAAAGAAATTTACCTTCAAATGGTAGTCCCTACTGCATCCCTTCAGCAATTAGAAGCTCTTATTTTCTTCTAATTAGTAATCTTGTTTTAGTTTTAGTTTTTTGAGGCTTGATAAGTAAACTTGAAAATGCACCACATAAGTCGTCTACAACAAGATACTATCTCAAGAACATATACCGATCAAATTACTGAAAACTAACATTTGTTTTTTTCTTTTCTCTCTTTCCATTCCATAGAATATTTACTGAAGAACTACTATTCTGATATATATTTTATAATTTCTCAAGGGTGCAATCGAGAAAACCAGAACGATATTCATCTGCTGGACCACTATCACGTAAGTTGCATTCAATTTATTTTCTTAAATTTTAGAAATGTTAAAGAAATATCCTTAATATCTCTGCCACACCTGTATGCAGCAATACTTACACCTAGAATTACTTTCATGATTTAAAATAGATTTTTTCAGTATAACTGAGCATTTGCTTGTAATGAACAGCAAATGCACGGCAGCGCATTGTGTCTGAACATGTAGACATCATCAATAACCTTGTCATCTCTGTTTCGGTAACTTTGATGTAAAACTATATGCAAGCTCATGTTACTAGTTTTTAGCAATTTATATCTATACATTTTGAGATTAATGATTTCAGATTTGTTTTGCAGATTGGTCCTCCAAATTCTCGGTTTCTAACTTCAACTGACAAGGGCACATGGAAGGCAAAAGATGTTGCTGATTCTGTTCTGTCCGACAAGTCTGCTTTGGTACTAAATTTTACTGAAAATAATATTAAGGAATTGCTATTATGTTATTTGTATGAATCAATTATTGTATAATTTGTTGCATGCTGAAATTTTTTGTTCCACAAGTCTCAAGTTCGGGGCTTAGGTACCCTGATTTTGCTTACACCTGCTGACATACGAGGAGTTGATACATCTTAGTAAATCCTTGGAGACAAACACAAGACCGTTCCAAAATAAAAGGATTACAACGCCCGATTTCCCCCTTTCTAGAATTTTTTCACGGGTCATGGGAAACAAACAGCCTCTAAGGCGATTCTTCAAACCCAAATAGTGCAGATCTTATTGGAAACTTTGATATGAAAAAATGACATGTTCGAGTACCTTAGACATGTTTTTAGGGATTTGTAAGACATGTTTAGGATCCCTCCATTATTAATTAATGCATGAGTACTGTTATTCCCTTTGGAGGGCTAAAAACAGTGTAAGACAAGGGGCGCCCATTGGTACGGTGATGCTTTGATCTATGATGAAGGATTGGGATTTTCGAAGCATGGAAAATTATAGCAGGGACCCCCATTTCCCTAAAAATCATAACGAAAGGAGAAGCACTAACTCGAATGACATAGAATGAAGTAATGGTAGTGCAGGCATAAATACCAAATGAAGACCTTCAAATAGATAATAACATTCCTGACATTGAATTAATAAAAGATGCAATCTTGAGTACATCAATAAAAGGAAAGTATGTGAACATTATTTTATAAATACTATGTGTATGTATGGTTCAAAATATTTTTTTTTTGTTTAAGCTGGCATTTTGCATATTCTGCACTATTTATGCAGTAAAAAAAAAACTCTTTTCCTGTTATATTTGTGCAGCCAGTATCGACAGATCAGAAAATGGTTGAAAGTTCTGTTCTTGATGCTCATTCTACTGAAGTAAGCCCAGAAATATTTTCTGGTGTTAATTTTGCATTTGGTTACATTCATCTGAACCATTTATCTCATAATAATGGAATTTTGTAAACCTTCGTTGTTCGGTATCATAGGTCGATGGTGAACCTTACTGGTATTATGAGTATCTTGTAAGAAAGTCACCTACAAAAGCTGTAAGTTTTCTGTTCTATGCTTAAAGAGAGAAATAAAATAGAAATATCTTGTTCTTAATATTAAATCATAATATATCTTTGTGGGACTATAACCAGTATAAAGTTATGGATTTTCATAATTTTCCATGTCTATTGGTAAATCCATTTGCTTATTCATAAGAATTAAAAAAATATTAACATCTTCTTGATTTGTTGGACCAGTCACAGGAATCGAATATTTATAGGCATAATGTGGCCTCAACTGCGGAAAGAGATGGTATTTAACTTGTTATCGGGATATATTTGTTCTTGTTAAACTTGATAATCAAACAATGAACGTGATATGTGATGTTTGTTTATATCAAAATAATGCTAATGTTTGCAGGATATTTGTACTCTTTGAATGCTTCAACTCTCGGCAAGCAGTGGGACAATGTAAGCTCTTTCTACAATTCATGTTTCGCTAATTTTGTGCTGCTTCATCTTCAAATAAAATTCCAATTGAGTTGATTCCTTTGAATCATCTGTGTGCATACTTCTCACTACAATCCAGTCAATTCATTAGTTCTCAGCTCTCTGCCAGTTGCACCTGTATCTTCACGCACCACACCATTGCTAACATTGACTTCTGCAATATAGGCATGTAAATTACTGTATTTATAAGTCAATAGTTACATAGATCCTACGCTTTCATCTTTTCCTTATAAGATGATAAATTATACCATTGTAACTCATTAATAGATTCCTATACCATAAGACGATATAAACCTACAATAACAATACTGCAAAACACTATATCAAAATTTACTTATTTCACTTAAGTCAGAATATTAATTCTTTAAATAACCAAATGTAAATTCTGGCTATTTATTTTTTTAAATTGAAATTTCATTTACAGTTAATTCTTTAATAAAATTTCTAACCCATAGATAGAAAACTATATGAAGTATGACCAGAAACAACGCATGATTAATCTGAACAAACCGTGGCAATTTTGCGGGGATTTGCAAAGAAAAAATGGTAAACTTCCATCGTAGGATTTGCTATCATGGTTTGTAGATAGTAAGACATATATAAATATTTCATGACCAAAGAAAATCTAATTGCAGCATTGTATTTTGCAGATGGGACCATTCTTGAAGCAAACAGTGACTTCATTCAAACTGCTTCCTCCTACAGATAATTATGTTCCTCCATACAAAGATCCTTGGAGATTTTGGTGATGGGTAGCTGAATTATCTCGGCATTAAAATTCATTTTTGCAGGATTATTATCATGTATGAGAACCATTAATATATATTTTTTTCATTTTTTAAAATTTTCCATGGGAAAAAATGGGACATGCTCTTTTCTTTTTGTTTCTATTTAGTTGGTTTTTGCCGATTTTATTGGATTTCAATAGATTCAAGTGTTTTCGAAAGGCCAAGCACCAATTTATAGTCTGAATCTCTACACTGATGAGTAAAATGAGATATATGGTTGAAAGGTATTCCGTATGAGCTATGCCTAATTGGTCGCTAAGTGATGATTACCCGTGGTTAAAACTTGATAAGGAGTTTTTTTCACTATAACATTCTTGAATGTAGCACTTTTAAGAAATACAGTTTGGTGAAAAACAATGATAGTTAAGAGTATTTTTAGTGCTATAAGATTTTATAGGATGATTTTTCTGAAGTCAGCTTAAATTTAATTTGTGAGGGTACCTTAGGCCCACCGGCAAGCGAGAGGGCTTAAACCTCACCTGCTTCAGGTTACGGTTTACTATTAAAAAAAACCTTAGAATTAAGATCAAATAAATAAAACTTTGAAAACAGCATTTCTTGAATAATCTGCCATAACTATTGTTCAGTGACCTTTTTTTCTCTATTTATTAACAGCTCAAGCATTTCAAGTTCTACAGAGTCTTCCCCATCGAATGCATAGAGGCACTTGTAGGGCAGTAGGCACCGCTTTTCGAGCAGCTTTCGACTTTTGTTTGCATTCGCCAAGCTCTTGGTGTTGGAGATAGTGCCCTCAGAGTCAATTATTAGATCACAGACACGTGATTGCAATGATTGAGGGAGGACCTATCCCGGTAGGACAGTCTCACTCGAGATGATAGTATGCTATCTGGTTTACCTTTATCATCGTGTACTGCTTTAGGTGACCTGACAAGTCGCTATTACACGTTGATAGAGCCCCTAGGATTCTTGCTTGACCACCAGCAGTATGAGGGCGATCATATAAGTGGGAGCTGGGGGTCTATAAGCATATCCTTAAATGGTCCCTAGTCGTGTGAGTTTCGAGACAGGGCATCGATACTCCAGAGTAGACTAGTGTATACAGTCGAGACCCCGACGAGGGGCGGTGGCCGGTCTCACAAGCCACTGGTGTCAGTTGGATCACCTAAGATGTATACAGGTGCTCATTGGGTTATGAGTACACCGGACAGGACTCGCCGGGAACATGATAGTTGGTCATATACCAGACGTCAGATGGCAGTTCCCTGGTGACATGTGTGCAGGTTAGTTCATCGACCTGGGGATCGTCATTTGTCTTGTGTGAGTTCCCACTGTACTTTGATTACTACCCTACCACGGCTCAAAGGAGTCGTGCAAACAGGTTTTAGTTGGGTACAGTCCCGAGCCACATGGAGGCAGTGAGCGTATCTTCAGGGGTTCGTCTCTCCCGGTATTGGGGGTGAGGTCGTGCTGTGTCTAGGAGAGCCATTACACGAAGCCCTCGGCCGAGGCAAGGAGATTTACTGGTAGGTATTCCAGTAGTATCTCAGGGTGTTCTGGGCTACACTCCGACACGACTTGTACCGCTTTTGGGGGTCTGACTTTTACCAACCCTCTAGGCCCGCCATGCGATGCTCATAGACGAACGGACCGGACTGTACGGATATTGTCACTGACAGACTCAGTAGGGTTGTCAGGCTGAGTTCGCTCACAGACGTCCCTTCTAGTCAATACCTGGTAGCCCGTTACGTATTGGCTTATACCTCTGACGTGCTAGTGGTTAAATCCACAACCAAGGTGTTGACGAGTCTTTAGAGTCCCCCACATTCAGTTACTCAGTTTTCGGGCGAAAGGTTGTAGAGGCCGTATGGAGATATGGCAAGGTCCGATCAGATACGTGCGGTATTGCACGGATCAGGATCGGACAGTTTGTACTATAGGCCGTATGGTTATATGGCAGGGTTCGATCAGATACGTGCGGTATTGCACGGATCAGGATCGAACGGATATTACTAGCCGGTTTTGGTATAAGCCGGATTCTAGTATAGTACAGTGTAGATTTTGTCTCATTGCATTTGTATTTCGGTCGAAATACAGATGCGGGTGTGTATGCACAGTATCGGGGTTTCTCCTGTAATTTATTACGGGACCAGTTTTCTGGAGTTGCCAGTTTGCTTTTAGTTTCGGCCGATTTCCTTTGTTCCGTTCATTGGCCGAAGATTGGTGGAGGAGGGTTTATTTGCATTGTTGCAAATAGGCATTAATGGAGGGGGTCTTTGCATTTTTGTTTTATCATGATGGTTTCATGATGGAGCCCATCCCTTGACCATGACTTCTTGACTTCCTCATGATGGCTTGACTTTTAAAGTCATCATGGTTGTTGGTGATGGTGGTGTTGGAGTATGGATTTGTGAGCAATCATTCTTGACTTTGTGATCATTGCTATTCATGATAACTTTTCCTTTCTCCCTCTTGCATGATATGAGAATGGCTCCCATATTTTTTGTGACACTCTCCATTCTCACTCTCCTCTCTCTTGATGGCCGGCCAAGCATGGAGGAGGGGTTGCCCATTTTTGTAGTGGGGATTTTTGCTCTCTAGTTGATAGAAAAATCCCCAAGTTCCTCCACATAATTCTTGTATCATCCCTCCACTAAAATGGCACCTCCATGAACCCCAAATGAGACACAAGTTCTACTAGATATTCTACAGCATATCTTGGGCACGTCGAGTAGCCGGCTTCGTGCCCGAGTTGCCTCGGCATTGAGGTGGGAGCCCGTAAAAGAAGTAGGCGATGTGGTGCACTTCCGGCGACGAGGAGGAGACGGGACATTCCGCAGGAGATCGGGACGATGACGAGAAGACCGGAGGACCCGGATCTGTCGGTATATCTCTCTTCCCATCTTGTAGTTTAGCTAGGACTTGTTAATGGTTACGATCCGGATGTTTAGTGCGCGGTGGTGCCGGTTTGCCAGTTCAAGAAAAATTAAAGTTTATCACCGCTTCCGCATTTGGCCGTCGGATTGACGGCCGGGGCGCCGCCGTGCACTTACAGTGGTATCAGAGCCTCGCCATTAACTTAGTCTAGCTTTGTGTAATGTGTTTGCATTTCCGATCGATCAAAAGTTCCAAAATCGCATTTTTTGATCACATCAGTTTTCTGTTGGAAATTTTTGGTGTCGAAAATTTTTTCAGGTTGTATAAAATTGATGTACTGGAGATTACAAGGATACTGTAAAAATTCGACATGTTCAGTCGACAGTGCAGGCGCGGAACCGCGGCCAAAACCCCCTTTGGGCCGCGTTTCCGCCGCGCACTGTTGAGATCTCTGCGCCCAATTTCTACAGTGTCTTTGTGGGCTTAAAATATAGGTTTTGGAATATTAAATTTGGGCCAAGTATTTCTGTGTGTGCTGCAGTATTGTTTTGGGGCCCACTTGTTAATTTTTGATCAATTGGAAAATTTTAAACACATTTTTCACAGTATTTACATTATATCTGCGACCGTGAATGTCACTCGATCGGTAAATCCGGTCTAACTGCTATAGCCCGGTTAGACGGATTTGCGAACGTGATTTTCACGTTGATGTTCTGTTTTTGCTGTGATGTTGCGGATCGGTCGTGGGGGATAGCCTGGATGCAATGCTAGTACTGTTGTGATTGTATTATATACATTTGTTATTGCGGGGCGAGCGTCCGACATGTGGACTGCCGTCACTGCCTGATTGTATTATTATTTTGGGGCACGGCCAGGTTGCGGTCGATGCACCCGTTGTATGTATATTTTACTTTCTGTACTAGGATTACCCCGCGGAGGGGTGCACGGATAGCCGGGTTCTAGAGGGCAACAAGCCCGCATCTCATGGCATTGAGACGGAGGGGGCTTCACTCTAGTATTGGAGGGCTATTCGCCGCACTCGTAGGGGGTACAGGTTGACCCAGGAGGGGTGCCCAAGTTAACGGATTCCGTGAAGTGCTGGGTGGTCCATTCACGGTGCTGAAGGGGGCTGCCTCGCTTCAGGTTTTGGCGGGTGACTTGCCGCGCCCGTAGGGGTCTAGGATTTCATTGCACATGCTATCCACACGACCAGGGGAACGTCGGGTTTCAGTAGTGGCTCTGTGAAACCCGGGGATCCCAAATATCTGTATTGTTTCTGTGATGCTGTTCATTCTCTGTGATGTTGCATTTCTTTTCACGCCTTGAGCGAAATATAATATATTGGTATATATATTAGTAGATGTTGTATATGTTTTACATCCGCGCTAGTCCAGTCCCCGCTCTGTCGTTAGTTAGCTAACCTAACGGGTAATGACGGGACCCAGTGGCGAATGCGGATGGCATATACGTACATCAGTATATTTTCGTTCTTTGTGGTGTGATCACTTGATGGGACTGCATTGATTCGGATCAATGCAAGTTAAAAACAAACCTAATCTGATGTTGTTGGAACACTTTTCAAAAAGCTGTTATTGCAAGGACGTTCTCTTTTGTTTTA
This sequence comes from Agapanthus africanus, assembly GCA_030015575.1. Lineage (NCBI taxonomy): Eukaryota > Viridiplantae > Streptophyta > Magnoliopsida > Asparagales > Amaryllidaceae > Agapanthus > Agapanthus africanus. The sequence continues at coordinate 216,136,213 of JASDDO010000006.1, forward strand.
CATTGTGGTATTCAGTTGGAATATCCTGCTCCTCAGTCGATGAGGCAAGGGCCGAGATCCCTTCACCGGGAGTGACCCCTTGGACAGAAGTTTGCGTCAGGGCATTGACTTCACTATAGCTGATTACTTTTGCTTTGCATCGCGGTATTCATTTGGAATATCCTGCACCCCATTCTACGGGGAAAGAGCCGAGATCCCTTCACCGGGAGTGACCTCTTTAGCAACGGTTTGCGTCACTATATTTTTAAAAGCTATCAGTTCCTTCGACGATATCAAGTTCTTTACGTTAAAGGTTTTCGCCAGAAACCATTCGTAGCCCTCCGTCGTTTCATATGGGTAGTCAATAGTATTCAAGCTGTGTTTGTTGGCCAAAGTCAAGGCACGGTGTTTGGTAGCTGTTGGTTATTCATATGCAGCATAGATAGATGCGTTGGTTTGGAACAGTCGTATAGCCTTGTTGGCCAAAGTCAAGGGCTTGTGCGGGTGGATTCGAATCAACCTGGAGAATGACGGGTAGAACTTGACATGTGACTTATGATTTGTTGGCCAAAGTCAAGGTCATAAGAGCATGGGGCAGAAATCACATCGGGAGTTTCAAAAGAACTGAAACTTGCCAGATATGCGCATACCTTCTAGAGTGTGACACCGTGAGCGGATTCCGTCACGTTATCATGCGATGATAGTTGGATCCCGATTCCCACTGATGAGTTGGTATACTCCTCGGGTGATCCCGACTAATTCTTCTTTAAGGTTTGGAGGAGAATTTGACGGTACAGTGGGAGGTTTCCAGATTAGATAAATTGGTAACCATTCTGATCTAGGTTAGAGTGCACGGTGAGTGTTTCTTTTCTCTCTCTCTTTGGCAGCGACCATTGACCCGACCCTAAGACTTTGACTCAGAGACCAAGTTGACCGAACCTTCTTAAACACTGGCTTTTGGATTGTCAGAGTTGCGAACCTCATTGCCACTCCTACTTTTACCCTTTTCTCCAGGACACCCCGTATTACTACGAACGTCCACTTCCATTGGACAAAACCATCGTATGGTTAGATACGAACTCGAAGGAATTCATTCGAGGATGGTTTCAGGTTCTGGAGAAAACGGATAGGACTATTCAGTTGTCTTTTCTTTTCACCCTCTCTCAGGTTGCGAGTACTCCTTGGTTTAGGAGTAGTACACCTGTTACGCAAATTGGATAGTCTTCTTCCAAACCATAGGCTGGTGCCGACCGGTAGGGAATGAAGAAAACCAATTAGCCTAACGATGGTGTACAGAAGGTATTAAGTTCAGACAAAGCAAGGGATTAGTAAGAGGGCAAAGTAAATTGCAACAGATATTCACGACCAAACCAAGTTTTTCTTCGCCAATCCTAAAATCACCTTTGTATTTCTCCAGGACACTCCGTATCACTACGAAGATCCACAGTTTATTGGATACTCCATCGTATGGTTATATACGAACTCGAAAGGAACTTGTTCCAGTTCGGGGATGGATTCTGGTTCAGGAGAAATAGGAATAAGATCTATTCAGGTGTCTTTTATCTTCACCTTCTCTCGCATTGCGAGTGTTCCTAGGATTAGGACAGTACACCCATTATGCTTATTGGGTAGTCTTCTTCCAAACCATAGGCTGGTGCCGAACGGTAGGGAAGGAAGAAAACCATTTGGCCTAAGAGGTGTGCAGAAGGTAATGACTAAAGACATGTGAAGGGATTTGGAGAGGTGGCAAAGAATTACACGGTTATAGTTGTGAATCTGGATAATGGAAGAGGCATTACTAGGAATACCAGGATACCCCATCGAAACATTTCGATGTTTCAGCTTCACTGTGTACTGTTAAAAGAAAACTGATTTCCCGATTAGATACTTACTCCAGGGTATGTATTTACCAAGTATGATTCTCACATCTGTATGGTTTTACAGATGATGAGTGGGAGTAGGTTATTGGGAATTGGGTGATCATCCTCATTATATCGGGATTCGTTGTAATCGGTGATATTTGAGGAAGTCACCTGGGTAGTTTGCCGGTCGGCAAATATTTGGTTTTGAATATCCGCTGTTATGCACCAATTTCAAATTGATATATCTGTACGTCTATTTTCATAGAGTGAGATATACCTTTCTGAAATTATGTCTACGACATTTACCTATATCAGTGGATGGTTAGGTAAGGAGCATTAAACATCGGTGTAATTCTTCTTAACCATAAGTACAGTTTTCAACCTACGACACACAGTGAATGAGTTATCAGACTCATGGGACTTATACAGAGTATTGTATGTTGTCCAGGGTCCATCAGGACAGAGGGGTTGGTCCTCGTACTATATTCGGTTTACTTATGACTTCTCTAGTTTTTAGACAGGTGTTTCGTGGAAACACAGGGTCCGAATTTTGAGAAGTTATAGGTATTTGAATAGAGTAGAGAACCAGGTGTAGCAAGTATCGGGATTCTTCAAAGAAATCGAAGATGTGGATACTTGCGTATGGTATTCAGTTGATAGTAGTGATAAAGAGATCTTGCTTCTTTTTCAGATTACTCATAATTGGAAGCATTCCTAAGTTGAGTAACGCTGATCGGCCTCCTTCCATTTTGTTGACATGCACTGGGGACAGCTGCATGATTTGAATCTGGTTCAATTAAATCAGTGCCTCTGGTTCTATATTGGATATAGTACAGTTCATATCTTAACATTGTTAAGGTACGGGGAGTTGTCCGGTTTATGCTTAAAACCAGACATTGGACAACTCGAGGCATGTTTCTGTAATGGCTGTTTGTGGATTGACCCAGGCTATGACGAGGGTTGACTTTCTACCATTTGGGTGAACAATAGAGATATTGTTCTAGACTCGCCACAGTTTTATTAAAAATGGATTTTTTCAGAAAACAGTAGTGGGAGTATGGTAGAACTGGAAGTGATTCCAGACCACAAACGATTACTGAAGATTTGATAAGGAACCTAAAGATTCAATCCGGATTGACATTCCATTGGCCACTTCGCAGATAAGGTGGGTAACTTCAGGCACCCGAGAGGTACTACGGTAGCCTCAAGGACGGTGACAGGGAAGTTCTTGTTTACCCACACTTACCATTGCTGTTGTTCCAGACTGTGAGACCCGGCAGGAGGATGAGTATAGCGTCGTTCTGAACTCGCTTCAGAAGTGTACGTGTATATGACTCTGCCAGAGGGTTGTCGTAGTCAGTGGGAGCAGCGGAAGCATTGGTGGACAGGTAGCTTATTTCTATTTATAGACTAAAGCAGATGTAGCGGAGATAGATCATCTATTTCTGACATGACAGTCATGGGTTTGACTTCATCAGAATAGGGGATGGATCTGTTGAGAAGGTAGTAGGGTGTGATATCCTGGTAGTTGGATGACATACACCGAGTAGGAAAAGAAACTCCTATACTACAATCGGTTATACTTTGGTCGTCACACAGTGGTTTCTCCACATGGGACTTGGACATTATATCAGACATACTGGTTACTAGATCTATGGTTTTAGATCTGGATTTGGGTGGTTTCCCAATTAGGGTACTTTGACAGCATTCTAAGAGTATTTAGAATGGACGACTCCTGGCACGGTAGTGTACCTACAGGTAATGGAGTCACCCTCTCTAAAGGTGTCTTATAGACTAAAGTAGAGAGGGATATGCATGATTGGCAGATCACTTGCTCAGGCAATTGAGTCAATCGTGAGATGTCAAGTACCACACCAGATGTTGTTCTTGCACTAGATGCAATAAGTTGACATTGATCAAATCCTGGAGAAACAGTCGGAAGCAGTTTTAGAACATAAGTGGATGTTCTAGGGATATGATAACGACAGCCTCTTTCGGGAGACAGTTATCATTCCAGGCTTCCAAGGTGACATGGACGACAAGGAGGTTGTCAGAATTATAGTTTTTCCTTCTGACGAGGGGCAGTATTTTGGACAGGTGGTCCAAGGCAATACTGAGGGAGGCATGGCGCAGGATACTGATTCAGTTCAGTTGACGATACAGTCTAAGAAGTTTGGATTTGGAGTTCATTTATGAGCTAGGTCCCATCAGACATCCAGACACATTCTAAGACAGGTATTGCTCATTTCGGGAGATGGCTTTCTCCGCGAACATGAGATATAGAGAGACATAGAAAGAAACATCTAGGCGGATCCACTCACTGAGGCTATTCCTCGACCGCAATAGTTTCACAAACGGGATTTGTGAGACTGACTAGTAGAGGAGTTGGATGTTCGATATCACACGGGCTGTGAGTATGCGACATCGCAATAATTAGCCTTGAGTGCAAGTGGGAGATTGTTGGAGATAGTGCCCTCAGAGTCAATTATTGGATCACAGGCACGTGATTGCAATGATTGAGGGAGGACCTATCCCGGTAGGACAGTCTCACTCGAGATGATAGTATGCTATCTGGTTTACCTTTATCATCGTGTACTGCTTTAGGTGACCTGACAAGTCGCTATTACACGTTGATAGAGCCCCTAGGATTCTTGCTTGACCACCAGCAGTATGAGGGCGATCATATAAGTGGGAGCTGGGGGTCTATAAGCATATCCTTAAATGGTCCCTAGTCGTGTGAGTTTCGAGACAGGGCATCGATACTCCAGAGTAGACTAGTGTATACAGTCAAGACCCCGACGAGGGGCGGTGGCCGGTCTCACAAGCCACTGGTGTCAGTTGGATCACCTAAGATGTATACAGGTGCTCATTGGGTTATGAGTACACCGGACAGGACTCGCCGGGAACATGCTAGTTGGTCATATACCAGACGTCAGATGGCAGTTCCCTGGTGACATGTGTGCAGGTTAGTTCATCGACCTGGGGATCGTCATTTGTCTTGTGTGAGTTCCCACTGTACTTTGATTACTACCCTACCACGGCTCAAAGGAGTCGTGCAAACAGGTTTTAGTTGGGTACAGTCCCGAGCCACATGGAGGCAGTGAGCGTATCTTCAGGGGTTCGTCTCTCCCGGTATTGGGGGTGAGGTCGTGCTGTGTCTAGGAGAGCCATTACACGAAGCCCTCGGCCGAGGCAAGGAGATTTACTGGTAGGTATTCCAGTAGTATCTCAGGGTGTTCTGGGCTACACTCCGACACGACTTGTACCGCTTTTGGGGGTCTGACTTTTACCAACCCCCTAGGCCCGCCATGCGATGCTCATAGACGAACGGACCGGACTGTACGGATATTGTCACTGACAGGCTCAGTAGGGTTGTCAGGCTGAGTTCGCTCACAGACGTCCCTTCTAGTCAATACCTGGTAGCCCGTTACGTATTGGCTTATACCTCTGACGTGCTAGTGGTTAAATCCACAACCAAGGTGTTGACGAGTCTTTAGAGTCCCCCACATTCAGTTACTCAGTTTTCGGGCGAAAGGTTGTAGAGGCCGTATGGAGATATGGCAAGGTCCGATCAGATACGTGCGGTATTGCACGGATCAGGATCGGACAGTTTGTACTATAGGCCGTATGGTTATATGGCAGGGTTCGATCAGATACGTGCGGTATTACACGGATCAGGATCGAACGGATATTACTAGCCGGTTTTGGTATAAGCCGGATTCTAGTATAGTACAGTGTAGATTTTGTCTCATTGCATTTGTATTTCGGTCGAAATACAGATGCGGGTGTGTATGCACAGTATCGGGGTTTTTCCTGTAATTTATTACGGGACCAGTTTTCTGGAGTTGCCAGTTTGCTTTTAGTTTCGGCCGATTTCCTTTGTTCCGTTCATTGGCCGAAGATTGGTGGAGGAGGGTTTATTTGCATTGTTGCAAATAGGCATTAATGGAGGGGGTCTTTGCATTTTTGTTTTATCATGATGGTTTCATGATGGAGCCCATCCCTTGACCATGACTTCTTGACTTCCTCATGATGGCTTGACTTTTAAAGTCATCATGGTTGTTGGTGATGGTGGTGTTGGAGTATGGATTTGTGAGCAATCATGCTTGACTTTGTGATCATTGCTATTCATGATAACTTTTCCTTTCTCCCTCTTGCATGATATGAGAATGGCTCCCATATTTTTTGTGACACTCTCCATTCTCACTCTCCTCTCTCTTGATGGCCGGCCAAGCATGGAGGAGGGGTTGCCCATTTTTGTAGTGGGGATTTTTGCTCTCTAGTTGATAGAAAAATCCCCAAGTTCCTCCACATAATTCTTGTATCATCCCTCCACTAAAATGGCACCTCCATGAACCCCAAATGAGACACAAGTTCTACTAGATATTCTACAGCATATCTTGGGCACGTCGAGTAGCCGGCTTCGTGCCCGAGTTGCCTCGGCATTGAGGTGGGAGCCCGTAAAAGAAGTAGGCGATGTGGTGCACTTCCGGCGACGAGGAGGAGACGGGACATTCCGCAGGAGATCGGGACGATGACGAGAAGACCGGAGGACCCGGATCTGTCGGTATATCTCTCTTCCCATCTTGTAGTTTAGCTAGGACTTGTTAATGGTTACGATCCGGATGTTTAGTGCGCGGTGGTGCCGGTTTGCCAGTTCAAGAAAAGTTAAAGTTTATCACCGCTTCCGCATTTGGCCGTCGGATTGACGGCCGGGGCGCCGCCGTGCACTTACACTTGGTACTAAACTTGTGTTGCACTGCATCGCATCGTGCAGCTTCTGTTTCGAGTTGCTTAGTCTGTTTTCCTTATAATGGTCCATTGGAGTATCATTCATGATTTCAAACCTCCAAGGGTTGGAGCGGTCTTTCTAGTTGTCCACAAATGTTTTCGGATTCGTTTTTGCTCATAGACTTCTACCATTGCTTCCTGTACTTTTAAAACTTGAGTTATGATCAAACAAACAAATAAGAAAAAAATAAATAAACCATGAAAAAGCTCCTTTTCCCTTTTCTTTTGTACAGGAAAAATGGCATAACTAGGAATTTGGTTAGTGTGGATGAAATATAAGTCGATACTATGTAAATGGTAAAAATATAATTATCCCGTGTCTTGAGATTAATAATAAATTTCCTGACAAGATCAATTAATTTTTCATTTTTTCTAGATTGTGGATAGCATATGTATACATTCAAGAAAGAATTTAAAAGGATTAGAATAATTATTATTGATGAGAACAATTTATATTCCTAATTATTAGTTATAACAGATAAATATATTCTTATCTAAAGCCTAATAACATTAAAGAGTTGATATCAATTGATTCATACTAATCCTGATTATTCAGCTAATGCCTAGGGGGTTGCAACAGAAGTGGATTGTTCAATGAGAAATACTTTGTCTGTCCATTCATTCGGTAGAATCCATATCATCTATAAGAGATTTTATTGGCTACAAGTTGAAATAGAGGTTGCGATTCTCTATGCAGTGGATATCATGTCCATTTTCTACCAAATAAGAATCCATGCAGCCTATATACATTCTACCATCCTCGTAAGAAAAGTATTTTCTTGTTGAATTGGAGTCTACCTCCTTATATAAACGAAAAAAATTCGGGTTCGTTTTGACTTTATTTTGATTCTTGGGAAGGTCAACGCATCGGTCCTTGGAAGTCCTATTGTGAGATAGAGCCTTTTTGTGCCACGCACAAACTAGTTCGGGTGAATGGTGTGAAACCATGATTTTGTAACCAAACCATATTTTGGGATATGTTTGGGAGAACGATGTGAAAGTATGGTTTTGTAATTATAAGATGTTTAGATTACCTAAACCATGATTTTGCAGCCATGAATTTTGAGAAAAAAATTATAAAAAATTAAAAATTATTAAAAAAATCTATCCAGCCCATTCAATATTTTTTTAAAAAAAATAAACCAACAAAAAAAAGAGACCACCTTATCTTTTCCACCGCTCATCGGAACGGTGGGAAAAGCGACCAAGAGGTGGGAAACACTAGCCGCTCCCCCGAACGGGGGAGCGGTGCTCGCGGTGAGCTCGGGGAGCGGCGAGCACCGCTCCCCCGAACGGCCCTAGGATGATTGTGGCATCCCTCTTTTGCGACACTGGCCATTTTCAAAAACGATATGTAGCGCCTTCATATTGGTCTTACCAACCGAAGTCGTACCCTTTTGTTACTGCACGGATTATGAAACAAATATTTGAGGCCTAACAAAAGAGCCTTGGGTTATTTTTGAAATATATGAAACATCTCTATTATAGAAAATGCTGAGATGTTTCATATTGGCTGCACCCTTGGCTAGAATTTACTTCATATTCTTTGCAAATAATAGAGATGTTTCGTATATTGACGTTAGCTACACCCTTATCTACATCTTAGAGTATACATACATGCACAAAAAAAAATAACTAAGTAAATATATGAAATCTATTATTCTCAAACACTAAGAGTTTAGCTAATTTGTCTATTGATTGATGAGAAATTCTTCCATGTACTATATGCATGCGCCGGGATATAAGAGAGGAATAAAAATCTGGGCATTATAAAGCTATCCAAAAGTGCCCGAAAAATCTCATCGTTTTCTCTATCATGTCCGGATGCATTGCACTGGCATATCGAATAATTTCTATTCTCTTTTTTTTTGGTAAAAGATCCAAAAAATAATAAAAATATATCCATCTATGTTCTCAATCAATCAAGATATTCATGTCATCACAGTTAAATTTTCTTAATGTCTTTTTTAAATTCAAAATTCAACCTCTCTTGGCTTTTCCTCTGGTTTACATTTCGACTTCGCTGATCCAAGCTGTCCTTTTTAATTTCTAGAGCTATCTATAAAACCTTATCTAAAACCTAAATATTTTAATCACATTGATGGAGGTCTTTTTCATATCTCCGTCAGATGTTGTCTTCCGTTGATCTCCCGGTAGGTTTTCGTGGTGATCTTCTGTTGCGTGTGGATCTCAGTGGGTTTTGGCGGGATTGGTAATTTGAGAAGTTTAGTGCCGAGTACCTGCAAAGAAGTCCCGGGGTGGTTTGGTACTACGGAGGACCCTCCGACGATCAAGTTAATGCTAGATCCGAGCAGAGTAACGGCTAAGTGGAGTAAAAAATAGCTTACTTGACCCCTCTATGATGGGGGTTTATATAGCGGTGATGGCACGCAGCAGCAGGCGCGAGAATCTCGCCAGCAGTTACGCTCCTGACGTCATGTCCGCGTAGAGAGCGGATCGCCTATTAATGGGGATTGCGGAGGCGTAGAACGTGGGATGTTGCTGGCGGAGAATCCGCACATGGCGAGATTCGCGGAGCGGCGGTTACGCTTGTGAGCGGTGGAGCTGGTCGGAGGGGCCGAGGAAGACGGACTCGGCTGGGGAGCTCGGAACCGGGCAAGAGGGTTGAAGAACCTTGATCCTGTGGCGGCCCGGGGCGAGCTGAGGAGCCGAGGAGGCAAATATGCAGGGGCCCCGTGGAGGGCCGGCTTGTGCTTGCAGGTCGGGTACAAGGGTGGCATGGTCGGCCTCCGTGGGTCCTTTCTTCCTGGTCCTGGGACATGTCGTCCGCCACGTGTCCTGATCTCGCATCGCCAATATTGAGCATCATCATTAGCCCCCCACTCTTGTCCCGACCAGCTAGCGGGTCGGGTCAGGTCAGGAGTGGACTGCCAGGCCTCTCGAGGGGAGCTTCTTCCCAAGGCTTTGTCGGGACGGGTCCTCGGGCCATCAGTTGTCTTTTCTGCTAGCGAATCAGGGCGAGATCTCAGTATTTAAAGAGGGTGCGCCGGTTTGTGCACTCCTCCATTGAAGCGACGGTCCACGCGTCAAGCGTCGATTGGCCGACGCGACGTATGCAGGCCTGCGACGTCTGATGGGATGCGGTCCAGCGCAGGATCGACACGTGGAGCGATCGGAACCGCTGGACGCGAGGAGTCGTTTCGGCGGGAGATGACAGGCGTCGTTGGATGAGGCTGTTAGTTATATGTATGCCCTAGAGGCCATTACTGTACATTGTATGTATATTGTAGTGGATGCTGGGACATATATAGGTAGGACTTTCTTGCTCGACATGATAGTACGCTATCTGGTTGCACTTTATCTTAACATGTATACTTTCTGTCTCTCTGATTACATGTTGATAAAGCCCTTAGGATGTGTACTCGACTTCAAGGACTATGGTGTAGATCATACTAGTGGGGCCTGGGTAGTCAATGAGTACATCCTTCATTGTTCCTAGTCGTGGGAATATCGAGACGGGGCATCGATATTCCAGAGTAGACTAGCGTATATCTTCTCGACCCATGTGATGGGCGATGGATGATCCCATATCCATTGGTGTTTGACATCAAAGATGGTATACGGGTGCTCAGTGGAGACTGGGTACACTGAACGGACTCGCCGAGAACTCCCAGATGGTATTATACTTCACGTCAGATGGCAGTTCTCTGGTGACACTGGTACAGCTTAATCTGTTGACCCGAGATCGTCATAGAGTCTTGTGTGTCTCCCACTGTGCTTTGATTTACACCCTACCACGGCTCTACTGAGTTGTGCAAACAGGTGGTTATTGGGTACAGTCCCGATTCACATGGAGGCAATGAGCGATAGGAGGGGATTCGTCTCTCCCGGTATTGGGGTTGATGTTGTGCTATGCTCGACTGGCCATAACAGGAAATCCCTGGCCAGGGTTGCAGTGATATACTGGTAAGAGTTATCAGTAGTTTCACGAATGTTATGGACCTTACGTCGGCATGACTTATCGAGCTATTGGGATCTGACGTTTACCACCCCTAGGTGAGATATGCGACATATCAGACGAACAGACCGGACTATACGGTAAGTGTTACTGGTTGGATTCACAGGAGTGTGAGCGGGCTTGCTCATCGATCTTCTGATCGCTCAATACCCGGGTGGCCGTTACGTTTAGCAGACCGCTTGCGGCTTGTGGGTGTTTGATATGATCATCATCTGCTACCGGCGTATTGACGAGTCTTTAGAGTCCTACACAGAGGTTTCCTGGCTCAAGCAAAACGAAATAGGAGCGCATATGAGATATGTGCGGGACCGAGAATAATGCGTGTATGTGATACCGTATTCCATTCTCGCGATGAATGTATCGATTGGTTGTATGCGATATAACCTAGTTATCGAATCAAGGATTGATTCGATAAGCCGATACATTGGATACTAGTCGGTTATATACGATATGACCGGATCATTGAATCAAGTGTTGATTTAATGATTTATTGTATAATTATATATTTGATATATTACTTTGCATTAACTAGTATTGGTTCACTTTAAATGGATTTACACACTTGGCATGTGCACATTATATATGTGATATATTTTGTGCACATGATTGTATCATGTTTGATGATACATTCTAGCTTGGGTTTGTGTAAAGAATTGACCATGGTTATATGAATGGTTAGGGTTTCATTTTATTTACTTATTCATTTATTTATTATTTTTGTTTATTTTTGCAAAAGGAAATGATAAAGATAAATGAATGGTGGCTATGTTTGTTTTTAGTTGAAGATTCATGAAGCATTGACTTAGTCACCATTCTTGTCTCATGCCTAACCCTAACCACTCATCTAACCTTAGTTAAATCTCTACACTAAACCATGGTTGAAGAAATGATAAGTATTCATTTATTTTCCTTTTTAAGATAACTTATCATATCATCTTCTTCTTCATCATCTTCTTCTTCCATGAAAAGGAGCTTGCTACATCAATGGTGATTGATGAAAAAGTGTGAGAAATCCAAATCTAAAGTCTACCCACTTCCTATTTCTTCATCCTCTACCTCTTGCCAAGTAGTATAGGGTGTTTCCTTCACAAGTTTTCTTGACTTGGTGAAGTTCGAGCTTGATCTAGCGATGCCTCGACGTAGATCATCTTCGGCATCGTCATCGATGACCTAGCCCGCTTTTTCTCCGATGAAGCCGACGCAAGAGCCCGGGGTTCGACTTGGACAGCGAGGAGACTTCATTGCGGAGCTATGAAGGTGGAGGACCAGATCTACAAAGGTTGTAGCTCCTTCCCTTTAGCTTTATTTCCGTTTACTTACTCGTATCGCCTCATTATCTAGTTAACGATCCGTATTAGGGTTTGTAGGCACTTGTAAAATTTAGAAATTGGCATGGTTGATGCCTTGTGAGACTCCATTAGTGTGCCTAGGAACCCTATAGAGGCCACTTGCAGCAATAAGTAGGGGTGGGCCCGCCCTCGGGCCCCTATTCCTTCATATTTCCCTCTTCTAAGTCCTGGTTGCTCGGCGCTCGTCTTCTTTCTCCCGCTTTCGGCTCCCGAAGACTCCCTTTTTCAAGGTTAGATGTCTTCCTTTGTAGAGTCGGTAGATGTTGTAGAAGTAGGTTCTAGGGACCCCTTAGTTGTGTCCGAGTCCCCCCGGGGAGCAGGGGTCGGATCCTTTCCCCGGGATCGTGTGGCGGGGGCAGCCCCCAGGGAGGAGGCGGCAGATGCAGCCCTCGGCTCCTCGTGTTGGGTGAGGCATGAGGACGAGCTCGCCAATGCTCGGGCTCGCTTCCACATCCCCCCGCGTTACACGCTCCGACTGGCCAAGGAGGGAGAGAGGGCGGATCAAGTACGGGGCAGGGAAATCACCCTATATTTGGAAGCTTTTTGGGGCGGAATGCGCCTGCCCTTCTCTCCCGAAGTCGTCGCCACGCTGAATTTTTTCGGTCTGGCCCCCGGCCAGTTAGTGCCGAACTCGTGGAGGATCCTTCTCGGGTTCTTGATCTGCCTGAAGTTACAGACGGTTCCCTTTAGCCTCTCCCTTCTCGATTCTTCTCTCGTCTTCAAAAGTCACCCTGGTGGTCGAGTGGGCGACCTGAGATGGGTCTATCTCTCTTTTAGAAAGCGACCGGGGGGCGCTGCCGGGACCGGGGTCGTGGCCATGCCCTCTTCTATTCATGATTGGAAGAAGAAATTTTTCTTCGTTTCCCCTCCCGAGGGCGAGTACTGGCCCGTGCCTACCAAGTGGTCGAGGGAGAAATGTTTGCTGGGGGACCAGTCTAATGACCCCGCCACGGTGAGAGTGGCATCGTGGGAGCCCATCCCCCGACCTGATGTGCTGAGAGGGTCCTGAGCTGGGCCGGGCTCAGCCCCGTTGAGTTCGTCGGTAAGTTAGGCTAGCTTTCTGGCTTGTGTTTTGCTCGTGTTGCTGACTCGTTGGGTATTTGCTTTGTGCAGGATCCATGGACTTCGACTAGCTTAAAGCCTCCATGCGCCAGCCGAGGAAGGTTGCGAAAGCTGGGGGGCGGCTTTTCTCGCGCGAAGCCCGCTCCGACTCCTACTGCTCCGGTGGTGGCATCCCGTGAGCGTTCGGGGGCGGATCCCGCCCCGGGTCTCAGCAGAGTGTCAGGCCGGAAGCGGGCCCTGGTTCTGGAGGACCCGGACTCGGAGGAGGAGATCGACTCTCCCTCGGAGCCACTCAAAAGGAGCTTCCAGAGATCTTCCCGGGGCCGGTCCTCGCCGATCGTGGTGGAGGAAAGGGGCCTCCAGTTCGCGGTGCCATCGGGGCTATCCGTTGCGGATAGCCTTCTGTATGAGATAGAGGCATCGGCCGGGGGTAGAATTCCCGGGGGGCTTTCAGGTCTCAGCTGGCGTCTATCGCCCAGGAGTCCGTGCAGGTAAGTGTTGTAGGGTTCCTGGGCACACTTGTGAAGGTTCATAAAGCATCAAACATGCCCGAATAAAATTTTACATGTGCCGAACAACCCAAAGACGGGATCTTTGCTAGATTATTAGGGTTTAGCATTCAAGATAACATCTTTAAAGCTAAGTGTGAGGGATTACAACCTTTGTAGTCCGCTCCTTCGCTTCACAAGCTCCGAGTAGAAGTCCCTTCGCCGCGATCCACGATCTCCCGGACTCAAGAGAGGCTCCACGACTCGAACGATCCATGCTAGCTTGAAGTGTTCCGATTCTCCGATGATCTACGTCGAAGTTGCTATAACCCAAGCTTTCTCACTCTAAAGAGATTAACACCCTAATCTAATGGGCTAGATTAGATGAGTATGATGGAGTAGTATTTATGCTATCTTTTTATTTCACTTTCTCACAAGAAATCATCACAAAAGAAATTTCAAGTGAGCTCTCTCTCAAAAACTAAAGAGAGAAGAAGATGAAGAATGAAAATGATAATCCTTTTCTGATGAATAGTATTCAAGAATATATGATTGATTATCAAACCATGGTCAAGGATGAGAGGCTTAACCTTTGTAGAGAATAAACTAGAGTTAGGGTTTGGTTAGGTCAAGGATGAGTCAAGGATAAGTATCAACCATAATATCTTAACCAAAACAAAAGAAAATTCTTCTAGAATAATCAAGAAGAAGCTAACCCTAATCAAACCCTAATCTCTTTTTATCATCCCTAATCATGTTTCATAATAAATCATATCATGTCATAATAATATATATAATATATATCACATATATATTATATATTTGCAACAAAAGAAAATAATACAATTAACATATATCGCATATATATCAATATATTAATCCGGTGAGAAAATGAAATAATAAAGCGAGCCAATATTAGATAATGTAATACAATATATCATATATATCATTATACATTAAATCATTGAATCAACACTTGATCCAACGATCCGGCTATATCGAATATAACCGACTAATATATCACGTACCGATTCATCGAATCAACACTTGATCCGATGTCCCGGTTCATATCTAAATATCGCGAGAATATAATACGGTATCTCATATCGCATTATTCTCGGTTCTACACATATCACATATGTGCCTCTACTCCATTTTGCCTGAGCCAAGAAACCTTTGTGTAGGACTCTAAAGAATCGTCAATGCGCCGGTAGCAGGTGATGATCATATCAAACACCCACAAGCTGCAAGCCGTCAGCTAAACGTAACAGCTACCCAGGTATTGAGAGATCAGAAGATCAACAAGCTAGCCTGTCCATTCTCCTGTGAATCCAATCAGTAACACTCCCGTACAGTCCGGTCTGTTCGTCTGATATGTCGCATATCAAGTATAGGGGTGGTATACGTCAGACCCCAGTAACCGATAAGCCGTGTCGATGTGAGGCTCATAACAGGTCGAGAAACTACCAGTAACACTTACCAGTATATCTCTATATCAGCCCTGGCCAGGGACTTCCAGTTATAACCAATCGAACACAGCACAACATCAACTCCCTATACCGGGAGAGACAAATCCCCTCCTATCGCTCATTGCCTCCATGTGATTCGGGACTGTACCCAAAAGCCACCGTTTTTCACGCCCTCTTGGATGTGGTAAGGTAGAAATCAAAGCACAGTGGGAATCACACAAGACTCTATGACGATCTCGGATCTACAGACTACCCTGTACCAATGTCACCGGAGAACTGCCATCTGACGTGTGGTATATCACCATCTGGGAGTTCTCGGCGAGTCCGTCCAGTGTACCCAGTCTCCACTGAGCACCCGTACACCATCTCTGATGTCAAACACCGATGGATATGGGATCATCCATCACCCATCATATGGGTCAAGATGCGTACACGCTAGTCTACTCTGGTGTATCGATGCCCTGTCTCGATATACCCTCGACTAGGAACAGTTATAGGATGTACTCATCGACTACTATGGCCCCACTAGTATGATCTCATTGTTCCCCTCCGAAAGGCGGCGCACGGGACTGCGATGTCCTGACACTGAGATTCGGGGCAGATGCTATTTGGTTTTATCCGTCTACCTCTCCGAAGATGCCAAGTTGATTTATGGCACCGTGTATCAGAGGTTTAGACGGATGCGGCCGATGTAGCAGACTTTGTCAGATTCCCCCTCGCTTGAGGGGTTTTTGATTGTGGGGACGCTCTTCCCTGCAGGCGCAAGCCCCTGCAGTTAATTACGCTACCGCATCGCAGTAGCCACTTTCTCCTTCTCCAGAATTTCACTTCGTGTCGCGTGTGTTTGTTTTGTTTGTGGTTGCCCGTGGATTGTATACGGAGACTGAGTAATGTCGTCGCCCGTAGGACGTGGATTAGTCCAAATCCGTATTTACTTAGATTTGGGTTTGATGTTTTAGTTTAAGGATGCGTTAGCCTCGTTGAGGCTAAGATCAACTTAAACGTGACTCATTTAATATATGGCCGTCGGGACTCGTCACCTCTCTAACGTCGTTGAAGGATTACAACGACAGGTGTCAGAGGAGTTCAGAGATGTACCCTCGAACCGAAGTTGATTTAGGGTTTTATAATTCATTTGAATGTTTAAGGATACGTTAGCCGTGATTGGGGCTAAGATCGACTTAAACGGGACCGTTTAGATCCGGCAAAAGAGCATTTGGAGGCTCTATTGTTCCAGTTTAGGGAGATTCGTAGTCCAATTTGGGACTAAAGTTTGTTTGGAGGATACGTTAACCATTTTTGAGGCTAAGATCGACTCAAACGTTTGTTAAGGATACGTTAGTCCAGTTTGAGACTAAGGTCAACTTAACGGAACCATTTAGGTCCAACAAAAGAGCATTTGGGCTCTATTGTGCCAGTTTAGGGACGTGGTGGTTCGTATTCCAGTTTAGGGACGTGGTGGTCCAATGTTAGTTTAGGGACGTCTCGGTCCGACATTAGTTTAGGGACGTCTCGGTCCGATATTAGTTTAGGGACGTCTCGGTCCAATATTAGTTTAGGACGTCTCGGTCCAATATTAGTTTAGGGACATCTCGGTCCACGAGTTTAAGGACCCCGCAGTCCATATCGATGTGTGGTCGTTGGGACCCGTCACCTCTTTGACGTCGTTGAGGAATTACAACGACGGATGTCAAAGGAGTTCGGAGATGTACCCTCGAACCGGATGTAAATTGATTTAGAAGAGCAATTTTGCTCAGTCAATTTAATTTAAGGACTTATGGCCAAAATTGGGCTAAGTCCAGTTGAAATGTTCAACATTTTATTTGTTTTTGCATTGCATTTCTTTTTTTATTTTTATTTGGGCCTTGCCCAGAAATGACGCAGAGTATCAATTTGTTTTGGGCTCTGCCCTTTTAGGAATGATGCAAGGCATCAATTTTATTTGGGCTCTGCCCTTATATAAAGGATGCAAAGCATCAATTTATTTGGGCTCTGCCCATTTATTGCCTTGCAATTTATTTTGGCCTGTCAGGTCATTTTGATTTGGGCCTGGCCCTTTAATTAATGCATTGCATTTGTGCAAAATACTGTTAATTTGAGAATCTTTTAGATTCAAGAACCGATGGTTCATAAAATAAGTGCAAAACACTATTTGATTTAGAAACAAGTTTTTTTCTTGTTTTTTCTTATCTCAGAGAACCAAAGGTTCATGAAAGTGCAAAGCACTATTAATTTAATAACCTTTCAGGTTCAAGAACCGATGGTTCATAAAACAAGTGCAAGGCACTATTTTATTTATTTATTTATTTATCGTTGAAGATCTATGATCTTGTTCATAAGAGAATTTTCTCTTCTTTTAAAGGTTTTTACCTTTTTTTTTATTCTTCAAGAGTTCTCAAGAGTTCTCTTCTCCTTTTTTTTTAGCAAGATGTTCATGATTTTGAAATGAGATCTAGGGTCCTTTTTATAGTGCCCATAAATTAGTTAAAGTTTGTTAAAGAGATCATTCTCTGAGTGATTTGGGGAATTTTCCCCACCGTCGGATCTTTAATCCAAAGGTCTCTGTTTTACAGAAGAAATCTTATTGTTTTAACAAAGACAGAAAAGATTTCCTCAAATCTTTATTCTGTTTTTGCAATAAAAAATTTTATTTATTTTTTTATTTTTTATTTTTTATTTTTTTTTTACTGCGCAGCGCGCAGTTGCGCGCACGCACTGCGCAGCGCGCGGCGCGCAGTGCGCGCGCGTAGTGCGCGCACTGCGCAGCGCGCAGTTGCGCAGAATTTTTAATTTTTTTTTTTACGCTAATTCATTTGTTTTAACATTAATTTTATTTTTAATTTTCAAGACAGAGCTTTGCTCTGATTGGAGAAAAACAGAAGTATTGCTTCTTTTCCCACCTTGGAATTTAAACAGAGCTTTGCTCTGATTGAGGTAAACACTCATCATAGTCCCAGTAGTCGAGTACAGATCCTAAGGGCTTTATCAACATGTGAGAGTAAGACACTAAACCAATACAAGTCAACATGTTAAGATAAAGTGAAACCAAATAGTATACTATCATGACGAGCAAGAAAGTCCTCTCTGTATATATCCAAGCATCCATCATAATATACATCATATGTACAACAATGGCCTCTAGGGCATATACATAACTAACAATCTCCCACTTGCACTAAGGCCAGCTGCTGTAGTATCTCATACCTAGCATCCCGAATAATCTCTCAAACTGTATCTGGGGAATGGCCTTCGTGAGTGGATCCGCAGTGTTGTCCTTCGTATCTACTCTCCTGACCTCGATCTCCCGGCGATCAACTATCTCCCTGATCAGGTGATACCGCCTCAGAATATGTCTAGACTTCTGATGGGATCTGGGTTCCTTGGCCAAATCCACAGCTCCATTGTTATCGCAATACAGAGGTATTGGATGTTCAATGGATGGAACCACACCAAGTTCAGTGATGAACTTCTTCATCCAGACAGCCTCTTTGGCAGCATCGTTGGCAGCGATGTATTCAGCCTCCATCGTCGAGTCTGCAACGGTATCCTGTTTGGAACTCTTCCAACATACCGCCCCTCCATTGAGGGTAAAGACAAATCCCGAGTGCGACTTAGAGTCGTCCTTATCACTTTGGAAGCTGGAATCGGTAAAGGACTCCACCCGGAGTTCTCCGTTATCATACACCAAGAACATGTCTCTAGTCCTTCGCAAGTACTTGAGAATGTTCTTCACAGCTGTCCAGTGACTCTCTCCAGGATCTGCTTGATACCGACTCACTACACTTAGTGAGTATGCCACATCGGGTCTAGTACATAGCATTGCATACATGATAGAGCCTACTGTCGAAGCATAGGGTATCCCTTGCATGCGAGCTCTCTCCAAATCAGTCTTGGGAGACATCTCTTTGGAGAGAGTGAGTCCAGAGATCATGGGTTGGTTCCCACGTTTGGATTCTTCCATACTAAACCTCTTTAGTATGGTGTCAATGTACCTGGATTGGGACAATCCCAGTATCCGTTTGGATCTATCTCTATAGATCCTAATCTCCAATATGCATGAGGCATCACCTAGATCTTTCATTGAGAATCTTTGTGATAAGAAGAGCTTGACTGATTGCAGCATAGGAATATCATTTCCTATCAAGAGTATGTCATCCACGTACAATACGAGGAAGACAACCTTACTCTCTGCCACCTTCTTACAGATACAAGGTTCATCTATATTTTTGATGAAGTCAAACTCTTTGACTACTACATCAAAACAGATGTTCCAACTCCGCGATGCTTGCTTTAACCCATAAATGGATTTAAGCAGTTTGCACACCTTTCCGCTGCTCCCACTATCTACGAAGCCCTCTGGCTGAGTCATGTACACGCACTCTTCTAAATCACCATTTAGAAAGGCGGTCTTAACATCCATTTGCCAGATTTCGTAGTCATGGTATGCAGCAATGGCAAGTAAGATCCGGATGGACTTAAGCATAGCTACTGGAGAGAAGGTTTCGTCATAATCCACACCTGGTCGTTGACGAAATCCCTTTGTTACAAGTCTAGCTTTGAAAGTCTCAACTTTTCCATCTACACCAAATTTCTTTTTAAAAATCCACTTGCTCCCAATGGGTTTTACCCCTTCAGGAGCATTTTCCAAAATCCATACTTTATTGGTGTACATGGATTCCATCTCAGGTCGCATTGCATCCAGCCATTTCACAGAGTCACCACTCGTGATGGCCTGCTCGAAACTAGTCGGATCATCATCTTCCATGATGCAATCCTCGCTTCCACCATCAATGAGAAAACCATAGTATCTCTCAGGTGGACGAGAAACCCTACTAGATCGGCGGAGAGGCTGGGGTTTGTCGGGAACTACCGAATCCTCTGGTTCCACTAAATCTTCAGTTACAGTTTATGTTTCTGGAACTTCTTCCAGTTCTACCTCAGAGCCACTAATCTCTTTTTCAAGAAATTCATTTTCTAAAAAGGTGGCATGTTGAGCAATAAACACCTTTTGTTGTTCACTGTGGTAGAAAAAATATCCATTTGAATGTTTAGGATATCCCACAAACTTACATAGAACTGACCGTGCCTCGAGTTTGTCTGGATTTTGCCTTTTGACATAGGCCAGACAACCCCATATCTTAACTCGTTTAAGACATGGTCTCTTCCCACTCCATATCTCATATGGTGTGGTAGGTACAGATTTAGTTGGAACTTGATTCAATAGGTATGCTGCTGTCTCAAGCGCATACCCCCAGAAGGAAATAGGTAACTCAGCTGTACTCATCATAGAGCGCACCATATCTAATAGGGTGCGATTCCTCCGCTCCGACACACCGTTGTGCTGTGGTGTATAAGGAGGAGTAAACTGAGAGAGAATCCCATTCTCTTTTAGATAATTTAGGAACTCATTGCTTAAGTATTCTCCTCCTCGATCAGATCGAAGGATCTTAATACTTTTGCCCGTTTGTTTTTCTACTTCGTGCTTATATTCTCTGAATTTCTCAAAAGCTTCAGACTTGTGTTTCATTAGGAACACATGTCCGAATCTAGAGAGATCGTCAGTGAATGTAATGAAGTATGAAGAACCATTCCTGGCATGCGTAGACATGGGACCGCATACATCACTATGTACCAGTCCTAAGAGTTCAGTAACTCTTTTTCCGTGTCCACTAAACGGAGCTTTGGTCATTTTTCCTTTGAGACATGAATGGCAAGTATCATAAGATGATAATTCGAACGGATTCAAATAACCATCCTTATGTAACTTAGCCAGTCGTGTCGCATTGATATGACCAAGTCTACAATGCCACAAGTAGGATTCGTTCATTTCTGAACTTTTCCTCTTGTGTGTGTTTTGTATATTGAGGACTGTATTCTGATTTAGAATGAATATGCCATTATGTAACGAGCCTAATGCAATCAACTTTTGATCTAGGAATATGTTCATAACATTATCCTTTACTACAAAATTATATCCTTCTTTACTTAATAAAGAAACCGATATAATGTTGCACATCATGTTCGGTATATAATAGCACTCATTTAGAATCAGTGTATTACGGTTTGGCAATACTAGGTGATATTCGCCAACTGCTTTGGCTGCAATACTTGCACCGTTCCCTACTTGAACGGAATGATCATATTTTCCCAGTTCTCTACCTTTACGTAGCCCATGTAACAATTTACATATGCGGGATCCTGATCCGGTATCTAATACCCAGGACGTAGGGTGAACTGAGAAATACTCAATAACTAACACACCTGAAGAAGATGCATCAACATGCATGTTCTTTTGGGCGGCTTGAGAATCCAGATATTCTTCTATTCCCTGTTCAGTCTTATAACTCTTATAAGAAAGAACGGGTCCAACGTTCCCCTGCTCAGTATAATAAGCGAGTTCAGTCAATACATCCATATTATTATCTTGATTATGGCCTGACATGGTCGCTACCTGGAGAGAGAGAAGAAAACACTTTAGCGTATGCTCTTGCAAGATTAGATTGGTTATTATCTTATCTAATCAAGATGTCTCCTACTGTTTTTATCAAATCTTCCTTCAAACCCTAAAAGGTAAGATTAGCCGGGATTAATTACACTCTACAATTTCGTCAATCTTTCAGCCAGATCAGTGTCGGTACTTTGAGGGAGGTTCCCCGTGCTTTCGCACGGACCTAATTAAAGTAAACCTCGTTTTCCCAGAGGCGTAACCCCGTTAACACTTTTCTAGACACCTACTTGATCGACTAATTGTCCTGTGTAAAACTCTCCCAGGAGTAACTCTTACTCGCAGTGGGTATCGGGATCTAACTATCTCATAGAAGGTATGCAATCTCATTGCAAATTTCAACACTTGAAATTCCCGATAATATTTTGCCCCTAGTGTGCCATGACCTTGACAGAGGTCAACAAACCATAGTGCACTAGTCAAGTTCAACCCGTCATTTCTTGATTGAATCAAACCCACTCGCACGACCCTTGACAGAGGTCAACAAGTTCGTACGACTACCCTAATCCAATCACATCACATGCTTTACAGATAATTACTAGTTAGCTACCGCACACTACGCCTTGACAGAGGTCAACAAACGCAGCACGAATACTAAATAGTCTTTATCTGAAATGACGGAGGGCTACGACAGGTTTTTCTGAAAACCTATTGCGTAATGAACTTGATGTCGTCGTAGAATCAAGTGAAATTTTGAAATGAAGTGTTTTCGAGGCTTTCATTAGTTTTGCTAAAGAGGTCACTCCCGGTGAAGGAATCTCGGCTCTTTCCTCATCGAATAAGGTGCAAGACATATCATATATATTACTGTGCAAAGCAAAACCCTAAAAGCAATCAAAAGACAAACCGAGTTTTGTAGCATCTGCCAGTTTCGCTAAAGAGGTCACTCCCGGTGAAGGGATCTCGGCTCTTTCCTCATCGAATAAGTTGCAGGGTATATCATATATACCGCTATGCAAAGCAAAACTGTAGCTACCCTTTTTATAAAGTTTTGATTCTACAACATCTTTTAGGTTTCTTTTCCTTTTATTAATCTCATTAATAAAAAAAATCCCATCAGCTTATGCTTCCTAAGCATCACAGATAAATACGACGTACACTTATGCCATCCGCATACGCCTCGATGTCCCCTCGTGCACCGTTAGGTTAGGTAACTAACGACAGAGCAGGGCAGGGCTAGTGCGGGTGTAAAACATAAGTAACGTCTATATAATATATCATATATACTATATACTGTATCCATCACAACATATCAAATGATCACATCACAGATATCGCAGCAGAAACATAGATATAATGTGGGATATACTAGGACGTCCGTATTTAGTATTTAGCCAACAATAGAAAATACGGATTCCACAGTCGCGATGAATAGCCAAGCCCACACCTTGGACCCCTACGAGAGCGGCAAACGACCCTACCAATTCTGGAGTTTAGGAGACCCGGTCTCGACTCCTCGAGATGGCCTCCCACTGAATCCCAGAACCCGGTCACCTGTGCTCCCCTCCTTGGGTCCATCCTAATGCGGAAAAGTAAATAATATACAATACTGGTGGCATCGACCTCAACCCGGAAGTGCCCCAAATAAAAGAATATTACATTACATTTGAATTTACATGAATGAAAATATAAAACTCTCATCTCACATAAAACCCCCGGCTATTCAATCGCGACAATCCTGCACATCATATCTCAGCAACACATAATATCTCATACCATCAACGTAAGTAAGTATGCATACACCGATCGTCGTCGATGTATAGCAACGACAATCCGCAATACAACTACATACTACACTTCGGTCACAGAAAAAAAAGTGTAAAACTATAATATTTGGAATCCACAATCACTTTAGACATCGTAAATC
Organism: Agapanthus africanus; assembly: GCA_030015575.1. Taxonomy (NCBI): domain Eukaryota; kingdom Viridiplantae; phylum Streptophyta; class Magnoliopsida; order Asparagales; family Amaryllidaceae; genus Agapanthus; species Agapanthus africanus. The sequence continues at coordinate 216,159,564 of JASDDO010000006.1, forward strand.
CGAAATATCACATACTTCGCATTTCATGCCTAACTCTATGAATTCCACATATTGTATCAAATTCCAGATAAATAGACAGTATTAAACTTTTCGAACAGATAATCAAATACCCAAAATTTCCCAAATAGCTCAACACTTGAGCGGAGTTCAAATAATCCCAGAATATGTCACAGAACCAGTGATCCAGCCATAGAAGGGTCAAGCCAACGCCTCACATGTGGCACGCCGTACAGCCCCAAACCCGAAGGTTCAAAAGGCAGTTCAAGACGGTCACATAATCGAGTTAAGGTTTGTTGTCTTCTAGAGGGTCCACCGTGTTACTTGCACATTTTTCCGAAAGATTCAAACCCGAAAAAAATTCAACACTTGAAAATTTTGCCGTGCCGGGAAAAAGTGAGTTAATGATATCTGTTCGAACATTTTAACAGTTTCTAAATATCCAGAAATAATAACGAATTAAATATTCCGATCGAATCTTCGATTACAAAATAAACCCCAAAATACTCAACCCTTGAGTCAAAATAAAAATACCAGAAACTATATAAGCATTTATGAAGAATTACTGTGGAATTAAAACAGTCACATCAAGCAGTACGGCCGCGAAACCGCGGCCCAAGCAGGGTACGGCGGCGATTCCGCGGTCGTCTGTACGGATCAAGTCTGCGTATTTCACAGTTATTCTTATCTTTCTATGCTGAATTTTTCAGGTATTTTTAATTCAGAAAAAATCGCATTTTTGAAAAATATCCAGAGAGGGGTTCATTTTCGTCGGTTCGGGTTCGATCGGAGTTTTAACTGTAAGTGCACGGCGGCGCCCCGGCCGTCAATCCGACGCCGGAATGCGGAAGCGATGATTTACTTTAACTTTTAAAACCGGCACCACCGCGCACTATAAACCCGGATCGTGCTATTAATCTAGTCCTAGCTATCTAGAGAAGGGGGTAGAGAGATATACCGAGCGATCCGTGTCCTTCGGTCTTCTCGTCGTCGTCCCGATCTCCTCGCGGAATCTCCGGTCTCCACCACGTCGCCGGAAGGGCACCACGTCGCCGGCTTCTTTTACGGGCTCCCGCCTCTGTACCGAGGCAACTCGGGCACGAAGTTGGCGAGCCGACGTGTCCAAGGTTTGCTGTAGAATACGTGTAGTGCTCTATGTCTCATTTGGGGTTACTTGAAGTTGCCTTTGGTGGAGGATTGAGATGTAAGCTTTTGTGGATGAACTTGGGAATTTTTGTAGCATGAAAAGAGCAAAAATTCCCACACCAAAATAATGGGCAGCCCCTCACCTTGTCTTGGCCGGCCATATGAGGTAAGGAGAGAGAGTGAGAGGAGAGAGTGAGAGAATGAGGGAGTAGACTCACTCATCCAAAAGAGAGCAAGTGAAAAGGCTATCATCCATGAGAGAGAAAAGGGGTGATGATGATCAAGAATCATCACAACCAAAATCACACTCAACCATCATAATCCATCATTATCACCATGTCAAAAGATAAGCAATCATGAACCATCATGATCCTAGAAGTCTATGGAGGCTAAGTCATCATGATACAACAATATGCAAATAACACCCTCCACATTGCTTATTTGCACAAATGCAAATAAGCCCTCCTCCACCAATCTTCAGCCAATGAAAGATACAAAGAAATATGGCTGAAACGGAAAACAAACTGGCAACTCCAAAAAACTGATCCCGTAATAAATTACAGGAAAACCCCGCTACTGTATATACATACCCGCATTTGTATTCCGGCCGAAATACAAATGCAATGAGACAAAATCTACACAGTACAATGCTAGCATCCGGCTTAAACCAAAGCCTGCTAGTATTATCCGTCCGATCCTGATCCGTGCAATACCGCACGTATCTGATCGAACCCTGCCATATATCCATACGGCCTCTAGTATTAACCGTCCGATCCTGATCCGTGCAATACCGCCCGTATCTGATCGAACCCTGCCATATCTCCATACGACCTCTACAGCGTTTCGCCCGAAAACTTGAGCAACTGAATGTGGGGGACTCTAAAGACTCGTCAATACTATGGTTGTGGATTTAACCACTAGCACGTCAGAGGTATTAGCCATACGTGACGGGCTAACGGCTATTGACCAAAAGGGACGTCGATGAGCGAACTCATCCTGACACCCTACTGAGCCTGTCAGTGATAATATCCGTACAGTCCGGTCCGTTCGTCTATGAGCATCGCATGGCGGGCCTAGGGGTTGGTAAAAGTCAGACCCCCAAAAGCGGTACAAGTCGTGTCGGAGTGTAGCCCAGAACACCCTGAGATACTATTGGAATACCTACCAGTAAATCTCATGCCTTGGCCAAGAACTTCGTGTAATGGCTCTCCTAGACACAGCGCGACCTCACCCCCAATACCGGAAGAGACGAACCCCTGCAGATCCGCTCACTGTCTCCATGTGGCTTGGGACTGTACCCAACTAAAACCTGTTTGCACGTCTCCTTTGAGCGTGGTAGGGTAGTAATCAAAGTATAATGGGAACTCATACGAGACAAATGACGATCTCAGGTCGATGAACTAACCTGTACACATGTCACCAGGGAACTGCTATCTGACGTCAGGTATAAGAACAACTAGCATGTTCCCGGCGAGTCCTGTCCGGTGTACTCATAACCCAATGAGCACCTGTATACATCTTAGGTGAACCTACTGACACCAGTGGCTTGTGAGACCGGCCACTGCCGCTCGTCGGGGTCTCGACTGTATACACTAGTCTACTCTGGAGTATCGATACCCTATCTCGAAACTCCCACGACTAGGGACCTTTTAAGGATGTGCTTATAGACTACCAGCTCTCACGTATATGATCGCCCTCATACTGCTGGCAGTCAAGCAAAAATCCTAGGGGCTCTATCAACGTGCAATAGTGACCTTTCAGGTCACCTAAAGCAGTACACGACGATAAAGATAAACCAGATAGCATACTATCATCTTGAGTAAGACTGTCCTACCGGGATAGGTCCTCCCTCAATCATTGCAATCACGTGCCTGTGATCCAATAATTGACTCTGAGGGCACTATCTCCAACAATCTCCCACTTGCACTCAAGGCTAATTATTGCGATGTCGCATACTCACAGCCCATGTGATACCGAACACCCAACTCCTCTACTCGTCAGTCTCACAAAGCTCGTTTGCGAAACTATTGCGTTCGAGGAATAACCTCAGTGAGTGGATCCGCATTGATGTTTTTTTCTATGTCTCTCTTAATCTCAAGTTCGCGGAGAAACCCATCTCCCGAAAAGAGCAATACCTATCTTAGAATGTGTCTGGATGTCTGATGGGACCTAGCTCATAAATGAACTCCAAATCCAAACTTCTTAGACTGTATCGTCAACTGAACTTAATCAGTATCCTGCGCCATGCCTCCCTCAGTATTGCCTTGGACCACCTGTCCAAAATACTGCCCCTCGTCAGAAGGAAAACTATAACTCTGACAACCTCCTTGTCGTCCTGGTCACCTTGGAAGCCTGGAATGATAACTGTCTCCCGAATGAGGTTGTCGTTATCATATCCCTAGAACATTCACTTATGTTCTAAAACTGCTTCCGACTGTTTCTCTAGGATAGGATCAATGTCAACTTATTGCATCTAGTGCAAGAACAACATCTGGTATGGTACTTGACATCTCATGATTGACTCAATTGCCTGAGCAAGTGATCTGCCAATCATGCACATCCCTCCCCCCTTTAGTCTGTAAGACACCTTTAGAGAGGATGACTCCATCACCTGCAGGTACACTACCGTGCCAGGAGTCGTCCATTCTAAATACTCTTAGAATGCTGTCTAAGTACCCTGATTGGGAAACCACCCAAATCTAGATCTAAAACTATAGATCTAGTAACCAGTATGTCTGATATAATGTCCAAGTCCCATGTGGAAAAACCACTGTGTGACGACCAAAGTATAACCGATCGTAGTATAGGAATATCACTTCCTACTCTGTGTATGTCATCCAAATACCATGACATCACACCCTACTACCTTCTCAACAGATCCATCCCCTATTCTGATGAAGTCAAACCTATGACTGTCACATCAGAAATTGATGATCTATCTCCGCTATATTCTGCTTTAGTCTATAAATAGACATAAGCCACTTGTCCACCAATGCTTCCACTGCTCCCACTGACCACGACAACCCTCTGGCAGAGTCATATAGACGTACACTTCTAAAGCCAGTTTAGAACGACGCTATACTCATCCTCCTGCCAGGTCTCACAGTCTGGAACAACAGCTATGGCAAGTCTGGGTAAACAAGAACTTCCCTGTCACCGTCCTTGAGGCTACCGGAGTACCTCTCGGGTGCCTGAAGTTACCCACCTTATCTGCGGAGTGGCCAATGGAATGTCAAACTAGATTGAATCTTTAGGTTCCTATCAAATCTTCAATGATCGTTTGTGGTTCTGGAATCACTTCCAGTTCTACCATACTCCCACTACTGTTTTCTGAAAAAATCCATTTTTATTAAAACTGTGGCGAGTCAAGAACAATATTACTATTGATCTTCCAGATGATAGAAAGTCAACCCTCGTCATAGCCTGGGTCAACCCAAAAACAGCCATTACAGAAACGTGCATTGAGTTGTCCAGTGTTTGGTTTTAATCATAAGCCGAACAACTCCCCGTACCTTAGCAATGTTAAGATATGAACTGTACTATATCCAATATAGAACCAAAGGCACTGATTTAATTGAACCAGATTCAAATCATGCAGCTGTCTCCAGTGCATGTCAACTAAATGGAAGGAGGCCGATCAGCGTTACTCAACTTAGGAATGCTTCCAATTATGAGTAACCTGAAAAAGAAGCAAGTTCTCTTAATCACTACTATCAACTGAATACCATACACAAGTATCTACATCTTCGATCACCTTGAAGAATCCCGATACTTGCAACACCTGGTTCTCTACTTTATTCATATACCTATAACTTCTCAGACTTCGGACCATGTGTTTCCACGAAACACCTGTCTAATAACTAGAGAAGTCACAAGTAAACCGAATATAGTACGAAGACCATCCCCTCTGTCCTCATGGACGCTGGACAACATACAATACTCTGTATAAGTCCCTTGAGTCTGATAACTCAATCCCTGTGTGTCGTAGGTTGAAAACTGTACTTATGGTTAAGAAGAATTACACCGATGTTCAATGCTTCTTACCTAACCATCCACTGATATAGGTAAATGTTATAGACATAATTTCAAAAAGGTATATCTCATTCTATAAAAATAGACGTACAGATATATCAATTTGAAATTGGTGCATAACAACGGATATTCAAAACCAAATACTTGCCGTCCGGCAAACAACCCAGGTGACTTCCTCAAATATCACCGATTATAACGAATCCCGATATAATGAGGATGATCACCCAATTCCCAAAAGATCAACGAGAAAGCCCGCTCACACTCCTGTGAATCCAACGAGTAACACTACCGTACAGTCCGGTCTGTTCGTCTGATATGTCGCATATCTTGTCTAGGGGTGGTAAACGTCAGACCCCAATAACTCGATAAGTCATGTCGATATGAGGCTCATAACGGGTCGAGAAACTACTGGTAACACTTACCAGTAAATCCCTAAAACAGCCTTGGCCAAGGACTTCCTGTTATAGCCAATCGAGCACTGCGCAACATCAACTCCCTATACCGGGAGAGACGAAATCCCTCCTATCGCTCATTGCCTCCATGTGATTCGGGACTGTACCCAAAAGCCACCTTTTTGCACGCCCTCTTAGACGTGGTATGATGGAAATCAAAGCACAGTGGGAATCACACAAGACTCTATGACGATCTCGGGTCTACAGACTAACCTGTACCAGTGTCACCAGAGAACTGCCATCTGACGTAATGTATAATACCATCTGGGAGTTCTCGGCGAGTCCGTCCAGTGTACCCAGTCTACACTGAGCACCCGTATATCATCTCTGATGTCAAACACTAATGGATATGGGATCATCCATCGCCCATCTATATGGGTTGAGAAGCTACACGCTAGTCTACTCTGGAATATCGATGCCCTGTCTCGATACACCCACGACTAGGGACCTTGAAGGATGTACTTATGGAATACTATGTCCCCACTAGTATGATCTGTATCATAGTCCAGGTAGTCAAGTACACATCCTAAGGGCTTTACCAACATGTAACAGAGAGACAATCAGTATACACGTTAAGGTAAAGAGTAACCAGATAGCATACTATCATATCGAGCAAGAAAGTCATCCCTATATATGTCCAAGCATCCACTACCATATACATCCTATGTATAGTAATGGCCTCTAGGGCATACATATAACTAACAACTCTATGACAATCTCGGGTCTACAGACTACCCTGTATCAGTGTCACCGGAGAACTGCCATCTGACGTGTGGTATATCACCATCTGGGAGTTCTCGGCGAGACCGTCCAGTGTACCCAGTCTCCACTGAGCACCCGTACACTATCTCTGATGTCAAACACCGATGGATATGGGATCATCCATCGCCCATCATATGGGTCAAGATGCGTATACGCTAGTCTACTCTGGTGTATCGATGCCCTGTCTCGATATACCCTCGACTAGGAACAGTTATAGGATGTACTCATCGACTACCATGGCCCCACTAGTATGATCTCATCATAGTCCCAGTAGTCGAGTACAGATCCTAAGGGCTTTATCAACATGTGAGAGTAAGACAGTAAACCAATACAAGTCAACATGTTAAGATAAAGTGAAACCAAATAGCATACTATCATGACGAGCAAGAAAGTCCTCTCTGTATATATCCAAGCATCCATCATAATATACATCATATGTACAACAATGGCCTCTAGGGCATATACATAACTAACAAGTGTTTGGTTCATCGTGAGATTCGGTGCCTCCTTCGTCTTTCTGATCTCTTTCGTGTCTCCCAGGTTCTCCAGCACGTTGCCCTCGCCATGCGTATGGAAGCCGAGGTAGTAGCCTCGACACTGGAGGCTGCGGGCCGGCTCGCCTCGCTGGAAGAGAGCTCCAGGTGGGAGCTGGAGGCGGTGACGGTGAGGGTTGCCGCCTTGGAAGGTGAGGTGGAGGCCGGGAAACGGGAGGTAGCCCGGCACAGCGAGGCTGCCGTGATTGCCGAGGTCAAGCTCGAGGATGCCCAGGTGCTTGCCGGCAACCTGAAGAGGACGGTGAAGACCCTCCGGAAGGAGCTTGGGGCGGCGGCCGAGGCGGCCAAGTCGGCCGAACTAAAGGCGGTGGAGATCTATAAGAAGTCGAAGGACTTCTATGATGATCTGGCCGTGGCTACGACCCGCATCTGGAACGATGCCCTCGATGTCGTTAAGGCCCGGATGCCGGAGTTTGCCGACGGAGATCTCCGGGCCGAGTTCCCCATTGTGGACACCGATGAGCAGGGGGAAGAGGTTCCTGGCGAGGAAACCACCGAGGACCCCGCGCGCCATATGGTGGATGTCGAGGACCTCGAGGTCGCACTTGGCCCCGAGGCCTAAAGCCCTCGTCTTCCTCCTTTTATTTCTTTGTTTTTGGAATTTTGTAAGGCTGGGGAGCCCCAAAAAATACCCTTTGTAAAGCCTTTGTCTTTGGTAGTAATAAAATAAAAAATTTCCTTGGTTTTATCGAATCGCGCTCTACCATCTATTTGTGAAGAATGCTCATAAGATATCTTTGCTTGCACCGTTGTGTTTTTATGTCAGGTTGGCCATCTGTCTAGCGATCGTCCGTCGAGTTGATTTCGATCACTTGCCAATGAGCATGCCAAGCGCTGCCGAGGAGGTATCCCCATAGGCCACGAAGTTGAAGGGAGATCGTTTAGACCTGGATAGACTTGATGTCCATCACCGGGGTCTCGGATCCTCTGCGTTGACGGGCAGAGCGCTGTTCGCCGTATTTGTGCCGAGCGTGAGTGGGAAGCCCCATGGGGGTGCCATCTTTTGACTTCTGGCGATGCAAGCATCGACCACCATCCGGGGATGACCGAGCAGGGTAGCTACTCGGTTTCATTTTGCGAGGGCTTTGATCCTTCAGGACGGGGATTGAGCGGGGTTACCGCCCGTCGCCTCTTGGTGAGGGCTTTTGTCCTAACGGACAGCCGAGCGAGGGATCCTCAGGCTCGACTGCCTCTGGGAGGCCTTTTTGATCCTTGGCGTTGCGGTAGGACCAGCCGGGGATGACCGAGCAGGGTAGCTGCTCGGTTGCCTCTTGCGAGGGCTTTGATCCTTAACGTTGGAGGGGCTGTAAGAAGCCCACTAAGGATGACCGGGCAGTGAAGTTGCGCGGTTGCCTCTTGGCGAGGGCTTTGACCTCTGGCGTTGTGGGTAGGCAACTACCAGCCAGAGTTGACCGAGCAGAGCAGCTGCTCGGTTGCCTCTTGCGAGGGCTTTGATCCTTCAGGACGGGGACCAAGTAGGGTTACTGCCCAGTGCCTCTCGGCGAGGACTTTGATCCCTGTCGGTTGTGGTAGGAAGCTACCAGCCGGGGATAACCGAGCAAGGACTCGACTGCCTCTGGGAGGACTTTGGTCCTTGATGCGGGAGGAGCTGTAGAAGCCTACCAAGGACCGTTGGCCGGGCAACGAGGGCTTTTGTCCTGAAGGGTAGCCGAGCGAGTGATCCTCGGGCTCGACTGTCTCTGGGAGGGCTTTCTGATCCCCGGCGTTGCGGTAGGGAAGCTACCCGCCAGGGATAGCCGGGCGACGGTTGGGCTCGACTGCCTCTGGTAGGACTTTCTGATCCCCGGCGTTGCGGCAGGGAAGCTACCCGCCAGGGTAGCCGGGGGACGGTTGGGCTTGACTGCTTCTGATCCCTGGCGTTGCGGTAGGGAAGCTACCGGCCAGGTATAGCCGATGTTAGTTATGTATATGCCCTAGAGGCCATTGTTGTACATATGATGTATATTATAATGGATGCTTGGACATATATAGAGAGGACTTTCTTGCTCGACATGATAGTATGTTATTTGGTTTCACTTTATCATAACATGTTGACTTATATATTGTTTACTGTCTTACTCTCACATGTTGATAAAGCCCTTAGGATCTGTACTCGACTACTGGGACTATGATGAGATCATACTAGTGGGGCCATGGTAGTCGATGAGTACATCCTATAACTGTTCCTAGTCGAGGGTATATCGAGACAGGGCATCGATACACCAGAGTAGACTAGCGTATACGCATCTTGACCCATATGATGGGCGATGGATGATCACATATCCATCGGTGTTTGACATCAAGGATGGTGTACGGGTGCTCAGTGGAGACTGGGTACACTGGACGGACTCGCCGAAAACTCCCAGATGGTGATATACCACACGTCAGATGGCTGTTCTCCGGTGATACTGGTACAGGGTAGCTTGTAGACCCGAGATCGTCATAGAGTCTTGTGTGATTCCCACTGTGGTTTGATTTCCACCTTACCACGTCCAAGAGGGCGTGCAAAACGGTGGCTTTTGGGTGCAGTCCCGAATCACATGGAGGCAATGAGCGATAGGAGAGGATTCGTCTCTCCCAGTATAGGGAGTTGATGTTGTGTTGTGTTCGATTGGCTATAACTGGAAGTCCATGTCCAAGGCAGATATAGAGATTTACTGGTAAGTGTTACCAGTAGTTTCTCGACCCGTTATGAGCCTCACATCGACACGACTTATCGGTTACTGGGGTCTGACGTATACCATCCCTAGACTTGATATGCGACATATCAGACGAACAGACCGGACTGTACGGGAGTGTTACTGATTGGATTCACAGGAGAACGTACAGGCTAGCTTGTTGATCTTCAGATCGCTCAATACCAGGGTGGCTGTTACGTTTAGCTGACCGCTTGCAGCTTGTGGGTGTTTGATATGATCATCACCTGCTACCGGCGTATTGACGATTCTTTAGAGTCCTACACAGAGGTTTCTTGGCTCAGGCAAAACGGAGTAGATGCACATATGTGATATGTGCAGGACCGAGGATAATGCGATATGATATACCGTATTATATTCTCGCGATTTTTAGATATGAACCGGGTCATCGGATCAAGTGTTGATTCGATGAATCGGTACATGATATATTAGTCAGTTATATTCGATATAGCCGGATTGTCGGATCAAGTGTTGATAAAATGATTTAATGTATAATAATATATATGATATATTGTATTACATTGTCTAATATTGGCTCACTTTATTATTTCATTTTCTCACCGGGTAATACATTGATATATATGCGATATATGTTAATTGTATTATTTTCTTTTGTTGCAAATATATAATATATATGTGATATATATTATTGCAACATGATATGATTAATAATGGAACATGTTTAGTAGAGATTAAACAAGGTTAGGGTTTGATTAGGGTTAGCTCCTTCTTGCACCTTCTAGAAGGAATTCCTTTTGTCATGGTTAAGATATTATGGTTGATATTTATCCATGACTCATTCTTTAACCTAACCAAACCCTAGCCCTAGATAATTCTCTACAAGGGTTATCCTTGTCATCCCTTGACCATGGTTCCATGATTATTCATATATTCATTTTCTATTATTCATCACAAAAGGATTAACTCATTTATCATCATCTTCCTCTCTCTCAAGCTTTGAGAAAGCTTACTAGTTTTTCCTTTTGTGATGATTTCTTGTGAGAATTTGATATAAAAAGAAAGCATAAATACTACTCCATCATCCTCATTTAATCTAGCCCATTAGATTAGAGTGTTCTCCTCATTAGAGTGAGAGAGCTTGAGTTATAGCAACTTCGACGTAGATCATCGGAGAAAAGGAATACTACAAGCTAGCATGGATCGTTCGAGTCGTGGAGCCTCTCTTGAGTCCGGAATATCGTGGATCGCGGCGAAGGGACTTCTGCTCGGAGCTTATGAAGCGAAGGAGCGGACTACAAAGGTTTTAATCCCTCACACTTAGTAGTAAAGATGTTTACTTGCATGTTAAACCCTAATAATCTAGCAAAGATCCCGGCTTTGGGTTGTTCGGCACGTCTAAAATTTTATTCGGGCATGGTTGATGCCATATGAACCCTCACAAGAGTGCCTAGGAACCCTACAGCCGAGTAGCCCGACCATCCTGTTAGGTCCACGTTACTCATCCCGGTTCTTACGGGGAGGCGGAATAGGTAAAAATGAATTTTTCCCACAAGGCAACATGGACCAAAGATGAAGGATCTTTGCTAAACAAAAACTGACAAACTAACTACAAGTTCTAGCTACTAGGTTAGATAGTTATACCTAGATCTTGAACTCCTTCTCTCCTTATTGTGGTCCTCCTTCTTGCTTGCTCCTAAGAGTGGTGTAAACGGGTATTCCTCTTTGCCGAAGAAAGATCCACCCGAAGGCCTCTACCTTGAGCTCCTACCTCAACCAAGAGGTAACTAGAGTGCTTGGCTTGCTAGACTAAGAACCCTAGAATGAGTAGAGAGTTGTCTTGATGGTTTTATCTCACAAAGCTCATGTTTTTCAACACATGAAAGAAGAGAGCTTTGAGAGAGGGAGAGCTTTTCATGAGAGAGAAAGAGCAAGAGAGAGTGAGCAAGAAAATCACAACTGTGCTCTCATATAAGAATAATAATAATAATAACTAAAGAAAATTGTGATGGTTAGTTGAAATGACCATTATCATTTCACATTTAATGCAATTTTCAAGAATCAAGAAGCATCTTGCAAAAGAAATGATCATGGTCAAATGGTCAACCTAACCATGGCACAATTATCCTTAATTAATATTATTAATCATATTCCTTATTCTCATCAGGGTTTAGAAAAAGGCAACTGTCAAAAACCCTAATGAGATTCCTCTGCCTCTGTCAACTGTGCATACACACCCGCATCCGTGTTCCTAGGAACATGAATACAATGAGACAAAACCAATCCCAAAACAAATACTAGGATCTGGCTTAAACCAAAGCCCGCTAGTAATAACTGCCCGGACACCAAACGTGCACAAGTGCGCGGATATGAACGAACCCCGTCGCAAAACCATGCGACCTCTACTCTGTTTTGCCCAAAGGCGAACAACCCTCTGTGTGGGACTCTAAAGACTCGACACTACGCTGGCAGTGGGTTTAACCACAGGCCGCAAGCGGTACTAGATGTACGTAACGGTCCCCAGGTAGATGCCGATAAGAAGACCGATGAGGTGAACCCATCCGAACTCCTACTGAGCCTGAATGTGACAATCTCCATACAGTCCGGTCTGTTCGTCTAAGAGTATCGCATGTCGGGCCTAGAGGGGTGGTAAACGTCAGACCCCTAATAGCGGTACAAGTCGTGTCGGAGTGTAGCCCAGAACACCCTGAGAAACTACTGGAAACACTATCAGTAAATCTCGCTTGCCCTGGCCAGGGACGACTATGTGTAATGGCTCTCCTAGACACAGCGCGATATCAACTCCCAATACCGGAAGAGACGAATCCTGTCTAACCGTCACTGCCTCCAAGTGCTTCGGGACTGCACCTAACTACTACATGTTTGCACGACTCAATAAAGCCGTGGTAGGGTAGTAATCGAAGAACAGTGGGAACACACTCGAGGCGAAGTGACAGTGTCAAGTCAACGGACTAAGCTGTACTCATGTCACCTGGGAACTGTTAACTGACGATAGGTATAATACAAACCAGCAGTTCTCGACGAGTCCTGTTCAGTGTACTCGTAACCTAACGAGCACCTGCATACTATCTCTAGTACGACGTACTGATGGTTGTGGGACAGACCATCTCCCTTGCTGGGATAAGAAGCGTATGCACCAGTCTACTCTGGAGTATCGATGCCCTGTCTCGATAATCCTATGACTAGGGACCAAAATAAGGATGCGCTTATAGACTACCCATCTCCCACTAGTGTGATCGCCATCACAACGCCGGTAGTCAAGCAAAGATCTTAAGGGCTCCATCAATATGTATTAGCGATATGTTAAAAGAAACATATACACATATTAAGATAGAAACAAACCAAGTAGCATACTACTATATCGAGCAAGACTGTCGTAAATCCGTGTATATATCCTAAGCTTCCAAAATGTATTATACAAACTAGTACTATACAATAATGGCCTCTAGGGCATACATATCCAACACATCCAGCTGTAGGCATGGGGAACAGGAACGGTCGTGGCGACTGTGCGCGTAGCATGCACATTGAATATGGGGGGAGGCGAAGCGCTAGGGGCGCGTCGTTTCGATTCCACCAGAGAAGGCTTGATGACCGCCGCGTGGCAGCGACTTTTTGGGTGAAAGCGGGCGACTGTTGAGCTCCGTTGGGGCGCAGTGGGCTATATAAGGCTGAAGGAGTACTGGTCCTCCCATCCTTCATAAACAGGTCATCGAAAATGCAAGACTTCCCGTTTACCATCCCCGACATCATCCACTTCGAAGACGTGTACCTTTACGGCCAGAACTGCACCGAGGACACAGTGCAGTTAGTCTATGGGAGCATCGAGGACCATTTCGGCCGGCTGCTCCCTCGACGCTCGTCCCTGCTGCAGCTGCTGATGTACTCCATCTGGAGGGCATCGCCGGGGCTTTACAACCCTCTGTTCGAGCAGCTCTATGACGAGGCCGTGGGCAAGCTGCGGTCCCTAAGGCGCTTCGGCCTGAACTCCGCGAACCGGCTGGCTCGCTTGGAGGCGCTCGTCCAAGAGTGCTACGAGTTGAGGCTCGGGGTCAACGCGCGCGGGGGGAACCGAGGGGAGAGGTTGGATCTCGCGAGGCCTCGGCTGGTGGAGATCTTTGCCGAGTATCATGAGCAGTGCTCTCTGCACCCCCTTCCCTCGCTATTGTAATTTTCTTTTTCTTTTTGTATGTATGGCTGAGGAGCCCATAATACCTTTTGAATAAACAAGGTTTTTCCTTCTTTTTCGCAACGTTCCATTGATCTTTATTAAATTAACAAGAGACCATAGGAAGAGTTTACATTGCACTAAAAGAAAAGTACAGGCTAGTAGATGATTTTATTGGCTCGGCCCGAGCTCCCTGGAGGACTGTTGGCCTCCGTGCTTGGCACAAGGTACGGGGCTCCCTGAGTTCCGTGCTAGCCGTCCGTCGAAATGAGCATGATCTGACCGATGGTCAGGTCAGCGGGAGGGCGATGCTGCTCCTGCTCGCGGTCGGCCTGCCATTTGTCCCTCAAGTATGCGGCGAGGTGTCCCGATCGGATGAGCTCTTCGATGTAGTCCCTGAGTTGCTTGCAATCCTCCGTGGCATGGCCCAGTGTCCGATGGAAAGCGCAGTAAGGGCCCCGGGTTCGCTTCGCGGCCTGACGTGGGATCGGAGGGAACTTGAAGAATCCCTCGTTCTGGTCCTCCTCTAGCAATACTGCGAGGGAGATGTTGAGGGGGGTATACTCCTGGAACTTCGGGTGATAGGGCTGCTGACGCTCCGGCCTCTCCTCCCGAGCCCTCTTCTTCTGGTCGGATCGATCTGCCCGGGGGAGGTTTGCGTTCACTTCGGACTCTAGCTGAACTTCGCGCTCTGTCCACGCCTTGACCTCGGCCATGGTCTTAGGCTGTGCCAGCGCAAAGGAGCGCATCCACTCCTTGTGCCTCAGACCAGATTTGAGCACCATGATGACGGTCTCATCCCGGTGCTCGGGAACCTCGAGGAGGGCGTTGTAAAAGCGGGTGATGTAAGCTTTGAACGTCTCTTTGTCTCCACTCTTAATTGTGAAGAGATAGTCGACCGTGCGCTTCTGCCGACGGTTCCCAACGAAGTGGCCGAGGAACTGAGTAGCCAGCTCGTCGAAGGTCGAGATCGAGCAAGGCTCGAGTCCTCGGAACCAGTCCCGACCAGAACGGATGAGGGTGGCCGGGAAGGCCCTGCACTGGGCAGCATCGGAATGGTCCTGGAAGCTCATTCCCGCGGTGAAAGCATCCAAATGGTCCTTAGGGTCGGTTTTCTTGTCGAACAGAGAGACCTTCGGGGGTTTGTTGCGCGAGGAGACGTGGACAGCGAATAGTTCCTCGGTGAACGGTTTGGTGAGCGAGTCCGCGGCGTATCTGTCCCCGCGGACTGAAAGGTGACTTTCTTGGCGCATGCCCTCGATCTTCTTCTCGAGGGCGTCGAGTCGGCCGTGGTACCCCGAGGACTTGGCGCCTCGTAATCCCTGGCCTCCGCTGTGGGAGACCTACGTCTGGGCATGGCTCCGGTTCCTCTCGATGAGGTTCCTCAGACCCCCGGGCGCGGTGGCTCTCGAGCCGTCGTGGCGAGCTCCTCATGTATGTCCCCGTCGGGGGAGAGGGTGCTGGTCATGCCTGTGGACAGGCGAGATGACTGACATTTCCTCAGGGGGCAAGGGTCGTGAGGAGGTTCGAGGCGTGGTGCTCCGGTGGCGGACCTCGGGGTGGAGCCACGAGGCGCCCAACGGGCCTCAGGGAGTATCGGTCCATGAGATCCGTGGTCGGGAGTCGCAGCCTGCTGGTGATCGGCCGTGCCGACGGGCGCAGAGCGTTCCGGAGGCGGAGGGGCGGCGATCTGGAGCCCAGGCCCCGCCGTTTGGGCGCGGACGAGAGCCTCCACAAGGGACTGTAGCCGATCTATTCGGCTGGCGAGGGCGTGGATGATAGTCACCGGAGGGGGTTCATCCGCGCCTCCGGTGAGGGGGAGGCGGCGGCTGGTACCCGAATCTTCTGGATGGTCGCTTGTCATGTTGACGGAGATCGGAAGGCCAACTTTGTTTTTTGTGGAGTTTGGGGCTTCCCATATACGGCGCCAACTGATGGAGGTCCTTTTCAGGTCTCCGTCAGATGTTGTCTTCCGTTGATCTCCCGGTGGGTTTTCGTGGTGATCTTCTGTTGCGTGTGGATCTCAGTGGGTTTTGGCGGGATCGGTAATTTGAGAAGTTTAGCGCCGAGTACCTGCAAAGAAGTCCCGGGGTGGTTTGGTACCACCGAGGACCCTCCGACGATCAAGTTAATGCTAGATCCGAGCAGAGTAACGATTAAGTGGAGTAAAAAATGGCTTACTTGACCTCTCTGTGATGGGGGTTTATATAGCGGTGATGGCACGCAGCAGCAGGCGCGAGAATCTCGCCAGCAGTTACGCTCCCGACGTCACGCCCGCGTAGAGAGAAGATCGCCCATTAATGGGGATCGCGGAGGCGTGGAACATGGGATGTTGCTGGCGGAGAATCCGCGCATGGCGAGATTCGCGGAGCGGTGGTTACGCGTGTGAGCGGTGGAGCTGGTCAGAGGGGCCGAGGAAGACGACCTTGGCTGGGGAGCTCGGAACCAGGCAAGAGGGTTGAGGAACCTTGGTCCTGTGGCGGCCCGGGGCGAGCCGAGGGGCCGAGGAGGCAAATATGCCGGGGCCCCGTGGAGGGCCGGCTTGTGCTTGCAGGTCGGGTACAAGGGTGATCTGGTCGGTCTCCGTGGGCCCTTTCTTTCTGGTCCTGGGACATGTCGTCCACTACGTGTCCTGATATCACATCGTCAATATTGAGCATCATGGCACATCGATATGCATCACACTAGCTAAATAGCAATCAAAGGGATATAGGGCCACTAATACCATTCATTTCTTTATATATTATATATAAAGCAATGCAGAAGAGGACAAAATGAGCTTGAATTTGTCCTCTTCCCTGTAGCAATGCCTGCTCAAATCATGCAAAAATTTTATGTGGCCCTGACTCGCTTTTAGGTTCGCTTTTAGTCCTTCAATACTAATCTCAATTGTTTTCACATGTGATTTTGCGCGCTCTGGTTTTAATTTGATTTTGCCTTCAGACTCAACTTGGAATGCAAAAATTTATTCATGCCCCACATTTTGTTTCCAATTTAGTTTGGCCTCCTCCTAATTGCATGCAATGCAAAAATAAAAATATTTAGCTAGCATTGAAAGTTTATGAATGATGCTACGAAAATGGAGAATGTAAAATGTATCAAAGCACTCATCATCGTTTTTTAAAGCACCCATCATCGTTTTTTCTCTGTTGAAAAAGGCTAAGCTTTACTAAGAAACTTAGATTCTACCGTCTTGCTTTCTTCGAAGGGTTGTTTGCCGTTAAAATTATCCATGCACCCAAACATATCTTTGCGTGGCAATACGATTTGGATTTAGAATTTTGAAAGGGTAATGGGATGGATTCGGTCAGATGATGAATATATTCGGTTATATAATAGGATGGATATAGTTAGATAACGAGCATATTCGATTAGGTGACATGATATTGAAATTATATGACAACATATATGTTCCAGGAGGATTACTCTATAGTGGGTGCAAAAGTTAGTTTAGACACCTCATTTGGTTTCGGATTTTATTGAGACCCTTATTTAAAATACTATCTCCACTCATTTGTTTGCTATAGAAATAAACAGGGATGAACTTAGATTTTCGAGAGAGTAATAAAATGGATTTGGTCGGTTAGAATTTAATTACATTTCCGAGGGTAAAAAAATGGATTCGATTAGATTTAAATTTTAGATTTCCGAAAGCTTAATGGAATGGATTCGACTATGTTAAAATTAGATAAAGTTTAAAGCTATAACAAACTCAAAGAGTAATTCACTATCACCGTTGATTACTTCCATAAGAATCTTCTTCTTATTTTTTTCTGACACAGTCTTCGCAAATTAAATCCTATATTATAAAAAGATATTTTTAGAAACACCAAGCCGTCACGATTCCATATGTGAGCGGTATATGCGGAAATAAATTCTGAAACGCCGGAACGCTAGGCTCGCTTCAAATTTTAAGACGTCACGATTCCATATGTAAATAAACCTCTGTATTATTCGTTCATTCATTCACGCAATCGGGGACCGAAGGAATAAAAATGGCTTCAATCTCAAATTTTAACTCTCTTCAACCCTTCTCTCTTCAATCTCCTGCCCATCAAACTACCAATCGCTCTCCTCCATCTTCCACCCTTAGAGTCTCGTGCAGAGGGGCGAAGATGTTTGAGCAAGGAAACGCGTATCAAACGCTAAGAACAGTCACGATTCGCTACTCGGATCTCAAGGTATCACTGCGAAATTTTATCAAACACCTTGTGTGCATCATGGGCTTCGTGTAAATTTTGGGGAATTTCAATTTTTTTTTAATGTTTCGAGAGTTTTTTGATGATGGGTTTTTGATGGGTAATGATCAGGACAGGAGTAGAGATTTGTCTGCTAAGATTGAACAAGGCTTCGGACCCGAGGGGCTTGGTATCATCTCGGTCTCAGATGTAATTCTGTGTATTATTTATCTTTTGCATTTTTTCTGGCTGCAAATGACATTTTTTAGTTGTGGATGGGTTTGAATTTTTGGTTCATAAAAATTAAAACTTTGATATGTGAAGTTGTGTTGGCTCTTTGGTATTTTTGAGCTCTAGAGTTTAACATAATTTAGTACTGTAAAATTTGTTGTCGTCTCCCTTGTGGACTCTTTACCAAGTCTAGGAGAATTTGGAGATGCAGATCAGTCATTCACGATCGTATGTGACAAGCCCCCAACTTGTCCATAGTTTCATTGGCCAAGAATCCCCTAACGATTAAGAGGCGGTTGATGTTATATCTATACCCAATCGTAAAAGAAATTGTTAAATGTTGTATTTAACACTGCTGCAGACTGGCCACATTTCGATGCACTTCAAACTTAGATGATGTTGATGGTTATCTCTACTCATATTATCCAGTCTTCAAGGGTGTAGCTCATGTCATCTATTGCTGGCTGGCCTATCCTTTTTGACAAAGTGAACATAGAAACCAAGAAAATTCCGCAAATGAATTCTTTCATTTCAAACTATCTATATCATCAACTATTTAAATTTTAAATCTCTCTCTCTCTCTCTCTCTCTCTCTCAGCAATACACATCATCATTCTTCTTATTCAAAAATTTTGATTGGCTCTTTTAATTTCAACCACCCCCATTCCCACCCTCTCTTCCTCGCACATACAAAAATAAATATTGTACAAAATATTAATTTTCTTCTTGTACATTGCACGCACAAAAAACCAGTATTGATGATGGCAACATTAGAGTGGGTCATAGGATGGATCTCTGATTTAGTTATTTATCTGCTGACTGCAATAGGTTAGAAGCAAGATATAGCCTTCCTGGACAGACAATGAAAATAACAAACAAAAGTAAGGGAAACATTTTTTGAGATATCAATTGACATCATGATTGCTCATGTTCTATTATTTATATCTGAAAGCAATGACCCTTAATGTTGTCAATGAAAAATTTAGTGTTGACAAGTGTGCCTCCGCTATGTCATAATAAACCTTAATTATTGGAATTTCTTTTACTATACTTTGTGCTTAGCTGCTTTGTAAAAGTTATAAACTTGCATTTTAATTTTAAATTTATTCTTACATTTTACTCTTAGTATGACTTGGACATTGCATTTTCTTGAATTTTCTTTTGTTATCTCGTTTGCGTTTATGCACCGTTTGTGCGTCCTGTTAACACAGGTACCCGATTTTCCTCTATTACGTCAAAATCTCCTTCAACTATCATCGAGGCATGCGCTTTTAAATTTATTTCTTCTTGATTTTATATCTTCCGTAGTTTTTCGAATCCCTCAGAGATGAGGATTCAACTGCTTATGATTATTTTGCTTTGGTCCTTTCAGAGTAGCAAGCCTTTCCGATGATGTAAAAAGTAGTCTTGAAGACCCAGAGAGCAGGTACTGATTTTAAAAATCGTTTGCATTTGTATTCTATCAAATTTTATAGGCAGTATATTTAAAACGCTATTAATTGACTTTATCTTAGTATTACGTTGTTAAGCCTTGGCTCATTGAGTTACATTTGACCATGAAGCATATAACTACCACCTGATTGCTGTTGGAAATCAATTTGAACTTTGCAACATATTTGACCACATGAAACTTAAGCTTATGTGAAAACTATGTAACATGCTTAGTGGGTAGACTAGTGGTGTTTGGTGTGATAATAAATTGTTACGTGAAGTACGTGTGCTAAATACTCTTTGAAAAGGAGTTGTATGCTGCCTTGTTAAGCATTCAATCCAGCAGCATAAATAATTCATATCAAAGGAAAACTTCTATTAAGTCCCTCTCTACTTCCTTTTATTGTACAACACAAAGTTGTTGTAATTACTCTTCAAATCAAGTTTGCTTTCCCAAATTCATTCCGCAATCCACAAGACTTCCGTCTGTCCCAACAAATTTGGTATCAGAGCCATTCATCTATATCTTTATCGATATGGCAACATCTTCTCCAACGACACCATCGCTATTCAACTATTTGCAAAACCCCGTTCCAGTTTTCGATGACGAGAGTTATGATTTTTGGAGTCTCCAAATGAAGACTCTCTTCATCTCTTAAGAACTTCGAGAGCTTGTCGAAAGTGGTTTCAAAATAGCCGACGATTCCAAAATATTTGCATCATGGACCCGGACAAAACAAAAGGAGTACCGTGAGAATAGAAAGAAACATGCAAAAGTGCTTCTCCTTATTCAGCAAGGTGTGAGCAGAACAATCTTCCCCAGAATCACGGCCGCTACTACATCAAAAGAAGCTTGGGAAATTCTTAAACAACAATTCAAAGATTCTGCAAAGGTAATCTCTATCAAACTACAATCTTTATGGCGAGATTTTGACAATTTGGCCATGAAAGATAGCGAATCAATGGAAATATTTTTTTGATAGAGTTACCGCAATAGTTAATCAAATCAGAACCTATGGTGATGCTATTGATGGAAAAAAGATTGTTGAAAAAATATTAAGAAATTTGTCACAAAAATGGGATCATATTGTTGCCGCCAATGAAGAGTCAAAAGATTTATTAACTTTGATCTTCATTGAACTAATGGTATTTTTGGAGACACGAGTTGCTAATGAACAGATCCGCAATAAAAGAGGTGGAGCAAGTTTTCCAAAGCAAGGTGACAATATCCGAAAAGAGGACAATTTCAGAATAGAAATAATGAAAAGAAATTCTTTCAAAAGCAGCAGTTGAGAAAAGCCAATCAAAATCAATACCAAATGAAGCCCGAAAGTTATGATTAATCTCAAAGAGGGAAGTATGACCAAAACAAAAACTTTTCAAACAATTTTTTCTCAACTTGTTTAGTTTGCGGAGAATTCAATCACAAATCAGAAAATAGCTGATTTAAATGTACAATATGCAAAATTCCTAATCACTCCCAATGAGATTGCCGGTTTCAGAAAAATGATGAATCAAAATTTTCAGAAGTAGATCATGTATAATAGTCCTGTTTTAATGCTTAATCAAACGCTAAAGATATCTGGTATCTGGATAGTGGTTGCAGCAATCATATGACAGAAAATAAAATCATCTTTGTTAGTCTAAATGAAGGGGTTGATTTTCAGATAAAGCTCGGAGATAGAAATCTGCACAAAGATGAAGGAAAAGAAGAAATAGCCATGAAAATAAAAGGATGCAACATAAAATTTATTTCCGATGTTCTAGAACTAAAACAAATTTGCTAATTGTGGGACAATTAATTCAAAAAGGATATTTAGTAAACTTTGTGAAAGGATGAATGTGTGATTGTTGATGGTAACGATAAACACATAATAGCTAAAATTAAAATGACACCAAATAAAGTTTTTCCTCTAAAAATGTCATGAGAATTTTGCACTATAATCTGAAGAAAATAATGATTCTCTATTGCGGCATTTGAGATTTGGCCATTTAAATTTTATAAGTCTCGGTTTGCTAAAAACAAAAAACATGGTTATTGGTCTTCCCTAAGTAATCAAAGAAGAAAAAGTCTGTGAAGAATGTACTTACGGCAAAATGCATCGATTTCCGTGTACAAAAATATCTTGGAGGGCCAAAACTCCGTTAGAACTTGTGCATGCCGATATATGTGGTCCTACTTAAACTCCATCATTAAGCGGCAAAAAATACTTTCTACTATTTGTTGACGATTATAGTAGAATGATATGGGTTTATTTTTTTAAAGAAAAATCCGAAGTATTTTATGTGTTTGTTCAATTCGAAGCATTCGTAGAAAAATAAAGTGGTCATAAATTGACGGTGCTGACAACAGATCGTAGAGGAAAGTTTACTTCTACACAATTTCAAAACTTTTGTAAAGCTCAAGGTATCGAGAAAGAGCTAACCGCAAGATACGATCCTCAGCAAAACGGCGTAGCCGAAAGAAGAAACAGATCAATCATGGATATGGGTAGAAACATGTTGAAAGGCAAAAATCTTCCCGAGCAAGTTTTGGGCAGAAGCAGTGAATACAACCCGTGTATATCTTGAACAGATATCGACAAAAGCCGTGCCAGACAACACCGTACGAAGCCTAGTACAATCGTAAAGCAAAGATAGATTTCTTGAAGGTGTTCGGCTGCATCACTTATGCTTACATTCCGGCGCCAATGAGAAGAAAAGGTTGATGAGAAAGGAGAAAAATACATTTTCATTGGTTACAGTGATGAATCTAAATTTTACAGGTTGTATGATCCTAACACCGATAAGCTTTTGATTTTACGAGATATTATCTTCAATGAAGCAGCTTCATGGAGCTGGAAAGAAAATCAAACCACAACACCAATGATTCAATCATTGAAGAAGAAACCGGAGGGTCTAGTTTTCCAACCAAAACCCTCAAAATGCAAGTTCTGCAGATTCATTTTCTTCAGACTCCGAATCATCACCTCGAAAGGTGCGTTCATTACAAGATATTTATAATTCTTGTGATATTGCATTATTCTCTTATGAACCACATAAATTTGAAGAAGCCGAAAAAGGTGAAAATTGGGTCAAAGTAATGAATGAAGAGATTGCAATGATCGAAAAAAAACATGGAAGCTAACTCATCTTCTAGAAAGGAAAGAGTTAATCGGGCTCAAATGGGTCTACATGACCAAATACATTGAAAGATGGCACAGTTCAGAAGCTAAAGGCTCGACTTGTAGCAAAATGCTACCTTGCAGAAGCCATGCATCGATTTCAACGAGACGTTTGCTTCAGTTACTCGCATGGGGACAATCAGAACCGTCGTGGCACTTGCAGCACAGTTCAAACCGAAAGTGTTCCAGCTAGACATCAAATCAGTATCCCTAAATAGAGATTTTGAAGAAGTTTATGTAGAACAACTTCAATGCTACATTGTCAAAGGAGAAGAGCGCAAAGTTTATCGCCTTCATAAATCATTGTACGGGCTAAAGCAACCATCACGAGCCTGGAACGGTAAAATCGATCAACATTTTTGTAAAAATGAATTTCAAAGAAGCCCAAGCGAGCCATCCTTGTATGTAAAAAGGCAAGGTATATACCATCTTATTGTCTGTCTTTATGTTGATTTATTATACTGTGGCACTAATCATACGATGATAGAAGAGTTTAAAAAGAAAATGATGAAAGAATTCGAGATTACGGTTTTAGGCTTGATGCGATATTTTCTCGGCATACAAGTCAAACAATCTGCAGGAGAAATATTCATCTGCCAAGAAAAATATTGCGAAGATCTTTTGAAGAAATTCTACATGTCAAACTGCAAGCTGGTCGCCATAACAACAACATTGAACGAGAAGTTAACCATGTATGAAGGCGCACGAAGATCGACGTCTCAACCTACCGAAGCTTAGTCGGATCGCTGATCTACCTTACAAATATAAGGCCTGACATACGACATCCAGTCAGTCAGTCTCAAAATTCATGAGGGATCCAAGCAAATTACACTATGCAGCAGCAAAACACATCTTTAGATTTCTTCAAGGCATAAATAAGCTCGGGTTCACATACATAACCGAAGAAGACAACACACTGGTCGGCTACATCGACAGTAATGGGCAGGTTCTGTTGATGATTGTAAAAGTTCGTCAGGATATGTTTTCACCCTCGGTTCAAAGGTGTTACTCTGGTCGTCTAAGAAATAGCATACGGTAGCACTCGTCTGCAGAATCCGAATACATTTTAGCCACAAGCGCAACATGTGAAGCAATTTGGCTCCGAAGAATTCTCTCAAATCCTGTAACAAAAACAAGACGCTTCAACAACAATCTATTGCGACAACATGTCAGCAATTGCCATGACAAAGAATCCGGTGTTTCATGGAAGATCAAAACACATCGAGATATAACATCATTTAATCAGAGAGCTCGTAGAAGAAAAAGAGATCGAGCCGGAGTTCATTCCAACTGATTGACAATTTGCAGATATTTTCACCAAAGCAGTGACAACAGAATAAATCATTCACTTCAGAAACACTTTGCAAATTGCAAATTGAGAAGGGATGTTGGAAATCAATTTGAATTTTGTAACATATTTGACCACAAGAAACTTATGCTTATGTGATTAATATGTAACATGCTTAGTAGGTAGAATGGTGGGTGTTTGGTGTAATAATAAATTGTTAGGTGAATTAGGTGTGCTAAATACTCTATAAAAGGAGTTGTATGCTGCCTTGCTAAGCATTCAATCCAGCAACACAAATAATGTAAGTCGATGTCGCGCATCCCGCGGGTTCGCGGGGAGGCGGAATTTGCAAAAAACAATTTTCTATGCTTCGCCATACCGACTAAACTCCAGGATCTTTACGAAAACCTTAACTAACTAAACTAACTAGGAGGTTCTAATTACTATGAAAAGTGTTATACCTCCTTGAACTATGTCCTTCGGGTCTTCTTCTCCTTCTCTTCTTTAGCTTCTCGAAGAACGGATCGAGCTTGCAATATCCGCCTCCTCGTGTTGAAGATGATCCACCCAAGAGTCTGTACTTCAAGCTCCAATCTCTAAACCGAGATAACTAGGGTACCTAGTTCGCTAAACTAAATAGCCTAGAGTGATGTAGAGTATCTAATGGAGTGTTTTATCTTATAAGATCCTATGTTTCACAACTTATGTGAGGGTTAGGATCTTTGAGGAAGGAGAGGAAACTTGGAGAGAGAATGAAAAATAGCAAATGAACTAAAGTTATGGCAAGTGAAGAATGGCTCATACTCTTCACTCATTGAAGCATGGATTATTTTCACATAAAAAATTACAACCGTGCTTCAATAGTGCATCCAAACAAATACCAAGAGCCATGCTTCACCCAATACCACACAAGTCTCTATTTCCATCTCATTAATCTATTTCTCAAAATAGATAAAGCAAATAATGAGGTGTCCCCTTCTAGAAGCATGTCATGTAAAATTACATGAATGCCCTCATTGTATATACATAACCGTATTCGTATTCCGAAAAATACGAATACAATGAGATGATAACAATCCAATAATATAATACTAGGATCCAGCTTAAACCAAAGCGCACTAGCATTATCCGTCCGAATATCATCCGTATAACCAGTACGCGTATGTGATCGGAACCCTGCCGTAAAACCATACGGCCTCTACATCGTTTCGCCCGAAGTATGGAATTTTGTGTGGGACTCTAAAGACTCGACACTACGCTGGCAGTGGGTTTAACCACAAGTCCGTCAGCTGTACTAGCTGCACGTAACGGCTATCCAGGTATCTGCCGATAAGAAGGCTAATGAGCAAACTCATCCAAACTTCTATTGAGCCTATCTGTGACAATCTCCGTACAGTCCGGTCTGTTCGTCTAAGATACTCGCATATTGGGCCTAAGGGATGGTAAACGTCAGACCCCTAACATCGCAATAAGTTGTGCCGGGATAGAGCCTAATACACTCTGAGAAACTACTGGAGTGCCTACTAGTAAATCTCGATTGCCCTGGCCAGGGATTTTGTGTAATGTCTTTCCGAACACAGTGCGATATTAACCCCCAATACTGGAAGAGACGAATCCTATCTAACCGCTACTGCCTCCGAGTGCTTCGGGACTGCACCCAACTACTACCTGTTTGCACGACTCTTTTGAGCCGTGGTAGGGTAGTAATCTAAATGTAGTGGGAACACACTCGAGACGAATAGCGATATCAAGTTAACGGACTAACCTGTACTCATGCTATCCGGGAACTGCTACCTGATGTACATATAATACCAACCAGCAGTTCCTAACGAATCCCGTCCAGTGTAACTCATAACCCAATGAGCACCTGTATACTATCTCCAGTACGACGTACTAATGGCTGTGGGACAGACCATCTCCCATGCTGGAATGAGAAACGTATACACTAGTCTATTCTGGAGTATCGATGCCCCGTCTCGATAATCCTATGACTAGGGATCAGTATAAAGATGTGCTTATACACTATCCAGCCCCCACTAGTGTGACTGCCATCACAACGCTGGCAGTCAAGCAAATATCCTAAGGGCTCTACCAATATGTATAAACGATGTGCTAAAAGAAACATATGCATATATTGAGGTAGAATCAAACCAAGTAGCATACTACCATTTTGAGCAAGACTGTTATTATAATTGTGAATATCCTAAGTTTCCAATATGTAATATACAATCCAGTATGATACAATAATGACCTCGATGGCATATATCACTAACAATCTCCCACTTGCACTAAGACCATGTATTGGCATATCGCAGACCTATCATCTCGATTAGCCTCTTGAACTGTGTCTGAGAGACATCCTTTGTGAGTGGATCTGGAGTGTTGTTCTCCGTCTATACTCTCCGCACCTCGATCTTCCGGCGATCAATGATCTCCCTGATCAGGTGGAACCGACTCAAGATGTGTCTGAACTTCTGATAGAACCTTGGTTCCTTCGCTAAAGCTATAGTGCCGTTGTCACAATACAACGGTATTGGATCAACAATGGACGGAACCACCTGAAGCTCTGTCACGAACTTCCTGATCCAGACTGTTTTTTTCGCGGCGTCACATGCAGCGATATACTCTGCTTCCATCGTCGAGTCAGCAACGGTGTCCTTCTTGGAGCTCTTCCAACAGACCGTCTCTCCATTGAGGGTAAAAACATAACTCGATATGGACATGGAGTCATCCTCGTTATTCTGGAAGCTGGAGTCGGTGAAGGCCTCAACTTGGAGGTCTTCTCTGTCGTACACCAAGAATATCTCCTTAGTCCTTCTCAGGTACTTGAGAATGTTCTTCACTGCTGTCCAGTGCTTCTTTCCTGAGTTTGACTGATACCTGCTTACAACGCTCAGTGCGTAACCTACATCTGGTCTGGTACACAATATCCATACATTATAGAGCCTACCGCAGAAGCGTAGGGTATAATAGACATGTGATCCCTTTCTAAATCAGTCTTGGGAGACATCTCTTTGGAGAGGGCGATTCCGTGACAAGCCGGTAAATTACCGCGCTTTGAATCTTCCATACTGAATCTTTTCAGTATGGTGTTGATGTACCTTGACTGTGAAAGTCTCAACATCCGTTTAGATCTATCATGATAAATCTGGATCCCCAGAATGTAGGAGGCATCACCCAGGTTCTTCATGGAGAACTTTTGTGACAAGAATCTTTTGACTGATTGTAGCATACGAATGTCATTTCCTATCAGGAGAATTTCATCCATGTACAAGACGAGGAATACCATAGTTCTCGCTACAATTTTACTATAGATGCATGGTTCATCTGGATTTTTGATAAAATCGAATTCCTTGACCGTCTTATCAAAACAGATGTTCCAACTCCGTGATGCCTACTTTAATCCATAAATGGATTTAAGCAACTTGCACACTCATCCGCTGCTCTCACTCTCTATGAAACCCTCCGGATGATCCATATAGACATACTCTTCCAAATTTCCATTCAGAAAAGCGGTCTTTACGTCCATCTGCCAAATTTCATAATCGTGGAAAGCAGTAATGGCAAGAAGGATCCGAATGGATTTGAGCATAGCCACTGGAGAAAATGTTTCATCATTAGTCCAAACCAGGTCTTTGATGATAACCTTTTGCAATAAGTCTAGCCTTATAGGTTTCAACCTGTCCATCTACACCAATTTTCTTTCTGACGATCCATTTGCAGCCTACGGGTTTTACTCCTTCTGGAGCAATGTCCAAAGTCCATACTTTGTTGGTATATATGGACTCCATTTCGGTTCGCATTGCATCCAGCCATTTTACCGAGTCTTTGCTTTGAATAGCTTGCTGGAAGCTAGCTGGCTCATCATCGTTGATGATACAATTCCTCTCTATCCCCGTCTATGAGAAAACCGTAGCATCTCTCGGATGGATGAGACTGCCTACTAGTCCTGCGGAGTGGCGCGGGGATGTTCGGTTTTTTTGAAACTTCTGGTTCCACCATACTTTCAGTAATAACTTGTGGTTCTGGAATTTCTTCCAGTTCTATTACGCTCCCATTTATTTCTTTTTCAAGAAATTGAGTTTCCAAAAAGTAGGCATGCCGAGAAACGAAGACCTTTTGTTCCTTCGCGTAATAGAAAAGATATCTCTGGAATTCTTTGGGTATCTCATAAACTTACATAGTACTGAGCATGCCTCGAGTTTGTCCGCATGCTGTCTTTTTAAAAAAGCTGGACATCCCCATGTCTTAAGATACTTAAGATAAGGTTTCTTCCCACTCCACATCTGATATGGTGTGGTAGGAATCGACTTAGTAGAAACCTTGTTCAAAAGATATGCAGCTGATTTTAGTGTATAACCCCGGAAGAATCGCGGTAACTCAGCGTTACTCATCATGGAACGTACCTTATCCAATAAGATTCGGTTCCGTCTTTTCGATACACCGTTGCGTTGAGGTGTGTATAGAGAAGTAAGCCGAGAGAGAATTCCATTTTCTTTTAAGTAATCTAGGAACTCGACACTTAAGTATTCACCATCTCGATTAGATTTAAGTGTCTTGATATTTTTGCCAGTTTGTTTTTCCACTTCATTCTTATATTTCCGGAATTTCTCAAAGGCCTTGGATTTATCTTTTATCAAGAATACATGTCCATACCTTGAGAAATCATCCGTAAAAGTAATGAAATAGGAATAACCACTTCTTGCATGTGTAGACATTGGACCACCCACGTCGCTATGTATGAGTCCCAAGAGCTCAGTGGCTCTTTCTCCGTGTCCAGTGAACGGAGTTTTTGTCATATTTTCTTTGAGACATGATTGACAAGTTGTATAGGACTGATATTCGAACGAATCCAAATATCACTCTTTATGTAACTTCGTCAACCGTGTTTCATTGATGTGACCTAGTCTACAATACCATAAGAAAATCTGATTTAATTCTGGAGACTTTATTTTAAGTGTGTTTTGGACGTTGAAAACCTGAGCTTGATTTAATACATATATACCGTTATCTAGTGTACCTGACCCAATTGAATTTTGATTAAGGTGGATGTTGATCACATCGCTTACAAATGTAAAATTATAACCTTCTTTAGAAAATAAAGATACAGAAATGTTATTACAAGCCAGACTAGGTACACACAAACAGTTATGCAAAATCAAAATCTGCCCATTTGTCAATCCTATGTGATATTCCCCTATGGATACAGCGTTCACGCTCATTCCGTTAGCAATCCTGAGAGTCATATCACCTGCCTTGATAACTCTACGGTTTCTTAGAGCCTGTAATGAATTACAGATATGAGATCCTGATCAGGTATCTAGTACCCAGGAAGTAGAGTTAATTGACAGACAATTTTCAATTATAAACACCTGAAGCCGAAACCATAACGTGCTTCGAATCCTGGTTTCTTGCTTTTCAACCCCTCAGTCCCTCTGCCAATGCCCTTTCCTGTGACAATAGAAACATTCCTCCTTCCCTACTGTTAACCCCGGAACTTTTGTCCTGCTCTTTCTCTCTATCTTACTGACATCGTCTATCGGCTTGGTGGAGGCTTTCTTCTTTTCTCTCTTGGCTTTCTCCTTAGATCTAGAAGAGAAAGATTTCCCAATAAGCAGAGCGGGTGACTCCCTAGATTTCTGCAGGGTGCTCTTAGTGCTCCTCAACATGTTGATGAGTTCTGAAAATGAAACTTCCCTTCAATGTTGATCAAGATAAACTGGGCGTAGGTGGAGGGGAGGGACTGTAGAATCAAGTCAGTATATAACTCGTTCTCCAATGTGGTCCCATGGTCCACGAGCTCTTCAATATAGCTAATCATTGTAAGGACATAGTCCCCTACAGATGACCCGACAGCCAATCTCGTTTGAAGCAATTTCTTCGAGGTCTTATGTCTTACGATACGAGATTGCTCTCCATATAAATCTTTGGTATGGAAGAAGATGGAAGCTAAGTCCATCTTCTCGTGCTGCCTCTGGTGTTCATAATCCATTGAGGCTAACACGAGGCACTTGGCTCTCGCACTGTCTTTTTCCTATGTCTTACGGATATCAACATCCGCGACAGTGGAATCTGGACCTGGGACGGCAAGGGCTTTGGTAGTAAAAAGGTAGCCCAGCTTGTCATAGGTAATGGCCGTCTGGACATTCCTTAGCCAATCTTTATAGTTTGGCCCAGTCAATTTATTATTATTTAGCAGTAACTTAAGCCCGGTCATATTGGTCGCTGTAATTAGGAGAGAGAAGAAACACTCTGCATGATGCTCTTGCAAGTTTAGATTGGTTATTTGTTTATCTAAACAGGATGGCTCCCACTGTTCCTCGAATCCTTCCTCAAATCATAAAAGAAGAATTAGTCAGGATTAATCTCACTCTTACAATTCTTGCTTAACCTTTCAGTCAGGCCAGTGTTAGTATTTCGAGGGAGGTTTTCCAACGCTCTCGCGAAGTTCCTTTATTACATAACCTCTTTTCCCTGAAGTCGTAGCCCCGCTAACACCGTTCTAGACACCCACTTGGTTTATAGCATTGATTGTTTAGTGAAAAATCTCCTGAAAAATAGCGGATACTCACAGTAGGATCGGGATCCAAATATTATCGTGTGACAACCTTGAAGGAATCCTACCAAAATCATCATACTTCAATTGTATGCAACACCAGCAAGTTTCAATTTCCTTAGAAACTCCCGATGTGGATTTTTGCCCCAAGCTCTTACGACCTTGACGAAGGCCAACATATCATAAGTCGCAAGTCAAGTTCTACCCTAGGTTAATTTGAACCCACCCGTACATACCCTTGAAGAAGGCCAAAATATTAGTACGACAGTCCTAAACCAACACATCTATTCATACTACAGATGAATACCCGGCAACTACCAATCACTGTGCCTTGGCGAAGGTCAAAATACATAGCTTGAATACTACTGAATACCTATCTGAATGATGGAGGGCTAAGAATGGTTTTGGCGAAACAGTGAATGTAATGAACTTGATATAGTCGAAGGAACCATTGATAGCTTTTAAAAGGAGTGTTTTATGCTTCACATTTAAAAGTTGTTTTTCAAGAAAACCGAGTGGTTTTGAAATTGTTCCAACGATTTAAACTTTGGTTTGTTTTCCTTGCATTAATCAATGTTAATGCGGTCCTATCATTTAACCTTATCATTGCAGAAAAGAACGAAAATAGAACGTACGTTTATGCCATCCGCATTCGCCACGGGATCCCGTCATGCACCGTTGGGAACTTAACCAACGACAGAGCGGGGGCTGGACTAGCGCGGGTGCAAAACATAAATAACGTTTATTATATATCATATATATATATATCCATTCGTCTCACGCAATAATAGGCATTCCAGATCATAGATCACAGATGAATATATTGGATATACTAGGAATTTCGTGTTTCGTTTAAGCCCAGAATGAAAGACGGATTCTACGGTCGTGATGAATAGCCAAACCCCACCCTAGACCTCTACTTGTGCGGCACATTACCCGCCAAATTCCCGAAGTGAAGCAACCTCCCTCAATAAAATGAGTAGGCCACTCTGCAGTTCAAGATCCCGGTAGTTTGTGCATCCCACCTTGGGTCTATCTTAGGTGCAAGAAACAGTAAATGCAATAATACAACGGTGGCTACAATCTCAACCCGGATGTGCCCCGTTAAAAAAAATATTACATCACATTTACAAATTTACATGAATGAAACAAAAGAAAACACTCTTCTCACATCCCGACTATTTATCCACGACGATCCAATACTCCATATACAAAAACCATAATTAAGATACGGATATGTGCAACCCCCACTAATCGACGCATAGCAATTAGCGGACGTTTCGAAACACATACAAACTGAAACTTGTAAACGATGTTAAAACCGCGACTTTGGAATACTCCGTATTGCCCCAACACAAAGATAAGAGAACATGAAATCTGGGGAAAATCAAACTACACCTAAAACCCTAAATCCAAGATACCAGAACACCACACATAACATGAGACAATTCATTACCAAAACCGGCCAGGCCGGGAATTTCATGCTTTTGGCCAGCCAAAATTATATTTTTTGTCTCGTTTTTTTGGTAGTGTTCTAGTTACTACAAGAAGAGAACTCTGCAACTGTTTAAATAATTTTTAGAGCCTCTGGAAAAATTGACAGAAACTTGGATTTCGGTTTCGTTGTTTCGAAGTTATTTCGGGTTGTCGTCTAAACTGATAATTAAGGTTTAGTAGGCTCTGATACCACTGAAAGTCGTTTTTGTGCACCCCGCGGATTCGCGGGGAGGCGGGATTTGCAAAAAAAAAAAAAACGATTTTATATGCTTCGCATCACCGACTAAACTCCAGGATCTTTACGAAAACCTTAACTAACTAAACTAACTAGGATTTTCTAACTATTATGAAAATTGTTATACCTCCTTGAACCATGTCCTTCGGGTCTTCTCCTCCTTCTCTTCTTTAGCTCCTAGAAGAACGGATCGAGCTTGCAACGTCCGCCTTCTCGTGTCGAAGATGATCCATCCAAGAGTAGGCACTTTAAGTTCCAACCTCTAAACCGAGGTAACTAGGGTACCTAGTTCGCTAAACTAGATAGCCTAGAGTGATGTAGAGTATCTAATGGAGTGTTTTATCTCATAAGATCTTATGTTTCACAACTCATGTGAGGGTTAGGATCTTTGAGGAAAAAGGAGAGGAAACTTGGAGAGAGAATGAAAAATAGTAAATGAACTAAAGTTATGGCAAGTGAAGAATGGCCCATACTCTTCACTCATTGAAGCATGGATTATTTTCACATAGAAAATTACAACCATACTTCAATAGTGCCTCCAGACAAATACCAAGAGCCATGCTTCACCCAAGTCTCCATTTCCACCTCATTAATCTATTTCTCAAAATAGATAAAGCAAATAATGAGGTGTCCCCTTCTAGAAGCATGTCATGTAAAATTACAAGAATGCCCTCACTGTATATACATACCCGTATTCGTATTTCAAAAAATACGAATATAATGAGATGATAACAATCCAATAATATAATACTAGAATCCGGCTTAAACCAAAGCCCACCAGTATTATCCACCCGAACATCATCCATGTAGCCAGTCCACATATGTGATCGGAACCCTGCCGTAAAACTATACGGTCTCTACACCGTTTCACCCGAAGCAGGGAAACCCTCTGTGTGGGAGTCTAAAGACTCGATAGTATGCTGGCAGTGGGTTTAACCACAAGACCATCAGCGGTACTAGCTGAACGTAACGGCTATCCAGATATCTGTCGATAAGAAGGCTGATGAGCAAACTCATCGAACTCCTACTGAGCCTATCTGTAACAATCTCCATACAGTTCGGTCTGTTCGTCTAAAATACTTGCATATTGGGCCTAGGGGGATGATAAACGTCAGACCCCTAACAACACAATAAGTTGTGCCGGGATAGAGCCCAATACACCCTGAGAAACTACTGGAATGCCTACTAGTAAATCTCGATTGCCCTGGCCATGGACTTTGTGTTACGGCTTTCCGAACACAGCGCGATATCAACCCCCAATACCGGGAGAGACGAATCCTATCTAACCGCTACTGCCTCCAAATGTTTCGGGACTGCACTCAACTACTACCTGATTGCACGACTCTTTTAAGCCGTGGTAGGATAGTAATCTAAGTACAGTGAGAACACACTCGAGACGAATAGCGATGTCAAGTCAACGGACTAATCTGTACTTGTGCCATCTGGGAACTGCTATATGACGATAGGTATAATACCAACCAGCAGTTCCCAACGAGTCCTGTCCAGTGTAACTCATAACCCAATGAGCGCATGTATACTATCTCCAGTACGACGTATTAATGGTTGTGGGACAGACCATCTTTCCTACTGGGATGAGAAGCGTA
Organism: Agapanthus africanus; assembly: GCA_030015575.1. Taxonomy (NCBI): domain Eukaryota; kingdom Viridiplantae; phylum Streptophyta; class Magnoliopsida; order Asparagales; family Amaryllidaceae; genus Agapanthus; species Agapanthus africanus. The sequence continues at coordinate 216,193,534 of JASDDO010000006.1, forward strand.
TATACTAGTCTACTTTGGAGTATCGATACCCCCGTCTCGATAGTCCTACGACTAGGGACCAGTATAAGGATATCCTTATATACTACCCAGCCCCCACTAGTGTGACTGCCATCACAACGCTGGATGTCAAGCAAATATCCTAAGGGTTCTACCAATATATATAAGCGATGTGCTAAAAGAAACATATGCACATATTGAGGTAGAATCAAATCAAGTAGCATACTACCATTTTGAGCAAGACTGTTATTATAACTGTGAATATCCCAAGCTTCCAATATGTAATATACAATCCAATATGATATAATAATGGCCTCTAGGGCATATATCACTAACAAATAATTCATATCAAAGGAAAACTTCTATTAAGTCCTTATGTACTTCTTTTTATTGTACAACACAAAGTTGTAATTACTCTTCAAATCAAGTTTGCTTTCCCAAAATTCACTCCGCAATCCACAAGACTTCTGTCTGCCCCAACAATTGCTGCATAAAGCATATCTGCGTTGGTCGTATTAACATTCCATGCAGTAAGCCACAATAGATGTGTTAAAACGTCGAAACTACTTTTATTACACCTCATAGTTAATTTTATTAACAATCGTTTTAAGAATCTTGGCAACAAAGCAAATACAGAATTGCAAAATAAAACATGTAACATACAATTAGACCCTACTTCTAGGTAGGGTGCAACAACCTGCATCTTGTATGGGTCCTACTAGAGATGAAAGGAGAAAGATATTTACGCTGACGCAAGTGATTTTGACAAATATAAAGGAGAGTAGAGACTTACAAACAGAAACTAAATTCACAAATTATCAAGATCCCTGTGTATATAATGGATTCGGAAGTAGCTGAGGGTCTCTGTAATCAGTACCTTACGTTATGTCCTTAGCTTAATCATCCTAACAAAACTCCCTTTCCCTACAAATCACAAGGAAAGTAGTTACATGATAGTGATTACTATACCGTCACAACATTGTGAATGAGAAGCATTTAGATGGACGACATGAGCAATTTGCTGTTTACAGTCGGTATACATTTTTTTCTAGTTTCTCGTGTTATCTGGATATTTTATTCAGCTCGAGGCATATACTGCCATGTGTGACCCATAATATTCCTCTTATAATTGTATAGGTATAACTTTGGATGGAGCCATGGGAAAGAGAAGCTGGAATCTGGTAAATTAGGTAAGCTTTATTGTGCTTCGAAATCCATCAGCTTGTGTGTTCATGCTCAATGTGAGATTTTCCTGCTATCAGAAGTGAATGTTTTATTTTGTACCTTACATCTCACATCAATTTGGGTGTGCAATTCTATCAATTATACTGGTATTTTATGGGTGCGATGCACATATATATTGTTAAACATCATAGAAAAAAGATTTCAAAAGATTTTGAGGGGTTTTGAAGTTAAAATACTAAATATTTTAAAGAATTATTAGCAGTTTTTTTTATAATAATTTTGAATAGTTAGAAATAGACTCAATTTGAGACCCTTCTCTTTTAAGTTTAAATAGTAGAGATATCAATATCTATTTGTTGCTATCTATGTAATCGATTTATCTATTTGGCTGTTACTTTGAAACCCTTTGACTCTCAGTTTTAAAAGCATATGTTGGTATCATATCAGTACGAACCAATACATAATATGATCCTATTCCATTTTTAATTACTTGTTTCCGTGCAGATACATTCAAAGGATCTTTTTATGCTAATCCAATTTTAGACGTCCCCATCAGTGATGCTTACCTTATAGAACGGTACTCTTTGAACTATGCATTTCATATTTTTGTGAGAATTTCAAAATACTTCGTTTTCATATGCCTACATATATAATTTAAACTTTGAACTCTCCGGCTTCCATGTTGTGAAAAAAAGATTTAAAACTAATGTCATATACATAGGTGCTCTTAAGAAGTGCCATTATAAATGTACAGTGAGGAGATTTAAAACTAATGCCATATACATAGTAAGTATTTACATAATACATAGATTTAAAGACTTGCTAAAGTTTAAGAAGGCCTGAATAGTGAATACAACACCTACATTATGAAGTACCATTATAAATTTATGACACCTCTAGCACCTCATTATTTTAGTGTTTGCAGTGATGGACAGTGGTGACTATGCCATAACTTTCCATTGTTGCAGAAAATCTTGAAAACTTGGTTTTGGTTCCGGTCCTATCTCTACTGACAAATTGGTTCATACAAGTATGAGTCTTGGTTTTGACATTTAAAATTTAAAATAATTGAAAATCAAGGGTACGGCTTATTGGCTATCAACATTCCTAGTAAATTGAAATGGATTTTGTGTGGCTGCACTAATTTGAAATGAAAGCTTTAACGCATTTTCTATATAAGCTAAATTCATAACAAATACGAACCCCAAAGAAACCAAAATCACTTAAATATGCTAAATTTTTTCTGACTGCATTTCACATTCAAATCTACCGATCTGTGTGTTGACCCACAAACAAACACACTCCCTATCACTCTTGCACACAAACATGCAATTTGTCTCTCCATTGAATCCATTAGGCTATTTCAGCATGTCATAGGTTTCAAATACGCTTGCAATGCATATTTCTAGCCTTTCCTTTATCAGTATAAAAGATATTTTGACAGTTCTGGGCCTATTTTGAGGTTTGGTTCAAATCTGAGGCTGAATTACATAAAGTTTACATTATCATATTACTGTTAATTTAGAAAAGCTTCTTTTTGGGTATTGGCTGAAACAAATATTTTTGGTCTGGTTTTGGTTTAATCTTCTAAAACATTATAATAAATTTTTGATATGTATTGATGTTTTCCCATACTTACGCTGTAACTATAAGTCTTGATTTCAGATTTTTTTCATGGCTGTAAACGTTTAGCTTCATGTATTTAGCTGCTTGAATATTGTGGTTTATTACATTTTGCTTAGCGTTCCTTGATGTACTTCTCACGTGAAAAATGCCAAATTTGGCTTCATCAGGTTTTTTGTGACATTATGTACTTGTTTCTGTTTCTACAATACTACTTTAACAATTTACTTTGGCATTTTCCCCCCTAGGTACCCATCATATTGTCGACCGAATAAATGGCCTAGCACGACTTTGCCGGAGCTTGAAGTAGGTGAGTGGGTATCTCTATTGTGAATTTACGGTTGTAAATTTGCAACATATGATAGCTTGTTCTTTCAATATTGTGATTATCTGCTTATTTAAGAACTGTATGTAATTATTACTAATACAAAAGACACAGATTACTTCCATTTTTGTAGCCATTATACTAATACTGCTTTTTAGATGCTAGAGTGAATAGTCTAAAGCACATTAATTCTATTTAAATTTCGTATAGTTTATCGAGCAGATCCACAAACTTCTGTAGATTCATTCATACACCTATATCATGTAAGGAGAAAACAATTTATTTCCTTATGTATGACAAGTGCGACCAACCTCTATGTTTCTGGGTGCGTGCATGGGTGTTTTATTTTTAGTGTTTAAATTGCATTGTTGGAACAGTAGAAATCTTTCTCTGAAGCATCAATATTTGAGCAGGCATCCATACTCGAGTATGATTTAATAAGGTCTCATGTTCAATATACAGATATTTGTAGGATATAATAAAAGGGTAAACAGAAATGCTACCTTTTCCCCTTATGAATAATTGTCAAAAATCTACAAATCAGTACCTTGTGAACGGTTGTAAGTTTTCATGATGTTATTGAAGATAGGGTGTATCTAACGCTGATACTTACTGTTTCTACATGCATGGATATTAAACTAGATCTATGTTGTTTTATTTGGTACATTATGTGTAGCTATATAAACCATATATAGAGAAAAGTTACTTCGTTAATTGATCACTTGCTAGTTTAGTTGAGCGCCATCTAGAAAATGAACTATTTTTCAAATAGTCTTTGAAACTATTTTATTGAATTTTTAGTTTTCAGATTAAAAAGTAACGTCAATAACAAAGAATGAACTACTGTTGTCTGATAATTTTGCAGCATTCAAGGCTCTTGGGAAGATGATGTTGGATGTTGGACTGATGTTGGCTTATCACTGCGACCAATATGGTATATTTCAAAATTTTCAGATTCTTCAAAACCTTCACTAAAATTCAGATTTCCATCACATATGATTTATGTTTGTGCATTTGAGCTTGCTTTTTTAAAATGATAAATAATTTCAATTTGTTATTATATGATTGTCCATGCCCTCTATTCAAACAAATGGAGGTATAACTCTGCAAGCCCATTGTTCTTTTTTCTTCTTGTAGTACTAGTACATCTTATTTTAATTTGTTTAACTGCTTTTTTCCTGTGTCAATTGATGCAAAAAGACATTTGTCCATTTTTTTGTTTTTTTAAAAAATATGTTATTAAATTGTGCAGTAGATTTGTGCACCTATCTTTATAAGTTCAAAACTTAAGATTGTTTTTTGTTGGTGTGTTTTTGTAGGATGTATCATGTATAATAGAAAACTTGGGACTGATGTTTGTCAATATTCTAAATTTCGGATGTCGGTGTCGTGTCGGCCTGAAGATTTTGATGTCGGGTATCGGATATCGTGAAATATCGGGTGCTTTTATCAAATATTGGGTTATACATTTTTGTAATATAAACGTCATTTATATAACTTATTTTTTTAAAAAAATATCAACTCGTGCAAATTTTTAGTTTTATTAAATTTATATTTTTCTCAATAGCTCAGTGGTAGAGCGGTCGCCTATTACTTTATCTACAAACCCTAAAGCCCAAAACCCGAAAGAAAATTACCCAAATTTTTTTCTCCACGTATCAGAAAATATGAGGTAAAACGGCAACTTCATGAAATGTTGGCCGACATTTACCAAATATCGGCAACCGAAATAATTCTGCAAATCTGTGTCGTTTTCTTCCTAAAACCGACATATTGCCGACATTTCGGCGATGTCGGCCGACATTTAGAACACTGCTGTTTGTAAGATCTACTAGTTGTCTGTAGAAAGTTTGGTGTATATTATAGTAAATATCATCATGTGAGTAGAAGACATAAACATGAAACTTGAAATATCTACTTGAGTATAACTTTCTAAGATCATGAGTTTAGAGACTTCTTAGAGACTTCTTTAACACTTGCTTTCACTTTTTTCCGCTAGTGTCACAAATACAGATTGAAAAAGTGCAACTTTTTATAATGGTTTATTTCTAGTATTAATGTGTGTAGAGAATTTTCGGACCACTTTCTTCCACAATTTCCCCCGACCCAATTGCTGCAAGTACATTTGAACAACCTATCTTTTGTTATGATTACTTTGATATTCATCAGCAATATTTTTCGGAGGATTAACTTATATTAATTTCATTTAAAATTTAAAAGAACCTCAACCATATTGAAAGCCTCCGTTCTCAGAGAAGCCCAACACTCCAAATATTAAATTCTAACAAAATATAAGCTAATTTGACCTTTCTTTTTTATGCTTAGTATCTAAAGCTGTGCCATTAAATAAGGATGGAGGCCTTGAGCACGTACTCAATCGTTCCAGATGCCACAAAGGCCGATTGTTGTATTATTTTCCAAAGCAAAGAAGGTGATCATATTATGGTTTTCATTTTGGCTTTTTGGTCTTTTGTGATCTTTTCATAGACATTTCTGGTCCTAGTAGTCTCTATCTACTTCCAGCTGTTCTCTACTCCACCTTTTTCCAAAATGTTTAAATTATTATGTATTTCTGAATTTTATTAATGTTAACTTGCAGTCAGTGCTCCGAAGAATCAGGCTCCATATCGTCATGGTGTGGTTGGCATACTGATCATGGTTCTCTGACTGGTTGGTCCCTCTTATTTTTAAAATTGTTTAGGTGCATCTATTTGCTATATAACTGCGTAATCAAATTTCACTTTTGATTATATGATGACTTTCGTTCCTCAGAGAAACAAAGTAAGAAGTTTTGCCATGCTTTCTCCCTTGAAGTTTTCTTAAACAAAAAGTGTAACTTTTTTTTATCTTAATTTAAATTATTACCCTATTAGCAGTTCAAATATATGGGGCACTTAACCTTTTATTCAAATTGAAGTTTGAATAATCACATTTCTTTTAATTTAGGGATTCCATATTTAAACATATTCCACCCATTCATAATCTTCAGTTACTAACTGTTTTCCCAGTAAATTGATATGGTCCATTTTCTAGCGTCCCATAGTTTTCTTGTACAGTGTACCATTTTCTAGTAAAGTGATAATGGTCAGTTGATATTATGTGATATGCAATGAGGACGGTGACATTTATGTCTCTCACTGAAACTCAATTTTTTTGAATAATAATTACTAAGACTTGTATCCTATATTGGTTAAATTGCTAGTCGTTATATATAAACATTAAACAACAACAATTATTAGGACTAAACACTTAAAAAATTACCTGTTAAGAATTATCAGGGCCTATGCTTCGTGTTTATTTAGCTGCAATCGAAGTATGTAGATAAACAACAATGAGGACTAAATACCTTTTCACTTCAAAATTTGTATTTCTATTTACAGGTCTTACATGTGGGATGTTCACTAGAGATGGTATAAAGATTGCATGTCCTGATAGTGCTGCTGGCCTATATATAAAAGCACGCAATAGTGAGATTGTCAAAGTACCATTCTGGTTCTTATTTTACTTGATTTATAATCTAATTATTTGCTTTCTTTTAGTTAATTTCTTCTTTCTTATCATCGCCAGTTTTTGAAGGAACTAGTGCACTCTAGGTAGCAATTTTAAAAGAAGTAAGCATAGGGTTTTCAAAAAATCTAGAGAGCATATTTTTCTAACATGAAGGATCTAGTTTAAAGATTAAACTTGAAACAAAGAAAGAGCCAGTATTAACTACTAGGTTTAGGCTACAACATTTGTAGCATCTTCAAGTGCTCCCAAATTGGTTTGACTCCATTGTAGGCTCCTTGAAACTCTATGGAACACGCTTGCATGCACATCTCCTCCATTAAAGACGATCCATCTTGAAGGCTCAATTGCTTTGGCTCCAAAATTAAAAGAGTTAACCTAAGTAGTTAGGTTGCTAATCTACCTAGTTAGGATTGTAGTTTCATCTTCACTATAATTTTTTCTCTCAATATGGTTTTCTTTTTCTAATTTTATTTCTCAAAATTAGGAGGATGATGAAGAGATGGGAGCTATTGGAGAGGAGAGAAAGAGATAGCAATTATTAGTAACCGTTTCAATTGAAATGATTACTAATATTAACCATTCTCTACAAAATCACAACCATTGGATTTGATCTTCTTTTCAAGTGTCCATCTTCTTTTCCCTCCTCCACATGTCATCCATATGAGTGAGGCTAAGGGTATAATGTTCCTGTGGAACAATATAACCTAAAAAGAAATATATAAAGAAAAAGAAATAAATAATAACAATGTTTATATATTAATGTATATGCTAACATAATTAATTAATATACAACATTGTAATTGTTATCCTATGTATTAAAATTCATAAACGAGAAACAAATAAATAGTGACATACTACTAGTAAATATATGGAAAATATATATGTATAAAATATTAAATCGGCACCCGATTTAATATTTATCTTTCTAAAAAGACCGGTTAGTATTACAATCATCCGATTACCGTAAGTGTATAAAATACACTAGTTTTAATCGAACCCAAGCGCGTACCAATATTCCACAACTACAACATTTCTCCAAACCCGGAAACCCTCTGTGTGAGACTCTAAAGACTCGACTGTATGCTGACAGTAAGTTTATCGAAGAAAACCCTAAAAAATTCATAAGCACGTCAGGCATTAGCTGTACGTAACGGATATCCAGGCATCTATCGAAAATGAGAGTGACAAGAAAGCTCGTCCGAAAACCCCTACTAAGCCTATCATCGACATTTTCCATATAGGTCGGTCCGTCCGTCTAAGAGTATCGCATATTTGGTCTAGGGGGTGGATAACGTCAGACCCCTAATAACCTGACACAGCGCGACATCAACTCTCTATACCAGGAGAGACGAATCCCCTCTATCGCTCACTACCTCTAAGTGATTTATACCTGCACCAAAAAACTATCTGTTTGCACGACTCTTTAAATCCGTGGTAGGGCAGCAATCAAAGTACAGCAGGAACACACTCGAGACAAATGACGATTTCGGGTCGACAGACTACACTGTACTCATGTCACCTGAGAGCTGCTATCTAACAATAGAGATAATACCATCTAGCATGTTCCCGGCGAGTCCGTCCAGTAAACTCAAAACCCAATGAGTATCAGTATACAATTTTTGGTGACTGACTGACACCAATGGTTATGAAACCGACCATCGTCCCTCGTCGGAATCAAGAAATGAATACATTAGTCTACTCTGGAATATCGATGCCCAGTCTTGATATTCCCACAACTAGGGACATTTAAGGATGTGCTTATAGACTATCCAGTTCTCACAAGTGTAATCGCTATCATAACCCTGGTAGTCAAGATTGAATCCTATGGGCTCTATCAATATGTAATAGTGATATGCTAAACCACACCAGACATGTACATAATGATAAAGTCAAAGCAGATATCATACCATCATCTCGAGTTAGACCGTTTTAAGGGTATAAGTCCTCTCTCAATCATCATAATCGCCTGCTTGCGATTATAATAATTGCCTTGAGGGCATTTTATCCAACAATCTTCCACTTGCATTTAAAGCTAATTATTGCGGTATCAGGTACCCACTGCCCGTGTGCTACTGAATACCAAACTTCTCTACTAATCAGTTTCACAAACCGTGTTTGTAAAACATTCGTGTTAGAGAAATAGCCTCAGTGAGTGGATCGGTTCCAATGTTTCTATCTTTCTTTCTATATCTCAACTTCGCGGAGAATGTCTTTCTTTCGAAATGAGCGATACATGTCTTAGAATTTGTCTGGATATCTGATGGGACCAAGTTCATAACATGAACATCAAATCCAACAAACTTCTTAAACTGTATCATCCACTGAATTTAATCAGTATCCTGTGCCATGCCTACCTCAGTATCCACTTGGAACCCTCTCCAACATACTGCCCCTAAAAAGAGGGTAAACTTGTAACTCTGACAATCACTCTGTCATCTAGGTCACCTTGGAAGCCATAACCGGTAACCGTCTCATGCAGGAGGCTGCCGTTACCATATACGAAGAACATCCTCTTATGTTCATATCCGCTTCCCATTGTTTCTTCTGGACTGGATTAATATCTGCTTACTACATCTAGTGTAAAAGCAATTTCTGGTTTGATGCTTGATATCTCACGATTGACTTAATTGCCTAAGCAAGTAATATGTCATTCATGCAAATCCCCCTCCTCATCAGTCTAAAGAATATCTCTTTAGAAAGGGTGACTCCATCACCTGTGGGTACATCACCATGCCAGAAGTCGTCCATTCTAAAACACTTTAGAATGGTATCAAAGTACCCTGATTGGGGCACTTCCCAAATCTAGGTCTAAAGTCATAAATCTAGTCCAGAAATCCTGATATTTTATTCAGATCCTTTATATAGAATCACATGCGACAATCACAGTTTAACCGATTATAGTATAGAAACATCATTTCCTATCCGGAGCATGTCATCCAAAACTAGGACAGTACTCCCTACACAACCTTCTTACCTGGTTCATCAGTTATTCTGATGAAGTCAAATACCATGAATATTACACCAAAAATAGATGGTCCATCTCCGCTCTGCCCGCTTTAGTCTATAAATAGACATAAGCACCTTGCCTACCACGCTTCCGCTGCTCCGACCGACTACAACAACCATCTGGCAGAGTTATATATACGTGCATTTCTAAAACCCATTTAGAATGATGTTATAGTCATCCACTGCCAGATCTCATAGTCAGGGACAACAGTAGTGACAAGCTTGGATCATCAAACCTACCTGTCAGAAGTACCTCTCGGATGGCTGAGGTTACCCACTAAATCTGCGGAGTGGCTAAGTGGATCGTCGAATCAATTGAATTCTTAGGTTCTACTAAAATTTCAATAACCGTTTGTGGTTCTGGAATGATTTCCAGTTCTACCATATTCCTGCTAATGTCTTCTGAAAAGAATCCATTTTACAAAAAATGTGGCGAGTCAAGAACAAAATAAATTTTGATCTTGCAAATGGTAGAAAATTAAACCCTCGTTTATGCCCGGGATAACCCACAAACTGCTATTACTGAAACGTGCCTTGAGTTTACCCGGATTCTGGTTTTAGGCATAACCCGGACAACTTCATATACCTTAACGTTGTTAAGACATGAATCCATTTTATGTCCAGTATAGAAACAAAGACACTGATTTAGATGCAACCAGATTCAAATAGTATGCAGTAGTTTTCAGTGCACATCACCTGAATAGAAGTTGGCCATGTAATATTACTCATCAAGGAGCGCACTCACGGATGAGTAATCTAAAAGAGAATACCATTCTCAATATTACTATAGTGGAATACCTAGCAGAAGTATCTACATCTTCGATCATCTCAAAGAATTCTGATACTTTCAACGTATGGTTTTCTACTTTATTCTCTTGTACCTATGATTTTCTCTAGATTTTGGACCTTACATAAATGCGTGTCTAGAAGAAGAGAAGTTATAAGTAAACGGAATATAATACGAGTGCCAACCCCTTGTCTTTATAGACATTGGACAACATACAATATTTTGTATAAGTCCCCTGTGTTTAATAACTCAAATCCTATGCCGTAGGTTGAAAACTGTATTATGGGTAAGAAGAATTACACCGTTATTGAATGCACCTTATCTAATCATCAACTGATAAAGGTAAATATTATAAGCATAATATCAAAATGTTTTATCTCATTTTATGAAATAAACTTACAAATATATCAGTTTGAATTTGGTACATAACAACGGATATTTAAAACCAACAAATCGCTAATAGGCAAACCCAGGCGATTTTCTCAAACATCATTAATTGTGACGAATTCTGATATTGAGAATCTAATCATCCAATTCTTAATATTCTACTCCCAGTTATCATCTTTAACTTTATATAGATATGAGAATCTAAACCGGTATATGCATACCCTGGAGTCAGAATGTAATTGGGAAAGCGGTTTTCAATAACTACTGCATAGGAAAACTGAAACATGGGAATGTTTTGAGGAGGTGGCCGGGTATTCCTAGTAACGCCTCTTCCAATATCAGACTCACGACAGCCGTCACAATTTCCTTTGTCTTCACTTCAACGCTTTTATATGTCTTTACAACTTATCTTCTGTACACCATATTTAGGTTGGTTTTCATCCTTCCCTATCTTTCGGCATCTGTCTAAGATTTGAAAGAAGACTATCCAATAAGCATAATAGATATACTCTCCTAACGTAAGGAGCTCTCACAATCTGAGAGAAAGTAAGTGGGAAGAGAACCAAATATTCTTATTCAATTTCTCCCGAACCCAAAGCTATCCTCGAACTGAAATAAAATTCTGCGGGTTCGTATGTAACTATACGAGATGGTTTTATCCCATTCTATATGGATCTTCGTAGTGATACAGAATGTTCTGGAGAAAGCAAAGGGTAAAGCAGGAGTGATAAGCAAAGGGTAAAGCAGGAGTGATATGGATATATGCGATTTTGTCGTGAATCGTGACAATCCAAAACTGGATGGTAAAAAGGTCGGTCAACTAGGTGTTGAGTTATAGTTTAAGGCGGGTCATGGTCATAGCCAGAGAGAAGAGAAACACTCAGCGTGCATTCTGACCTAGATTAGATTGGTTAATTACTTTATCTAATCAGGATGGCTTCTAATGTTTCCTCAAATTCTCTTTCAAATCCTAAAAAGAGAACAAGTCGGGATAACTCGAGGAGTAATACCTACTCATCAGTGAAAATCGAGACCCAACTATCAACACGTGATAACCTGACGGAAGACATTCAAGTCACCACATTCCAGAAGGTATGCGTATACCCGGCAAGTTTCCTATATGTTTGAAACCCCCGATATGGTTTTTGCCCTTAGGACCCAAGTGATCTTGACGAAGTCAACAAATCAAAGGGTCTTATTCAAGTTCAACCCGTCATTATCTTGATGGTATTAAACCCACCTGCACGAGACTTTGATGGAGTCAACATGACCGTACGACTGTTCTAACCAATCGCATCTAATACTACAAACAAATACCACTTGGCTGTTAGGTTGCTAGGCTCTTCTAATAAGGTTTAAAGCACAGCGGAAACGGTAATTTAAAAAATCTAGAGAACATTAGCAAACCCAACTTAAGAATCAAACCAAAATACTAAACTTGTAACTAATCTAGTAAGCTAAAACAAAGAGTTTGACGGGTTACAATTTTTGTAGCGCGTTAGCCACATCTCCTTGGACTCCGGCTAGTCTCCACGAAGCCCGGAACAAGTTTGCTCGATGATCTCCTCGCCGAAGATGATCCATCTTGAGATAACCCCAACAAAACTTTAGTTTCAAATTGATCTCATCAAAATGAAGCCACCCACTAATTAAACCTGTTAAGAATGATTAGTAGGAGATGTAGAATAATCAGCTCACTTAATTTTTTTCTTTTCTCTTTTCATTCTTCACTTCAAGAAAAACGAAAAGGAAGAAGAACCATGGAGAAGATGAGAGAATCAAGAAGATAAGCATGGCTAAAACCATGAGAACAAAACAATGAGTCATTAAAAAAATCCATCTCATGAATTCTAGAACCATCTTATTTCTATGACTCATTCTCACATAAAAGTGTTCATATTTTCTATATAATTCTCATACACCTATCTCCAATGTATCATCATACAAGACACAATATTTATATCAAATATAAATATAATTAAAGAGAAGAATAATTAAGTGAGCATGATATTAGTTAATATATAAATATATCAATATATAAATATACATAAATCAATACTTGATTTAATAATCCGGCTATATCATATATATACCGGCTAATATCAATAAACACCCGATTAAAATACGTGTATCAAATATACGTGTTTAATCGAACTCCTGCATGTATCCCTATACGTGCCATACATCGTTTCGTATGTGCTGGGAAACCTCTGTGCGGGACTCTAAAAACTCGACAATATGCTGGCAGTAGGTTATGATCATATCTATAGCCCATAAGCACATTAGCGGTACTACCTGCACGTAACTGCTATCCGGGTATTGTTTGAAAAGTCAACGAGCAAGCTCATCTGAACCTTGCAAAATCTATCAGTGACATCACCGTACAGTCCGGTCTCTTCGTTTAAGAGTTGCATATCGGGTTTGGGGTTTGGAATCTGTTAGACCCCAATTATTCGATAAGTTGTGCGACAGAGGACTCATAACCAACCGGAGATACAACTGATAAGACTTATCAGTTTATCTCCACTGTGATGGCCATCGATTTGTGGTTGTAGTTGTCTTGCACATCGTGACATCAACTCCCTATACCGGAAGAGACGAATTCCCTCAACCACCCACTGCCTCCACGTGTTTCGGGGCTATACCCAACAAAAACTTGTTTGCATGACTCCTTTGAACCGTGGTAGAATAGAAGTTTAAGTATAGTGGGAACACACATGAGACACTATAGCGATCTCAGGTCCTAAAGACTACCCTGTACCCATGTCACAAGAGAACTGCTACCTGACATTGGTATATTACCAACTAAGAGTTCTCGGTGAGTCCGTCTAGTGTAACTCATCCAATGAGCACTTGTATACAATCCTCGATGTCAAACACCAATAGTTGCAGGATCAGCCATCGCTTTCAAACCAGGTCAGGAAATGTACACACTAGTCTAAACTGGAGTACCGATACCCAGTCTCGGACTCCTACGACTAGAGACATTTAAGGATGTGCTTATCGACTATGCAGACCCTACTAGTATAATCTGCATATTGTCCTGGAAGTCGAGCAAAATTCTAATCAAGATTGGAGGTTTCGGCCGAAACCTTCGATACGTGTGGCTTCGTATCGGTTTTGGTGGAGACCGATACGAAACCCGAAACCGATACGAAACCAACCATACAATATCGTTTCGGCTGAAATCTTTAAAAACTTAGTTTTATGCCATTTTTACTGTCATTGTGATCATTGTAGACCTTCGTTAGAAAAACCGCAAAAAATTGAACCCAAACCCTATATTAATACTTATCTAAGTACACTTTTCAATATATTTTGCATCATGGCTGGATTTTTAAACACTAGAATCATTGTCTTGTAATACAGAACCATAAATTTAAGTATCTAATATGTCTACACTTATGTATATTGCATTACCGTCGAAACCCAAACCCAAACCGAGATTAGTGAAACTAGCCGAAACCCAGCAAAACTAATAAAATTATGAGTGACCGAAACCGAAACCGAGTTCTTGAACCTTGATGATCCTAAGGGCTTTATCTCATGTCTAAACGATACGTGATAATGAATAAAACACATCACATGAAAGATAAAGACAAACCAGATAGTATATTATCATCTCGAGGAAGATTGTTTTCTCGTATAGGTCCTCCTTCAATTACAATAGTTGCCTTGAGGGCATCTACACTTAAGACCAATTATTGCCGTATCTCATACTCAACTTATGTACTAACTGTTTCGCAAACTGTGTTCAAGAACTAACCTCGATGAGTGGACCTGGCACAGTGCATCTCTCTGTTGCTCCCTGAATCTCAACTTTGCGGAGATCAAATATCTCCTGAATTGAGCGATACCTGCCTTAGTATTTGCCTGGACAGACGATAGATCATGTTCATAAATGAACAATTACATTCAGTGAATTCCAGGGCGATATCCTTTTCTGATTCACAATCAGCATCTAACGCCACGACTACCTCAGTATCCTTCTTAGAACTATTTCCAATATACTATTCAAATTGAGGGTAAACTTATAACTCGCGGCAGATGCTCTGTCTGCCATGTTTTCTAAAAAGCTAGAATCGGTAACTACTTCCTTCAGAAGGCTGCCATTACCAAACACTAAGAACATCAAATGATCATTATTACCCCATGTTTTTCCAGGATTGGACCGATATCCATATCCTATATAGAGAAACACATGTGAGCACCATTATTTTACCGATTTGCAGCATAGGAACATCGCTTCCTATCATGAGTATGTCATCCACATACCATATGAGGAATCTTACAACACTCCCTACTACCTTACAAAAACCAGGTTCATCTCTCATTTTGTAGAAGTTAAACACTTTGACCGTGACATCAAAACAGATGATCCATTTTCGCTATACCTGCTTTAGTCTAAAGATAGACTTAAGCAACTTGCACACTTACCACTGCTCCCATTGATTAAGATAACACTCTGGCAGAGTCATATACACGTGTACTTCTAAATCCAATTTAGAAAGACGTTATAGTCATCCACATGCCAGTTATCATAGTCATGAAAGACAACAATGACAAGTTATATCCATATGGACTTAACACAGATATTGAAGTAATAATTTCATCACAATGCACAACGGGTATTTGATGAAAACTTTTTACTACAAGTCTAGCCTTATTAGGTCTGTACCTTCCTATTTGCACCGATCTCGAAAGATCTACTTGCTCCTAATGAGTTTTATCTTTTCAAAAGCATCCAACAAAGTCCACACTTTGTCGCAGTGCATGAAGTCCAACCAGGATAACTCGGCATTCAACCATCAGTCGGAAGTCACCACTTCCCCATGGCCTATTGATTACTAGTAGGATCATCATCACATGATACTAGTCTCCCTGTCACCGTTTACGAGGGAACCAAAATATCTCTTAGGTGGCTGAGGTCACCTACCAAATCTGCGGAGTAGGCTAAGGTTTGTCAGGGTCAATTAAATCTCCAGGTTCTACTAAATCTTCAGTAACCGTTTGTGGTTCTGGAATTACTTTCAGTTCTACCATACTCCCACTAATTTCTTTTGCAAGAAATTTCTCTTCTAAAAAGGTGGTGTGCCGAGAACAAAACAACTTTTGATCCCGAAAATGGTAGAAAGTTAATCTCTCGTCAATGCCCGGGATAACCCACAAACTGCCATTACTGAAACGTGCCTTGAGTTTATCTAGATTCTGGTTTTAAGCATAAGCCGGATAACTCAACACCTTAACAATCTTAAGATGATAACCCATTCTATATCACATATAGAATTTAAGGCACTGATTTAGTTGGAACCAGTATCAATTGATATGCATCTATTTCTAGTGCATCTCTTAATTGAAAAAGACGATTTAGTTACTCATCAAGGAGCACATCCACGTATGAGTAATCTCAGAGAATCAAATTCTCTATTTTATTACTACGGAATACCTAGCATAAGTATTCACATCTTCGAACACTTCAAAGAATCTTGATACTTCCAACATATGGTTTTGTACTTTATTCCTTTATCTTATGAATTTCTCAAAATCTTTGGACTTTGCATTTCAACAAAAATGCGTGTCTAAAACCAGAGAACTCATAGGAAAACGGAACGAAGTACGAGTTCAACCCTTTGTCCATACGGACATTGGAAACATATATCATTATGTATAAGTCCTATGAGTTCATAAACTCATACTCTGTGTCTTATAATTCAAAAACTTTATATTCCGTTATTCAATACACCTTACCCAATCATCAAATGATAAAGGCAAATGTTTATAACGTAGTTTTTGAAAATTCATATCATACTTTTATCAAATAAAGAGACGGATATAACAGTTTTTAAAAGTTGGTGCATAATAACAAATATTCAAAACCAAAAGTTTGCCGAAATGCAAAACCATGTGATTTTCCCAATAGCAACAATTGTTCCGAATTCCGATATTGAGGATCAAATCATCTTTTCAATTATCTAATCCTTCTCAGTATCTGTAAGTATCTGTAAGAACTTACAGATATGAGTTGTTAATCCGGTATCTATATACTCAGGGGTCGGAATTAATTGGAAAATAGTTCTCGATTACAATCACATAGAAAACATGAAACATGAAACATCAAAATGTTTCAAGAGATGGCCGGGTATTCCAAATAATGCCCCTTTCATTACCCAGGATCATAACAGTAGTTGCATTTTCCTTTCCGTTCACTTCGTTCCCTATTGTTGTCTCTCTTTCTTACCTTGTTTACCGGATGATCGCACGCTTTTGGCGTGTCGAGTGTTCAAAGAATTTAAGTGTAACCGCGATCAGGACGGTGTCGCTTTGCAGCTAGCCGGTGAGCACGGGTCGGTCCACAGAGAGATGGTGGTATCTTACCTTCTTGTTTTAGACGAGTCAATAAAGAATCTGTATGTTGTTTGATCTAACCTATGTGTTTATTTGCAAGTATAAAGTTGTTAAGAAAAGATACGATAATGTAAGCTAAAGAAATCCGTACTCAAAACCTTTGAGCCGAGTCTTGACCAATTGAAGCTAGAGCAATCGGCAACAACGTGGATTAGGGGATTTAAGCGCGGTATTCGTGGAATCCGGCTTATTTACCCTTGTCCTTCCGTTCTTGTCTCTTGCTTTCGCCTCCGGCCAAACCGAACGCAACCGGTCGCGGTTAGGAATCACCGTTACCTTGTCAGGGTAGGGTGCCTAACGGAGCGCTTGCGTATGGTTTGGGCGGAGTTCAAATGGAAAATAACGGGAAAAGGAATTGGCAAAGAAATGTTAACTTATAATACCGTATTTCTTCTTAACAATAATAATTACATTCATTCACAAGAAAGAACCAAAAAGAGAGAACAAAAAGAAAAGAACAAAGAAAAGAAAAGATACAAGTAATTAAAGTGCATGGAATTTAAGTGCATGAAATAAATTGCAAGTAATAAAAAGCGAGTAATAAAAAGCGAGTAAAAAGAACAAGGAACTAGGACTCAAGACAAGCATGCGATCAATAGCCAACCCTTAAACTTGCAAGCTCAATCAAGAGGTTGCAAGATCAAGGGAAGGGTAGAGAACGCATGTGAAATGAAGTGCTAGTCCCGTGAGAAAATACGACCCTTGAGATCAATAACTAACCCTTAACCATTCAAGCTCAATGAAGAGGTTGAATGATCAAGAGAAAGCAAGAATCTCAAGGGGAAGAAGAAACAAAAGAGAATGAACAAAAGCCCTCATCTTCATTGATGTTCCACTCAAAAAGCTCTCACTACAAGTTTCATGGAAAAAGAATGAAGAAGAAGAAGAAAAAAGACTAAATCCTACAAAAGAATGAAGAACAAAGAATGACCCTTGGTTGAGCTCAGTTCTGCTGTATTTATAGGCAGGGAGTTGAAGATCTAGGGCAACCACCAGAACACATGCAAAAAGACCAAAATACCCACAAAAAATGATGCACTGTCGAGGCCGTACGGCCGCGTTTCCGCGGCCAATACCCCCTATTGGCCGCGGAAACGCGGCAGTCTAGTGGAGTTGGGCAGTGGGTTTTCCGGTGGTTTCCTGGTTTTGTATTTCCTCGTGTTTGCAAACTTCAAAATGCACAAAAGTCTTCTGGAATAACAACAGATATCCAAGTCCAAGGTTGCATTATCTTTTTTACTTTTGACTTCTCTCTCCCTCGAGCTCCGCGCACCCATTGATTCTTGTACTGCCCCCCTCGTGCTCTGTGCTTGTCCGAGACACGAATGACCACTGTCATATGTCTTGTCTCTGGAACTGGTACTCGGCACTGGACGGATATGGATGACCGGAACCCGGCTTTTATCTGCTGTGACAGATGTTCTGTATTTGGTGTAACTGTGGAGATTTTGTCTTGATTTGCAATGTTTGGACTGAAAACCTGTACTCTGTAAATATGTAACAAACACGGATTAAAAGTACCTACCTATAAACACACGAGCATAAGAATGAGCGGTATAAAATGCAATATTCTGGTATGAACAAATATCCCCAAACTTAACTTTTGCTCGTCCCGAGCAAAACCAATTATTCACAAAAAATAAAAACCTAACCGCACTTTCGCAGGGAACGCGATTGCACTGAGCGTGTGCAACAAGCCGTTAAACCTCTAGGTGTCCCTAGTAGGAGGAGTGTTGTCTCCTGAGGGTTTTCAGCGGATACTATCCACAAAATCCGGTCAAGCTAGTTTTGCTAAATAACTATGATTCAAACCCTAAAGTTTTGTTTCAGAAAATAACAATTCTATTATCCTAAGTCTAGACTATCGAACCTTTATTTTTCACACCTCGCTTCTTATTTAACTACAGATTTTATATGTCTTTACGTGCAGTGCAATTAGTGTTGTTAAGTTCCAGAAGGATCGATTAAAGTCATCATGTCGCACAATAAAGCCCATATAACAATTTTAAAAGGATCACATAAGTTTTATAAAGAGTTAAGAATTTTTCAAGTTTCGTTTTCCAGTAAGGTTTCAACTTCAGAATTTCTATCTTCCTTAACAGGAAACTAAGTCGTATTTTTCACTCCACCTTTTTCTTGTTTTCATTTCATACACACCTCTGTGAACGTGCAATAGTCTTTATCATAGAATAAAACCTTCATATCTCCGCTAAAATTTTTATAAAAGCCTGTCTTTTATCAAGATTATTCTCACACAAAGAACCGTTAGGAATTTTAACTCGGAGAGAACACTTGCTTGACTTTGTTTTAAAACTGGACTTTCTAGGCTTCTTAGCGAGCTTTGGGCCAATGCACCCAAACCAGTTGGTTTTAGGGCATTAGGTGTAGAAACACCCCAGCGGACTTAATTACTCAAGTTACCTAGGTCCAAAAACAAAAGACAGTTTTGTCGTGAAAATCAGATGATTTAATACGAACGGAGATATAACCGGCAGTTCAAATATTTTTTTGGATAAAAGACGTGTTTAGTGGGTTTGGTGTGTAATCATTCCAATCAAGTTTTAGATGGGTTATTTTTCAGACTTAGCTCCAATTACGGCATCAATAACATTCCTTCATATTCGCTTTACTTCATAAACTATTCTTGACATTACTTATTTCAGAATAAACCTATTTGATCCTCAGAAAATCATTTATCTGTTTAAAAGTTTAAACATGAAAGACTTGTTATCTAATTCCCAAAATCTTACGACACGTGTAGTGTGATGTAAAGACGTATATCAGCTATAGTTAACTTCAAAGGAGAGTTATCTTTCAGGTTTTCAAAATCTAAACATAAGATTTAGTTATTCCTATTTTTTCAAACAAAAACCGTCGAATGTTGAATCAGAGTTCTTCCACAAGCTAACTTGACAAAAAAGTTTTTATATTTTAAGAAAATTTTCAGATTTTTATGGATTTTATGGTTTTAATATGCAGATGCAAAATATACATATGAATGCGAAGGAAGAAAGCTTACTGAGCACACCCCCAAACTTAAACTTGACAGTGCCCTCACTGTCAGGCTATACCAAGAGGGTCAAAATTGTCGGCGCTCCCCCAAAAACAAATTATATACAAAACAAAAAAGGAAAACAAAAAATATATACAAAAAAGGTGTCCCCCCAAACTTAAGTAAAACAGTGTTTCCACTGTTAAGCGTTGAAATTCAGGATTAGGAGGAAAGAGAACGGTATCAAGCTATACAAGGCCTTACACAGGCCAAAAGTTAGTACCAACCATTCAAAGATCTTATCGTGATAAAGCAGTGGCTGGTGAAAGAAGGTGAAGAGGAAGGAAATGGAGAATACGCGAGACCGTATGCAGAGAGAAGCGGGATACGGTCTTGGTATATGAGAGGAAGAAGAATGACGGAAGGGAAAAAGAAATGGAATACGAACTTGAGGGTGCAAATGGAGTAAATAGATTAGCACAATATGTGATGAGCGATGTGTAAAAAGCGATTGTGCTAATATATTTACCCGTCGAGAAATGGGGTCAAATCCCTCAAGATTCGTAAGAAACCATGGGTACGCCGAACTTGGTAAACCAGACATACGAAATGAAAGTGAAACGGTTTCTTGCAAGGTCGGAACGATGGAAAGAATGGAGGGAAGTGATCGAGGAGGGGTATCGGTTAAAGGTTCAGTAGGGTGTACACAGTCAGTGGAAGGAATAGGATGAATTGGAAAATCCGACTCATCAAGCAAAACTGGTTCATCCTCAAAACTATCCTCAATATTCTCCTCAAAATTTAGCACATCCATGCTCTTCTCTTCAAATTCCAGACGCATATGGGGCTCGGGAAAAACATTTAAGGACTCGGGATGATGATTTGAAGAGAAAAACTCAGCCAAATCTATGGGTTCATCATCCAAAATATTCCCAGCGTCAATATCCTTAATCAAGTGAAAATCAATATTCTCAGACACCTCATCAAAAGCATGGATTTCAATCAATTCAGGTTCTAAGATGGAGGTGTAGAGGTCAAAAGGATTGGGTGTAGTTTCACTTGGCAAGGTCCCTTCACAATCTGGCAAATCAAACACTACAAAGTCGCACAACTCATTAAACATTCTATCTTCAACTGATAATTCATTTGGGACACTTGATAGACTTTCAACATAGGAGTTGTGGGATTCAATTTGAGATGGGTAGGTTTGATTTGGAAGGGTATACAACTCACTCTCTCCACTCAAATTCACAGCCTGTCCTACCGCCTCATCATACATTGGAAAATTTGGAGCTAGCTGGAAACTAGCTACCGGGTCACTAGGTTGTATGAGGGCGGCCATGGACGCATTCAAATCCATCATCTGTTGGCTTGACGCTACTCTAAAGTCTTTCAAGGATTGTTCTAGACTAGACATTGGTTGTGAAGGGGTTTCAGTAAAAGATTTAAAGTTGTTTGGATACTGAAAACTCCCAAATGGCGGTTCTGATGCAATGTCTAGGGAAGGTGCAAAAGTAGGGTAGGATTGGTAGGAATTGAATGGCTGGACAGGAGCAGGATCAACATTTGGATAGGAAGGTGAATGGAATTGTTGATCCCAAGAATTTGAAGTGGTGAAAGGAGTGAAAGATCGGCTACGGGATTGTTCAATTCGTTCAGCGATGGACAAAGGATGGCTTGCAGAAGGGGTATCAACATAAGCGGGTGCGGGAGGTTGAAAAGGTTGATACAAAGTGGAATGAGGAGTGCAAGTGTTTGTCCTAGATGCTGCTATGCGATCTTTCAGTGAAACTTTGGGCATGGAGGGGTCGTTCGATGTTCGGCCAAAGCAAGAACCGTAAGAAGTAATGTTTGGTTGTGGGTACCAAAGTTCGGCAAGAGTTTTGCGAGGTGGAGTACCCATGATGTGATGAGAAAAGGAAAGAAAGGAAGAGAAAAGGAGGGAAAAAGAATGTGATTTTTTTTTATATGTATTTTTTTTTATAGAAATATATTAACAAAAGAATGAAATACACACACAAAAGAATATTGACAAAAACAATCACGACACGAAAATACCACACACCTAATCGTTCTAGGGTTCACCTAGGTCAACTAGATCTGCTCCAGAACTTGATTGTCGAAGTAAAATTATGTCGAGAAACAGGCTCAAGATACACTGATCACGAGGCTAGGTAAGTGCAGAGATAAGGGGAGGTTTTCCAACGCTTTCGCGAAGTTCCTTAATTAAATAACCCTTTCTCTTTTGGCGGTTTCGCCGTTAACACTTTCCTAGACACCCCGTAAACAATATACCGTTAAGCAAGGTTCTAAACACAGTTAACTTCTCCTAGTGAGCGCGAAGTCCTTAAGGCTTAAAGTCTAGTTTCTTTTAAAATTTGTGCGGGTAAACGTTATGCTCAAGTTCGTGATTTGTGGGCCACGGAAAAGGTGATGAAATCCTTTACCGTATGTTGTGGGGTTCGCTTGCCCTTAAGTCCGTATTAATTGATGCAATGCGCAATTCAAAAAAATTCTTATAAAGAATCAAACAATCGTTTTTTAGTTTAAGCGCGGCGCTGCAACAAATACGGGTTAGTCAATTTTTAGCGTTTGCTAGCGAACTTGCAAAGAATCCTGCAAAGAATAGTATATTGGATGCGTCGGATTTGAGAAGAAGGTGTTAGTAAAGTACGTACCGTTAAGTTTTGGGTTAGGAAACCCCCGTTGAATCAAATCCGGTAAGCTTGAAAGGTTCGCTTGCGCGGGTCAAACTACCCGGATCTTTGGCACTGTACTTCGTAAGCACCTTAACTTTGAATGTGCACTTTGCTCCCCACAATTGCAGTTTGCAAATACGCAAAAATCTGCACACTTGCCCACAAAAATTATAAAAAAAAACAAAAAGATTTTTTTTTGTTTTTTTTATATATACAAAAAGAATATTAACCCGAATAACAAGAAAGAAAATACGCTACCGTCTCCCCGGCAACGGCGCCATTTGATCGCACGCTTTTGGCGTGTCGAGTGTTCAAAGAATTTAAGTGTAACCGCGATCAGGACGGTGTCGCTTTGCAGCTAGCCGGTGAGCACGGGTCGGTCCACAGAGAGATGGTGGTATCTTACCTTCTTGTTTTAGACGAGTCAATAAAGAATCTGTATGTTGTTTGATCTAACCTATGTGTTTATTTGCAAGTATAAAGTTGTTAAAAAAAGATACGATAATGTAAGCTAAAGAAATCCGTACTCAAAACCTTTGAGCCGAGTCTTGACCAATTGAAGCTAGAGCAATCGGCAACAACGTGGATTAGGGGATTTAAGCGCGGTATTCGTGGAATCCGGCTTATTTACCCTTGTCCTTCCGTTCTTGTCTCTTGCTTTCGCCTCCGGCCAAACCGAACGCAACCGGTCGCGGTTAGGAATCACCGTTACCTTGTCAGGGTAGGGTGCCTAACGGAGCGCTTGCGTATGGTTTGGGCGGAGTTCAAATGGAAAATAACGGGAAAAGGAATTGGCAAAGAAATGTTAACTTATAATACCGTATTTCTTCTTAACAATAATAATTACATTCATTCACAAGAAAGAACCAAAAAGAGAGAACAAAAAGAAAAGAACAAAGAAAAGAAAAGATACAAGTAATTAAAGTGCATGGAATTTAAGTGCATGAAATAAATTGCAAGTAATAAAAAGCGAGTAATAAAAAGCGAGTAAAAAGAACAAGGAACTAGGACTCAAGACAAGCATGCGATCAATAGCCAACCCTTAAACTTGCAAGCTCAATCAAGAGGTTGCAAGATCAAGGGAAGGGTAGAGAACGCATGTGAAATGAAGTGCTAGTCCCGTGAGAAAATACGACCCTTGAGATCAATAATTAACCCTTAACCATTCAAGCTCAATGAAGAGGTTGAATGATCAAGAGAAAGCAAGAATCTCAAGGGGAAGAAGAAACAAAAGAGAATGAACAAAAGCCCTCATCTTCATTGATGTTCCACTCAAAAAGCTCTCACTACAAGTTTCATGGAAAAAGAATGAAGAAGAAGAAGAAAAAAGACTAAATCCTACAAAAGAATGAAGAACAAAGAATGACCCTTGGTTGAGCTCAGTTCTGCTGTATTTATAGGCAGGGAGTTGAAGATCTAGGGCAACCACCAGAACACATGCAAAAAGACCAAAATACCCACAAAAAATGATGCACTGTCGAGGCTGTACGGCCGCGTTTCCGCGGCCAATACCCCCTATTGGCCGCGGAAACGCGGCAGTCTAGTGGAGTTGGGCAGTGGGTTTTCCGGCGGTTTCCTGGTTTTGTATTTCCTCGTGTTTGCAAACTTCAAAATGCACAAAAGTCTTCTGGAATAACAGCAGATATCCAAGTCCAAGGTTGCATTATCTATTTTACTTTTGACTTCTCTCTCCCTCGAGCTCCGCGCACCCATTGATTCTTGTGCTGCCCCCTTCGTGCTCTGTGCTTGTCCGAGACACGAATGACCACTGTCATATGTCTTGTCTCTGGAACTGGTACTCGACACTGGACGGATATGGATGACCGGAACCCGGCTTTTATCTGCTGTGACAGATGTTCTGTATTTGGTGTAACTGTGGAGATTTTGTCTTGATTTGCAATGTTTGGACTGAAAACCTGTACTCTGTAAATATGTAACAAACACGGATTAAAAGTACCTACCTATAAACACACGAGCATAAGAATGGGCGGTATAAAATGCAATATTCTGGTATGAACACCGGACTTATGCTAGTTGGTTTTTTTCTTACCCTTTCTTTGAGCTATAGTATCGGGATTGGAAGAAGACTATCCAACAAGCGTAACTGGTATAAACTTTTTAATTAGGGAGCTCTCGAACTTGAGATTAAACTCCTTAATTAAGAAACTATCAAAATTGAACTAATGTGGAGAGGAGAGACAGATGAATTGTATCATATACAATTCACTTTCTCCAGAACCTGCAGCCATCCTTGACTGAAACAATTTCTTCGAGTTTGTATCTAACTATACGATGGCTTTCAAGCAATATAGATCTCTGTATCAGATACCGAGTGTTCTGGAGGAAACAAAAGGGGAAATGAGAGGGGTAAGGACATATGCAACTATGTCGTGAAACATGGCAATCATGACATTCCAAAACCATAGATTGTAAAAAGGTTCGGTTAACTTGGTTTACGAGTTTTTAGCTTAAGGTCAGTCTTAGGTTGCTGCCAGAGAGAGAAAAGAAACACTCATCGTGCACTCTATCAAGATTAAATTGGTATATTTATCTAATCAGGATGGCTTCTACCGATCTGTCGAATCCTCCTACAAACCCTAAAAGGAGAATTAGCCGGGATCATATCCCGAGAGTAACTATTACTCATACTGGGAATCAAGATCCAAGCTATTATGGTATGGAGTGGTAACCTTGACGGAACAACAAGTCACCCCCACACCATAGAAGATATGCAATCTCATTGCAAGTTTCAACACTTGAAACTCCCGATATTGGTTTTTACCCCTAATGGCTTATGACCTTAACTATGGTCAAATCAGAAGTCGCTAGTCAAGTTCAACCCGTCATTTCGTGACTGTTTTAGACCCACCCGCACGACCCTTAATTATGGTCAATAAGGTCGTACGACTGTCCTAACCAGTCGCATCATATTCAAGCATGAAAATATCACTTAGCTACCGTACACTACGCCTTAACTATAGTCAATAAACGCAGCACAAAAACTAAGTACTCTATTTCTGGAAATGACAGAGGGCTACGGCTGGTTTTTAAGAAAACGTTTAACGTAATGAACTTGATCTCATCGTAGGAACCGAATGGTTTTGCAAATTTATAGTTACGTAGACTATTGCTTAAGTGCGGATTCCCTGTGAAGGGATCACGGCTTCTCATTGAATGGGGTGCAGGATATTCTTAACTAAATACCTCTGTGCAAAGCAATAGGATACGGCTATTCAATTTACAAACTTATAGTAACACAATCTTTTGCCAAAGAGATCACTCCATGTAAAGGGATCTAGGCTCTTTCTTTGTAGAATGAGGTGCATGATATTCCTAACTGAATATCTCGATGCAAAGCAAAAGAATCGATTATAACGCTAATATCTAATATTTGGTTTCTACAACGTATTTTAGGTTTATTATCTTTGCATTAATCTGAATCAATGCATTCCCATCATATTGATAATCTCATATTATCTAGTATCTCCTCACACCATTAAAGATAAAGTATGATATGAAAAGAAAAATAGAATGCACATACGCCATCCGCATTTGCCACGGGGCTCCGGGTCTTCACCGTAAAGTTACTTAACTTACGGCAGGGCGGGGACAGGGCTAGCGCGGGTGCAAAACGTATATAGAATTTATTTATATACTTTTTATATCACATATATCATATGTATCACTATATATATCATCGCAGGCAGATAATCAACATTACAGGAAAGCGAAAAACATCATCACAGGCAGGTAAACACATCACAAGCAAGTAATGAATATCACAGAATATGAATGGTCGGATCATCTAGGAGTCCCGTGTTTCGTTCGAGCCACAAACGAAACGCGACATTCCTTGATCGCGTGAATAGTCTGTGCGCAGCCAAAAGCAGACCCTACGAGTGCGGCAAGCTACCAGGTAACCCAAGAAACAAAGCAACCCGGCATCATCATCATGAGGATGCCACCCAACACTTTCTCGAATCCGGTGACTTGAGCCCTCCTCCGTGGGTCTATCCTATACCCCTACAAGTGCGGCAAGCAACCTGCTAATCCCAGACTTGAGTGACCCGATCTCAACTCCTTAAGATGGACATCCGCTGCAATATAGAACCCAGTCATCCGTGCGTTTCTCCGCAGTGTAAACCTACACCTGTATCATACAACGGCGACATCAATCGCAACCTGATCGTGTCTCGACAAATAATAATACAAAGCGGTAACGACGACCACAAGTCGGTCGCTCGTCCCGAAAAAGAATATACATATAACGGAAATTGCGGCAATAAGTTGGAGCTCGTCCCAAACAAATGAATATACAAGATAGGTATAAGTATGAAAGGAAATAACACTTATCACAATATCACACTTCCGCACGTGGGCTATTCATTTCGTAACAATCCAAAACCAAACCATACACACTAACATCTCAGACCCACTTATGCAACCCCGTCGAATTGAACATATCAATTTGTCGGCGTTAAACACTGCGTATCGCATACGCCGATAAGTTATATCAATTAAACACTTTAAACTATATAAGTCATCATCCATGGCTAACAAATCACAAAAATATTGAGACAACCATTAATTCAACACTTGAAAAAACACTATTCACTCTGATATAGAAAAACCGTTAATTCATGCGTATCGCATACGCCGATGATACAACTACATTAAACACTTTAATTTAGTTTATACCATCGCAAATGACTAATGAATCATAAACTTTCTAAGTCGAAGAGAAAATTTCGAAGATTGAAAACACTATTCATCTCGACACTAAATCGACACTTTTTGGTTCGGAAACATGTCGAAACGGACACAAAACGCGCCCAAACTTCGTGTGGACCTCGGGGCAAAAATTAATGTCGCATGAGAGCAAGGGGTGGGACGACCTTAGGCCACCTTTACGGTGGTTTATGGCTCTCCTTGACCCGAGAGCACCTTTGAACCTCCTCCGAGAGGACTCTTTGGTGCTCCTGGGTGGGGTTGGTCCCCTACTACCCCCTCATATCTTCATTAACACTACTTAGAACAATTCTAAGAAGTCCGGACACGACAAAATTAGCCGAAAAGAATCGATTTAAGTCCAAATTTGAAAACAAGTAAACACTTCACTTTGATTCAATAGTTTTGGATTTTAAATTGGCCAAAAACAAGTTGTAGTCATTTGGTATGGCTCTGCTACTACTGTTAGGTTGCTAGGCTCCTCTAGTAGGGTTTAAAGCACGGCGGAAACGACAATTTTAAAAATGTAGAGAGCATTAGCAAACCCAACGTAAGAATCAAACCAAAATACTAAACCGATAACTAATTTACTAAGCTAAAACAAAGAGTTTGGCGGGTTACAACCTTTGTAGCGCGTTAGCCACCTTTCCTTGGATTCCGGCTAGTCTCCATAAAGCCCGGAACACGCTTGCTCAATGATCTTCTCGCCGAAGATGATTCTCCTTGAGATAACTCTAACACAAGCTTTACCTTCAAATTGATCTCATCAAAATGAAGCAACTCACTAATTAAACTTGCTAAGAATGATTAGTAGGAGATATAGAATAATTAGCTCGCTCAATTTTTCTCTTTTCTTTTTTCATTCCTCACTTAAAGAAAAATCAAGAGGGAGAAGAACCACGGAAGAAATAAGAGAAGAAGATAAGCATGGCTAAAACCATGAGAACAAAACAAGGATGGGTCATAAAAAAAATCCACCTCATGAATTCTACAACCATTTTATTTCTATCACTCATTCTCACATAAAAGTGTACATATCTTTTATATAATTCTCATACACCCATTTTCAATGTATCATCATACATGACATAATATTTATATCAAATATAAATATAATTAAAGAGAAGAAAATAATTAAGTGAGAATGATATTAGTTAATATATAAATATATCAATATATAAATACACATAAATCAATACTTGATTTAATAATCCGGCTATACACACACCGGCTAATATCAATAAACACTCGATTAAAATACGTGTATCAAATACACGTGTTTAATCAAATTCCTGTACGTATCCCTATACGTGCCCTATATCGTTTCGCATGTGCTGGGAAACCTCTGTGTGAGATTCTAAAGACTCGACAATACGCTGGCAGTAGGTTAGGATCATATTCATAGCCCACTAGCTGCACGTAACGACTACCCAGATATTGTTCGAAAGAATGTCAACGAGTAAGCTCATATGAACCCTGCAAAGTCTATATGTGACATCACCGTACTGTCCGGTCTTTTCGTCTAAGAGTATCGCATATCGGGTTTAGGGTTTGGAATTTGTCAGACCCCAATAACTCGATAAGTCGTGCGACATAGAACTCATAACCAACCGGAGATAAACTGATAATGCTTATGAGTTTATCTCCACTGCAATGGCCATCGACTTGTGGCTGTAGTCATGTTCTGCACAACGTGACATCGACTTCCTATACCAGGAGAGGCGAATTCCCTTGGCCGCTCATTGACTCCATGTGTTTCGGGACTATACCAAACAAAAATATGTTTGCACGACTCCTTTGAGTCGTGGTAGGCTAGAAGTATAGTGGGAACACACATGAGTCACTATGACGATCTCATATCTTAGGGACTATCCTGTATCCATGTCACAAGAGAACTGCTACTTGGCATTGGTATATTACCAACCAGGAGTTTCCGGTGAGTCCGTCTAGTGTAACTCATCCAATGAGCACCTGTATACAATCCTTGATGTCAAACACCAATAGTTGCAGGATCAGCTATCGTCCTCCAGCCGGATCAGGAAACATACACACTAGTCTAAACTGGAGTACCGATGTCTAGTCTCGATATTCCTACGACTAGAGGCATTTAAGGATGTGCTTATCGACTATGTAGGCCCTACTAGTATGATCTGCATCTTCGTCTTAGTAGTTAAGCAAAATCCTAAGGGCTTTATCTCATGTCTAAACGATACGTGATAATGAATAAAACACATCATATGAAAGATAATGACAAACCGGATAGTATACTATCATCTTGAGTAATATTGTTCTCTTGTATATATCCTCCTTCAATTACAATAATTGCCTTGAGGGCACTTATATCCAACATTGGCTACCATATACTACGTCTTGACAGAGTCAACAAACGCAACACGAATACTAAGCACTACTCGTAGGAAATGACGGAGAGCTACAACTAGTTTTTGGCGAAAAACCTTCAACGTAATGAACTTAATAACGTTGAAGGAATCGAGTGGTTTTGCAAATATATAGTGGTGCAAACTTTTGCCAAAGAGATCACTCCCTGTGAAGGGATCTAGGTTTTTTCCTTATCGAATGAAGTGGTGGATATTCCTAACCGAATACCTCTATGCAAATCAAAAGATCACGACTATAATGGTTTTAAATTGAGGTTCCGACATCATTTAGGTTTGTTTTCTTGCATTAATGAAGATTAATGTGGTCCCATCAGTTAAACCTATCAAGCCAGAAGAAACGATAATAAAACGCACATATATGCTATCCGCATTCGCCACAGGGTCTCGGGTCTTCACCGTAAGATTACTCAACTTACGACAAGGCAGGGACAAGACTAGTACGGATGCAAAATATATATAGTGTCTATATATATATAACAATATTCGTCTCAGGCATGATACTATATGGCATCATTGCAGCAGAAGCAAATAACATTATGGAAATACGGATAAACTTGGAATCATACATTTCAATGGAACCGTATATGAAATGTAATTTTCTCTGGTCATGTGGATAACCCGTAGTATCATACCTTTAGACCCTTACGAGTGCGGTAAGCCACTCGCCAATCTTAGAAGCGAGGCAACCCCAATCAATAAAGTGAGTGGGTCATCCAGCACTTCTAAAATTCGGTGACTTGGGTACTCCTCTACGGGTCAATCCTATACCCCTACGAGTGGGGCGAATAGCCCGTCAATTCTAGAAGAAAGCACGCTCGGTCTCAACGCCATGGGATGGTGACCCGCTACCCTCTAGAACCCGGATATTCGAGCACTCCGCCGCGGGGTAATACTAGTGCATGTAATGAAATATAATACAAGGCGACTACGTCCGCAACCAGGAAGCGCCCTAAAGAATAATATACAAGCCACAGTGACGGCAGTCCACAAGTCGGACGCTCGCCACACAATATGAATATACATTATATCATCACAGAGCATCTAATACTACATATATCGGGCTATCCATCATGACAATCCAACACAACCATATACCAAACAACACCACTGAACAAACATCACAACAATGCGAGTATCAATTTCATAACCCCTTCTAATTGATACTTATAGCAATTAGACGACGTTTTACCAAACGTTATGATACTCGCAACCCAAGCGCGCACAAATAGCCAATAGAACTCATAATCCATGAAGTCGTATTTTCAAAACGCAACCAATGAAATTTCAAAACACCCCCGACAAACGAAAAACCATTTCCATTGCAATTCTCCGAATCCCGCGAACATCGAAACTTGCCCGAAGCGCCAAAAAACACAAAACAAAAGACACGCACCTAGGGGGCTGCCGGGGGGTCGGGGGGCTAACCCGAGACCATCCCTCCCCGTTAGCCCCTTTCATGTTAAATGCGCTTCTCGGGCCTTTTCTGATCACAAACCATATCAAATAGGGATTCTATTCGCAATGGAATTGGTTTTTAGGGTGTAGATTTTGAAAAAATAGAATTTATGAGTTCGGTTGCTAACAAATCAAGTTGTAATATTTAGTTAGGCTCTGATACCACTTGAAGGAACTAGTGCACTCTAGGTAGCAATTTTAAAAGAAGTAATCATAGGGTTTTCAAAAAAATCTAGAGAGTATATAGTTCTAACATGAAGGATCTAGTCTAAAGATTAAACTTAAAACAAAGAAAAGAGTAAGTATTAACTACTAGGTTTAGGCTACAACTTTGTAGCATCTTCAAGTGCTCCCAAATTGTGTTGGACTCTATTATAGGCTCCTTGAAGCTCCGTGGAACAAGTTTGCATGCACATCTTCTCCATCAAAGATGATCTAACTTGAAGGCTCAAATGCATTGGTTCCAAAATCAAAAGAGTTAACCTAAGTAGTTAGGTTAATCCAACTAGCTAAGATTGTAGTTTCATCTTCACTATATTCTTTCAATATAGTTTTCTTTTTCTAATTTTATTTCTAAAAATTAGGAGGATGAAGAGACGAGAGCTATTAGAGAGGAGAGAGAGCTAGCAAATATTATGAACCATTTCAATTGAAATGGGTTACTAATATTAACCATTCTCTATAAAATCACAACCATTGGATTTGATCACTTTTCCAAGTGTTCATCTTCTTCTTTCTTCTCCACATGTCGCCCATATGAGTGAGGCTACGGGTATAATGTTCCTATGGAACAATATAACCTAAAGAGAAATATATAAAGAAAAAGAAATAAACAATAACAATGTTTATATATTAATGTATATGCTAACACAATTAATTAATATATAACATTGTAATTGTTATCTTATGTATTAAAATATATAAATGGGAGACAAATAAATAGTGGCGTAATACTAGTAAATACATATACAATATATATGTATAAAATATTAAATCGGCACCCGATTTAATACCCATCTTTCCAAAAAGGCCGGTTAGTATTACAACCGTCTGATTACCGCCAGTGTATAAATAACACTAGTTTTAATCGAACCCAAGCGCGTACCAATATACCACAACTACAACATTTCGCCAAAGCCGGAAACCCTCTGTATGGGACTCTAAAAACTCGACAGTACGCTGACAGTGAGTTTACTGAAAAACCCCTAAAAAACTCACAAGCACGTCAGCGACACTAGCTGTACGTAATGGATACCCATGTATCTATCGAAAAGGAGATCGACAAGCAAGCTCGTCCGAAAATCCCTACTGAGCCTATTAGCGACATTTTCCATACAGTCCGGTTTATTCGTCTAAGAGTATTGCATATCCGGTCTAGAGGGGTGGATAATGTCATACTTCTAATAACCTGATAAATCGTGTCGGTGTCGAGCTCTATCACCAATCAAGAAAACTACTGACCGCAATCAGTAATTCTTATCTGTCTAGGCCTAGGTCTTATGGTGATTGCCAACCGTACAAAGCGCGGTATCAACTCCCAATACTGGGAGAGACGAATCCTCTCTATCGCTCACTGCCTCCAAGTGCTTCGGGACTGCATCCAAAAACTACCTGTTTGCATGACTCTTTAAAGCCGTGGTAGGGGAGCAATCAAAGTACAGTGGGAACATACTCGAGACAAATGATGATTTCGGGTCGACAGACTACATTGCACTCATATTACCTGAGAACTTTTATCTAGGTATAATACCATCTAGTATGTTTTCGGCGAGTCCGTCCAGTGTAACTAATGACCCAATGAGCACATGTATACAATTTTTGGTGACTGACTGACACCGATGGCTGTGAGACCGGCCATCGTCCCTCGTTGGGGTAAAGAAACGTATACACTAATATACTCTGGAATATCGATGCACAGTCTCGATATTCGCACGACTAGGGACATTTAAGCATATGCTTATAGACTACCCAGTTCTCACAAGTGTGATCGCAATCATAATCTTGGCAGTCAAGCATGAATTTTATGAGCTCTATCAATATGTAATAGTGATATGCTATATCATATCAGACATGTACATAATGATAAAGTCAAATCAGATGGCATACTATTATCTCGAGGAAGACCTTTTTAACCGTATAGGTCATCCCTCAATCATCATAATCGTCTGCTTGCGATTTCAATAATTTCCCTAAAGGCACTATATCTAAAAGTTTCTTATTGCCATGGTTGCATCTGTCACTGCCTCTAAAAGAGGGTGGGTTGAAATCATGGTTCAAGAACTCGGTTTTGGTTTCGGTCTCTCGTAATTTTATTAGTTTTGCTGGGTTTCGACTAGTTTCACTAATCTCGATTCGGGTTTTGGTTTCAACGGTAACAGAACATACATAATTGTAGATATATTAAATACTTAAATTTATGGTTCTATATTACAAGACAATGATCCCAGTGTTTAAAAATCCAGTCATGATGCAAAATATATTGAAAAGTGTACTTAGATAAGTATTAATATAGAGTTTGGGTTCACATTTTTGCAGTTTTTTAACAACGAAGGCCTACAATGATCACAATGATAGTAAAAATGGTATAAAAAAATAAGTTTTTAAAGATTTCAGCCGAAACGATATTTTATAGTTGGTTTCGTATCGGTTTCGGGTTTCATATTGGTCTCCACCGAAACCGATACGAAACCACCACATATAGGTGGTTTCGGCCAAAACCTCGAACCTTGGTTGAAATGTATATTCCTTGTAGGCTGTAGTATTTCTTGAAGGTTAACAATAAGAAGGAAAGGCTTAATTAGATATTATTATTGAGAATAAGTGGGATATTGGTATGCAACTTAGTTGGAACTATTGTAGATTCTTGGTTTTAGATGGAACAAAGGCAAGAGATTGTAAAAGCTGCCTTCTCATGGCTAGGTTTAGTTTAATTAACTTGCAAATGAGAATTTAAAATTTCATTTATATGACTTGTTGGTAAATAATAGGAAGTCAATTCTAACAGCATAACTTGGAAATTTAGCTGTTGAACCTGACGCATCTAGGAATTTTATTAAAAATAGATGCTTGGAAAATGAGTGCATAGAAAATTTAAATTTCAATAACAGGTTTTATGGTATATAAAACAAGTACCGTTAAATACGTGAGTTGCATTCTTCTAGGCTGTTAGCTGTTGGTGAACAACTTTACTCAAAAGCTTTCATATTTTATCAATTACCATTTGTAAAATAGGAATATAGTCCATTATACTACTTTGTAATTACCATTTGCTACATCAAGTTATACCAACCATATGTAATTGATTAATTTATATAACCAAATAGCATGCAAACCGATTAAACGTGCCAGCAATGGCACCAAAACTCTCAAATTATGTTGAGGGTCGAGGGAAATATTTATATTCTAACATGCCTTTACAGGTTGAGTGCGTGTTTATTGACCTAGACCTGGGTTTTTGCACATTGATATATTTCTAATTCCCACTGTACAAAACTCCGAGGTTGTGGTGAG
Organism: Agapanthus africanus; assembly: GCA_030015575.1. Classification (NCBI taxonomy): domain Eukaryota; kingdom Viridiplantae; phylum Streptophyta; class Magnoliopsida; order Asparagales; family Amaryllidaceae; genus Agapanthus; species Agapanthus africanus. The sequence goes on from JASDDO010000006.1 coordinate 216,228,542, forward strand.
GGTTGAGGGATATATGCCTAACAAAACCATCCAAAACAATTAGAAGGAATGATGGTCGTACACTACTACCATTTTCTTATCACTATAAGAAACACACAAATTGGTTTTATCGAATTGTGCTTTAAGTACCTCCCTGTTTCCTCTCCTTTGAATGTTACCTCCCTGTTTCCTCTCCTTTGAATGTTTATTATTTAGACCATGTAATTAACCCCAATATATTCATGATGCTATCGAAATCTTCAGGTTTGAATTCCATGCTTCTTTTAAAGCTATATATCAATGATTTTGTTTTAATGTATATTACCATGAGGTTCATTTTTAATGCAATAGGTTGTATTTGGAGAAGAGGAATTAGCATTTCAAATTGGTGAAATTACTGAAATCTTGTCAGGAGGTCATCTTTGTGCTACTCCACACTGTGTTCAGGTGCGATACATAAAAACAATTATTATAATTATCACAGATCAGGGTCAACAGTTCGTTTAAAAAACATGAGATGGAAAAATAGTTAATGCTTCTTTGAAATGTGGAATTTGATTTATAACTTGGGTTTATTAGATTATTTTTTTGGTGTAATGTTCTTTTTTTAAGAAAGCCAATAAAATTTAGAGATATACATGCAACAGATGTTCATTTTTTGTCAAACCTATCTTTTGTTTTGAAAAATTCTGTGTACTAATAACTTTGCTTAAACAATGTTCAGTCTATTCATTTTTTATAAGAAATTTGTTTCTTTTTCCTTTTTTCCAATAAATATTTTGTAGGCTCCTAGAGGGGAAGAAGCTATTGGTGTGGAGAGATCAACTTTTGCGTTGTTTATGCAGCCGGACTGGTATGTTCAATATAAGTTCTTATAGGATTCATTGAGCCAATTTATAGTTGTAATTATCAGTAATTTCTTTCTGAAGAAAGAGGCCTTGTGAAGCAGGCCTGCAAATAATCCTGTGAATCAGGGCTGAAAAAGACGGGCCGGGTCCCGCTGACGTGGATGCCTCCTGCCTGTTCTGTCTCTTATTCGCAGGCTTGCTTCACAGGGGCCTCTTCCGTCTTTCTTTATAGTTTGCTTGTATAAATTATTTGGAATCTTAGGCGAGATTTGTATTCGTACTTCTTGTTGCCTTGGCTATAGAGCCACTCGATGCATGAGGGGAATTCTCTAAAACAAATTACTTTTAGTCCACACATGTTTTGATGGTGTGGGTTGTCCATCTGGACAACATGGACAACCATTAGATTTTAGCTGGTTCGTCCAATTGTGAGACCCTGTTTCGCTCTTGGCTTAATATGTTTGATAGAGTTAAAAGTAAAAACATAATAATACTTTTAAGGAGGACATCCTAGAAGACACCATCTATTTATTTAGAATTATGGCAAGCACGCCTTTTGCTTCCTATTTCAGCTTCCAGAATATCCAGCATTACAAATTATTAAGGTCAAAACAATAGAATTGAAAGAAATCGAGCTAGCTAGGGTACTTATGTCAACTTCCAGCGAGTGTCGTCTTCTAAACTCTTATACTATGAAGCACGGATTCATGAAAACCCCTCACATATCGTATCGGATTCATGAAACTGGAGTGGATTCTCTTCGATTCGCTTCGATCCGCGTATCGGAGTTGCAAATCCCGATTTTTGTAATTAAATAAATCCAAAAATAATTCGAAAGCTTCATGATCCGACCCGATTCATTAATCAGATCCGCGTATCGGGTTTGATCATTTCAATTGGTTTTTAGGTACGGTTTTGGTTGATCATTTAAATTGATTTTCAGATGCAGTTTAGATCGATTATTTAAATTATATCACACTTAAAAAGATTCTCTCTTTTTCTCTTGATAGATTGAGGTACCGTGGCTGACCATAGATTCATTTTTTGCTTATCGTTGATATCTCACATCCCGAAACAAATCCAATTGGTTAAGAAATTGGTAGAATTTGTTTCTAAATACTACCGATAAGATTGTAGTTGAACTATATATGCTAGCGTTTTTGGCATGTGTTTATGATACGTTTTTTAATTAATTTAACTACATGCATCACACTTGTAACATAATAGTGACATGGCAATTTAATTACGTGTATTGCACTTGTAAAATAATAATGACGTGGCATTTAGTTACGTGCATTGCACATTAAACAATGATGTTTCTTTTATTTGATTTCTTTGAAAAAGGTAAGAAGCCACAGTACCAATCAATTTCAAAATTAAACGACCACCCTCCTTTTGCCCTATATATATATATATAGAGAATAATTTAGGAAATAGGCCTTAGGAAGCTTTTTGCGTTGGGTGGCGTCAAAAAATACACCCTCCATCATTTTATTCGACGATCGGCACCGGTTATCTTGATTTTCATCCTCTAATATGTCAATACACCAAATTTCATGTGATTCTAATATCTTTTCACCATTGATGTAGCAATGTAAAAAGTTCTATTGTCGGTAAACCGTTAATTTTGCACCTACTAAATCAACGGTGAAAAGATATTAGAATCACATAAAATTTGGTGTATTGACATATTAGAGGATGAAGATCAAGATGACCGGTGCCCGATCGTCGAGTAAAATGGCGGAGGATGTATTTTTTGACGCCACGTAATGCAAACAGCCTTCTAGAGCCTCTTTTCTCCATTATTCTCCTGTGTGTGTGTGTGTGTGTATAAAGAGAGAGAGAATAATGGAAGAAAGATGCCATAGGAGAGAATTTCCTCCAATGGCGTCGAAAAAATACACCCTCCATTTTCCGTCGATCGGCACCCATCATCTTCATCGTTATCATCTAAGATGTGGGTACACCAAATTTCATGTGATTCTACAATTTTTTCACCATTGATTTAGTGCGTTCAAAATCAACGGTTTACCGACATCTCTTTTTACAATGCTAAATCAACAGTGAAAAAGTTGTACAATCACATGAAATTTGGTGTACCCACATCTTAGATGATAACGATGAAAATGATGGGTGCCGATCGTTGGAAAAAACGAGGGAGGGTGTATTTTTTCGACGCCATAGGAGGAAATTCCCTCCTATGGCATCTTTCCTCCATTATTCTCATATATATATATATATATATATATATATAGAGAGAGAGAGAGCGCTCCATTATTCTCATATATATATATATATATATATATATATAGAGAGAGAGAGAGAGAGATATGCCATGGAAGGAATTTTCTTCTATGGCATCGAAAAATTACATGCTCCATTTTTTTCGATGATCGGCACCCATCATCTTCATCTTCATCATCTAAGATGTAGATACACCAAATTTCATGTGATTCTACCGCTTTTTCACCGTTGATTTAGTGGGTGCAAAATTAACGGTTTACCGAAAATAGAACTTTTTATATTACTAATTCAATGGTGAAAAGGTGGTAGAATCACATGAAATTTGGTGTATCCACATCTTAGATGATAAAGATGAAGATGATGAATGTCGATCGTCAGAAAAAATTATGGAGGATTTATTTTTTCGACGTCATAGGAGGAAATTCCCTTTTATGACACCTTTCCTCCATTATCCCTCCTCTCTCTCTATATATATATAATGGAGGAAAGGTGGAATAGGAGGGAATTTTCTCCTATGGCGTTGAAAAAATACACCCTTCACGATTTTCCCCGACGATCGGAACCTATCATCTTCATCTTTATCATTTAGGATGTGGACACCAAATTTCATGTGATTTTACGACTTTTTCACCGTTGATTTAGTGGGTGCAAAATTAATGGTGTACCGACAATAGAACTTTTTACATTGCTAATCCAATGGTGAAAAGAGGTAAAATCCAATGAAATTTGGTGTGTTCGCCTCTTAGATAATAAAGATGATGATGATGATGATGGATGCCGATCATCGAATAAAATGTTGGAAGGTGTAGTTTTTCGATTCCACCTAACGAAAAACCCGCTAAGGGCCTCTTTTCTTCATTATATATATATATATATATATATATATATATATATATATGGGAGTGCTCAATTGTAAACTGGTTCACGATTTTTAAAAATGGTAATCTCGATCTATGGCGTATTTAAACAATCCGTTCAAGTTGATCACCCTACCATCATGTGTATATGTATGAAAAATCAAAGGATTTGAAGACCTCTAATAAATGCATCGAGTGGGTGCAAAAATGAACGTCTTTCGATAAACTTCATCCTATACATGGGTTAGAGGTCTTCAAATCCTTTGATTTTTCATACAAATACACATGAGGGTAGGGTCATCAACTTGAACGGATCAAATCGTTCAAATACGCCGTAGATCGAAAGTTCACGTTTTAAAAAAAGGGAACCGATAAGCAATAGATCACTCCCATATATATTATTGCTTATATATATTATTGCTTATTGTTGTTTAATAACAATTTTTGTTATTTATATATTTATATGTATATAGTTATATATACTAAATATAAATAATAAAATTCAATATAAAAACGTATCCCGTATGTTAGGTTTTTGGATAATTGTGAATCTGCGAATCCGGATCGTATCTTACATCCGCATCCAAATCTATGCTGTGTAGACCTTATATTGTTAATAATAGACTTGGTTAATTTGCATAGGTACAAAGGCATATGCTATAATATTGAGATACAAAACAGGATTCACATTCACAAACCATGTATGGGGTTAGCTTTGTGCTTGCATGTGTGCGTGTAAGTACCTGCAGCATCCTCCAACATAATGGCCCTCGCTCCAAAGATCTTCTAATGACTCTTCTGTTAGATCTTTTAATCCTATAGTTATCCTTACCTTAGAACCAATCAGACACCATTATATCTTTTGATCCTATAGTTATCCTCACTTTAGAACCAATCAGACACCGAATACGTGTAGCATATTCTCATATCATGAGATTTTCCCACCAAGAACTCGAGTGATTTAGTATTCCCTGGGATATTAGTCCATCATAAATTCCCGGTTTCTTGATTTGGCCACCAAAACGGCCTTTATTACCTGCTATTCTGGAGGCCAAAGAAGGAGAACGGCAGTTCACCATTGACTACTACTCCGGAAATTCTCATCCGACTTAATGGTGAGCGGTGACATGGTAAGGATATGCCGCATGTATTTTGGTTGTCGATTGGTTTCAAGGTGATGATGATGGTTGGATTCAAGGACATATCAGAAGGGTCATGAGAAACAAAACTTTAGAGGCCCGGGGCATGCGAGTCATCATGTTGAGGAAATGCCCATTGTTTAGATGATTCAAGATGCATGATCCAATACCAAGTTTCATTGCAAATGAACTCTGGAATACGCAGAAAATAAACTGTTCAAAGCGGCAGTGTACTGATTTTGGGCTGTCATGTTTTTTTGGGCTTATTTACCGAAAACTCCCAACAAGTTTGGGCCAAAATCAGAAAACCGTCAATAACTTTAAAACTATAAAAAAAACTACCGAAATTAACAGTGACACGTCTGTGCCATATCAGTGTTTTGCCAACCAAGTTGCCATATCAGCAAAAAAAATTAAATCCTCAAAATACCCCTTTTTAACCCTAACCCTAATTTCTAAAATATTAAAAAATTAAAAAACACCCCGTTTTCTTCAACCTCCTTCGGTCACTAGCGCCGGTGTCATCCCGACCTCCTCTTCCTCCATTCAAGCCCACCGCCATTATAATGCTCTTTTTAATTGGGCAGCAACATCATCAGCTTATTCGTCTTCTTCTCTCCACCATCTCTGCCGGCGCCGCCCTCGCCTCCTCCCTACGGCTTCCCTGCCAGCGTGTCCCCCGCAGACGGAAGCAACGGTGGCAGCAGCGGCACCATGACCAATTGATTGTCATCTGCTGCTGCTTCTTCATCTTCTTCCTTCCTCTCACCCCTTCCCTGGCCCCTAACCTTTCCTCCATCCCCACCCCTTCCCCCTCACTGCCCCATCATCGTCTTCGTCATCATCACCGTCTTCTTCTTCATCATCATTTTCTTCTTCCGTTGCTGTTTCAATTCCTCCTTCAACCACCCATCTCCCCCTCTCCTGATCCCGCCTCTTCCCCTCCTCCGATGACCCCTGCCCCCTTCCCCCTCCTCCGGCGACCCTACCTCTCTCCTGACCTCACCTCGCACCTCCACCTGTGGCTGCCCCAATTTTTTTAAAATTATTCAGTTAATATTTAATAACTATTTAAATTATTTTAAATTTAATTTATAATTAATTATATTATATTATATTATAAAAAGGGCAAAATGGTTATTTGACATGAACAATAACGTTGCCCGTCAAGTCATGGTTGTTTGTTTTTATATAGTTTTAAAGGTATCGGTAGTTTTCTGATTCTGGCCCAAACTTATGGAGTTTTCAGTAAATAAGCCTTTTTTTAGACCCCATCCCCGACCAAGGGTCCTTGGAGCTATCTCCAAGTCTCAGGAACCTATTTTTTAACAGCAACAAAAAATAAATTATAAAAAGATAAAAAGAACATTTAGATGGAAAATTATCTAACTTATAAGACAATTTCAAACCATACCGAGGAGAGGGAGGGAGAGAGATTTTTTAAGGGGGGGGGGGGAATTTGAACTTTGATTGCTAAACAGAGGGTTTTAGGATTTAAATTCTTTACTTTAGAACTCTCTCTATCCAAATCCTTTGTTAAAAAAGGAAAATTAAGATTAAAAAAAGAAAGAAACAAAGAAAATTTAACTTGAATGATAAATTTCACACATGCACCCCCTCCCCCTCCCCCTCCCCCTCCGGCATGCACATGCGAACGCGTGTGCACCCACGTATAGAGAGAGAGAGAGAGAGAGAGAGAGAAGAAAATTATTCTGCTTGCTTGAAATAAAATGATTACATTACTTGCGTGAAAAGGGTTAGCTAAATGCATGAAATAAAAACATTAGCCCTACTAAAATAAAAATAGGCGAGAATCATAGATCTCTGAATTTTAAAGGAGTTGGCGTTGAGGGTTGAGAGTTTAGTTAGACAATCTAGATTAGGGGAATTGGTTTTTCACTCTTAAATCTATCCCCGAAAGGGTATAAGGTATTTTATTTAACTCCCGATCTTTCTTTTTTGGGAGATCTTTGCTATTTTTAAGGGTTCTTTTTATTGAAGATTTCTCAAATGACTGGGCTAATGGAAGATGAAGATGGCCATGAAAACTATAGTTGAAATGATCTTTATTCTTAGCACTAAATGTTAGCCCTTTTGATGCAAGCAAGGGGTGCCCTAGGGTTTGCAATCTAGGGTGGAGATTTTAAGAGAATATGATTGGCTGATTGAGTTAAACATAATTCTCTATAGCGATCTTTTGTGGTAGGAGAATTTAGAAGACGCCAGCTACCTAATTAAAATTGTAGCGCGCCCGTTTCTTGTCCATAGTATTTGGGCAGGAACTGGGCCTTATCTAGAGAGGGTTTATCTCATGTTGAAACATGTTAAATGTAATTCGATGGCTGAGCAAAATGCATAAAAAAATCTTTTTGAAAACTTCTTACTCTCCTACCTTTCAAGCTCTTTATTGCCCCCAAGGCAAATGTAATCACAAGTTAACAACATTCCATTGTAATCTGATACAAGTTTATCATTAGTAGCATCCCGTTGTAATTTGATACAATTTGCCTTTCTGATAGGGATGAGAAGCTCAAGTTTCCTGCTACTATTCTTCATCATAAAGAGGTATGCAAACAATAAAATTTGTTGATTTCAGTTGTATTGGAAGATTTAGAATAACTTTGTTGGCTTTCAATTAAACTTTTCAACATTTTTGTTACAGTTGATTCCACCTAATGGAAGTCTTACTTTTGGAGAATATTCTGAGACACTCCTCAACAAATATTACCATCAAAAGTTGTGAGGCACTTGCAAATCTTTTTCAGTTTCCAGTATATATAAGTGAAAATGAAATGTGAAGTTCACAGGCTTACTAAGCTTGGCGATGACGAGAGTAATTTAATTCAAAAAAAAATGCAGAGGGATGAATAAAATGAATGAATACCCATCTAATGTTTGTTTTTTGAAGGAAAAAGCAGAGCAAGACGCCCTACTCAATAATCCTTCTAATATTTGTCACGAAGAAAATTTATTCAGTCCATATTTATCTTGTTTTTGGAAATGTGTTTTGTTTTGTTGTTGGTGTTTCAAGTGTTTGTATGTTGTTACAGAAGTAAATATATTGGTGTTTTCCGGTTGAGAAGAATTCGAAGAAAATCAAAACTGTCATGTAGAATTATGACAGAGTTGATGTCATGTCTATATTCTTTAGTTGGCACCAATTTTAAAGTATATGTTTGCTTAAAAATCAGATGCCAAACTTATGCTAGCAAATGTTTTATGAAGGCTTGCTTCATAGCCGATATGAATCTTGACGAAGAAAAGTTTATATGACTAGTTCTTTGGACATGCTACCAAAACTCTTTAAAACTATCAAAATTTAGTCTGAACAACACAAAGTTGTATAAGAACGAGTCATATCATCAAATATTATTCATCATAGGTTTCACAGAACTAAATCTTATTACAAGATAGCAGTTACCATTGTTCATTAACCTTCAGATATTTATATGATATTCACACAAGTGAAGGTTTTATTATCATATTATTCATTATAGGTTACTATGATTTGTTGCACCTAAGGAGTTTTCTGCTGCTTGGTGCAATTCTTTGTGCAGCCATCAGCTTGAGCTTCCTTATCATTCACCTCTGCCATGAAGAAAAACATCAATAGTTAAATAACCAAGTATTAAAGAAATGCTGTCACAAATTTAATGCAAACATACGAAGAAATTATGGATGTTTTTTTCCTTGTAACTGGCCCGTAAGCCTCATCCAAGTACACACCACACCCACACACCCAAGCACCCCACACACGAACCCAGGGGACCCACGAATCTGTCCTGAAAGCGTTAATTTGTAGCCGCTCCCCCTCTCGGGATTCGAACCCCGCGCTCTCCATGAGGGGAAGTGCGGTACCAACCGAGCCATCGCTAGTTGGATGTGTAAAGCAAACCGTTATTACTGCTGCAACCTGAACTAGATATAACTTCTAGTTGGGGGAAAAAAGGGTTTTAAAAGGATTTGTTTTTTCTTTAGAGCTTACCCTGGTCAATGTTGCCACATTCAGGTGTAGGATAACTGATGCATTCTAAGAAGCACCTGTACTTGCAATACCACACTCTAAACCTTTGAGCTCTGCACTTGGGATAGCAGCAGCTGTAGCATTCTTTGTAGCCTGCAGAGCTTTGCCCAACAAAAATCAAGAGCATAAAAACTAGAACCAAAACAGCCCTATTATTAACCTTGGTCTCCATTGCTATGAAAGAAAAAAATAATCAAAATGATATTTCAATGTAATAGCAAAGTGAACATCAAAACACTTATTTATAAGGTCGAAGACACGCTTTCTTTTATGCTGTTCAATTCTACAGCTTGGCAAGGGAAAGGATAATAGCTGCAAGCTATACTATTCCAATTATATATCGGTGTTCATATTTGTTTTAAGCAACCATTTCTGTTTGTAGTCCTATACTATATGCTAGATTCATGCATCTTTCATTGAACCTTAGTGCTGCAGAATCAGCACTAAGCAAATCCTCTCTGTTTACTAGTGTAGGTTCATATGAAAGGAATGATAAAACAAAATTGAATCAAGATATGCCTAAATTTGTAGCACATGTTGTACATAAAATACCCTAAAACTATCCATGCACATGCATTATATATGAACTTAGGCATCTCTAAACTGTAACTTACTTGTATTGTAATATCATCCAAAAATAGTTGAAAGCTGCTATCAGGGTAATATTGTTTGGTATAAGAAGAAACAATATTTTTCAGGGTTATTTATTTGTACAGCTATCTTTTTACTTTTATTTTTATATAATCGTTTATTGGTATCTCTACTCATTTCATTTTAGTAACAAAAATGCTAGACTTTCTTCCTTCAAGATGAGTTCCACTTCGGTTATTCACGGGGAAATAATCCCTAGCCTTTATTAATCTCAGTTGACAAGAAGATTCAACTAAATTTGACACGGTTTCGGTTTTAAATTTGGTGATAATGCTCCTCTAAGTAGCATTGATCTGGATAAAGATCGCGGACGCTATAAGAATTGGATACATGGATTCGCAATTTAACCTAAAAGTACAAATATCTGTTAGTTTTGATGCATAAATTGTTGACGATCCAGTCATTTATACATATTCTATACATCTTGAACATGATATGAGTTTTAGAGTTTGTGAATCAACAAGCATCCTTTGGCGAATCCAAAAGAATTTGATATGGATACAAGTCCAGATAAGTCTCCTCGGCAATGAATTCGTGCCGCATAGCTGCTCCTTGGTTTGTAACAGAAAGAAAGAAGCCCCTGAATGCATCATGAATCTTGAATCTACTCTAGTTAAACTCTTTCCTTTTCTGTTTACCAAACAAAAAATTCTAAAATGTATATATGCAATGCTAATACTTTACTTGCAAGCAAGATTATATATATATATATATATATATATATATATATATATACTGGTGCTTTGCTGTTAATGATTTTTTAATACTGAATTTAACCATTAATGTCTTATTTGCTGGTAGAAAAACATTTTTTTATTCGGAATTTTCGAACCAAAAATGCAGGAACACCCTATTTTAGCCATTTATCATCTGTGGACCAAACAAAATTGCCAAATAATCATCACAATAATAAAATTACTGAATAAGTTTTCTTTCACAATTATTTTGTAACAAAACATGTTATAAAAGAATGGAAGAAAAAAAATTAACTTATAAACTATCTTTCTTAGCGCTCAAAACCTTTTAACTTTAGTATTTCGGAACTCATAGATCCTTCTCCATTATAATGCAAAGCTTTCTGACTTTATTAAAAGGAAAATAAAAACTAGTAAAATACTTATTCTCAACATCTTTCAGATAAAAACAACATATATTTCCATTTTGTAAAATTCAAATAATATCAAGAACTCGTCGTGCTTCACTTTAATACAATAGTGTTGATCTTTTGTTGGTATGTTCGAGTTAGTTTTAGGCACAGAGCTAATCCCTTGCATTTTTAAGCAGATAAAAACATGTATAGAGAGAGGAACACAGCTCAAGTATATCGATTTAGTCAAAACATTGCAACATGTAAGCTTTTGGCTCTGTTTTGAACATAACTAGATTTTGTGGAATAATAAATGATCGAATATATTTATAGACAATTATTCTTTGCTATGTTTAAGAAAAATATACGATTATTATTTTTTATACATATGTTTATATTATGTTTGAAAAAGATAAATGATGTTGTTAGTTATTTTTTGTTATTTAGATACAAATATTAAAATCTTTGAGAAATAACTCAATCATGAACATTTCTTTTGAAGGAAATCATGAACATTTTTCTTTGCAAAAAACTCAATATATGATGTCCCAAGGATAATTCTTTGCAAAAAAAACTCAATAATGAACCTTTTTTCAAAATATAAAATAAATAAGGCTTGATTATTTTTAGTTATGAGAAATTCTCGAGAAATAAATTTTTAACCAAATAAATTAAAATAAAATAAAAACCAAATTATTAAGAAAGAAATAGCCCATAAATTAATTTTCCTTTGCTCTTGGGTCTCGTATTAATAGGCCTTTTGAAAAACAATAATGGAAAATGATATGAAAATAAATATAGATATAAAGAGAAGGGTAAAAAGGGAAAGGGAAAAATTAATGTTTTCATTATGTTTGAAAAAGATAATTGTTGATGTTAGTTATTTTTTGTCATTTAAATACAAATATTAAAATCTTTGAGAAATAACTCAATAATGAACATTTTTATGAAGGAAATCATGAACATTTTTCTTTGCAAATCTCAACAAATGATGTCTCAAGGATAAATCTTTGCAAAAAACTCAATCATGAACCTTTTTTGAAAAATTAAAATGAAAAAAACAAGGGAAAAAATAATTTGATTATTTTTCGTGAGAAATTCTTGAGAAATAAATTTTTAACCAAATAAATTAAAATAAAATAAAAACCAAATTATTAAGAAAGAAATAGCCCATAAATTAATTTTCCTTTATTCTTGGGTCTCATATTAACGGGGCTTCTGAAAATGAATAATGGAAAAGAATATGGAAATAAATATAGATAAAGAGATGGGCAAAAAGGGAAAGACAAAAATTAATGTTTTGACTTGCAAAAGATTCCTAGACCCATCCAATTTTGTATCAGAGTAATAGAATGACAGACAGACAGATAGCCCTCAACTTATTGCACTTCCCCTAATTATTAAATATGCTTCTTAATTTGACCTATACTTTTTTAATTCAAGAATTTAGTCTCCTTTGATCATATTAGCCCAAAAATAGTCATTTGATTACAAATCTTAATTATTCAATCAAAATTGAAACAGGCATTAAACCCAAAAAAATGTGACCGAGCGACTTTAGGAAGAGCTATTCGTATAGAAAGACGCTTTCACCGTGGTAAGGACTGCAAAATTGGTTAGTAAGGACTTCGGTTTTTAACATATTCATCTTCATATAGAAAGTTAAAACTGATTTTCAACCCCCCACTCGCATACCGTATTTTCGTAAGATTTGGTTTAATGAAGTGAAGTTTGCATTTTAAAGAAAAATAAAAACGGAAAAAGTAATAGAACCTTATGACATTCCTAACGAAATCTGGAATTGTTTAGGAGATATGTGATTAGTGTGGTTAACTAAGTTATTTAATAAAATTATAGATAAAAAGAAAATACTTGATGGATGGAGGATAAGCACCTTAATACCTATCTATAAGAACAAAGTTGATATACATAATTGTTCAAATTATCAATTTAAAGTTATTAATTATAAAAAGAAACTATGGTGAGAAAGTATCAAATATAGATTGAAAAAATAAGCGGCTATATTTAGAAATTAATTTGGTTTACGCAGGAAAAGTCTATCATAGGTAGCGAATTATTTATTATAGCAGTTGATGGAAAAAAAAACAAGAGAGATGATTTTTTTTTTATTTTAAAAATTTAGAGATCAGGTCTTTAGAGAGATAATGCGGCACATTTTAGAAAAGAAACTAGTGTTTATAAATATATTGAAATCTTAATTAATGATATATTTGATTGAACAAGAAAATGATTGGGGAAGAGAATGAGTAATTTTCAATTAATATAGAATTACATCAGGATCGAGATTAAATCCTTATCTCTGTGTATTAGTGTTGGATGAACTATCTAGACTTACCAAGATGACGTCTCATGGCATATTTTGTTTGCTAATGATATTGTTCTGGTTGATCAGTCCAAACAAAAATAATTTTTAAAGTAGAAAAATGAAGAGAAGACTTTAAATCAAAAGGATTTAATTAGAATTAGTTTGACAAAAACATAACATATATACTTCAGCAAAACGGTGCTAAGAGATGGATGTACAATGCAAATTGATAGTTGAGAATATTTGTTTTCTTTATTTAGGTATTATAATTAAACATGATGGTGCTTAGAGTTGACGTCCAATGCAAATTGACAGTTTAGAATATTTGTTTTTTTATTTAGGTATTATAATTAAAAACGATGGGTGATTGAGAAGGATGTAGTTTATATGTTTAGCGTGGGATGACTAACCTGGAATTGCTTCAGAAGAACTATGTGAATATTAGGGTTTGAAATTGGAAGGAAAATTCCATTAGACATGTCTTTTTTTAATGGATCACAATATTTGATAATTAAGAAACAATATTTCAAATTTTTTGTTTGGATGAGATAAATATGTTATGATAGATCGGTGGTAATATACTAAAATATTGGATGAGAAATGAGTGTAATCGTAACAAGTTTGGGTTGACTTGTAAAAAAGAAACGATGATAGAGAATTATAGAGATGTTTTGGATATATGCAACAAAAACCAATAAATATCCTAGTTATAAAAATTAACAAAATTTTAGTAAATGACACAACTAAAGATACATGCACATCTGAATGAACTTAGATAAAGACAATTAAGAATAAGGTTTATTTACTGAAAACTCCCAATATGTTTGGGTCATTTTAACAAAACTATCATTACTTTTGAAATGATATGTTGGTGTTCGGTGCTCGCACCGCAGAGGCCGCGGCCAAGACAGAAGCGAAAACAAAAACTTTATGCAAGCACCAAACACGCATACCTTAGGATTCGATCCAAAACCCTAAACCAGCAAGCTAAAACATGTAAGGGTATGAAATTACAACCTTTGACGCGTTTCCACCTAATTGTGGAAGATCCCTCAAAGCTTGTAGACGCCGGGATCACACTTGAAGGTCGATCACCCTCGCCGAAGAAGATCCACCCGAGGGAAACTGGAAGAGCCTCCGATTGACGATCCAAACTTGCTAAGGATGGATGGTGGGTGATATAAGAATTTTTCCACTAAATATTTTCTCTCTAAACCATGCTCACTAGAGTGCAAGAAGAAAAAGGAAAGAAAGGTGAGAAGAATGGCTAAGTATTTCATAAAGTTAAAGAGCGTAACGAATCAATCTCTTAAAGATGAAGAAAAGCATGGCTACAAATTTTCAACCATGGTTAAAATGTGCAACCATAAATGATCAACATTAAATCACCAAGCCATATCTCTCTACATGCACCATGTCACCTCATCAAGTGTCACGACCTAATTTAGGAACATGACCAGCACTTAAATTACGCAATGTCGAAAGGCATAACGAAATTCAAGTAAGACGAAAACCCAGAAATCTAAACCACAAAAAGATAGAATGGGAAAACATTTAAAACATTTGTTAGAACATTTAAAAATCTCAAGTTATGAAATCTCAATTTAATATATTTTCTTAAAAATTTCGGCAGCATCTCCTTTGTAAAAACTAGCTCCAAACGGATACAAGCATAGAATAAATATAAAGCATCCCCAAACGGGAGCAACTCACGCCAAAAGGTGGAACACAATCACAACAAGTATATACGATGCCGTAGCGAAGGAATAAGCACGAAGGAAGTAAAAACAACATCACAATATAAATAAAAATAAGGCCGGCTCAAACGAGCTCGATACCCAGAGTCACAAATAATACAATATCGATTCTCACAATCTCGTCTCTAAGTCAAATACATGGAAGTGGTAGATGGAGAGTACTAGATACAATAAGATATACAATGAGCTCATACGGATACCCACAAAGCCACCCACGTATCCAAAACACGACCAACAGCAGCGGTATCCGCAGAAGTAAATGAAATGAGAAGCCCTGCCGCAACTACACTGAGGGTCAAGCCTACAAAACACTGTGGCACAACGGGGGTGAGTTGCCAACTCGTGAATAGAAAAATAATATCATACAGATAATCGCAAGTATGTACGAATAACGATAATCTAAAATATGCAATCTGATGGTATAAGTATGACAATATGGATATGCAACAATCATGATCAAGGTATGCCACCAGAGTATAACAACTACATGAAACAGTGCATGTCAAATAAATCTTGAGTGTGGGATAAAATATAATCATCATCAATGAATCATCATCGTGGAAAAACCGGTGTCCATCAACGACACCCCAAATCCCAATATCTCAGGCGCCGTCACTCAAATCGGCCCTCATATCCGTCAGTCTCATGGAACCTGAGTGTCTAACATAGACACTCGAAACATGTATGGGTATTAAATTACAACTTTTGACGCGTGTCCACCTAATTGTGGAAGACCCCTCCAAGCTTGTAGGCGCCGGGATCGCACTTGAACGTCGACCACTCTCGCCGAAGAAGATCAACTCGAGGGAAACCGGAAGAGCCTCCGATTGATGATCCAAACTTGCTAAAGATGGATGGTGGGTGATGTAGGAATTTTTCCACTAAATTTTTTCTCTCTAAACCATGCTCACTAAAGAGCAAGAAGAAGAATGAAAGAAAGGTGAGGAGAATGGCTAAGTATTTCATGAAGCATGAAGTTAGAGAGGAATGAATCAATCTCTCAAAAATGAAGAAAAGCATGGCTACAAATTTTCATCCATGGTTGAAATGTGCAACCATAAATGATCAATATTAAATCCCCAAGCCATATCTCTCTACATGCACCATGTCACCTCATCAAGCCACCTCATTACTTGATTTTCCAAAAATGGAAAAACAATAACGGGGTGTCTTCCTTCTAGAAGTATTCCCGTATAAATACGGAATACTTCATCTTGTATTCGTATCGCTACATATACACGTATCCGTATAAAAATAAGGATAGTACCAAAGAGAGAAAATGAATAGTGAACAATAATACTAATATATATATATATATATAAATTATTAAATTAAAACCTGATTTAATAATCCGGCTTAATCCTAAGCCAGCTCGTATTATCAACCGTCGGATTAAAGTCCGTATATTCCGTACACGTATTTAATCGGACCCCTGCAAGTACCAACGTACGGCTCCTACATCTATCGCATGAACCGGGAAAAACCTCTGTGCGGGACTCTAAAGACTCGATAATACGCTGGCAGTGAGTTTAACCACAAGTACGTCAGCGACACTAGCTGTACGTAACGGCTACCCAGATACGTGCCGAAAGGTGTAAGTCTACGGTAGCGTCCCGGCCGTCTATCCGAGGCTAAACGCGGAAACAAAAAACTTTTTACTAAACCGGCGCTATCGTAGTCTTTCACCCGGATCGAACCATTAACACTAAACTAGCAATTACTAAAAGGATAGAAAAGCTATACCGATCGATCCATGTCCTTCGGTCTTTAGCCACCATCCCTAGCACCTCGCGGCATCTTCGATCTCCGGTCTCCTCGTTGGAAGGGCAACACATCTAGAAGTCTTTTTACGGGCTCCCGCTTCAAACCGAAGCAACTCGGACATGAAGTTTGCTAACCGACATGTCCAAGGTGAAGTAGAGATTGTGTGTAATCACTTTGTCTCTTTACATCCATTGATTCTCAACACATGAAATTGTATGGATGGGGGTTGAAGATGAAGCCATTGGAGAGGAAATGGTGAGCTCAAGAGAAGAAAGAAGAAGAAGAAACTAGCTATTGTTATTGTGTGAGATAATGTTGTGAGTGAGCTAGAATAATTATCTCAAGAGCTAACCCCAATAATATGTGGCTGCCCTCTCTCTCCTCCCATCACAATCTCACCCAATAATCAATCAATTAATGTGACATAGCACCAAAAACAAGACCATGAGTCACCTAATTGCACATGCCACATTAATTGCATTTCATCATGACTTGAGCTCACAATTTCCACTTGTAAACATTAATCCAAATGTTTACAACAATAAATAGAATGACATCTACTAAAGTAAACTCATGACGGATCACAAGAGTACCGCTCACCTGTATATATATACATGCATCCGCATTCCGACTGAATGCGAATGCAATGAGATGAAAGTAATCCAACAAATCTAATACTAGGATCCGGTTTAAACTAAAGGCCACTAGTATGATCCGTCCGATCATGATCCGTGCACAAGTGCACGTATATGATCGAACTCTGCCATAATACCATACGGCCTCTACAACGTTTCGCCCGAACTTGGGAAACTTTCTGTGGTGGACTCTAAAGACTCATCAATACGCTGGCAGTGGGTTTAACCACAAGCACGTCAGTGGTACTAGCTGTACGTAACGGCTACCCATGTATTGACTAAAAGGGATGCCGATGAGCGAACTCATCTTGGAACCCTACTGAGCCTGTCAATGACAATATCCGTACAGTCCGGTCCATTCGTCTATGAGTATCGCATGTCGGGCCTAGGGGGCTGGTAACGTCAGACCCCCAAAAGCGGTATTAGTCATGTCGGAGTGCAGCCCAGAACACCTTGAGATATAAGTCAGGTAGCTACCAGTAAATCTCTTGCCTTGGCCGATGGCTTTATGTAATGGCTCTCCTAGACACAGCGCGATCTCACACCCAATACCGGGAGAGACGAAACCCCTGCCGATCCGCTCACTGTCTCCATATCGCTCGGGACTGTACCCAACTAAAACCTATTTGCACGACTCCTTTGAGTCGTGGTAGGGCAGTAATCAAAGTACAGTGGGAACTCACACGAGACAAATGACGATATCAGGTCGATAAACTAACCTGTACACATGTCACCAGGGAACTGCTGTCTGACGCTAGGTATAATACCAACTAGCATGCTCCCGGCGAGTCCGTCCGGTGTACTCATAACCCAATGAGCACCTGTATACATCTTAGGTGAACCAACTGACATCAATGGCTTGTGAGACCGTCCACCGCCCCTCGTCGGGGTCTCGACCGTATACACTAGTCTACTCATGGAGTATCGATGCCCAGTCTCGAAACTCCCACGACTAGGGACACTTTAAGGATGTGCTTATAGACCCCAGCTCCCACGTATATGATCGCCATCATACCGCTGGCAGTCAAGCAAGAATACTATGGGCTCCACCAACGTGTAATAGTGATCTGTAAGGTCACCTAAAGCATGTACATGATGATAAAGGTAAACCAGATAGCATACTATCATCTTGAGTAAGACTGTCCTACTGACATAGGTCCTCTCTCAATCATTGCAATCACGTGCCTGCGATCCAATAATTGACTTTGAGGGCACTATATCCAACAAAAGGGGGGTCGACAATCAAGTACGTTCTTACCCTACTGAGCCTGAATGTGACAATCTCCGTACAGTCCGGTCTCTTCGTTAAAGAGTATCGCATATCGGGTTTAGGGGGTGAATAACGTCAGATCCCTACTAACCTGATAAGTCGTGTCTGAGTCATGCTCATCACCAACAGAGATATTACCGATCAATTATCAGTAAATCTCATTCACCGTAGTCATGGATTTTTAATGATAGCCAACTAAACACAGCGTGGTATCGACTCCTAATACCAGGAGAGACGAATCCCTGACAATCGACCACTGCCTCCATGTGGCTCGGGACTGTACCTAACTAAAACCTGTTTGCACGACTCCTTTGAGCCGTGATAGGGTAGTAATCAAAGTACAGTGGGAACTCACACGAGACAAATGACGATCTCAGATCAAAAGACTAACCCGCACTCATGCCGCCTAAGAACTTCCATCTAACGATAGATATAATACCATATAGAAGTTCTCGGCGAGTCCGTCCGGTGTACTCACCTCCAGTGAGCACCTGTATACTATTATAGGTGACATAACACCAATGGCTTATGAAACCGGCCACCGCCCCTCGTCGGGGTCTAGAAACATATACACCAGTTTACTCCGGAATATCGATGCACAGTCTCGACACTCCCACGACTAGGGACATTTAAGGATGTGCTTATGGATAACCCAACTCCCACATTTATGATCGCCATCATAATACTGGTTGTCAAGTAACAATCCTACGGGCTTCATGAATGATGAAAATAAACCAGACAGCATACTACCATCTCGAGTAAGACTGTTATACCTGTATAAGTCCTCGTTCAATTATCATAATTGCCTACTCGCAATCATAATAATTTCCATGAGGGCACTATATCCAACATGATCAAGAAACTACCAAATTTAACGGTGACATGTTAGCACCGTCTGTGCCACATCACTTAAATTGCCACGTCAGCAAAAAATAATTAAAAACCTTAAAATACCTATATTCTAACCCTAATATTTAAAAATAAACAAAATAATAAAAAAATCTCCTTATCCCTCCTTACTCCTCACTGCCACCGGCGCATCCTCTCTCCGACCACCTTCCCTCTTCAGTGCCTCCACCGGCGCCTCCCCTCTCCGACCACCACCACCAGCGCCTCTCCTCTCCGACCTCCGCTACTCAACAACCCCTCCACTTCCTTCCCAGCTCCCCCTCTCCCTTACCCGCCCGCCCAACCCATTTCCCTCCGTTAGCTTATCATCATCATCATCAACATCAACAACAACAATAACTCCATCACCATCATCGTCACCAACCACCATCATCATCACCAACCACCATCCACCACCACCATCATCATCTTCTATTATCATCTTAAACCACCATCACCATCTTCTATTATCATCTTAAACCACCATCACCATCCCCCTTACCGGATCCCCTCCCCCTCCTCCTGTGTCGCCCCCTTCCCCCTCACTGCCCCCATCATCATCTGTTGGCTATAGTGCCCTCAAGTCAATTATTAAATCGCAGGCACGCGATTGTGATGATTGAGGGAAGACCTATACGGGTATAAAAGTCTTACTCGAGATGATAGTATGCTATATGGTTTGTCTTTATCATTATGTACATGCATTAGGTGGAATTACAGATCACTATTACATATTGATAGAGCCAATAGGATTCTTTCTTGACTACCAGTATTATGATGGCGATCATATAAGTGGGAACTGGGTGGTCTATAAGCACATCCTTAAATTTCCCTAGTCGTGGGAGTATCGAGACTGGGCATCGATACTCTGGAGTAGACTAGTGTATACTTATCGAGACCCTGACGAGGGGCGGTGGCCGGTCTCACAAGCCATTGGTGTCAGTTAGTGACCTAAGATAGTATACAGGTGCTCATTGGGTTATGAGTACACTGGACGGACTCGCCGGGAATATGCTATTTCGTATTATACCTATTATCAGATAGCGGTTCCCAGGTGACATGAGTACATGTTACTCTCTCGACCTGAGATCGTCATTTGTCTCGTGTGAGTTCCCACTGTGCTTTGATTACTACCCTACCATGGGTCAAAGGAGTCGTGCAAACAGATTTTAGTTGGGTACAGTCCCGAGCCACATGGAGGTGTGAGCGGATTGTTGGGGATTCATCTCTCCCGGTATTGGGGGTTGATGTCGCATTGTGCACGGGTGGCCATCACCAGAAATCCTCGGCCGAGGTGGACGAGAATTACTGATTTGGATTAGTAGTTTCTCAGTGGGTGATGGGCTTCATACTGACACGAAATGTCGCGTTATTAGGGGTCTGACTTTATCCACCCCCTAGACTTGATATGCGATACTCTTAGACGAACAGACCGGACAGTATGGAGATTGTCACGGACAGGCTCAGTAGGGGTTCGGATGAGTTTGCTCGTTGGCCTTCCTTTCACTCAATACCTGGGTAGCCGTTACGTACAGCTAGTGCCGCTGACATGCTTGTGGTTAAACCCACTGCCAGCGTGTTGACGAGTCTTTAGAGTCCCACACAGAGGATTTCCCTGGTTTTGGAGAAAGATGTAGTAGCCGTATTGGATACGTGCAGGGTTCCGATCGATTGATTGTACTATGTACCCGGACTTTCGATCGAACAGTTGATAATACTAGCCGGCTCAGGTTTGAGCCGGATTATTAAATCGGGTATTGATTTAATAATTTACGTATATATATTTCGATACGTATATTCTAGTATTATATTCTTTAAGTTATTCTATCTCTTCAGGTATTCGTATTTCGGTACGAATACATGTATGTATATACTGTAGAATGTAATCCGTATTTATCCGGATAACATTCTAGAAGGTGGGCATCTCATTTTTGGGTTTGACCATTCATTTGAAAATGGATAAATGAGGTGGCAAAGATTTGAGGGGAGTATGGTGAGGACCATGCTTGTATAGTGTGCACAAATGAATTATTAATTCATTTGTGCATACTATTCAAGTATGGGTGGTTTTTTAAAATGAAAGAAAATGTTTCACAAAACCTAGCCATAAGTTTTTCTCTCTCTACGAGGCTTCATTATTTTTGAGATGGTTCCTTTGCTTGAGGTTCCTCACCATTTTAGCTTCACTCTCCTCTTGGTTCTCTTGAGTTTTCTCCACCTTCATCTTCCACCTCCTCTCAACCATCTCATGTGTTGAGAATCATGAAAGGAGGTGAGATGAGATAGATAAACACTTAGTACACTCACTACATCCTAAGCATTCTAGACTAGCATCCTAGAATCCCTAGTTGCTTCACTTGTTTTTTATGTGGAGCCAGAGCCATGACTATATCCCTCGGGTGGATCATCTTCGACGGAGGAAAACCGGCAGCCAAGTTCGTTCGAGCACACCTCATGGAGCTTAGGAAGGTGATGGAAGACCGAAGGACTTTGTTCTTTTGGTATAATCACTCTAACCCTTTAGTTTAGCTCTTTTAGTTTTGCTAGTATAGGTTTATGGTTTCGATCTTGGGGTGGGTTTTGTTTGCGCCAAATTTTTAAACACCAGTTTTTGTTCCGCATCGGCCACGGTAGATGGCCAGGGTGCCAGCGAAACCCAACATGGTATCAGAGCCACCTATAAACCAATACTAGCTTGTTTGCACAATGTTAGAATATCGATCGACCAAATTTTCTGAATCGTTTTTCCATTTTCATGTGCCCGCTGTCGATTTTTAAACGTGTTCAAAAATTCTTCCTGTGTATCTTAAAAATACATGCAAGCATAATTAGGGCATCTCAAGAAATTTGGGCACGTGGACCCACCAAACGGCTGCGGAACCGCGACATTACATACACATTGGCCGCGGTTGCGCGGCGGATTTGTGGCCTTCGTGCTCCAAATTTCTTATGACACTCTCTGACATGGAAATATGATTTTATAGACATTTTGTTTTGGCCTAGATTCGTTTGAGTGCTTGTTTGCATTTGGGGGCCTATATGGGAAAGTTTAGTTGATAGAAATTTTAAGTGTGTGTTTATCAGTACATGTGATTATATCTGCGACCGTGAATATCATTGAGCGGTACAACCCGATTAGTTGTTATATGTTCAATTTGACGAGTTTGCAAACATAATATTCACGTTGATGTTCTGAGTTGTGCTGATATTGTGGTTGGATTGTCATGGTGGATAGCCAGTGGTGTAATGATAGTTGTAAAGTTCAGATTCATTTGTATATTCTGTATTGCGGGACAAGCGTCCGACATGTGGACTGCCGTCTTTGCCGGTTTGTATATTCTTTTATTAGGGCACGACCGGGTTGAGGTCGATGTCACCATTGTATATACTCTTTTCTGTACTAGGATTGTAAGTGCACGGCGGCGCCCCGGCCGTCAATCCGACGGCCAAATGCGGAAGCGGTGATAAACTTTAATTTTGCGGACTTAGCAAACCGGCACCACCGCGCACTAAACACCCGGATCGTAACCATTAACAAGTCTAAGCTAACAAGAGGAAGGGAAGAGATATACCGACTGATCCGAGTCCTCCAGTCTTCATCTCCACTCCGATCTCCTCGCGGGATCTCCGTCCGTCTCCTCCTCGTCGGAAAGGGCACCACATCGCCTGTATCTTTTACGGGCTCCCACCTCAATACCGAGGCAACTCGGGCGCGAAGCTGGCGAGTCGACGCGTCCAAGATTTGCTGTAGAATGTGTAGGGTTGTAGCTATGTCTCATTTGGGGTTTGTTGCCATTTGAAGATGATGGAGGAAACAAGATAAGAAAAATGGTGCTTGCATTTTTCTTAGCATGAAAAGAGATCAAGAATGAAACACTCTCAAAGATGACACTCTCTCATTTTCTTCTTCTCAACCATGAAAAACTTATCATCTTAGAAATGGTGGAGGAAAGAATATGAAGCATGAAGGGAGGTGATGGTAGGAGCACAAGTGGTGACCACATCCAAAACATCATCATAACAAATCAACATCAACTACAAATCACTTCTAATCCTTTCTTATCAACCAAAAGCAAGTGATGAGAATGGTATCAAAAAGATGCTATCATAATAAATACATATGCAAGAAAATCCTCCACAAAATGTTATTTGCAAACTTGCAAATAACCCCCTCCATCGGAAAAGTCCGGCCGGGAAAGAACAAAGGAAAACCGGCCGGAACGGAATGCAAACTGGCAACTCCAGAAAACTGGTCCCGTAATAAATTACAGGAAAACCCCGATACTGTGCATACACACCCGCATCTGTATTCCGTCCGGATACAAATGCAATAAGACAAAATCTAAACTGTACTATACTAGGATCCGGCTTAAAACCAAAGCCGGCTAGTAATATCCGTCCAATCCTGATCCGTGCAATACCGCACGTATCTGATCGAACGCTGCCATATCTCCATACGGCCTCTACAGCGTTTCGCCCGAAAGCTTGAGTAACTGGAAGTGTGGTGGACTCTAAAGACTCGTCAATACTATGGCTGTGGATTTAACCACTAGCACGTCAGAGGTATAAGCCAATACGTGACGGGCCACCAGCTATTGACTAAAAGGGACGTCGATGAGTGAACTCATCCTGACACCCTACTGAGCCTGTCAGTGACAATATCCGTACAGTCCGGTCCGTTCATCTATGAGCATCGCATGTCGGGCCTAGGGGGTTGGTAAAAGTCAGACCCCCAAAAGCGGTACAAGTCGTGTTGGAGTGTAGCCCAGAACACCTTGAGATACTACTGGAATACCTACCAGTAAATCTCCTGCCTTGGCCAAGGACTTTTCATGTTCTGGCTCTCCTAGACATAGCGTGACCTCACCCCCAATACCGGGAGAGACGAACCCCTGAAGATCCACTCACTGCCTCCATGTGGCTCGGGACTGTACCCAACTAAAACCTGTTTGCACGACTCCTTTGAGCCGTGGTAGGGTAGTAATCAAAGCACAGTGGGAACTCACACGAGACAAATGACGATCCCCAGGTCGATGAACTAACCTGTACACATGTCACCAGGGAACTGCTATCTGACGTCAGGTATAAGACCAACTAGCATGTTCCCGGCGAGTCCTGTCCGATGTACTCATAACCCAACGAGCACCTGTATACATCTTAGGTGATCCAACTGACACCAGTGGCTTGTGAGACCGGCCACCGCCCCTCGTCGGGGTCTCGACTGTATACACTAGTCTACTCTGGAGTATCGATGCCCTATCTCGAAACTCCCACGACTAGGGACCTTTTAAGGATGTGCTTATAGACTACCAGCTCCCACGTATATGATCGCCCTCATACTGCCGGTAGTCAAGCAAGAATCCTAGGGGCTCTATCAACGTGCAATAGTGATCTGTCATGTCACCTAAAGCAGTACACGATGATAAAGGTAAACCAGATAGCATACTATCATCTCGAGTAAGACTGTCCTACCGGGATAGGTCCTCCCTCAATCATTGCAATCACGTGCCTGTGATCCAATAATCGACTCTGAGGGCACTATCTCCAACAATCTCCTACTTGCACTCAAGGCTATTTATTGCAATGTCGCATACTCACAGCCCGTGTGATACCGAACACCCAACTCCTCTACTAGTCAGTCTCACAAAGCTCGTTTGCGAAACTATTGCGTTCGAGGAATAGCCTCAGTGAGTGGATCCGCTCTGGTGTTTCTTTCTATGTCTCTCTATACCTCATGTTCGCGGAGAAAGCCATCTCCCGAAATGAGCAATACCTGTCTTAGAATGTCTGGATGTCTGATGGGACCTAGCTCATAAATGAACTCCAAATCCAAACTTCTTAGACTGTATCGTCAACTGAACTAAATCAGTATCCTGCGCCATGCCTCCCTCATTATCACCTTGGACCATCTGTCTAAAATACTGCCCCTCGTCAGAAGGATAACTGTAACTCTGACAACCTCCTTGTCGTCCAGGTCACCTTGGAAGCCTGGAATGATAACTGTCTCTCGAATGAGGCTGTCGTTATCATATCCCTAGAACATTCACTTATGTTCTAAAACTGCTTCCGACTGTTTCTCCAAGATTGGATCAATGTCAACTTATTGCATGTAATGCAAGAACAACATCTGGTGTGGTACTTGACATCTCATGATTGACTCAATTGCCTAAGCAAGTGATCTGCCAATCATGAACATCCCTCTCCCCTTTAGTCTGTAAGACACCTTTAGAGAGGGTGACTCCATTACCTGCAGGTACACTACCGTGCCAGGAGTCGTCCATTCTAAATACTCTTAGAATGCTGTCAAGGTACCCAGATTAGGAAACCACCCAAATCTAGATCTAAAACCATAGATCCAGTAACCAGAATGTCTGATATAATATCCAAGTCCTATGTGGAGAAACCACTGTGTGACGACCAAAATATAACCGATTGTAGTATAGGAATATCACTTCCTACTACCTTTTCAACAGATCCATCCCCTATTCTGATGAAGTCAAACCTATGACTGTCACATCAGAAATAGATGATCTATCTCCGCTACATCTGCTTTAGACTATAAATAGACATAAGCCTGATGTCCACCAATGCTTCCGCTGCTCCCACTGACTACGACAACCCTCTGGCAGAGTCATACAGACGTGCACTTCTAAATCTAGTTTAGAACGACGCTATACTCATCCTCCTGCCGGGTCTCGCAGCCTGGAACAACAACAATGGCAAGTGTGGGTAAACAAGAACTTCCCTGTTACCGTCCTTGAGGCTACCGAAGTACCTCTCGGGTGCATGAAGTTACCCACCTTATCTGCGGAGTGGCCAATGGAATGTCAAACCAGATTGAATCTTTAGGTTCCTTATCAAATCTTCAGTAATCGTTTGCGGTTCTGGGATCACTTCCAGTTCTACCATACTCCCACTACTGTTTTCTGAAAAAATCCATTTCTTTTAAAATTGTGGCGAGTGAAGAACAATATCACTATTGATCTTCCAGATGGTAGAAAGTCAACCCTCGTCATAGCCTGGGTCAACCCACAAACAGCCATTACAGAAACGTGCCTTGAGTTATCCAGAGTCTGGTTTTAATCAGAAGCCAGACAACTCCCCGTACCTTAACAACGTTAAGATATGAACTGTTCTATATCCAATATAGAACCAGAGGCACTGATTTAATTGAACCAGATTCAAATCATGCAGCTGTCTCCAGTGCATGTCAACTAAATGGAGAGAGGCCGATCAACGTTACTCAACTTAGGAATACTTCCAATTATGAGTAACCTGAAAGAGAAGCAAGTTCTCTTAACCATTACTATCAACTGAATACCATGTACAAGTATCTACATCTTCGATCACTTTGAAGAATCCCGATACTTGCAACACCTGGTTCTCTACTTTATTCTTATACCTATAACTTCTCAAAACTTCGACCCTGTGTTTCTACGAAACACCTGTCTAAGAACTAGAGAAGTCATAAGTAAACAGAATACAGTACGAGGACCAACCCCTCTGTCCTAGTGGACACAGGACAATATACAATACTCTGTATAAGTCCCTTGAGTCTAGTGACTCATTCACTGTGTGTCGTAGGTTGAAAACTGTACTTTTGGTTAAGAAGAATTACACCGCTGTTCAATGCTCCTTACCTAACCATCCACTGATATAGGTAAATGTCATCGACATAATATCAAAAGGTATATCTCACTCTATGAAAATAGACGTACAGATATATCAATTTGAAATTGGTGCACAACAGCGGATATTCAAAACCAAATATTTGCCGACCGGCAAACAACCCAGGTGGCATCCTCAAATATCACCAATTACAACGAATCCCGATATAATGAGGATGGTCACCCAATTCCCAATAACTTACTCCCACTCATCGTCTGTAAAACCATACAGATGTGAGAATCATACCTGGTAAATACATACCCTGGAGTAAGTGTCTAATCGGGAAATCAGTTTTCCATTAACAGTACAAAGTGTGTTAGTTATGTATATGCCCTAGAGGCCATTGTTGTACATATGATGTATATTATAATGGATGCTTGGTTATATATAGAGATGACTTTCTTGCTCGTCATGATAGTATGCTATTTGGTTTTACTTTATCTTAACATGTTGACTTGTATTGGTTTACTGTTTTACTCTCACATGTTGATAAAGCCCTTAGGATTTGTACTCGACTACTGGGACTATGATGAGATCATACTAGTGGGGCCGCGGTAGTCGATGAGTACATCCTATAACTGTTCCTAGTCGAGGGTATATCGAGACAGGGCATCGATACACCAGAGTAGACTAGCGTACACGCATCTTGACCCATATGATGGGCGATGGATGATCCCATATCCATCGGTGTTAGACATCAGAGATGGTGTACGGGTGCTCAGTGGAGACTGGGTACACTGGACGGACTCGCTGAGAACTCCCAGATGGTGATATACCACACGTCAGATGGCAGTTCTCTGGTGACACTGGTACAGGGTAGTCTGTAGACCCGAGATCGTCATGGAGTCTTGTGTGATTCCCACTGTGCTTTGATTTCCACCTTACCACGTCGAAGAGGGCGTGCAAAACGGTGGCTTTTGGGTACAGTCCCGAATCACATGGAGGCAATGAGCGATAGGAGGGGATTCGTCTCTCCCGGTATAGGGAGTTGATGTTGTGCTGTGTTCGATTGGCTATAACTGGAAGTCCCTGGCCAGGGCTGATATAGAGATTTACTGGTAAGTGTTACTAGTAGTTTCTCGACCCGTTATGAGCCACACATCGACACGACTTATCGGTTACTGGGGTCTGACGTATACCACCCCTAGACTTGATATGCGACATATCAGACGAACAGACCGGACTGTACGGGAGTGTTACTGGTCGGATTCACAGGAGAACGCACAGGCTAGCTTGTTGATCTTCTGATCGCTCAATACCTGGGTGGCTGTTACGTTTAGCTGACCGCTTGCAGCTTGTGGGTGTTTGATTTGAT
This sequence comes from Agapanthus africanus, assembly GCA_030015575.1. Classification (NCBI taxonomy): domain Eukaryota; kingdom Viridiplantae; phylum Streptophyta; class Magnoliopsida; order Asparagales; family Amaryllidaceae; genus Agapanthus; species Agapanthus africanus. The sequence goes on from JASDDO010000006.1 coordinate 216,256,994, forward strand.
CATCACCTGCTACCGGCGTATTGACGATTCTTTAGAGTCCTACATAGAGGTTTCTTGGCTCAGGCGAAACAGAGTAGTGGCACATATGTGATATGCGCAGGAGCGAGAATAATGCGATATGGGATACCGTATTATATTCTCGCGATATATGGATATGAATCGGGCCATCGGATCAAGTGTTGATTCGATGAATCGGTACATGATATATTAGCCGGTTATATTCGATATAGCCGGATCGTCGGATCAAGTGTTGATTCGATGATTTAATATATAATAATATATATGATATATTATTATATTAACTAATATTGGCTTACTTTATTATTTCATTTTCTCAGTGGATGATACATTGATATATATGCGATATATGTTAATTGTATTATTTTCTTTTGTTGCAAATATATAATATATATGTGATATATATTATTGTGACATGATATGATTAATTGTTAAACATGTTTAAGGATGATTAATTGAGGTTAGGGTTTGATTAGGTTTAGATGCTTCAAGTTCCTTCTAGAAGCAATTTTCTTTTGTCATTTGTAAAGATATTTTGGATGACTCATTATTAACTTAACCAAACCCTAACCCTAGTTGTTTCTCTACACATTCTCATCCATTCATCCTTGACCATGGTTAAAAGATCAATCATATGTTTTTATTTCTATTCATCACAAAAGAAAAAAAATTATCATTATTCTTTTTCCATTCTCATCTTCTTCTTCTCTCTTGAAAGAAAAGCTTGCTAGATTTTCTTAAGTGATGAAATAAAATGAGAAAATGATTTAAAAAGAAAGCTAAATTACTACTCTCTCATCCTCATCTCATCTAGCCCATGGGATTAGTGTGTTCTACTCTTTTGAGTGAGAAAGCTTGAGTCGAAGCAACTTCAAGGTAGATCATCGGAGATTTGGAATACTTCGAGCTAGCATGGATTGTTCGAGTCGTGGAGCCTCTCATGAGTCCGGGAGATCGTGGATCGCGGCAAAGGGACTTCTACTCGGAGCTTGTGAAGTGAAGGAGCGGACTACAAAGGTTGTAATCCCTCACACTTAGATAAAAGTTATCTTATTGCATGTTAAACCCTAATAATCTAGCAAAGATCCCGGCTTTGGGTTGTTCGGCACGTCTAAAATTTAATCCGGGCATGTTTGATGCCTTTTAAACCTTCACAAGAGTGCCTAGGAACCCTACAGTGGTATCAGAGCCTAGCTAGAGCATTAGGCGATGTGTTTACGAAGTTAAAACTCCGATCGAACCCGAAACGAACAAAATGGACCCCTCTCTGGAAATTTTTTAAATTTTGGGATTTTTCTGAATTAAAAATATATAAAAAAATCAGCAGGGAATTCTAAGAATTACCATGAAACACGTGCCCACAATTCCACCAACAGAGCGCGGATCCGCGGCAGTAACAAGGTTCACGCGGCGGTTTCGCGGCGGCGCTGTAGGATTGGGACACGTGGCTTCATGGTTTTAACCGTGGGTACTTGCTGACTATTCTGGGTATTTTTAATCTGTTCCAGGTGTTTAAAATTCTGGGGTTTGTTTTGTAATAGTAGACTCGATCGGAAATTTTAAATTCGTATTTCTTTCCGGATATTTAGAAATTGTTAAACTAGTTGAACGGATATCATTAACCGACTTTTTCCCGGCACGGCAAACTTTCAAGCGTTGAATTTTTATTGGGTTTAAATCTTTCGGAAAATTGTACAAGTTAAGCGGTGGACCCTCTAGAAGACAACAAACCTTAACTCGATTATGTGACCGTCTTGAACTGCCTTTTGAACCTTCGGGTTTGGGGCAGTACGGCGTGCCACATGTGAGGCGTTGGCTTGACCCTTCTACGGCTGGATCACTGGTACTGTGACATATTCTGGGATTATTTGAACTCCGCTCAAGAGTTGAGCACTTTGGGAAATTTTGGGTGTTTGATTATCTGTTCGGAAAGTTTAATACTGTATATTTATCTGGAATGTGATACAATATGTGGAATTCATAGAGTTAGGCATGAAATGTGGAGTATGTGATATTTCGGATTAGTGATGTCTAAAGTGATTGTGGATTCCAAATATTGTAGTTTTACACTTTCTTTTCTGTGACCGTAAGTGTAATATGTGATATCGCCGGTTTCGTTGCTATATGTCAACGACAATTGGGATGCGCATATTTACTTACGTTGATGATATGAGATATTATGTGTTGCTGTGATATATTATATTGGATCGTCGCGTTCTGAATAGCCGGGGGTTTTATGTGAGATGAGGGTTTTTTATTTTCATTCATGTAAAATTCATTTGTAATGTAATATTCTTTTATTTGGGGCACTTCCAGGTTGCGGTTGCTGTCACCAGTGTATATTATTTACTTTTCCGCATTAGGTAGACCCAAGGAGGGGAGCACAAGTAACCGGGTTCTAGGGTCCAGTGGGAGGCCATCTCGAGGAGTCGAGACCGGGTCTCCTAACCCTAGAATTGGCAGTGTTACTTGCCGCTCTCGTAGGGGTCTTGGGATGTGGGTTTGGCTATTCGTCGCGACCGTGGAATCCGTGTTTTATACAGGCTCGTATTGAAAACACGGACGTCCTAGTATATCCAATATTTCATATATGTTCTTCTGCTGCAATGTTCTGTGATGAGATCATATTACTGCCTGAGACGAATGCTTATACTATATATATATGCTGATATATAAATATTACTGCTTTCGTTTCTTCTGTGATGCTTAGGAAGCATAAGCTGATGGGATTTTTATTAATGAGATTAATAAAAGAAAAGAAACCTAAAGATGTTGTAGAATCAAACACTTTATAAAAAGGGTAGCTACAGTTTTGTTTTGCACAGTGATATATACGATATATCCTGCACCTTATTCGATGAGGAAAGGACCGAGATCCCTTCACCGGGAGTGACTCCTTTAGCGAAACTGGCAGATGCTACAAAACGCGGTTTGTCTTTTGATTGCTTTTAGTGTTTTGCTTTGCACAGCGGTATATATGATATATCCTGCACCTTATTCGATGAGGAAAGGGCCGACGATCCCTTCACCGGGAGTGACCCCTTTAGCGAAACTAAGAAAAGCCTCAAAAACACTCCTTTTCAAAAATTACATGATTCTACAACGATATCAAGTTCATTACGCTCGGGGTTTTCAGAAAAACCTGCGTAGCCCTCCGTCATTTCAGATAAGTAATATTTAGTATTCGTGCTGCGGTAGTTTGGCATGCGTCAAGGCGTAGTGTACGGTAGCTGATTATTACTTATCTGTAGCATGAGATGCGATTGGATTGAGGTATTCGTGCGGCGTTGTTTGGCATGCGTCAAGGGTCGTACGGGTGGGTTTAATTCAATCACGAAATGTACGGGTTGAACTTGACTAGTGGACTATGGGTTGTTTGGCATGCGTCAAGATCATAGCACACTAGGGGTAAAAGCTTTATCGGGAATTTCAAGCGTTGAAATTTGCAATGAGATTGCATACCTCCTATGAGATAGTTGGATCCTGATACCCACTGCGAGTAAGAGTTACTCCTGGGAGAGTTTTACACAAGACAACTAGCCGATCAAGTAGGTGTCTAGAAAAGTGTTAACGAGGTTACGCCTCTGGGAAAACGAGGTTTACTTTAATTAGGTCCGTGCGAAAGCACGGGGAACCTCCCTAAAAGTACCGACACTGATCTGGCTGAAAGATTGACGAAATTGTAGGGTGTAATTAATCCCGGCTAATCTTACCTTTTAGGGTTTTAAGGTAGATTTGATAAAAACAGTGGGAGACATCCTGATTAGATAAGATAATAACCAATCTAATCTTGCAAGAGCATACGCTAAAGTGTTTTCTTCTCTCTCTCTCCAGGTAGCGACCATTTCAGGCCATAATCAAGATAATAATATGGATGTATTGACTAAACCTAATTATTGTACTGAGCAAGGGAACGTTGGACCCGTTCATTCTTATAAGAGTTATAAGACTGAACAGGAAACAGGAGAATATCTGGATTCTCACGCCGCCCAAAAGAACATGCATGTTGATGCATCTTCTTCGGGTGTGTTAGTTATTGAGAACTGTTTCTCAGTTCACCCTACGTCCTGGGTATTAGATACCGGATCAGGATCCCACATATGTAAACAGTTACATGGGCTACGTAAAGGTAGAGAACTGGGAAAAGGTGATCATTCCGTTCAAGTAGGGAACGGTGCAAGTATTGTAGCCAAAGCAGTTGGCGAATATCACCTTGTATTACCAAGTTGTAATACACTGATTCTGAATGAGTGTTATTATATACCGAACATGATGTGCAACATTATATCAGTTTCTTTATTGAGTAAAGAAGGATATAATTTTGTAGTACAGGATAATGTTATGAACATATTCCTAGATCAAAAGTTGATTGCATCAGGCTCGTTACATAATGGCATATTCATTCTAAATCAGAATACAGTCCTGAATATACAAAACACACACAAGAGGAAAAGTTCAGATATGAACGAATCCTTCTTGTGGCATTGTAGACTTGGTCATATCAATGCGACACGACTGGCTAAGTTACATAGGGATGGTTATTTGAATCCGTTCGAATTATCATCTTATGATACTTGCCATTCATGTCTCAAAGGAAAAATGACCAAAGCTCCGTTTAGTGGACACGGAGAAAGAGTTACCGAACTCTTAGGACTGGTGCATAATGATGTATGCGGTCCCATGTCTACGCATGCCAGGAACGGTTCTTCCTACTTCATTACATTCACTGACGATCTCTCTAGATTCGGACATGTATTCCTGATGAAACACAAGTCTGAAGCTTTTGAGAAATCCAGAGAATATAAGCACGAAGTAGAGAACCAAACGGGCAAAAGTATTAAGATTCTTCGATCTGATCGAGGAGGTGAATACTTAAGCAATGAGTTCCTAGATTATCTAAAAGAGAATGGGATTCTCTCTCAGCTTACTCCTCTTTATACACCACAGCACAACGGTGTATCGGAGCGGAGGAATCGCACCTTATTGGATATGGTGCGCTCCATGATGAGTACAGCTGAGTTACCTATTTCCTTCTGGGGGTATGCGCTTGAGACAGCCATAGACCTATTGAATAGAGTTCCTACCAAATCTGTGCCTACCACTCCATATGAGATATGGAAAGGGAAGAGACCACATCTTAATTATATTAAGATATGGGGTTGTCCGGCCTATGTCAAAAGACAAAATCCGGACAAACTCGAGGCAAGATCAGTCTTATGTAAGTTTGTAGGATATCCCAGAAATTCACATGGGTATATCTTCTACCACCCCGAGGAACAAAAGGTATTTGTTTCTCGACATGCTACTTTCTTAGAAAAAGGTTTTCTTATGAAACAGAATAGTAGTATTGAGGTAGAACTGGAAGAGGTTCCAGCAACACAAACTATAACAGAAGACTTGGTTGAACCAGAGGATTCAGTAGTACCCGACGAACCCCAGCCTCTCCGCCGATCTAGTAGGGTTTCTCATCCACCTGAGAGATACTACGGTTTTCTCATTGATGGTGGAAGCGAGGATTGCATCATGGATGATGATGAACCGACTAGTTTCGAGCAGGCCATCACGAGTGGTGACTCTGTGAAATGGCTGGATGCAATGCGATCTGAGATGGAATCCATGTACACCAACAAAGTATGGACTTTGGAAAATGCTCCTGAAGGGGTAAAACCCATTGGGAGCAAGTGGATCTTTAAAAAGAAATTTGGTGTAGATGGAAAGGTTGAGACTTTCAAAGCTAGACTTGTAGCAAAAGGTTTTCGTCAAAGACCAGGTGTGGATTATGACGAAACCTTTTCTCCAGTGGCTATGCTTAAGTCCATCCGGATCTTACTTGCCATTGCTGCATACCATGACTACGAAATCTGGCAAATGGATGTTAAGACCGCCTTTCTAAACGGTGATTTAGAAGAGTGCGTGTACATGACTCAGCCAGAGGGCTTCGTAGATAGTGGGAGCAGCGGAAAGGTGTGCAAGCTGCTTAAATCCATTTATGGGTTAAAGCAAGCATCGCGGAGTTGGAACATCTGTTTTGATGTTGTAGTCAAAGAGTTTGACTTCATCAAAAATATAGATGAACCTTGTATCTATAAGAAGGTAGCAGAGGGTAAGGTTGTCTTCCTCGTATTGTACGTGGATGACATACTCTTGATAGGAAATGATATTCCTATGCTGCAATCAGTCAAGCTCTTCTTATCACAGAGATTCTCAATGAAAGATCTAGGTGATGCCTCCTGCATATTGGGAATCATGATCTATAGAGATTGATCTAAACGGATACTGGGATTGTCCCAATCCAGGTACATTGACACCATACTAAAGAGGTTTAGTATGGAAGAATCCAAGCGTGGGAACCAACCCACGATCTCTGGACTCACTCTCTCCAAAGAGATGTCTCCCAAGACTGATTTGGAGAGAGCTCGCATGCAAGGGATACCCTATGCTTCGGCAGTAGGCTCTATCATGTATGCGATGCTATGTACCAGACCCGATGTAGCATACTCACTAAGTGTAGTGAGTAGGTATCAAGCAGATCCTGGAGAGAGTCATTGGACAGCAGTGAAGAACATTCTCAAGTACTTACGAAGGACTAAGGAGATGTTCTTGGTGTATGGTAACGGAGAACTCTAGGTGGAGTCCTTTACCGATTCCAGCTTCCAAAGTGATAAGGACGACTCTAAGTCGCATTCGGGTTTTGTCTTTACCCTCAATGGAGGGGCGGTATGTTGGAAGAGTTCCAAACAGGATACCGTTGCAGACTCAACGATGGAGGCTGAATACATCGCTGCCAACGATGCTGCCAAAGAGGCTGTCTGGATCAAGAAGTTCATTAGTGAACTTGGTGTGGTTCCATCCATTGAGCATCCAATACCTCTGTATTGCGATAACAATGGAGCTGTGGCGTTAGCCAAGGAACCCAGGTCCCATCAGAAGTCCAGACATATTCTGAGGCGGTATCACCTGATCAGGGAGATAGTTGATCGCCGGGAGATCGAGGTCAGGAGAGTAGATACGAAGGACAACACTGCGGATCCATTCACGAAGGCTATTCCCCAGATACGGTTTGAGAGATTATTCGGGATGCTAGGTATGCGATACTACAGCAGCTGGCCTTAGTGCAAGTGGGAGATTGTTAGTTATGTATATGCCCTAGAGGCCATTGTTGTACATATGATGTATATTATAATGGATGCTTGGTTATATATAGAGATGACTTTCTTGCTCGTCATGATAGTATGCTATTTGGTTTTACTTTATCTTAACATGTTGACTTGTATTGGTTTACTGTTTTACTCTCACATGTTGATAAAGCCCTTAGGATTTGTACTCGACTACTGGGACTATGATGAGATCATACTAGTGGGGCCGCGGTAGTCGATGAGTACATCCTATAACTGTTCCTAGTCGAGGGTATATCGAGACAGGGCATCGATACACCAGAGTAGACTAGCGTACAGGCATCTTGACCCATATGATGGGCGATGGATGATCCCATATCCATCGGTGTTAGACATCAGAGATGGTGTACGGGTGCTCAGTAGAGACTGGGTACACTGGACGGACTCGCTGAGAACTCCCAGATGGTGATATACCACACGTCAGATGGCAGTTCTCTGGTGACACTGGTACAGGGTAGTCTGTAGACCCGAGATCGTCATGGAGTCTTGTGTGATTCCCACTGTGCTTTGATTTCCACCTTACCACGTCGAAGAGGGCGTGCAAAACGGTGGCTTTTGGGTACAGTCCCGAATCACATGGAGGCAATGAGCGATAGGAGGGGATTCGTCTCTCCCGGTATAGGGAGTTGATGTTGTGCTGTGTTCGATTGGCTATAACTGGAAGTCCCTGGCCAGGGCTGATATAGAGATTTACTGGTAAGTGTTACTAGTAGTTTCTCGACCCGTTATGAGCCACACATCGACACGACTTATCGGTTACTGGGGTCTGACGTATACCACCCCTAGACTTGATATGCGACATATCAGACGAACAGACCGGACTGTACGGGAGTGTTACTGGTCGGATTCACAGGAGAACGCACAGGCTAGCTTGTTGATCTTCTGATCGCTCAATACCTGGGTGGCTGTTACGTTTAGCTGACCGCTTGCAGCTTGTGGGTGTTTGATTTGATCATCACCTGCTACCGGCGTATTGACGATTCTTTAGAGTCCTACACAGAGGTTTCTTGGCTCAGGCGAAACAGAGTAGTGGCACATATGTGATATGCGCAGGAGCGAGAATAATGCGATATGGGATACCGTATTATATTCTCGCGATATATGGATATGAATCGGGCCATCGGATCAAGTGTTGATTCGATGAATCGGTACATGATATATTAGCCGGTTATATTCGATATAGCCGGATTGTCGGATCAAGTGTTGATTCGATGATTTAATATATAATAATATATATGATATATTATTATATTAACTAATATTGGCTTACTTTATTATTTCATTTTCTCAGTGGATGGTACATTGATATATATGCGATATATGTTAATTGTATTATTTTCTTTTGTTGCAAATATATAATATATATGTGATATATATTATTGTGACATGATATGATTAATTGTTAAACATGTTTAAGGATGATTAATTGAGGTTAGGGTTTGATTAGGTTTAGATGCTTCAAGTTCCTTCTAGAAGCAATTTTCTTTTGTCATTTGTAAAGATATTTTGGATGACTCATTATTAACTTAACCAAACCCTAACCCTAGTTGTTTCTCTACACATTCTCATCCATTCATCCTTGACCATGGTTAAAAGATCAATCATATGTTTTTATTTCTATTCATCACAAAAGAAAAAAAATTATCATTATTCTTTTTCCATTCTCATCTTCTTCTTCTCTCTTGAAAGAAAAGCTTGCTAGATTTTCTTAAGTGATGAAATAAAATGAGAAAATGATTTAAAAAGAAAGCTAAATTACTACTCTCTCATCCTCATCTCATCTAGCCCATGGGATTAGTGTGTTCTACTCTTTTGAGTGAGAAAGCTTGAGTCGAAGCAACTTCAAGGTAGATCATCGGAGATTTGGAATACTTCGAGCTAGCATGGATTGTTCGAGTCGTGGAGCCTCTCATGAGTCCGGGAGATCGTGGATCGCGGCAAAGGGACTTCTACTCGGAGCTTGTGAAGTGAAGGAGCGGACTACAAAGGTTGTAATCCCTCACACTTAGATAAAAGTTATCTTATTGCATGTTAAACCCTAATAATCTAGCAAAGATCCCGGCTTTGGGTTGTTCGGCACGTCTAAAATTTAATCCGGGCATGTTTGATGCCTTTTGAACCTTCACAAGAGTGCCTAGGAACCCTACACAGTGAAACTGAAACATTGAAATGTTTCGTTGGGGTATCCTGGTATTCTTAGTAATGCCTCACCCATTATCCAGATTCACAACTATAACCGTATAATTCTTTGCCACCTCTCCAAATCCCTTCATATGTCTTTAGTCATTATCTTCTGTACACCCCTTTAGGCCAAATGGTTTTCTTCCTTCCCTACCGTTCGGCACCAGCCTATGGTTTGGAAGAAGACTATCCAAAAAGCATAAAGGGTGTACTGTCCTAATCCTAGGATCACTCGCAACGCGAGAGAAGGTGAAGATAAAAGTCACCTGAATGTACTTTATTCCTATTTCTCCTGGACCAGGATCCATCTCCGAACTGGAACGAGTTCCTTTCGAGTTCGTATATAACCATACGATGGATTATCCAATAAAATGGGATCTTCGTAGTGATACGGAGTGTCCTGGAGAAATACAAAGGTGATTTAGGATTGGCGAAGAAATACTTGGTTTGGTCGTGAATAGCAGTCGCAATTTACTTTGCCCTCTTACTAATCCCTTGCTTTGTCTGAACTTAATACCTTCTGTACTCCGTTTAGGCTAACTGGTTTTCTTCATTCCCTACCGGTCGGCACCAGCCTATGGTTTGGAAGAAGACTATCCAATTTGCGTAATAGGTGTACTACTCCTAACCCAAGGAGTACTCGCAGCCTGAGAGAAGGTGAAAAGAAAAGACAACTGAATAATCCTATCCGTTTTCTCCAGAACCAGAAACCATCCTCGAAGTCCTTCGAGTTCGTATATAACCATACGATGGTTTTGTCCAATGGAAGTGGACGTTCGTAGTAATACGGGGTGTCCCGGAGAAAAGGGTAAAAGTAGGAGTGGCAATGAGGTTCGCAACTCTGACAATCCAAAAGCCAGTGTTAAGAAGGTTCGGTCAACTTGGTCACCGAGTCATAGTCTAGGATCGGGTCAATGGTCGCTGCCAGAGAGAGAGAGAAGAAACACTCAGCGTGCACTCTATCCTAGATCAGAATGGTTATCACTTTTTCTAATCAGGAAACCTCCCACTGTACCTCAAATTCTCCTCCAAACCTGAAAGAAGAATTAGTCGGGGTCACCCGAGGAGTAAACCAACTCATCAGTGGGAATCGGGATCCAACTATCATCGCATGACAACGTGACGGAATCCGCTCACGGTATCACACTCCAGAAGGTATGCGCATATCTGGCAAGTTTCAGTTCTTTTGAAACTCCCGATGTGGATTTTTACCCCATGCTCTTATGACCTTGACTAAGGCCAACAAATCATAAGTCACATGTCAAGTTCTACCCGTCATTGTCCAGGTTGATTTGAACCCACCCGTACAAGCCCTTGACTAAGACCAACAAGGCTATACGACTGTCCCAAACCAACACATCTATCTATGCAGCATATGAATACCCAATAGCTACCAAACACCGTGCCTTGACTAAGGCCAACAAACACAGCTTGAATACTATTGACAACCCATATGAAACGACGGAGGGCTACGAATGGTTTCTGGCGAAAACCTTTAACGTAGTGAACTTGATATCGTTGAAGGAACGGATAGCTTTTTAGAAAATATAGTGACGAAAACCTTTACTTAAGAGGTCACTCCCGGTGAAGGGATCTCGGCTCTTTCCCCGTAGAATGGGGTGCAGGATATTCCAACTGAATACCACGGTGCAAAGCAAAAGTAATCGGCTATAGTGAAGTTAATGCCCTGACGCAAACTTCTGTCCAAGGGGTCACTCCCGGTGAAGGGATCTCGGCCCTTGCCTCGTCGACTGAGGAGCAGGATATTCCAAATGAATACCTGTAGCGTCTTGAAAAGTCGTTTTGGTGTTTTCCTGAAATTCGGTGAAAATTCGGTATTTTTCCGAAAACCGTCTTTCTCGATATTTTGCAGTTTAGGGCTAATTATACCTAAAATGGATAGGTAATTACTTGTTTTTAGTGACTAATGAGTTAATTATGAAATTTTGGTCATTTAAAATTTTTTCCCTATTTTTCATTTTTTTAATATTATTTTAAGCCGGTAAGAAAATACATTAAATAAGCGATAAATACAAATTTTTCCGGGCTAATTTTAATCTCTAAAATTATGATAATTATAATCTAGTGATAACATGAATTTTTAGTAATTTATTTTGATTTTTAACCAATTTTTATGAATTGAAACGAATTTATTGAATTTTGAGCTATAACTTGCAATTTTGGACTTGTGGGGGGTCTTTTTTGCATAAAATTTTTTTTGTGCAACCTCTCACAATTTCCTCACCTCTCTTGGGCTGAGCCCACTCCAGAATTTTTCTCCCTCCTCTATCATTTTCTTCAACTCTTTTGTTGGGTGGAAATAGATTCAAGTTAGGATTAAAATATATTAATTTGAGGGGGTGTTTTTAGCATGAAAATTTCTACCCAATCATTCACTCTTTCTCACCCCTCATTCCAGCCGACCCACCTGCAGGAATTTCCCCTCCACTTCTCCATTTCATTTCATGTGGTATATGTTATGGATTGCTTTTTTTATATTAATTAAGATGTGTGTTGACTTAGAAAGGGAATGATATAACACAAGTACACACACACACTCCCCCCCCATTCCTTGCTGCCGAATTGTGCAGGTTTCCCTCCCCACTCCATTCCACTCTTGTTCCACCTCCTTGCATCAAAAAAAAAAGGGAAAAAGAAATCCCCAAATGCTTCAAAAAATCCAATTAAACCTCACAAATTCCAAACCCATTCTTCATGCTTCTCCTTAGACATTCTTGCTTGGATCTTGGAGGCTAAGGGGCCATCCTTGAAGGCAAATTATCTTGCTAGATCTCTAGAATTGGAGGTATACTCTTGACCCAATTAACACTTGTGGTTAAATTCCATAAGTTAATTGATTAGAGTTAAATTTTGTGCTAAATTCTAATTTAGTTTTTCTTTTCTTATATATAGTTCATGGCTTGAGTTGTATTTAGGGTTTAGAAAATCCATTATTAGGGTAATTAATTTACTTTGCTAACTAGTTCCTACACAACCTAATCTAAGAGGTTACCTTGTTATGTGGTCTTTAACTATGCTAATCTACTAAATTTTGAAAGTTTAATTTTGGTTGTAAATTGTTGGTTTAGGAAATTCAAGAGAGGGTTTATGTATGGAAAATAGGTTTTGAATCATTGCTAATGTGTTGTAATTATAGTGTTTGTAGATTGCTTGTAGTGTGGTTGGTTGTTCAAGCTTGATAGTAGTCTTTGTAGCAAATCGGCGATGTTGCACCGATTTTTGGAATGTATCTGCTTACTAGATTTTTATATAAATTATGTGATGGATTATTTTCGACATCTTGATGATTGTGTTGGCTTATCCTATGACGTTTAGGATGCGTGTGTGCAGATTTTTGAGTAGTCGGGTTTTAGTTTTGCCGGGCGACCAAATCGGCGTTTTTTGGCAGTTTTGCGATTTTCGCGTGTGTTCCGCGCACTTTGTGCACGTTGTACCTAGCTAGCAAACTTTAGTAGTTTCGTTGGGGTTTTGCATCGTTCTTGATACGTAATCTTATGTTTGGTATTGATGTAAATTTCAGGTTCGGTCGCGGAGACGTCTGACGCGGCGCGAAAGGGGAAAGCGGTGATTGGACACAGCTAGCCAGGGATTCCGGTGAGTAGATTTAACATCTACGGGGGACGATCGTTTGGATGGCGCAAGTCGCCCGATAGATTTAGTAAACTGGAAAATAGTAAATTGGATATTCACTTGTGACATTAGAATAATAATACTGGCATGATAATTGCTGCAATTAGACCAATATGTTATATCCATATACACAAACTCAATTGTAGGACACATGCACCATTACCAGGTTTTTATATGCAGCACGAGCACTATTCATGTTTACACACACACCCTGGTAATTGCCATGCCACCACACTAGATAACCCTTAATTTAAACCTTTTACTAATTAATACTTAAATTGTGCTATTTCCTTAAAATGAAACCGTAGGATTGCTATTCATGTGCATGTACTTCATCATATTCATTGTTCATGCTTAATACATTAATCACACATCGCAACTTGATTATTGATATCATACGCATTCATTAGCATTGATATATGCACTTATGAGGATTTCTTGAGATTTTATGATATTGCTGGATTTCGGGGGAAAGCCGCAAAATTTCCAAACTTGTGATATTTTTAAAACATGTAAATTGCGGTTTTCTAGTGATGTAAGTGTCGTCCACCATGAGTTTGCTGTGGATTTGGAAATCCGTGTCGAGGAGTGGAGGAACCGGCACGGGTACATGGTGGGCCCGGTAAGGTACCCCGGGGCAAGAGGAATGTGGTGATGACGTTGAGCCTGGCAGGGGACGGATTACCTACCGGTGACTGTTTGGGACGGCGGATATCCAGAGGATACCGACCGTGGCCGCTAGATGATGAGATATTGATATTTGAGATGGGTCAGCCGGACGGCTGAGGCCAGAGATACATTATGAGATTTGAGACAGCTTTTGGGGTGTCGTTGCTGGACACCGATTTTCGTCGATTCATTGACATTTGCTGGCATTCTAAAAGAGTTTCAAAAACAAAAAGAGATAAGATATTTTTATATATAAACCTATTGAGACCTCAGATATTCATGTTGCATACATATTAGTACACTGATGTTATATACACACCTGCTAGTGCATCCAGTCATACCTGTATTTTAGATGCTAGGATGCTTGTGTGCATGCATATGATAGCCTTTGTAGATGTTATTTATTACTCACGAGTTGGCAACTCACTCCCGTTGTGCCACAGTCTTTTGCAGGTCCGCTCCGTCAGTTCAGTAGCGGCGGGCGCACTTGTCTTTTGCCTCTTTTGCCTGAGCTCGAGATTTGCTCATAGGTGGGTTATGTTATTTTTTGTACCACCTTGTATATTCTTGTATCTAGTGTACTCCATCTACTGTTTCTACCAGATTATTGTATATTGACCTAGAGATGAGACTGTGAGGTTTGTGGATTTTATGCTGTATTTTGGGGTCGAGCTCACTTGAGCCGACATGCTACTTTTTCATGCTTCCTTATGATTATTATGCTTGTTGTCATTTATATTGCGTGGGATTTGTGACCGCCTTATGGCGAAGAGCTAGCTCCCGCTTGGGGATGCCTTATTTGTTGTTTTTACATATATTCTTGTTGTACCCATTTTGGGGGCCAGTATTTACAAAGGAGACTCTGCCGAAATTTTCGGAAAAATTAGTATTGTTTTTAAAAGGGGTTTTACATGACTTATTTGATAAACTTGCTTTCAAATGTTTGGGTTTTCTTCACTCTTTTGCTTAATTGGTTTTGTTTTCTGGGCTTTGGCTTACTTATTTTACGGACGTCTTTAGACGTTTCGTAAACTTAAGTGCCGGTCACGTTCCGTACCCTGCGGGTCGTGACAAAGTTGGTATCAGAGCGATAGGTTTTACCTTTGTGAGTGTAGGATGACCCTTGGTAGATGGAGTAAGTGACTTAAGTAGGGTAACGTAGCGTGCGTATGTCCGCGGCATACTTACGATACGGTACTCCGCCTAAGTGACTTTAGGATATACTTGCTTGAAAAATTCCTTCTTCAATTCCGTGTATCCTATGATCCTATTGCACTGTTCTTACTATCCGTTATCCTGTAACAGCCACTATGCCGCCGAAGGCTACGAGGGCACAGAGGGCTGCCGCCAGAGACGAGATTCGAGCTGGCTCGTCCGAGACTAGGACTGAGCAGGGTGGTATGCCTACGCCGCAGGGACAGACCGATCCACCTTCCCCAGGCCGTATGGATAGGCTCGAGACCGGTATGGAGGAGTTGCGACAGATGATGGGAGGCATGCAGGAGCTACGTCAGATGGTAGGATCCCTAGTTGCAGCCAGTCGTACACCGAGGCCGGATGACGTACCTACTACATCACAGACGACCATGATACCTGCGCCTACTACTACCACCGTGGCCATTCCGGTTTCACTACAGGATTTCATGAGGCTGAGACCTCCAGTATTCACCGGCACTGAGGCAGCGGAGGACCCACAGACGTTCCTTGACAGTTTAGCCAGGATCTGCCGTTCGCTGAGATGTTCGGATGATCGATGGGTAGAGCTTGCGAGTTTCCGACTAGAGGGTCTCGCGCAGACATGGTGGGAGTCAGTCTTGAGAGGTCGAGCTGCAGATCTACCGCCTATGACTTGGGCCGAGTTTACAGCGGTCTTTCTAGCCCGTTTCCTTCCAGAGAGCGTTTGTGACGCCAGAGCTCGCAGCTTCGAGGCCTTAGTCAAGACACCTGGGATGACGGTGTCTGAGTATGATATCCAGTTTACACAGTTATCCCGATATGCTCAGTATTTGGTGGATACCGAGGAGAAGATGGTGAAGAGGTTCGTACAGGGACTTGATGCCCAGCTATACCTTGCCATTGGCGCCCAGCACTACGACACTTATTCAGCGGCTAGGGATACGGCATTACGGATGGAGGCACGCATATCACAGACTCCGGCCGTTTCTGGGCCGAAGAGGATGCGCACCGATGTACCACCTCAGAGGCAGCGCGCCAGATTCTTTCCGAGAGATAGGCCTGGCAGAGGATTTGGGCGGGGACAGTTATATGGTTCTTATTCCCAGGGGCAGCAGCCGTCGCCAGGATGTTTTGGGTGCGGGAGTTTGCACCATCTTGTCAGAGACTGCCCGGTGAGACGACAGGGAGCAGCGACAGTTCCGCACGTGACCCTACCACCATCACCACCTCCTCTTCAGAGAGCCCTACTTCCTACCCCAGGCGATGCTCCACGCCAGTTAGGTGCACCGAGAGGCCGTGGACGCGGCGGTCCTGTTCAGAGAGGACGAGGAGGCAGAGGCCGAGGTCGAGGTCAGCCCGCTATCGGTGGAGGACAGGCCCGAGTATTTGCTTTGACACCGCAGGATGCGCAGGCATCCAATGCCGTTGTGACAGGTACCTTGCCAGTTTGTTCTTTTGACGCGCGGGTATTATTCGACCCAGGTTCCACACATTCGTACGTATCTACACACTTTGCACCGATGTTGGGCCGTGAGTCATCGTCGTTAGATCAGCCGCTTGTTGTTGTTACTCCGGTAGGCGAGTCGTTTGTCGCTCGGTTTGTATTTCGTTTGTGTTCCGTTCGTATCGGGGAGAGGGATTCATCAGTTGATTTGATACTCCTCGATATGTTGGACTTTGATGTGCTTCTGGGCATGGATTGGCTAGCCACTTGTTATGCTTCGGTGGACTGCCGTGAGAAGGCAGTCAGATTTAGCTTTCCGGGAGAGCCAGTCCTTGTTATTCAGGGAGACCGCAGTGTCACCCTTCCCAGCTTAATTTCGTCTCTTCGCGCTGGTCAGCTCTTGCGGAAGGGATGTCAGGGATTCTTAGCGTTTGTTTGTGATACGCGAGCTGCAGAGGTTCCGTTGGACCGGGTCCCGGTAGTTTGTGAGTTCCCTGATGTTTTCCCTGATGAGCTACCTGGGCTACCGCCTGAGCGCGATGTTGAGTTCTGCATTGATTTGATTCCCGGTTCGGGGCCTATTTCTATACCGCCTTATCGGATGGCCCCGGCAGAGCTTCGAGAGCTGAAGGATCAGTTGCAGGATTTGTTAGATAAGGGGCTTATTCGACCGAGTGTTTCTCCGTGGGGTGCTCCGGTCCTGTTTGTCAAGAAGAAGGATGGAAGTTTGCGCTTATGTATCGACTACCGCCAGCTGAACAAAGTTACCGTTCGGAACAGATATCCGTTGCCGCGCATTGATGATTTGTTCGACCAGCTTCAGGGTGCGGGGTATTTTTCGAGGATCGACTTGCGATCAGGATACCATCAGCTGCGAGTTCGACAGGAGGATATACCGAGGACAGCTTTCCGTACACGCTACGGCCACTACGAGTTTTTGGTGATGTCGTTCGGACTCACCAACGCCCCAGCAGCATTTATGGATTTGATGAACCGTACATTCAGGCCGTATCTTGACTTGTTCATCATCGTGTTTATCGACGATATCTTGGTGTACTCCCGGAGCAGAGAGGAGCACGAGCAGCACTTGCGGATTACGTTACAGACTCTGAGGGAGCACCAGCTGTTCGCGAAGTTCTCCAAGTGTGCATTCTGGCTGGACAGCGTCGGATTCTTGGGTCACGTGGTTACGAGAGACGGCATTTGTGTGGACCCGAAGAAGATTGAGGCCGTTCAGCAGTGGCCCCGACCTACATCGGTTACTGAGATCCGTAGTTTTCTAGGCTTGGCGGGCTACTACAGGCGTTTTGTTCAGGACTTCTCCCGCATAGCTGCACCGTTGACCAGTTTGACCCGGAAGGGAGTTCCTTTTGTCTGGACGGAGGAGTGCGAGCGCATATTTCAGCAGCTGCGGACATGTTTGACTACGGCGCCGGTATTATCTTTGCCTTCGGGATCGGGCGGATTTGTTGTCTACTGTGATGCTTCGCGAGTGGGATTAGGATGCGTATTGATGCAGCATGGCCGGGTGATCGCTTATGCTTCTCGGCAGTTGAAGAAGCATGAACAGAACTACCCCACTCATGATTTGGAGATGGCTGCAGTGGTCTTTGCACTGAAGATTTGGCGACATTACCTTTACGGAGAGTCATGTCAGATATTCACCGATCACAAGAGCTTAAAGTACATATTTCAGCAGCGAGACCTGAACCTCAGACAGCGTCGTTGGATGGAGTTGGTGAAAGACTACGACTGCGAGATCTTATATCACCCCGGCAAGGCAAATGTGGTGGCAGATGCGTTGAGTAGGAGGCCCGGGGGTAGTCTATCCTTTTTGCGCGCAGTGCAGAGACAGTCGTCAGCAGATTGGCAGATGTTATGCGACAGCCGAGTTGAGTTCGAGTTCACTCAGACAGGGGGACAGCTCGCGCATGTTCGTGCACGCCCACAGTTGCTTGACCGTATATATGAGGCGCAGCGCAGTGACGACCGTTGCTCAGAGATCATGGCACAGATGGGACAGGGCAGATTTTCCGAGTTCGTGGTTGACGATCAGGGGATTTTACGATATGGATCTAGACTGTGCGTACCAGATGCTGATGGATTACGGCGCGACATTCTCGAGGAGGCACACCGATCAGTGTATAGTGTCCATCCCGGTTCCACCAAGATGTACCGTGATATGAGAGAGACCTACTGGTGGGACGGGATGAAGAGGGACATTGCGGAGTTCGTTTCGAGATGCCTGACTTGTCAGCAAGTCAAGGCCGAGCACCAGAGGCCCGCGGGAGAGCTACAGCCGTTACCCATTCCAGAGTGGAAATGGGAGCAGATTTCGATGGACTTCGTTGTGGGTCTACCCAGGACCAGTCGAGGGTACGACTCCATCTGGGTGATTGTGGATAGATTGACGAAAGCGGCTCACTTCCTTCCAGTAAAGACGACTTTCAGCTTCGCTCAGTATGCTCAGCTCTATATTGACGAGATCGTGCGACTACATGGCGTACCGACTTGTATCGTGTCAGATCGAGGCACTCAGTTCACCAGCCGACTTTGGCAGAGACTTCAGGAGGCCTTGGGCACTCGTTTGAGCTTCAGTACAGCGTTTCATCCGCAGACAGACGGACAGTCAGAGCGGACCATTCGGACTCTCGAGGACATGCTCAGAGCGTGCGTTTTAGACTTTGGTGGTAGCTGGGATCGTCATTTACCTCTAGTGGAGTTCTCCTACAACAACAGCTTCCAGGATACTATTCAGATGGCACCTTTCGAGGCATTGTATGGGAGGAGATGCAGATCGCCCGTTTGTTGGACAGAGCTCAGCGAGAGCAGCATTTTGGGGCCGCAGCTTGTTGAGGAGACGACATCGAAGATCCAGTTGATCCGAGACCGGATGAGAATGGCTCAGAGCAGGCAGAAATCGTATGCAGACAGGCGCCGTCGCAGATTAGAGTTCGCAGTTGGCGACCATGTTTTTCTGAGGGTCTCTCCGATGAAGGGCGTGATGCGTTTTGGGCAAAAGGGGAAGCTTAGCCCTAGATTCGTAGGTCCCTTCGAGATCCTCGAGCGTGTCGGCGCTGTTGCATATCGTTTGGCTCTTCCACCCAGCTTTCCCGATGTTCACCTTGTTTTTCATGTTTCGATGCTCCGCAAGTACCTTCACGACCCTTCGCATGCGATTCAGCACCCGACAGTCCAGCTAGAGCGCGACCTACCTTTGCAGAGCAGCCGGTGGCCATCCTGGATCGGCAGGTGAAGAAGTTGAGGTCGAAGATTATACCAACCGTCAAGGTCCTTTGGCGTAGCCCGAGCAGCGAGGAGGTTACCTGGGAGACCGAGGGTGAGATGAGGAAGAAATATCCCCATCTCTTCGAAGGTACGCGTAGCTATTTTTTTAAATTCGGGGACCGAATTTCTTTAAGGGGGGAAGATTGTAGCGTCTTGAAAAGTCGTTTTGGTGTTTTCCTGAAATTCGGTGAAAATTCGGTATTTTTCCGAAAACCGTCTTTCTCGATATTTTGCAGTTTAGGGCTAATTATACCTAAAATGGATAGGTAATTACTTGTTTTTAGTGACTAATGAGTTAATTATTAAATTTTGGTCATTTAAAATTTTTTCCCTATTTTTCATTTTTTTAATATTATTTTAAGCCGGTAAGAAAATACATTAAATAAGCGATAAATACAAATTTTTCCGGGCTAATTTTAATCTCTAAAATTATGATAATTATAATCTAGTGATAACATGAATTTTTAGTAATTTATTTTGATTTTTAACCAATTTTTATGAATTGAAACGAATTTATTGAATTTTGAGCTAAAACTTGCAATTTTGGACTTGTGGGGGGTCTTTTTTGCATAAAATTTTTTTTGTGCAACCTCTCACAATTTCCTCACCTCTCTTGGGCTGAGCCCACTCCAGAATTTTTCTCCCTCCTCTATCATTTTCTTCAACTCTTTTGTTGGGTGGAAATAGATTCAAGTTAGGATTAAAATATATTAATTTGAGGGGGTGTTTTTAGCATGAAAATTTCTACCCAATCATTCACTCTTTCTCACCCCTCATTCCAGCCGACCCACCTGCAGGAATTTCCCCTCCACTTCTCCATTTCATTTCATGTGGTATATGTTATGGATTGCTTTTTTTATATTAATTAAGATGTGTGTTGACTTAGAAAGGGAATGATATAACACAAGTACACACACACACTCCCCCCCCATTCCTTGCTGCCGAATTGTGCAGGTTTCCCTCCCCACTCCATTCCACTCTTGTTCCACCTCCTTGCATCAAAAAAAAAAGGGAAAAAGAAATCCCCAAATGCTTCAAAAAATCCAATTAAACCTCACAAATTCCAAACCCATTCTTCATGCTTCTCCTTAGACATTCTTGCTTGGATCTTGGAGGCTAAGGGGCCATCCTTGAAGGCAAATTATCTTGCTAGATCTCTAGAATTGGAGGTATACTCTTGACCCAATTAACACTTGTGGTTAAATTCCATAAGTTAATTGATTAGAGTTAAATTTTGTGCTAAATTCTAATTTAGTTTTTCTTTTCTTATATATAGTTCATGGCTTGAGTTGTATTTAGGGTTTAGAAAATCCATTATTAGGGTAATTAATTTACTTTGCTAACTAGTTCCTACACAACCTAATCTAAGAGGTTACCTTGTTATGTGGTCTTTAACTATGCTAATCTACTAAATTTTGAAAGTTTAATTTTGGTTGTAAATTGTTGGTTTAGGAAATTCAAGAGAGGGTTTATGTATGGAAAATAGGTTTTGAATCATTGCTAATGTGTTGTAATTATAGTGTTTGTAGATTGCTTGTAGTGTGGTTGGTTGTTCAAGCTTGATAGTAGTCTTTGTAGCAAATCGGCGATGTTGCACCGATTTTTGGAATGTATCTGCTTACTAGATTTTTATATAAATTATGTGATGGATTATTTTCGACATCTTGATGATTGTGTTGGCTTATCCTATGACGTTTAGGATGCGTGTGTGCAGATTTTTGAGTAGTCGGGTTTTAGTTTTGCCGGGCGACCAAATCGGCGTTTTTTTGGCAGTTTTGCGATTTTCGCGTGTGTTCCGCGCACTTTGTGCACGTTGTACCTAGCTAGCAAACTTTAGTAGTTTCGTTGGGGTTTTGCGTCGTTCTTGATACGTAATCTTATGTTTGGTATTGATGTAAATTTCAGGTTCGGTCGCGGAGACGTCTGACGCGGCGCGAAAGGGGAAAGCGGTGATTGGACACAGCTAGCCAGGGATTCCGGTGAGTAGATTTAACATCTACGGGGGACGATCGTTTGGATGGCGCAAGTCGCCCGATAGATTTAGTAAACTGGAAAATAGTAAATTGGATATTCACTTGTGACATTAGAATAATAATACTGGCATGATAATTGCTGCAATTAGACCAATATGTTATATCCATATACACAAACTCAATTGTAGGACACATGCACCATTACCAGGTTTTTATATGCAGCACGAGCACTATTCATGTTTACACACACACCCTGGTAATTGCCATGCCACCACACTAGATAACCCTTAATTTAAACCTTTTACTAATTAATACTTAAATTGTGCTATTTCCTTAAAATGAAACCGTAGGATTGCTATTCATGTGCATGTACTTCATCATATTCATTGTTCATGCTTAATACATTAATCACACATCGCAACTTGATTATTGATATCATACGCATTCATTAGCATTGATATATGCACTTATGAGGATTTCTTGAGATTTTATGATATTGCTGGATTTCGGGGGAAAGCCGCAAAATTTCCAAACTTGTGATATTTTTAAAACATGTAAATTGCGGTTTTCTAGTGATGTAAGTGTCGTCCACCATGAGTTTGCTGTGGATTTGGAAATCCGTGTCGAGGAGTGGAGGAACCGGCACGGGTACATGGTGGGCCCGGTAAGGTACCCCGGGGCAAGAGGAATGCGGTGATGACGTTGAGCCTGGCAGGGGACGGATTACCTACCGGTGACTGTTTGGGACGGCGGATATCCAGAGGATACCGACCGTGGCCGCTAGATGATGAGATATTGATATTTGAGATGGGTCAGCCGGACGGCTGAGGCCAGAGATACATTATGAGATTTGAGACAGCTTTTGGGGTGTCGTTGCTGGACACCGATTTTCGTCGATTCATTGACATTTGCTGGCATTCTAAAAGAGTTTCAAAAACAAAAAGAGATAAGATATTTTTTATATATAAACCTATTGAGACCTCAGATATTCATGTTGCATACATATTAGTACACTGATGTTATATACACACCTGCTAGTGCATCCAGTCATACCTGTATTTTAGATGCTAGGATGCTTGTGTGCATGCATATGATAGCCTTTGTAGATGTTATTTATTACTCACGAGTTGGCAACTCACTCCCGTTGTGCCACAGTCTTTTGCAGGTCCGCTCCGTCAGTTCAGTAGCGGCGGGCGCACTTGTCTTTTGCCTCTTTTGCCTGAGCTCGAGATTTGCTTATAGGTGGGTTATGTTATTTTTTGTACCACCTTGTATATTCTTGTATCTAGTGTACTCCATCTACTGTTTCTACCAGATTATTGTATATTGACCTAGAGATGAGACTGTGAGGTTTGTGGATTTTATGCTGTATTTTGGGGTCGAGCTCACTTGAGCCGACATGCTACTTTTTCATGCTTCCTTATGATTATTATGCTTGTTGTCATTTATATTGCGTGGGATTTGTGACCGCCTTATGGCGAAGAGCTAGCTCCCGCTTGGGGATGCCTTATTTGTTGTTTTTACATATATTCTTGTTGTACCCATTTTGGGGGCCAGTATTTACAAAGGAGACTCTGCCGAAATTTTCGGAAAAATTAGTATTGTTTTTAAAAGGGGTTTTACATGACTTATTTGATAAACTTGCTTTCAAATGTTTGGGTTTTCTTCACTCTTTTGCTTAATTGGTTTTGTTTTCTGGGCTTTGGCTTACTTATTTTACGGACGTCTTTAGACGTTTCGTAAACTTAAGTGCCGGTCACGTTCCGTACCCTGCGGGTCGTGACAATACCACGATGCAAAACAAAAGTGAAACGTCCTTGCAATAACAACTTTTTTTGAAAAGTGTTCCAACAACATCAGATTAGGTTTGTTTAACTTGCATTGATCCGAATCAACGCAGTCCCATCAATTAATCACACCACAAAGAACGAAAATATACTGACGTACGTATATGCCATCCGCATTCGCCACTGGGTCCCGTCATCACTCGTTAGGTTAGCTTACTAACGACAGAGCGGGGATTGGACTAGCGCGGATGAAAAACATATACAACATCTACTAATATATATACCAATATATTATATTTCGCTCAAGGTGTGAAAAGAAATGCAACATCACAGAAATGTACAGCATCACAGAACAATACAGATATCTGGGATCCCCGGGTTTCACAGAGCCACTACTGAAACCCGACGTTCCCCTGGTCGTGTGGATAGCCTGTGCAATGAAATCCTAGACCCCTACGGGCGCGGCAAGTTACCCGCCAAGACCTGAAGCGAGGCAGCCCCCTTCATCGACGTGAATGGACCACCCGGCACTCCACGGAATCCGGCAACTTGGGCACCCCTCCTGGGTCAACCTGTACCCCCTACGAGTGCGACGAATAGCCCGCCAATCCCAGAGTCAAGCCCCCTCCGTCCCAATGCCATGAGATGCGGGCTTGTTGCCCTCCAGAATCCGGCTATCCGTGCACCCCACCGCGGGGTAATCCTAGTACAGAAAGTAAAATATACATACACCGGGTACATCGACCGCAACCAGGTCGTGCCCCAAAAGAATAATACAAACAGGCAGTGACGGCAGTCCACATGTCGGACGCTCACCCTGCAATATCAAATGTACATAATACAACAGCACTGTACTAGCATTGCATCCAGGCTATCCCCCACGACCGATCCGCAACATCACAGCAATACATAGAACATCAACGTGAAAGTCACGTTCGCAAATCCGTCTAACCGGGTTATAGCAGTTAGACCGGATTTACCGATCAAGTGACATTCACGGTCGCAGATATAATGTAAATACTGTGAAATAATGTGTTTAAAATATCCGATCAATCAAAAATTAACAAGTGGGCCCCCAAACAAAACTGTAGCACTCACAGAAATTCTGGGCCCAATTTTAATATTCCAAAACCCCTAAAACTAGCCCAGAAGCCCACTGGAAAATTTTGACAAATTGATCGCACTAGTTTGCGGCGGAACCGCGGCAACAAGGGGGGTTTTGCCGCGGTTCCGCGCTCCACCTGAGTGATCAATTTGTCGAATTTTCCCAGAACTCTTAGAACTCCCTGCACATCATTCTGAGACCACCTGAAAAATTTTTAGAGCAAGAAAAAATTCAACAGAAAACTGATGTGAGGTAAAATTGGGTTTTTGGAATTTTTGTCGATCGGAACTGAAAAACACATCAAACGAAGCTAGACGAAGTTAATGGCGAGGCTCTGATACCACTGTAAGTGCACGGCGGCGCCCCGGCCGTCAATCCGACGGCCAAATGCGGAAGCGGTGATAAACTTTAATTTTACGGACTTAGCAAACCGGCACCACCGCGCACTAAACACCCGGATCGTAACCATTAACAAGTCTAAGCTAACTAGAAGATGGGTTAGAGATATACCGACTGATCCGAGTCCTCCGGTCTTCATCTCCACTCCGATCTCCTCGCGGGATCTCCGTCCGTCTCCTCCTCGTCGGAAAGGGCACCACATCGCCTGTATCTTTTACGGGCTCCCACCTCAATACCGAGGCAACTCGGGCGCGAATCTGGCGAGTCGACGCGTCCAAGATTTGCTGTAGAATGTGTAGGGTTGAAGCTATGTCTCATTTGGGGTTTGTTGCCATTTGAAGATGATGGAGGAAACAAGATAAGAAAAATGGTGCTTGCATTTTTCTTAGCATGAAAAGAGATCAAGAATGAAACACTCTCAAAGATGAAACTCTCTCATTTTCTTCTTCTCAACCATGAAAAACTTATCATCTTAGAAATGGTGGAGGAAAGAATATGAAGCATGAAGGGAGGTGATGGTAGGAGCACAAGTGGTGACCACATCCAAAACATCATCATAACAAATCAACATCAACTACAAATCACTTCTAATCCTTTCTTATCAACCAAAAGCAAGTGATGAGAATGGTATCAAAAAGATGCTATCATAATAAATACATATGCAAGAAAATCCTCCACAAAATGTTATTTGCAAACTTGCAAATAACCCCCTCTATCGGAAAAGTCCGGCCGGGAAAGAACAAAGGAAAACCGGCCGGAACGGAATGCAAACTGGCAACTCCAGAAAACTGGTCCCGTAATAAATTACAGGAAAACCCCGATACTGTGCATACACACCCGCATCTGTATTCCGTCCGGATACAAATGCAATGAGACAAAATCTAAACTGTACTATACTAGGATCCGGCTTAACACCAAAGCCGGCTAGTAATATCCGTCCGATCCCGATCCGTGCAATACCGCACGTATCTGATCGAACGCTGCCATATCTCCATACGGCCTCTACAGCGTTTCGCCCGAAAGCTTGAGTAACTGGAAGTGTGGTGGACTCTAAAGACTCGTCAATACTATGGCTGTGGATTTAACCACTAGCACGTCAGAGGTATAAGCCAATACGTGACGGGCCACCAGCTATTGACTAAAAGGGACGTCGATGAGTGAACTCATCCTGACACCCTACTGAGCCTGTCAGTGACAATATCCGTACAGTCCGGTCCGTTCTTCTATGAGCATCGCATGTCGGGCCTAGGGGGTTGGTAAAAGTCAGACCCCCAAAAGCGGTACAAGTCGTGTCGGAGTGTAGCCCAGAACACCCTGAGATACTACTGGAATACCTACCAGTAAATCTCCTGCCTTGGCCAAGGACTTTTCATGTTCTGGCTCTCCTAGACACAGCGCGACCTCACCCCCAATACCGGGAGAGACGAACCCCTGAAGATCCGCTCACTGCCTCCATGTGGCTCGGGACTGTACCCAACTAAAACCTGTTTGCACGACTCCTTTGAGCCGTGGTAGGGTAGTAATCAAAGCACAGTGGGAACTCACACGAGACAAATGACGATCCCCAGGTTGATGAACTAACCTGTACACATGTCACCAGGGAACTGCTATCTGACGGCAGGTATAAGACCAACTAGCATGTTCCCGGCGAGTCCTGTCCGGTGTACTCATAACCCAACGAGCACCTGTATACATCTTAGGTGATCCAACTGACACCAGTGGCTTGTGAGACCGGCCACCGCCCCTCGTCGGGGTCTCGACTGTATACACTAGTCTACTCTGGAGTATCGATGCCCTATCTCGAAACTCCCACGACTAGGGACCTTTTAAGGATGTGCTTATAGACTACCAGCTCCCACGTATATGATCGCCCTCATACTGCCGGTAGTCAAGCAAGAATCCTAGGGGCTCTATCAACGTGCAATAGTGATCTGTCATGTCACCTAAAGCAGTACACGATGATAAAGGTAAACCAGATAGCATACTATCATCTCGAGTAAGACTGTCCTACCGGGATAGGTCCTCCCTCAATCATTGCAATCACGTGCCTGTGATCCAATAATCGACTCTGAGGGCACTATCTCCAACAAGGATTACCCCACGGTGGAGTGCATGAATAGTCGGGTTCTAGAGGGCAATGGGCCCGTATCTCATGGCGTTGAGATGGAGGGGGCCTTACTCTAGAATTGGCGGGCTATTCGCTGCACTCGTAGGGGGTATAGGATGACCCACGGAGGGGCACTCAAGTTACCGGATTCCGTGAAGTGCTGGGTGGCCTATTCACTTTGTTGATTGGGGTTGCCTCGGCGGGTAACTTGCCGCGCTCGTAGGGGTCCAGGGTTTTCATTGCAGCGCCTATCCACACGACCGGGAACGTCGGGTCTCATTTGCGGCTCAAATGAAACGCGAGGCTCCAAGATTATCCACCATTATGTGTTGCTGGCTGAGATTCTATGATGTTGCTTATATCATGCCTAAGACGAATGTTATATATATTTATATATACTAGTAGATGTTATATATGTTTTGCATCCGCGCTAGTCCAGCCTCCGCTCTGCCGTTAGTTAAGTAACCTAACGGTGCATGACAGGGCCCTGTGGTGAATGCGAATGGCATATACGTACATTTTATTTTCGTTCCTTTTCTGTGGTGTGATATGGATTAATTTATGGGACTGCGTTGATTCTGATCAATGCAAAGAAAAATAAACCTATTTGATGTTGTTTGAAACAATTTTGAAAAACTGTTGTTGCAAGATGTTTTCTTTTGCTTTGCATAATGGTATTCGGTTATGAATATCCAGCACCTCATTCGATGAGGCAAGAGCCGAGATCCCTTCATAGGGAGTGACCTATTGTGAAAAAGTTTGCGTCATTGTAATAACTTCACTATAGTCGATTCTTTTGCTTTGCATCGTGGTATTCAGTTAGGAATATCCTGCACCTCATTCGATGAGGAAAGAGCCGAGATCCCTTCACAGGGAGTGACCTCTTTAGCAAAAGTTTTCGCCACTATATATTTGTAAAACCACTTGGATTCCTTCAACGATATCAAGTTCATTACATTAAATGTTTTTCGCCAAAAACCAGCCGTAGCCCTTCGTCATTTCAGAAAAGTAGCGCCTAGTATTCGTGCTACGTTTGTTGGCTTCCATCAAGACATAGTGTGCGATAGCTATGTGTTACTTTTCTGTAGCATAGATATGTATTAATCTAGGACAGTCGTACAGCCTTGTTGGCATCCGTCAAGGGCGAGTACGGGTGGGTCTAAATTAATCAGAACAATGACGGGTAGAACTTGACTTGCAACTTATGATTTGTTGGCATCCGTCAAGGTCATAAGCCGCTTGGGGGTAAAAATCACATCGGGAGTTTCAAACATACAGGATACTTGCCAGGCATGCGCAAACCTTCTGGAGTGTGGTGACTTGAGTGGCTTCCATCAAATTATCATGCGCTGATAGTTGGATCCCGATTCCCACTGATGAGTAGGATTACTCCTCGGGTGATTTCTGATAGAATTCGAGGAAACATTGGGAGCCATCCTGATTAGATAAAGTGATTAACCAATATAATTTAGGTTAGAGTGCACACTGAGTGTTTCTTTTCTCTCTCTCTTTGGCAGCGACCATGACCTGACTCTAAACTAAAACTCATGAACCAAGTTAACCGAACCTTCTTAAAACACTTTGGCTTTTTGGATTGTCATAGTCGCATAACTCATTGCCGCTCCTACTTTTCCTTTGCATTTCTCTAGAACATTCCGTATCACTACGAAGATCCACATTTTTTGGATATTCCA
This sequence comes from Agapanthus africanus, assembly GCA_030015575.1. Taxonomy (NCBI): domain Eukaryota; kingdom Viridiplantae; phylum Streptophyta; class Magnoliopsida; order Asparagales; family Amaryllidaceae; genus Agapanthus; species Agapanthus africanus. The sequence continues at coordinate 216,285,661 of JASDDO010000006.1, forward strand.
TCGTATAGTTACATACGAACTTGAAGGGACTTATTCCAGTTCGAGGATGGATTCTGGTTCTGGAGAAATTGAATAGGATTATTCAGTTGTCTTTTCTCTTTACCTTCTCTCAGATTGCGAGAGCTCCTGGTATTAGGAGAGTACACCTATTACGCTTATTGGATAGTCTTCTTCCAAAGCTTAGGCTGGTGCCGAAGGGTAGGGAATGAAGAAAACCAATTAGCCTAAGTGTGGTGTACAGAAGGTAATAAGTAAAGACATATAAAGGGATTAGAGTGAGGGCAAAGGAAATTGCGACTACTATCGTTCATGACGAAACCGCGTATACCCCTGCCACTCCTACTTCCCCTTTGCATTTCTCCAGAACACCCTGTATCACTACGAAGATCCACATTTATTAGATATGCCATTGTATAGTTACATACGAACTCGAAGAAACTTGTTTTTGATCGAGGATGGACTCTGGTTCTGGAGAAATAGAATAAGGATTATTCAGTTGTATTTTCTCTTTACCTTCTCTCAGCTTGCGAGGGCTCCTGGTATTAGGAGAGTACACCTATTACGCTTATTGGATAATCTTCTTCCAAATCTTAGGCTGGTGCCGAAAGATAGGGAAGGAAGAAAACCAATTAGCCTAAGTGAGGTATACAGAAGGTAATAAGTAAAGACATATCAATGGATTGGAGTGAGGGAAGGTAGTATACGGTTACTGTCATGAACCTGGATAGTGGAAGATGCATTACTAGGAATACCCGGATACCCTTTCGAAACATTTTCATGTTTCAGTTTTACTGTGCGATGTTAATTGAAAACTGTTTCCCCAATTAGATTCTGACTCCAGGGTATGTATTTACCAGACTTGATTCTCACATCTGTATGGAGTTACAGATACTGAGTGGGAGTAAGAAATTGGGAATTGGGTGATTAGATCCTCTATATATCGGAATTTTTTGTAATTGGTGATATTTGAGGAAATCACCTGGGTTTTACCCGATGGCAAATATTTGGTTTTGAATATCCGTCGTTATGCACCAATTTCAAACTGATATATCTGTACATTTATTTTATAAAGTGAGATATAACTTTTTGAAATTATGTCTATGACATTTACCTATATCAGTTGATGGTTAGGTAAGGTGCATTTAACAGCGGTGTAATTCTTTTTAACCATAGCACAGTTTTCAACCTACAACGCACAGGGTTTGAGTTATTAAACTATAACGTTTTGAAAATCGTTTAGGCAAATTTGCCGATAATCGGTAATATAACTCGTATTTTTCCGTAAAACGTAATTATAATTATTTTTCAACATAGACTTGAATACGCCTATTTTAACTATGTAATGACTAGTATTGGTATTTATTTAGTCACTTATAAAATTGCTAGTTTACTAAAATATTTTCCGTAATTAATTATTTTAAATATTATTATAAGCTTTCATTATACATTTAATCGGTGTAAATTACAAATTTGAATGGGTTAATCATTCATTAGTGAACCATGACAACTATATAACAAGTTTGTGACATATTCTTTTTCTTTACACTTGTCTCCAAGATTCTAGAAAATTCTAGGTTTGGTTAGAAAACAAAATAAAGAAATTAATTAAGTTATTAGTTAATATATATGATAATGGGCCTTGTCTTGATTTGGAAAATTCTACAGAAAACCCACACACCCCCTCTCCTCACTTGGCCGAGCTGTTCTTGCACAGCCCCCCTCTCTCTATTCAACTCACATCAACTCATCAAATAAAAGGAAATAAATTATTAAAGATAGGAATTAATATATGAGATAAGTCGGGAAGTTTCTACACTCACCTACACACCTCATTTTCTCTCTCCCCCTCACCAAAAACTGGCCGAGCCTTTCTCCCTGTTGCAGCCCATTCCTCATCTCATTTCTTCATCAAAAATCTTCAAATTTCCATTTAAAAATCCACTCAAATTCTCACTAAATTGTAGTTAAACCTTTACCCTATGCTCTTTAGCCCAAACTAGCTTGAATCTTGGAGCAAGAGACCATTTTTGGAGGCATGTTTGCAAGGTTGATCTCTTGATTTATGAGGTATAAATCCTAACCCAATGTTTTCTTGTTGAATTATTACTTCAATCTATGTTTATTAGGTGTTTAATTATGGGTTTAATTGAAAGTTGAAAATTTCAAGAGAAGGGTTTGGATAAAGTTAGGGTTTTGATCATTTGTTTATGATTACAATGTGTAATTTAATATCTTAGGGAATGCAAAATCTAAACTAGTTATTAGTTTGCAAATTGTTACTTTAAAATTGTCTAAATTATATAATTGTGCAAACTAGGTTTTTAGAATTTATGAAAATAAGTGAAATTAAAATCTAGTTAATATTTGTATAACCTAATTAAGATATTAGATGAATATTGTGGCCACTAGTTTTGTCAAAATATCTAGTTTTGAACTAAAATGGTTAATGATCGCTTACTAGGTTTTTAGTATAAATAGGTTCTAAGTAAGTTTGAGGTTGAATTGAGCTATAACCTATTTCCTATAATATTTAGTGTGTTGTGAATGTGCGATTGGGTTCTAGACTCGGAAGTTTTCACGTATAACGATCCTAGTTGTAGTTTTTGGCGTTGTCGCGAGCGCGTTTTGCGCACCAAGTGTGCGCGCGTCTTGTTGTGCGCGTTGATTGACTTGTGTCGTTTATGTCCGTGACTAATCGTATATTTATCCTTGTATTTACTTGTGTACGTTTTTAGGATCGGGTGCAGAGGCGTCGGATGTGGCGCAGTTATGGCTGAGCTGAAATCGGATCAGATTAGCTGAGCCGTCCCGGTGAGTAGATGTATACATCTACGGGGGAATCGTCTGGATGGCGCGAGGCGCCCGATAGTCAGGATTTCTAGTAGTGCTTATATTTATATGCATAGTCTCCTAGTCATTCATCTCATTGCATTGCATCATCATAAATATATATGATATCATCTCATAGGACACTTGTACCATTACCATTGGTTCATGCCACGTGCACTATTCATGCAAACACACACGCCTTTGGTAATTTCTATGTCACAAATACTATAGAACTTGCTTAGAATCGGTAGCTGTGCATTGCAACATATATGATCTGTAAACCTGTACCTGTATAGTCATTTCATCAGGATGGATACGTAGGATTGTTAATCATATATACATACCTCATTGTATCATGATTCATGCATAGCTTCTGGCCGTACTTCGTATGGTATATACTATCGTATCATATACATCCATTATTGCCGACATGTTTACATATTGTGATTTTTTTCGAGGATTTCAGTATTTATGAGATTTTGGAGAAACTGCAAGGATTTTAAGAACGTATTACCATTTAAAAATGTAAGTTGCGGTTTTCTCGTGATATGATGTGAGAGGTGTCCACCATGAGTTTTCTCGGTTCTTGAGCGGTATCATACACCCGATTCGAGGAGGAGGATGAACCGTCTGCGGGTGCATGGTGGACCCGGTGCGGTATCCCGAGGAAAGATGGTCACAGATGATGGCGTTGAGCCCGGCAGGGGGGCACTACCGACCGGTTATTTGTGACGCGGCGGATATCCAGAGGATACCGACGTAGTCTTGAGGTTTGATGATATGGGCCAGTCCGGATTGCCGGAGCCCGAGATTAGATGATATGGGCCAGTCCGGATTGCCGGAGCCCGAGATTAGATGATATGGGCCAGTCTGGATTGCCGGAGCATGAGATATTTGAGATATCGATACATTGAGACATCGAGGTATTGAGACTTGAGATGTCGAGACATTGAGATATTCATATTTGGTGTCGATACTTGACACGGATTTCTATTGATTTCATTGATGATACTACAGTTAAATTACAGAAGTTTTACTAAGATAAGAATACAGATTTTCTCGTACTAAACATATTCAGATCTCGTATTGATTACGCATTCATGTTGCATACATACTAGTGCATGGCATCACATTAATATATGTAAGCTGTGACGAAATTGCGTGCATACTTACAATAGCCATATTAGATGTTACTTACTACTCACGAGTTGGAAACTCACCCCCGTTGTGCCACAGTATCTTGCAGGTCCGACCCGTCAGCATTGTAGCGGTGGGCGCACTTCCTCTTTTTGTTCATTTTGCTTGGATTTGCGGCATTGCTCGTAGGTGGGTTGCGAGGATATGTCATTCCATCATGTATATTATCTTTGTATCTAGTATACTCCATCTACCCTTGTATATTTGACTAGACGGTGAGACTCGTGGGATTTGTATTTGTGATGTTGGTGTCGATGCTCACTTGAGCCAACGTGGTATTTGCTTATTTCTTGCTTTCAGATGCTTATTTCGCACTTTTGTTATACATATTGCTTGTGGTCGTGATTCCGCCAATGGCGAAGAGCTAGCTCCCGCTTGGGGATGCCTTATTCATCATTTATATGTATTTTCATGTGCTGTACCCGTTTGGGGGCCAGTATTTACAAAGGAGACTCTGCCGAAATTTTCGGAAAAATATGATGTTGCTTTTTAAATGTTTAATGCGACTTATTTGGTTAAAATCACTTTCTTTCAATAAGTTTTCTTTCACTCTATTTTCTGTAAATGGTTTTGATTTCTGGGTTTTGGCTTACTTAGATTACGTTGCGCCTTGAGACGTTTCGTAGTTTAAGTGCCAGTCATGTTCCGTACCTTCGGGTCGTGACATAAACTCAGAGGACTTATACAAAATAGTGTATGTTGTCCGATGTCCATTAGGACAAAGGGATTGGTACTCGTACTATATCATGTTTACTTTTGACTTCTCTAGTTTTGGACAAGTATTTTCATTGAAATACAAGATCCAAATTTTGAGAAGTTATATGTATAAGAATAAAGTAGATAATCATATGTTTTAAGTATCAGGATTCTTCAAGGTGATCGAAGATATAGATACTTGTGTTAGGTATTCCGTTGTAAGTAATAGTTTTGAGAACTTGCTTCTCTTTCAGGTTACTCATACTTGGGTGCATTCCTTGATGAGTAATGCTGCTTGGCCTCCTTCCATTTTGTTGATATGCACTGGAAATGGCTGCATGTATTTTGAATCTGGTTCCAATTAAATTAGTGCCTTTGTTTCTATATGGTATATAGAATGGTTTCATATCTTAATGATGTTAAGGTATATGGAGTTGTCCGGCTTATGCTTAAAACTAGAATTTGGATAAACTCAACGCACGTTTCAGTAATGGCAGTTTGTGGGTTATCCCGGGCTTTGATGAGGGTTAACATTCTACCATCAGGAAGATCAATAGTTATACTGTTCTTGACTCACCACCAGTTTTAGTAAAATGGATTCTTTTCAGAAAACATTAGTGGGAGTATGGTAGAACTGGAAGATATTCTAGAACCACAAACGATTACTGAAAATTTAGTAGAACCTAAAGATTCAATTGGATTCGACAATCATTAGCCACTCCGCAGATTTAGTGGATAAGCTCAGCCACCCGAGAGGTACTTCGGTCTCCTCAAAGACGGTGACAGGGAGGTTTTTGATTACCCAAACTTGCCACTACTGTTGTTCTAGACTATGAGATTTGGCAGGAGGATAGCATGAGAATAAACAAATGAAAAGCTTAACCAAGAGAAAACACAACCATGGTTGCAATAATGCAAAACACTATCATTACTAATCCCATCAAGATAAAGTTGATGGCTACAAATGACATGACCATTATCATAACAAAAATGAAAAAGAAAACCAAAGAATACTTTAGACCTTTCAAGAAGATCCTAGTCAACTTTGGTCAAATGGTCAACAAAGTCAAGATGGTCAAATGGTCAATGTAATTAGCCATAACATAATTATCAATAAAAGGATTAGTAAATAATGTCTCCGGCTCATAACGGTTTTGACCAAACGAATTGTCAAAAACCCTAATGAGTGTGCCACATTACGGTTTTGGTTGAACCATCTGCCAAAACCCTAATGGGGCACCTCCTCCTTCATCGCTCCTCAAAACTGTGCATACACACCCGCATCCGCATTCCGTAGAATGCGAATGCACAGAAGACAAATCAAATCCATCTGTGCAATACTAGGATCTGGCTCAAACCCAAGCCCACTAGTATTGCCTGCCTGAACAGCATACGCACACAAGTGCACGTAAGTGATCGTAGCCCTGCCGTAAAACCATACGGCCTCTACACGTTTTCGCCCAGTGCAGGGAAACCCTCTGTGTGGGACTTTAAAGACTCGACACTACGCTGGCAGTGGGTTTAACCACAGACCGCAAGCGACACTAGCTGTACGTAACGGTCCCCAGGTAGATGTCGATAAGAAGGCCGATGAGGTAAACCCATCCGAACTCCTACTGAGCCTGTATGTGACAATCTCCGTACAGTCCGGTCTGTTCGTCTGATACATCGCATGGCGGGCCTAGGGGGGCGGTAAACGTCAGTCCCCTAATAGCGGTACAAGTCATGTCGGAGTGAAGCCCAGAACACCCTGAGATAACACTGGAAACCTACCAGTATATCTCGCTTGCCCTGGCCAGGGACTACTTGTGTAATGGCTCTCCTAGACACAGCGCGATGTCAACCCCCAATACCGGGAGAGACGAATCCTGTCTAACCGTCACTGTCTCCAAGTGCTTCGGGACTGCACCCAACTACTACCTGTTTGCACGACTCTTTTGAGCCGTGGTAGGGTAGTAATCTAAGTACAGTGGGAACACACTCGAGGCGAAGTGACAGTGTCAAGTCTGCGGACTAAGCTGTACTCATGTCACCTAGGAACTGATAACTGACGATAGGTATAATACCAACCAACAGTTCCCGACGAGTCCTGTCCAGTGTACTCGTAACCTAACGAGCACCCGCATACTATCTCAAGTACGACGTACTGACGGCTGTGGGACATACCGTCTCCCCGCTGAGATGAGAAGCGCATACGCTAGTCTACTCCGGAGTATCGATGCCCTGTCTCGATAGTCCTACGACTAGGGACCTGTATAAGGATGTGCTTATAGATTACCCAGCCCCCACGAGTGTGAGCGCCATCACAACGCTGGTAATCAAGCAAAGATCCTAAGGGCTCTACTAATATGTATATAAGCGATATGCTAAACGAAACACATGCACATATTGAAGTAGAGACAAACTAAGTAGCATACTACCATTTTGAGCAAGATTGTTTATACAACTGTGAATATCCCAAGCTTCCATCAAGTAAAATACAAGCTAGTATGATACAGTAATGGCCTCTAGGGCATATACACTAACAATCTCCCACTTGCACTAAGGCCATGTACTGGCGTATCGAAGACTTATCATCTCGATCAGCCGCTCGAACTGAGTCTGGGGTAGGGCCTTCGTGAGTGGATCTGCAGTGTTGTTCTCCGTATTTACTCTCTTCACCTCGATCTCTCGGCGATCAACGATCTCCCTGATCAGGTGGTACCGCCTCAAAATGTGCCTGGACTTCTGATGGGACCTGGGTTCCTTCGCTAAAGCTATAGCGCCGTTGTTGTCGCAATACAGCGGTATTGGATCAACAATGGTAGGAACCACCTGAAGCTCCGTGAGGAACTTCTTCATCCAGACAGCTTCCTTTGCGGCATCGCAAGCAGCTATGTACTCCGCTTCCATAGTTGAGTCTGCAACGGTCTTCTGCTTGGAACTCTTCCAGCAAACCGCCCCCCATTGAGGGTAAAGACATAACCCGACATGGACTTGGAGTCATCCTTGTCACTCTGGAAGCTGGAGTCAGCAAAGGCCTCGAGCTGGAGGTCTTTTCCGCCATACACCAAGAACATCTCCTTAGTCCTTCTCAGGTACTTGAGAATGTTCTTTACCGCTATCCAGTGTTTCTCCCTTGGGTTCGACTGATACCGGCTTACAACGCTCAATGCGTATGCTACATCTGGTCTGGTACATAACATCGCATACATTATAGAGCCTACCGCAGAAGCGTAGGGTATAATAGACATGCGATCCCTTTCCAAATCAGTCTTGGGAGACATCTCTTTGGAGAGGGTGATCCCGTGACAAGCCGGTAAATTACCGCGCTTGGAATCTTCCATACTGAATATTTTCAGTATGGTGTCGATGTACCTTGACTGTGAAAGTCCCAACATCCTCTTAGATCTATCACGATAGATCTGGATCCCCAGAATGTAGTTGGCATCGCCCAGGTCCTTCATGGAGAACCTCTGCGACAAGAATCCTTTGACTGACTGTAGCATAGGAATATCATTTCCTATTAGGAGAATGTCATCCACGTACAAGACGAGGAATACTACAGTTCTCCCTACAATCTTACTGTAAATGCATGGTTCATCTGGGTTTTTGATAAAGTCGAATTCTTTGACAGTATCATCAAAGTAGATGTTCCAACTCCGCGATGCCTGCTTAAGTCCATAGATGGACTTTAGCAACTTGCACACTCTACCGCTGCTCCCACTCTGAATGAATCCCTCCGCCTGATCCATATAGACGCACTCTTCCAAATTTCCATTTAGGAAAGCCGTCTTTACGTCCATCTGCCAGATTTCATAATCGTGGAAGGCAGCAATGGCAAGAAGGATCCGAATGGATTTCAGCATAGCCACTGGAGAAAAGGTCTCGTCATAGTCCAAACCAGGTCTTTGACGAAAACCCTTTGCAACAAGTCTAGCTTTATAGGTCTCAACCTGCCCATCTACACCAATCTTCTTTCTGAAGATCCATTTGCAGCCTACGGGTTTTACCCCTTCTGGAGCAAAGTCCAAAGTCCAAACTTTGTTGGTGTACATAGACTCCATCTCGGCCCGCATTGCATCCATCCATTTTACCGAGTCGCCGCTCTGGATGGCTTGCTGGAAGCTAGTAGGCTCACCATAATCCATGGTGCAATCCTCTCTATCCCCGTCTATGAGAAAACCGTAGTATCTCTCGGGCGGATGAGACTGCCTACTACTCCTGCGGAGTGGCGCTGGAATGTCCGGTTCTCTTGAACCTTCTGGTTCTACCAAGGTTTCAGTAACAGCTTGTGGTTCTGGAATTTCTTCCAGTTCTATTGCGCTCCCACTTATCTTATTTTCTAAAAATTCAGTTTCCAAGAAGTGGGCATGCTGAGAAACAAAAACCTTTTGTTCCTCTGCGGAATAGAAAAGATACCCCCTGGAGTTCTTTGGGTATCCCATAAACTTACACAGTACTGAGCGTGCCTCGAGCTTGTTCGCATGCTGCTTTTTTACAAAAGATGGACATCCCCATGTCTTAAGGTACTTAATACAGGGTTTCTTCCCACTCCACATCTGATATGGGGTGGTAGGCACAGTCTTGGTTGGAGCCTTGTTCAAGAGATATGCTGCTGTTTCTAGCGCATAACCCCAGAAGGATCGCGGTAACTCAGCCTTACTCATCATGGAACGAACCATATCCAATAGGGTTCGATTCCTTCTTTCCGATACACCGTTGTGTTGTGGTGTGTATGGAAGAGTAAGCTGAGAGAGAATTCCATTCTATTTTAAGTAGCCCAGAAACTCGGCACTCAAGTATTCACCACCTCGATCAGATCTTAGTGTCTTGATACTTTTGCCTGTTTGTTTTTCAACTTCATTCTTGTATTCCTGAAATTTCTCAAAGGCCTCGGATTTGTGCTTCATCAAGAAGACATGCCCATACCTAGAGAAATCATCTATGAAAGTAATGAAGTATGAATAACCACTTCGCGCATGTGTAGACATTGGACCATACACATCACTGTGTATGAGTCCTAAGAGCTCGCTTGCTCTTTCTCCGTGTCCAGTGAACGGAGTCTTTGTCATCTTTCCCATGAGACAAGATTCACAAGTGGCATAAGACTGATACTCAAACGGATTCAAGTATCCCTCTTTATGTAACTTTGTTAACCGTGTCTCATTAATGTGACCCAGTCTACAATACCATAAGAAAGCCTGATTTGTTTCCGGAGACTTTCTTTTAAGTGTGTTCTGGACACTGAAGATCTGAGCTTGATTCAATACGTATATTCCGTTTTGTAATGTACCTGACCCAATCAGGACTTGATTTAGGTGGATGTTTACTACATCGCTTACAAAGTAAAATCATATCCTTCCTTGGAAATCAAGGATACAGATATGATATTACAAGTCGCACCTGGTACATAAAAACAGTTACGCAGAATCAATATCTGCCCAGTTGTCAGTCCTAGATGATATTCCCCTACGGATTCAGCATACATGCTCATTCCGTTTGCAACCCTGAGAGTCATATCACCTTTCCTGATAACCCTACGGTTTCTCAGAGCCTGTAACGAATTACAGATATGAGATCCTGATCCGGTATCCAATACCCAGGAAGTAGGGTTAACTGACATACAGTTCTCTATTACAAACACACCCGAAACCGAAGCCACAACATGCTTCGAATTCTGGCTACTGGCTTTGCAAGCCCTGCAATCCTTCTGTCCATGTTCATTCCCGTAACAATAGGAACATCCCTCTTTTACTGCATCCATTCCCGAAACTTCTGCCCTTCTCTTTCTTTCTACTTCCCTGGTTTCCTTCAGGGTAGTAGGTAGAGACCGTTGAACTAAGTCAGCATCTGACTCGTTCTTCAACGTGGTCTTCAGGTCCGAGAGCTCAAAAGAGCTGGTCTCTGTAAGGACGTTGCCCCCTACAGATGACCCGATAGCCAATCTCGCTGGAAGCAATTCGTTCGAGGTCTCATATCTTGCGATACGAGATTGCTCTCCATATAAAACTTTGTTATGGAGGAAGATAGAAGATGAGTCCATCTTCTCGTGCTGCCTCTGGTATAAACCATCAACTGAGGCTAACACGAGGTACTTGGCTTTCGCAGAATTCCTTTCCGATGTTTCGCGGATATGAATATCCGTGACAGGGGAAACTGGACCTGAGACGGCAGGGGTTAGATCAGTCAAGAGGTGTCCCAGCTTGTCATGGGCAATGGACATCTGGACAGACCTTTGCCAGTCATAACAGTCAGATTCAGTCATTTTATTATCTAGATGTAACCTAGGTGCGGTCACTGGGTCGCTGCAATTAAGAGAGAGAGAAGAAAACACTCAGCATGATGCTCTTGCAAGTTTAGATTGGTTTTTATTTTATCTAAACAGGATGGGTCCCACTGTCTCTCGAATCCCTCCTCAAACCATAAAGGAAGAATTAGTCAGGATCAATCTCACCATACAATACTTGCTTAACCGTTCAGCCAGGCCAGTGTCGGTACTTCGAGGGAGGTTTTCCAACGCTTTCGCGAAGTTCCTTAATTAAGTAACCTCTTTTCCCTGTGGGCATAGCCCCGCAAACACCTTTCTAGACACTGTTGGAGATAGTGCCCTCAGAGTCAATTATTGGATCACAGGCACGTGATTGCAATGATTGAGGGAGGACCTATCCCAGTAGGACAGTCTTACTCGAGATGATAGTATGCTATCTGGTTTATCTTTATCATCGTGTACTGCTTTAGGTGACCTGACAGGTTGCTATTACACGTTGGTAGAGCCCCTAGGATTCTTGCTTGACTGCCAGCAGTATGAGGGCGATCATATACGTAAGAGCTGGTGGTCTATAAGCACATCCTTAAAAGATCCCTAGTCGTGGGAGTTTCGAGACAGGGCATCGATACTCCAGAGTAGACTAGTGTATACAGTCGAGACCCCGATGAGGGGCGGTGGCCGGTCTCACAAGCCACTGGTGTCGGTTGGTTCACCTAAGATGTATACAGGTGCTCATTGGGTTATGAGTACACCGGACAGGACTCGCCGGGAACATGCTAGTTGGTCTTATACCTGACGTCAGATAGCAGTTCCCTGGTGACATGTGTACAGGTTAGTTCATTGACCTGGGGATCGTCATTTGTCTCGTGTGAGTTCCCACTGTGCTTTGATTACTACCCTACCACGCTCAAAGGAGACGTGCAAACAGGTTTTAGTTGGGTACAGTCCCGAGCCACATGGAGGCAGTGAGCGGATCTTCAGGGGTTCTTCTCTCCCGGTATTGGGGGTGAGGTCGCGCTGTATCTAGAAGAGCCATTACACGAAGCCCTCGACCGAGGCAGGAGATTTACAGGTAGGTATTCCAGTAGTATCTCAGGGTGTTCTGGGCTACACTCCGACACGACTTGTACCGCTTTTGGGGGTCTGACTTTTACCAACCCCCTAGGCCCGCCATGCGATGCTCATAGACGAACGGACCGAACTGTACGGATATTGTCACTGACAGGCTCAGTAGGGTGTCAGGATGAGTTCGCTCATCGACGTCCCTTTTGGTCAATAGCTGGTGGCCCGTCACGTATGGCTAATACCTCTGACGTGCTAGTGGTTAAATCCACAGCCATAGTATTGACGAGTCTTTAGAGTCCACCACACATACAGTTACTCAAGCTTTCGGGCGAAACGCTGTAGACGCCGTATGGAGATATGGCAGGGTTCGATCAGATACGTGCGGTATTGCACGGATCAGGATCGGACGGTATGTACTACAGGACGTATGGATATATGGCAGGGTTCGATCAGATACATGCGGTATTGCACGGATCAGGATCGAACGGATATTACTAGCCGGCTTTGGTTTAAGCCGGATTCTAGTATAGTACAGTGTAGATTTTGTCTCATTGCATTTGTATTTCGGTCGGAATACAAATGCGGGTGTGTATACACAGTATCGGGGTTTTCCTGTAATTTATTACGGGACCAGTTTTCTGGAGTTGCCAGTTTACTTTCCGTTTCGGCCAATTTCCTTTGTATCGTTCATTGGCCGAAGAATGGTGGAGGAGGGCTTATTTGCATTTGTGCAAATAAGCATTAGTGGAGGGGGTTCTTTGCATTTTGTTGCTTCATGATAGCTCTTGTTGACCTTGACTTGTTCACTTCATCATTGCTTGACTTTTGGAGTCATCATGTTTGATGATGGTTGTGGTTGAGTGTGGATGTGTTTGTGATCATGTTCTTTCATGATTTCTTTTGATTCCCTCTTGCATTATTGTGTGGCCTCTCTCATTTTTGATACACACTCTCATTCTCACTCTCCCCTCACTTAGCATGGCCGGCCACTTCCTCAAGTGGGCTGTCCCAATTTTTTGTGGAGGGATTTCATCTCTTTTGGCTTGTTAAAAATCCCAAAGCTCCACAAAAATTCCACAACTCATCCCTCCACCAAATGGCAACCTCCATAAACCCCAAATGAGACATATAGATCTTCACTATATTCTACAGCAAATCTTGGGCACGTCGACTCGCCAGCTTCGTGCCCGAGTTGCCTCGGTATAGAGGTGGGAGCCCGTAAAAGAACCCGGTGACGTGGTGCCCCTTCCGGCGACTTGGTGGAGACCGGAGATTCCGCGGGAGATCGGGACGACGACGAGAAGACCGGAGGACTCGGATCACTCGGTATATCTCTCTTCCCCATCTTGTAGTTAGCTAGGACTAGTTAATGGTACGATCCGGGTTATAGTGCGCGGTGGTGCCGGTTTAAGAAAAATTAAAGTTAACCATCGCTTCCGCATTTGGCCTCGGGATGGAGGACGGGATGCCGCCGTGCACTTACATTGGTATCAGAGCCTCGCCATTAACATAGTCTAGCTTTGTCTAACGTGTTTACATTTCCGATCGAACAAAAATCCTAAAACCCGCGTTTTCATGCATATCAGTTTCTGTCGAAATTTTTTTGTCTCGAAAATTTTTTCATGGTATTGCAGAATGATGTGCAGGGAATCCTAAGAACACTGTAGAATTTTGGTCACCTGATCCTTCCATACGACCGCGGAACCGCGGCCATAACCCCTCTTTGTCCGCGGTTCCGCCGCAGGAATTTGGATTCACGTCACCAATTTTTTGCAGTGGGCTTTTGGGCTGAAAATAGGGGTTTTGGTATACTTTGTTTGGGCCCAGAATTTCTGTGAGTGCTACAGTATTGCTTGGGGGCCCACTTGGTAAAATTTGATCGATCGGATATTTTAAACACTTTAGTTCACAGTATTTACATTATATCTGCGACCGTGAATGTCACTTGATCGGTAAATCCTGTCTAACTGCTATAGCCCGGTTAGACGGATTTGCGAACGTGACATTCACGTTGATGTTCTGTGTTATGCTGTGATGTTGCGGATCGGTCGTGGGGGATAGCCTGGATGCAATGCTAGTACAGTTGTAGTTATATTATGTACATTTGATATTGCGGGGCGAGCGTCCGACGTGTGGACTGCCGTCACTGCCTGTTTGTATTATTATTTTGGGGCACGACCAGGTTGCGGTAGATGTACCCGTTGTATGTATATTTTACTTTCTGTACTAGGATTACCCCAAGGTGGGGTGCACGGATAGCCGGGTTCTAGAGAGCAACGGGCCCGCATCTCATGGCATTGAGACGGAGGGGGCTTCACTCTAGAATTGGCGGGCTATTCGTCGCACTCGTAGGGGGTACAGGTTGACCCAGGAGGGGTGCCCAAGTTACCGGATTCCGTGAAGTGCCGGGTGGTCCATTCACGTTGCTGAAGGAGGATGCCTCGCTTCAGGTTTTGGCGGGTAACTTGCCGCGTCCGTAGGGGTCTAGGATTTCATTGCACAGGCTATCCACACGACCAGGGGAACGTCGGGTTTCAGTAGTGGCTCTGTGAAACCCGGGGATCCCAGATATCTGTATTGTTCTGTGATGCTGTACATTTCTGTGATGTTGCATTTTTATCACGCCTTGAGCGAAATATAATATATTGGTATATATATTAGTAGATGTTGTATATGTTTTGCATCCGCGCTAGTCCAGTCCCCGCTCTGTCGTTAGTTAGCTAACCTAACGGGTAATGACGGGCCCCAGTGGCGAATGTGGATGTCATATACGTACATCAGTATATTTTCGTTCTTTGTGGTATGATCAATTGATGGGACTGCGTTGATTCGGATCAATGCAAGTTAAAAACAAACCTAATCTGATGTTGTTGGAACACTTTTCAAAAAGCTGTTATTGCAAGGACGTTCTCTTTTGTTTAGCATCGTGGTATTCAGTTGGAATATCCTGCTCCTCAGTCGACGAGGCAAGGGCCGAGATCCCTTCACCGGGAGTGACCCCTTGGACAAAAAGTTTGCGTCAGGGCAATAACTTCACTATAGCCGATTACTTTTGCTTTGCACCGTGGTATTCAGTTGGAATATCCTGCACCTCATTCTACGGGGAAAGAGCCAAGATCCCTTCACCGGGAGTGACCTCTTTAGCAAAGGTTTTCGTCACTATATTTTTTAAAAGCTATCCGTTCCTTCAACGATATCAAGTTCATTACGTTAAAGGTTTTCGCCAGAAACCATTCGTAGCCCTCCGTCGTTTCATATGGGTAGTCAATAGTATTCAAGCTGTGTTTGTTGGCCAAAGTCAAGGCACAGTGTTTGGTAGCTGTTGGTTATTCATATGCAGCATAGATAGATGCGTTGGTTTGGAACAGTCGTACTGCCTTGTTGGCCAAAGTCAAGGGTAGGTACGGGTGGATTCAAATCAACCTGGAGAATGATGGGTAGAACTTGACATGTGACTTATGATTTGTTCGCCAAAGTCAAGGTCATAAGAGCATGGGGCAAAAATCACATCGGGAGTTTCTAAAGAAACTGAAACTTGCCAGATATGCGCATACCTTCTGGAGTGTGACACCGTGAGCGGATTCTGTCACATTATCATGCGATGATAGTTGGATCCCGATTCCCACTGATGAGTTAGTTTACTCCTCGGGTGACCCCGACTAATTCTTCTTTCAGGTTTGGAGGAGAATTTGACGGAACAGTGGGAGGTTTCCAGATTAGATAAATTGGTAACCATTCTGATCTAGGTTAGAGTGCACGCTGAGTGTTTCTTTTCTCTCTCTCTTCGGCAGCGACCATTGACCCGACCCTAAGACTATGACTCAGTGACCAAGTTGACCGAACCTTCTTACACACTGGCTTTTGGATTGTCAGAGTTACATACCTCATTGCCACTCCTACTTTTACCCTTTTCTCCAGGACACCCTGTATTACTACGAACGTCCACTTCCATTGGACAAAACCATCATATGGTTATATACGAACTCGAAAGAATTTATTCGAGGATGGTTTCCGGTTCTGGAGAAAACGAATAGGACTATTGATTATAATAAAATTCTCGATTGTGTTTATCAAATGATCCCCGACAACGGCGCCATTTGATTGAAAAGAATTCTTCGTTGTGTAAATCAAATCAAATGATCCCCGGCAACGGCGCCATTTGATTGAGTAAATTTCTCGTTGTGTAAATCAAATCAAATGATCCCCGGCACCGGCGCCATTTGATTGAAAAGGAATTCTTGATGTGTAGTATGAAATTGTAAAGAAATCACAACCAAAAATTATTTGACCGCAATCAACTACGGTGTCGGATGTAGTTAGTATGTGAGTGCGGATCGTCCATAGGGAAAGTGTAATCGTTCGTCTTTTGAATTAGATGAATTGAAACTTTAAAGAAAGAAAACAAAACAATTCAAGATTTATAGTTGAAGTTCAAGAATTAGAAAACAAAGATCTAATAAGAAGAAAATGATAGAATCAAGAATTGATAGTTTGATGATTTTTCCAAACCAAATATCAAGAATCGAAATGAGGCTCGTAGGAATTGATCGGATCTATAGATGTGATGTAATCTTACAATTACGTATTCTTATCCTTCAATGAATTGATACTAGATCGATGATGATCGACAAGAATTAGGGATTTCTAGTGAAACTAGGGTTTCATCTTATCCCTTGTTCTTTCATCGATATCATTCATATTCTAGCCTCTAGTAATTTCAAGAAACGATCGTAGATCCCTAATTTCGAGCGATCACAATCAAGAAAGTATCGCGACGAAACTAGGTCATCGATTCTTGAACTTGCTAGGGTTTACAAAACTCGTAGGACTTAAAAGTCGTATTAAGATTTGTTACATCATCATACTACAATCGTCTCAACTCCTTAACGAGCGGAGTTTTTACTCAAACATCACAACAAGAACAACAATTACAAATTGAGATCTAATCATGATGCAAGAATTAAAAGAAAGCAAGATTAAAGAATTTCACCTTTTATTTATATCGACAATTTTATTACATTCGCTCAAGAACTACAAGAGGAAGAACTCGATCGTCGATTTGGCTTCGCTCGTCCCCGTGAGTCGCGGATCGGCTTGGATCACTTGCCCGATTGAAGATCGGCTCGGCTCATAAAAGGTTGAAGGCTTCCCGCTTGATTTGGTACTCAAGATCTTGAATTTGGAGTGGAATTAGGGTTAGGGTTTCGCACAAGCCTTGTCACTAGACTTGTGGAAAAAGATGAAGAAAGAGGTAAAGATTAACTAAAATTGATTACCTAAAGATTGATTACCTAAAAATTGATTAGCCTTTAACCCTAGGTCTAGGTTCCTATTTATAGACATCTAAACCCTAGATCTAGGATTTCAAATTCTAAGTTTCCCTCCTAAAGTTTGTTGAGGAAATTTGAATTTCCCTCCAAAAGTTAGTTAGAGGAGAAGCTTCTAGATGTGATTAGTTAGGAGGGAGCTTCTAGAAGAGGTTAGTTAGGAGCTTAATTATGTTTAGCCTTGCTTAATGATCTTTGCTGATCTGGCAGTATCTTCGAGGGTATTCTGGAACTTGACATATCAGAAAGGAATGTGGGCCCTGAGAGAGGAGTTATGCACCACAAATGGGATGATGAATCTTTGGAACCGCCGCGGATCCGCGTCCCAAGTAGGCTCCTGCCGCGGATCCGCGGCTACTCGTTGGCTTTGGGCTTTGATCTTTCTGGTACAGTCTTGGGATGATTGTTGGGCCTTCATTGTATATGTGTAATTTAATATCTCCTTCTGAATTGCTACCAGATCTGAAATGATTTAGTTGGCGTATTTTTGATCAGAATCTTTGGCTTTTCTTCCGTATTTTCCTGCACAGACTCAAGACAAGTGTTGCGCAAATACAGAAATGATGCGATGCCATGAAATGCGGTTAATTTCCCTTAAAGTGTCGGTTTAAAAGTCTAACACATGAAATCTGATATTCTGTGATAGATTTGCTAATATGTAGAATATGAATGCCGAACACTTCTAAATGAGTGCAAATGTTAGGGAAATTGCCGGCTAAAATATACATTATTTTCGACTGATCAAATACCCCCAAACTTAATTTCGATCATCTCGAGCGAATGTTTTATTAAAAAGAGAAGGAGAAAATAAAGAAAGAGAAAAACTAACTAGCACACTTTCGTAGGCAACACGATTGCACTGAGCACGTGCAACAAGCCTTTAAACCTCTAGGTGTCCCTAGTAGGAGGAGTGTTGTCTCCTGAGGGTTTTCAGCGGATTGCACCCACAAAATCCAATAATAAAAGGAAGATCATGAATATTATATTTAAAGAAAAGAATTGTAAAAGAAAAGCCTTGAAAATTAGGGTTTCCAACTAAGCTAGCTTTTCGGTTGTCATGAGCCCTATCTTAATGGTCATGAAAAGATGTTAGAAATTACGTCCTCCCTCAATAAAACATCGTCTTATTTTTCATTCCTATCTTTCTTCCAAAACAT
The DNA here is from genome assembly GCA_030015575.1 of Agapanthus africanus. Classification (NCBI taxonomy): domain Eukaryota; kingdom Viridiplantae; phylum Streptophyta; class Magnoliopsida; order Asparagales; family Amaryllidaceae; genus Agapanthus; species Agapanthus africanus. The sequence continues at coordinate 216,304,182 of JASDDO010000006.1, forward strand.
CGATCATATCACCCTGCGTGTGTGTAAAGGACATCCCTACACCCGGAGAATTCAATTCAAGCAATCATACTCTTGCCCATCAGCCTCAGTACTTTTTGATAAACGAGATTGCTCACACACTTTCATGCGACCGTTAATACTTCTTGAGGTACTAACCGACCGATTACTCCTGTGCTTGCTTGCTTGGTGTATTTTCCTTGTCTTGCACCACTTCAGGCATAGCAGTGACTCCCAGACCAGTTGGCCTTAGGGCACTAGGTGAAGAAGCACCCTTGCTATATATTTTTTATTATTATTTCCCTTGGTGATAACAAAACCAGTGTCCATTTTTCTCACCACTTTCTTCATTTTTTTTCCTTCATACATCGGCTTTAAGACAAGAGCATTTCAAGGTATCCTCTACTATCCCGGGCTTTAAGACGTGTGTAAGTGCGAATAGCAGGGTATCAACGTTCAAAATGCTTGGCTTTCTAGAATAGAAACTATTTTTCAGACTTATTTTTATCCTCAGATTAGTAACTTCCTTCATCTTACTAACCCTTAGGACAACGGCTCATAACTACTTATTACTAGTTCGTATAAGAAAACTTCTAATTTTCTTAGTTTTCTTAAATTTTTCTAATCTCATGGATGTAATTTTTCACTATCTAATCTTTTATTATCTTATTTATGTACAAAAATATTTTTATCTTTTTGAAATTTTTTTAAAAATTTTTATAGGTTTTGAAAAAATGTTTTGTGCTTATGCAAATGATATGCAAATGATGCGAAAATAAGCACAAACCTCCCCCAAACTTGTTTTCAACAGTGTCCTCACTGTTGCCATCTGCTAAATCTGAAAAACCTGTAAGCTTGGGAGGAATTTATTAGTGGAGGAAAAATATTTAAGTGAAGATCCTCCCCCAAACTTATTTTTGGCTCAAAATTTTATAGAAATTCTTTTTAGGAGCCAGAAAAACATACCCCCCCAAACTTGAGTTATGCAATGTTAATCTTTGAAAATCATATGAGGGGGTCAAAAATCAGTGGTCGATGCCAAGCTTTGCAAATACCGAATGTTAACACCAACCATTCAAAAATTTTATCAATACAGTGCTCGGGTTGGTGGAAGAAGAAGTGGGGAAAGGTTAAGTGGTGGAATAGAATGTGTGTGCGTCTCATTTTGGAGAGACGATGCAGTGAATGTGATGGATTACTCGCATTCTTTTTACAGTCCATATGAAAGGGTGGAGGTTCAATTTCAGTGAGTGGGATATGATTCATCTCAACACCCGTGTCATTCAAAAATGCGAGTTCATCAGCGTAGATCTCCTCAAAAGTTCCATCTATACCCCGATGAATAATGTCATCACAAAGTGCGGGGTGATCTTCAGACTCTAAGAACGGTTCATAATCAGTGTTAATTGTTGACCCGGACATCTCGGTGGACGAGTCCGTATATGTGTGATACATAGTTGGGTCAAACAATAACGTATGAAAAGAGTCAAGATCGATATCAGGAGGATCATCAAATTCGCTGCTGTCGACCTCCATTAAGTCGACAGAACAGACCTGAGCAGTAGGTTCGGAGGGTACACTTCCCAACTTGTAAATGTTCAGCTCTATTGACCTATTCCCGAAAGATAGGGTCATAGAACCGTTACGACAATTGATTATTGCATTGGAAGTGGCCAAAAAGGGGCGACCTAAAATCACCGGAATTTGATTCCGTGAGTTGGCTACAGGCTGTGTATCAATGACAATAAAATCCACAGGGAAGATAAATTCCCCGATTTTTATTAACACATCCTCTAGTTCACCCCTAGGTTTGGTGATTGATCGGTCAGCCATCTGGAGTGTTATGCTCGAAGGCTTTAACACCCCGATACCTAGTTGCTCATAGACTGAGTAAGGAAGCAAGTTAACACTAGCGCCAAGGTCTAGTAGAGCACGGTTGATGTGTTTTTCCCCGATTGAAATGGAAATAGTAGGACAGCCAGGGTCCTTACGTTTCCTCGGTAATTGCTGGGGGAAGGCCGTGTCTACTGTTTTTGCCATGAATATCTTCTTGGGCACTTGAGTCTTCCTCTTCCTAGTGCACAAGTTCTTAAGAGTTTTCGCATAGGACGGAACTTGTTGGATAGCATCTAGGAGAGGGATGTTGATGTTAACTTGCTTAAAAATGTTCATAATCTTCTCCATATGTGGACTTGGTGTGTTAGCCCTTAACCGATTAGGATAAGGTGCTTTATCAATAAGTGCTGGGTCCATCATAGGAGAAGGAAGTGTTTGTGGAATCGATCCCATAATAGAAGTGGGGATCGTCCGTGGAGGGGTAAAAGAGGTGGGCTGAAGTGGCGAGCCTTTTGGGAAACGAAGAATAGGCTCGGAAGAAGGTGGTAGGGTAGAAGAACTGGGGTCAGAACTAGAAGTGTGTGTGTGAGGAAAGGTCTCAGCCGGGGTGTTATTGATTGATTTATCAGTATCATCAAACTCTTCCCCAACGTGATGGTCAAGCACTCTTCCAGATCTCAACGTGATTGCATCCACATGATGTGAATAGCTAGGATTAGGTAAAGGTTGAGCTGGAAGTTTCCCTTTCTCTCTTGCACTCATTTCGGCTTTTAGTTGTGCAATTTGTGCTTCCATCGATTTGATATTCTCATTTTGAGAGATAATGATCTTCATTACATTCTTGACGGAAGATTGCAAACTTGCCGTCCCTTGGATGGATTGTTTCATGAAAGTATCCAAGGTTTGTGCTAGTGCAGAGGTATTATCTGTACCGGTCAATTGCAAAGGACTAGACGGTGCAAAAGTGTTGGCCGGATTTTGAAAGTTTTGTGCTTGGAAGGGGTGCTGACTCAATTGAAGTTGTGGGTGCTGTTGTGGTGGAGGGACCCTTTGGAAATTGTGTTGGGTTGGAACCGTGTTTTGAAATTGGGATTGGTTCCAAGCAAAGTTAGGGTTATTCCTCCAACCCTGATCATATGTGGAGGAAGATGGATCGTTTCTAGGTCTTTGAAATGCGGCATTGGTATGCTCATGACCTTGAAACGGACATTCTTCCGTCAAGTGAGACGGATCAGAACAGCAACCACATACAGTTTTGGAGAGTGACATTTGATTTAGGGTGGCGGCTAAAAATTTATTTTCCATATTCTCGAGTTTCTTATTGATAGCTGCAATGTCAGCTCTAACTCCTATGGAAATATCATTGCCATCCCTAGACGATTGACTCACACCCTCCCACTGTAAAGATTTTTCAGCGAAATTTTCTAGAAAGTTCCAGGCTTCCCCATCATCTTTGGTCATAAAATTGCCTTGACACATGGATTCAAGGGTCTGTCTTGTGTAAGGAGTAATGCCCTCATAAATGATTCGGCACAATTCCCATTTCGGGATGCCGTGATGTGGACATTGGACTAACAGATCCTTGAAACGGTCAAGACATTTTGCAAATGTTTCATTTAGAAGCTGGGTGAATTGATAGATTTCGCTACGGACTCGAGCTGTCTTTTGATGTGGGTAGAATTTCTTAAGGAATGCTTTGACGAATTCATCCCAATTTGTAATGGAATGTGCGGTAGTGTTATATAGCCACTTCTCGGCTAAATCACACAAAGTGAATGGGAGAAGACGAAGACGTAAAGCATCCACAGAAAGCTGTGAAGTACCCATCATTGCGCATACATTTTCAAATTTCGTGATAAACACGTATGCGTCCTCAGACTCGAGACCGTGAAATTTTGGTAGAAGGTTGTGTAGGGTTCCTAGGCACTCAAAGGAGGTGTCACAAGGCATCAACCATGCCAATTTCAAAAATTAGAGGTGCCGAGAAACCCTAATACGGACCGTTGGCTAGATATATAGGCGACAAAGCAACTAGTTAACTACTTTAACTAAGAGTACGGAAATACAACCTTTGTAGATCCGGTCCTCCACCTCCATAGCTCCGCAATGAAGTCTCCTCGCTGTCCAAGTCGAACCCCGGGCTCTAGCGTCGGTTTCATCGGAGAATGGACGGGCTAGGTCATCGACGACGATGCCGAAGATGATCTACGTCGAGGCATCGCTAGATCAAGCTCCAACTTCACCAAGTCAAGAAAACTTGTGAAGGAAACACCCTATACTACTTGGCAAGAGGTAGATGATGAAGAAATAGGAGGTGGGTAGACTTTAGATTTGGATTTCTCACACTTTTTCATCAATCACCATTGATGTAGCAAGCTTTCTTCATGGAAGAAGAAGATGAAGAAGAAGAAGATGATATGATAAGTTATTTAGAAAATAGAAAATAAATCATACTTATCATAATGTCAACTATGGTTAGATGTAGAGAATGAACTAGGGTTAAAGTGAATGGTTGGGGTTAAGGAAAGAAACAAAATAGTCAACCATTCAAAGCTTCATGAAGCTTCAAAGATAAACCAAACTTAGCCACCATTTTATTTCTTTCAATAAAGAATAAATGAATAAATAAATAAGCAAATAAAAAGAAACCCTAACCATTCATATAACCATGGTCAATTCTTTACACAAACCCAAGCTTGCATGTATCATCAAACATGATACAATCTTGTGCACTAAAAATATATCATTTATACAATGTGCACAAACAAGTGAGAAAATCCATTTAAATGAACCTATATTAGTTAATGTAAAGTGATATATCAAATATATAATTATACATTAAATCACTAAATCAACACTTGATTTAATGACCCGGTCATATCGCATATAACCGACTAATATGAATAGTAACAACTTATCGAATCAACACTTGATCCGATAACCCGGCTATAACGCATATAACCGATCAATGTTACAAATCGCGAGAATCGAATACAGTATCACATACTGGTATCATTCTCGGTCCCGCACATATCTCATATGCACTCCTATTTCGTTTCGCTTGAGCCAGGAAACCTCTGTGTAGGACTCTAAAGACTCGTCAATACACCGGCAGCAGGTGATGATCATATCAAACACCCACAAGCCGCAAGCGGTCTGCTAAACGTAACGGCCACCCGGGTATTGAGCGATCAGAAGATCGACGAGCAAGCCCGCTCACACTCCAGTGAATCCAACCAGTAACACTACCGTACAGTCCGGTCTCGTCGTCTGATATGTCGCATATCTCGCCTAGGGGTGGTAAACGTCAGACCCCAATAGCTCGATAAGTCGTGTCGATATGAGGTCTATAACAGTTCGAGAAACTACTGGTAACACTTACCAGTAAATCTCAGCAACCCTGGCCAGGGATTTCCGGTTATAGCCAATCGAACACAGCGCAACATCAACTCCCTATACCGGGAGAGACGAATCCCCTCCTATCGCTCATTGCCTCCATGTGATTCGGGACTGTACCCAAAAGCCACCGTTTTGCACGCCTTCTTGGACGTGGTAAGATGGAAATCAAAGCACAGTGGGAACCACACAAGACTCTATGACGATCTCGGGTCAACAGACTACTCTGTACCAGTGTCACCTGAGAACTGCCATCTGACGTGAGGTATAATACCATCTGGGAGTTCTCGGCGAGTCCGTCCAGTGTACCCAGTCTCTACTGAGCACCCGTATATCATCTCTGATGTCAAACACCGATGGATATGGGATCATCCATCGCCCATCTGTATGGGTTGAGAAGGTACACGCTAGTCTACTCTGGTATATCGATGCCCCATCTCGATACACCCACGACTAGGGACCTTGAAGGATGTACTTATGGACTACCATGTCCCCACTAGTATGATCCGCATCATAGTCCAGATAGTCAAGTACACATCCTAAGGGCTTTACCAACATGTAATAGAGAGACAATCAGTATACACGTTAAGGTAAAGAGTAACCAGATAACATACTATCATGTCGAGCAAGAAAGTCCTCCCTATATATGTCCCAGCATCCACTACAATATACATCCAATGTACAGTAATGGCCTCTAGGGCATACATATAACTAACAATCTCCCACTTGCACTAGGGCCATCTGTAGCAGTGGTTGTAGTATCTCATACTCAACCATCCCATAAAAGTCTCTCTCTGGGAAAAGGCCTTTCGTGAGTGGATCCGCCGTGTTGTCCTCTGAGTCTACTCTCCTAACCTCGATCACCCTGGAGATCAACCATCTCCATGATCAGGTGATACTACCTTAGATTATGTCTGGATCACTGATGGGACGGACGTTCCTTGGCATAAGCCACAACTCCATTGTCACACAATGGGGGAACTAAGTTCATCTCATGAACTAATATACACCCAGACTTCCTCTTTGGTAGCATCTTTAGTAGCGATATATCCAGCCTTTATCGTCTAGTATGCCACGGTATCTAGCTTGGAACTCTTCCAACATACCGTCCCTCTACTGAGGGTAAAGACAATGCATGTGACTGACATTCAGTCGTCTTTATCACCCTGGAACCCTTCCAGTGATTCTCCCCATGATCGATTGATACCATCTCACTACAACTAGTGAGTGTCCTAATATCCATTTAGATCTATCTCATAGATCCAAAACCCAGGATTTAGTAGGTATCACTTTGATCCTATGTGGAGAATCATTGTGATAAGCGGAGATTGACCGAGCGTAGCATAGGAAACTCCTTCCCTATCATGAGTATGTCATCCACGTACTCTACGAGGATTTCCACCATACTCCCTACTACCCTTTTGTATATACAAGGTTCATCTACCATTTTGATGATGTCAAACTCTTTGACTAACTCATCGAAACAGATGTTCCAACTCCGCGATGCCTGCTTCATCACATAAAACATCTTGCACACGTTTCCGCTGCTCCCACTGTCTACGAAGCCCTCTGGCTGTGTACTTATAGACGCACTCTTCTAAAACATCATTTAGAAAAGCAGTCATGACACCCAACTACCAGATATCGTAGTCATGGTATGTAGCTGTGGCAAGTAGGATCTGGATGGACTTAAGCATAGCTACTTGAAAAAGGTTTCATCATTATCCACGCCTGGTTGATGACGAAAACCTTTAACAAGTCTAGATTTGAAAGTCTCAACTTTTCCATCTACACCAAGTAATCTTCTCAAGATATACTTGCTCCTGATGAGGATTTAACCCTTCAGATATAGCAGCCAAAGTCCATACTTTGCTGGTGTACATGGATTCCATCTCAGATTGCTAAGCATCCAGCCATTCTTACAGAGTCCCACTCTTGATGGCCAGCTCGAAACTAGTTGGGTCATCATCTCATGATGCAATCCTCGCTCCCACTGTCATAGAGAAACCGAAGTATCTCTCAGGTGGGTGAGGAACCCTACTAGATCGGCGGAGAGGCTGAGGTTCGTTGGTATCTACTGAATCCTTTGGTTGTACCAAATCATCTGCTGTATTTTGTATAGCTGGAACCTTTCCAGTTCTACATAACAGACCTTGCCTCGAGCTTGTCCGGATTTTGCTTTTAGACATTAGCCGGACAACCCCAAATCTTAACTAGCTTAAGACATGGGCTCTTCCCTTTCCATATCACATATGAAGCGGTAGGCAACTGATTTGATCGTGACCCTATTCAATAGGTATGCAGCTTCTCAAGCGCATAACTCCCAAAAGGAAATAGCTTACTCAGTAGTACTCATCATAGAGCACACCATATCAAATAGGGTGTATCTGCTCCGCCCTGATATACCATCGTGCTATGGTGCATACGGAGGAGTAATGCTGAGAGAGAATCTCATTCTCCTTTAGAATAGTCCAGGAATTCCGTGCTCAAGTATTCTCCTCCTTGATCTCATCATAGGACATGATACTTATACCCGTATTTTGGTTCTCCACTTCTAACTTATATTCTGTGAATATCTTGTTGGAGATAGTGCCCTCAGAGTCGATTATTGGATCACAGGCACGTGATTGCAATGATTGAGGGAGGACCTATCCCGGTAGGACAGTCTTACTCGAGATGATAGTATGCTATCTGGTTTACCTTTATCATCGTGTACTGCTTTAGGTGACATGACAGATCACTATTGCACGTTGATAGAGCCCCTAGGATTCTTTCTTGATTACCGGCAGTATGAGGGCGATCATATACGTGGGAGCTGGTAGTCTATAAGCACATCCTTAAAAGGTCCCTAGTCGTAGGAGTTTCGAGACAGGGCATCGATACTCCAGAGTAGACTAGTGTATACAGTCGAGACCCCGACGAGGGGCGGTGGCCGGTCTCACAAGCCACTGGTGTCAGTTGGATCACCTAAGATGTATACAGGAGCTCATTGGGTTATGAGTACACCGGACATGACTCGCCGGGAACATGCTAGTTGGTCTTATACCTGACGTCAGATAGCAGTTCCCTGGTGACATGTGTACAGGTTAGTTCATCGACCTGGGGATCGTCATTTGTCTCGTGTGAGTTCCCACTGTACTTTGATTACTACCCTACCACGGCTCAAAGGAGTCGTGCAAACAGGTTTTAGTTGGGTACAGTCCCGAGCCACATGGAGGCAGTGAGCGGATCTTCGGGGGTTCGTCTCTCCCGGTATTGGGGGTGAGGTCGCGCTGTGTCTAGGAGAGCCAGAACATGAAAAGTCCTTGGCCAAGGCAGGAGATTTACTGGTAGGTATTCCGGTAGTATCTCAGGGTGTTCTGGGCTGTACTCCGACACGACTTGTACCGCTTTTGGGGGTCTGACTTTTACCAACCCCCTAGGCCCGACATGCGATGCTCATAGACGAACGGACCGGACTGTACGGATATTGTCACTGACAGGCTCGGTTGGGTGTCAGGATGAGTTCGCTCATCGACGTCCCTTTTAGTCAATAGCTGGTGGCCCGTCACGTATTGGCTTATACCTCTGACGTGCTAGTGGTTAAATCCACAGCCATAGTATTGACGAGTCTTTAGAGTCCACCACACTTTCAGTTACTCAAGTTTCGGGCGAAACGCTGTAGAGGCCGTATGGAGATATGGCAGGGTCCGATCAGATACGTGCGGTATTGCACGGATCAGGATCGGACAGTTTGTACTAGTGGCCGTATGGTTATATGGCAGCGTTCGATCAGACACGTGCGGTATTGCACGGATCAGGATCGGACGGATATTACTAGCCGGCTTTGGTTTAAGCCGGATCCTAGTATAGTACAGTGTAGATTTTGTCTCATTGCATTTGTATCCGGACGGAATACAGATGCGGGTGTGTATGCACAGTATCGGGGTTTTCCTGTAATTTATTACGGGACCAGTTTTCTGGAGTTGCCAGTTTGCTTTCCGTTCCGGCCGGTTTTCCTTTGTTCTTTCCCGGCCGGACTTTTCCGATGGAGGGTGTTATTTGCAAGTTTGCAAATAACACATTGTGGAGGGTTTTCTTGCATATGTTTTAATTATGAAAGTATCTTTTCTCTTCAACCATCATTTTGATTCTTTCTTAGCCTTTTCACTTGCTTTTTGTTGATAAGAAAGGATTAGAAGTGATTAGAAATGAAGTGAGGTTTGATTTGCTTTTGTTATCATTTCATTTTGGATGTGGTCACCACTTATGCTCCTACCATCACCTCCCTTCATGCTTGATAATCTTTCCTCCACCATTTTCTAAGTGAGAAAGTTTTCATTAGAAAAGTGAGAAGGAGAAAAGAGAATGAGAGAGCTTCATCCTTGAGAGTGTTTCATTCTTGATCTCTTTTCATGCTAAGAAAAATGCAAGCACCATTTTTCTTACCTTGTTTCCTCCATCATCTTGAAATGGCAACAAACCCAAATGAGACATAGCTTCAACCCTACACATTCTACAGCAAATCTTGGACGCGTCGGCTAGCCTACTTCGCGCCCGAGTTGCCTCGGTATTGAGGTGGGAGCCCGTAAAAGCTACAGGCGATGTGGTGCCCTTTCCGACGAGGAGGAGACGGACGGAGATCCCGCGAGGAGATCGGAGTGGAGATGAAGACCGGAGGACTCGGATCAGTCGGTATATCTCTAACCCATCTTCTAGTTAGCGTAGACTCGTTAATGGTTACGATCCGGGTGTTTAGTGCGCGGTGGTGCCGGTTTGCTAAGTCCGCAAAAGTTAAAGTTTATCACCGTTTCCGCATTTGGCCGTCGGATTGACGGCCGGGGCGCCGCCGTGCACTTACAGTGGTATCAGAGCCTCGCCATTAACTTCGTCTAGCTTCGTTTGATGTGTTTTTCAGTTCCGATCGACCAAAATTCCAAAAACCGTATTTTTCCTTCACATCAGTTTCTGTTGAATTTTTTTGAAGTCTAAAAATTTTTCTGGTGGTCTCAGAATGATGTGCAGGGAGTTCTAAGAACTCTGGGAAAATTCGACCCACTGATCTCTCATCCAGAGCGCGGAACCGCGGCCTCACCCTTCTATTTGGCCGTGGATCCGCCGCAGTCTAGAGAGTTCAATGGGCCAACTTTTTCCAGTGGGCTTCAGGGATGTAATTAGGGGTTTTGGAATATTAAAATTGGGCCAATTATTTCTGTGAGTGCTACAGTATTGCTTGGGGGCCCACTTGTTAATTTTTGGTCAATCGGAAAAATTTTAAACACATTTTTCACAGTATTTACATTATATCTGCGACCGTGAATGTCACTTGATCGGTAAATCCGGTCTAACTGCTATAGCCCGGTTAGACGGATTTGCGAACGTGACTTTCACGTTGATGTTCTATGTTTATGCTGTGATGTTGCGGATCGGTCGTGGGGGATAGCCTGGATGCAATGCTAGTACTGTTCGGTTGTATTATGTACATTTGATATTGCGGGGCGAGCGTCCGACATGTGGACTGCCGTCACTGCCTGTTTGTATTATTATTTTGGGGCACGACCTGGTTGCGGTCGATGTACCCGGTATATGTATATTTTACATTCTGTACTAGGATTACCCCGCGGTGGGGTGCACGGATAGCCGGGTTCTGGAGGGCAACAAGCCCGCATCTCATGGCATTGAGACGGAGGGGGCTTCACTCTAGGATTGGCGGGCTATTCGCCACACTCGTAGGGGGTACAGGTTGACCCAGGAGGGGTGCCCAAGTTACCGGATTCCGTGAAGTGCTGGGTGGTCCATTCACGGCGCTGAAGGGGGCTGCCTCGCTTCAGGTTTTGGCGGGTGACTTGCCGCGTCCGTAGGGGTCTAGGATTTCATTGCACAGGCTATCCACACGACCAGGGGAACGTCGGGTTTCAGTAGTGGCTCTGTGAAACCCGGGGATCCCAGATATCTGTATTGTTCTGTGATGCTGTACATTTCTGTGATGTTGCATTTCTTTTCACGCCTTGAGCGAAATATAATATATTGGTATATATATTAGTAGATGTTGTATATGTTTTACATCCGCGCTAGTCCAGTCCCCGCTCTGCCGTTAGTTAGCTAACCTAACGGGCGATGACGGGACCCAGTGGCGAATGCGGATGGCATATACGTACGTCAGTATATTTTCGTTCTTTGTGGTGTGATCAATTGATGGGACTGCGTTGATTCGGATCAATGCAAGTTTAAACAAACCTAATCTGATGTTGTTGGAACACTTTTCAAAAAGCTGTTATTGCAAGGACGTTCACTTTTGTTTTGCATCGTGGTATTCATTTGGAATATCCTGCTCCTCAGTCGACGAGGCAAGGGCCGAGATCCCTTCACCGGGAGTGACCCCTTGGACAGAAGTTTGCGTCAGGGCATTAACTTCACTATAGCCGATTACTTTTGCTTTGCACCGTGGTATTCAGTTGGAATATCCTGCACCCCATTCTACGGGAAAAGAGCCGAGATCCCTTCACCGGGAGTGACCTCTTTAGTAAAGGTTTTCGTCACTATATTTTCTAAAAAGATATCCGTTCCTTCAACGATATCAAGTTCATTACGTTAAAGATTTTCGCCAGAAACCATTCGTAGCCCTCCGTCGTTTCATATGGGTAGTCAATAGTATTCAAGCTGTGTTTGTTGGCCTTAATCAAGGCACAGTGTTTGGTAGCTATTGGGTATTCATATGCTGCATAGATAGATGTGTTGGTTTGGGACAGTCGTATAGCCTTGTTGGCCTTAGTCAAGGGCTTGTACGGGTGGGTTCAAATCAACCTGGACAATGACGGGTAGAACTTGACATGTGACTTATGATTTGTTGGCCTTAGTCAAGGTCATAAGAGCATGGGGTAAAAATCACATCGGGAGTTTCAAAAGAACTGAAACTTGCCAGATATGCGCATACCTTCTGGAGTGTGATACCGTGAGCGGATTTCGTCACGTTATCATGCGATGAGAGTTGGATCCCGATTCCCACTGATGAGTTGGTTTACTCCTCGGGTGACCCCGACTAATTCTTCTTTCAGGTTTGGAGGAGAATTTGAGGTACAGTGGGAGGTTTCCTGATTAGAAAAAGTGATAACCATTCTGATCTAGGTTAGAGTGCACGCTGAGTGTTTCTTTTCTATCTCTCTCTGGCAGCGACCATTGACCCGACCCTAGACTATGAATCAGTGACCAAGTTGACCGAACCTTCTTAACACTGGCTTTTGGATTGTCAGGGTTGCAGACCTCATTGCCACTCCTACTTTTACCCTTTTCTCCGGGACACCCCGTATTACTACGAACGTCCACTTCCATTGGACAAAACCATCGTATGGTTATATACGAACTCGAAGGACTTCGAGGATGGTTTCCGGTTCTGGAGAAAACGGATAGGACTATTCAGTTGTCTTTTCTTTTCACCTTCTCTCAGGCTGCGAGTACTCCTTGGGTTAGGAGTAGTACACCTATTACGCAAATTGGATAGTCTTCTTCCAAACCATAGGCTGGTGCCGACCGGTAGGGAATGAAGAAAACCAGTTAGCCTAAACGGTGTACAGAAGGTATTAAGTTCAGACAAAGCAAGGGATTAGTAAGAGGGCAAAGTAAATTGCGACTGCTATTCACGACCAAACTAAGTATTTCTTCGCCAATCCTAAATCACCTTTGTATTTCTCCAGGACACTCCGTATCACTACGAAGATCCCATTTTATTGGATAATCCATCGTATGGTTATATACGAACTCGAAAGGAACTCGTTCCAGTTCGGGGATGGATCCTGGTCCAGGAGAAATAGGAATAAAGTACATTCAGGTGTCTTTTATCTTCACCTTCTCTCGCGTTGCGAGTGCTCCTAGGATTAGGACAGTACACCCTTTATGCTTTTTGGATAGTCCTCTTCCAAACCATAGGCTGGTGCCGAACGGTAGGGAAGGAAGAAAACCATTTGGCCTAAAGGGGTGTACAGAAGGTAATGACTAAAGACACATGAAGGGATTTGGAGAGGTGGCAAAGAATTATACGGTTACAGTAGTGAATCTGGATAATGGATGAGGCATTACTAGGAATACCAGGAAACCCCAACAAAACATTTCAATGTTTCAGTTTCACTGTGTACTGTTAAAAGAAAACTGATTTCCCGATCAGACACTTACTCCAGGGTATGTATTTACCAGGTATGATTCTCACATCTGTATGGTTTTACAGATGATGAGTGGGAGTAAGTTATTGGGAATTAGGTGATCATCCTCATTATATCGGGATTCGTTGTAATCGGTGATATTTGAGGAGATCATCTGGGTTGTTTGCCGGTCGGCAAATATTTGGTTTTGAATATCCGCTGTTGTGCACCAATTTCAAATTGAAATATCTGTACGTCTATTTTTATAGAGTGAGATATACTTTTTGATATTATGTCGATGACATTTACCTATATCAGTGGATGGTTAGGTAAGGAGCATTGAACAGCGGTGTAATTCTTCTTAACCAAAAGTACAGTTTTCAACCTACGACACATAGTGATTGAGCCGTAAGACTCAGGAGACTTATACAGAGTATTGTATATTGTCCAGTGTCCACTAGGACAGAGGGGTTGGTCCTCGTACTGTATTCTGTTTACTTATGACTTCTCTAGTTCTTAGACAAGTGTTTCGTAGAAACACAGGGTCGAAGTTTTGAGAAGTTATAGGTATAAGAATAAAGTAGAGAACCAGGTGTTGCAAGTATCGGGATTCTTCAAAGTGATCGAAGATGTAGATACTTGTACATGGTATTCAGTTGATAGTAATGATTAAGAGAACTTGCTTCTCTTTCGGGTTACTCATAATTGGAAGCATTCCTAAGTCGAGTAACGCTGATCGGCCTCCTTCCATTTAGTTGACATGCACTGGAGATAGCTGCATGATTTGAATCTGGTTAAATTAAATCAGTGTCTCTGGTTCTATATTGGATATAGTACAGTTCATATCTTAACATTGTTAAGGTACGGGGAGTTGTCCGGATTATGATTAAAACCAGACTCTGGATAACTCAAGGCACGTTTCTGTAATGGCTGTTTGTGGGTTGACCCAGGCTATGACGAGGGTTGACTTTCTACCATCCGGCAGATCAATAGAAATATTGTTCTTCACTCGCCACAGTTTTATTAAAAATGGATTTTTTCAAAAACAGCAGTGGGAGTATGGTAGAACTGGAAGTGATTCCAGAACCGCAAACGATTACTGAAGATTTGATAAGGAACCTAAAGATTCAATCTGATTTGACATTCCATTGGCCACTCCGCAGATAAGGTGGGTAACTTCAGGCACCCGAGAGGTACTTCGGTAGCCTCAAGGACGGTGACAGGGAAGTTCTTGTATACCCACACTTGCCATTATTGTTGTTCCAGGCCGCGAGACCCGGCAGGAGGATGAGTATAGCGTCGTTCTAAACTTGCTTTAGAAGTGCACGTCTGTATGACTCTGCCAGAGGGTTGTCGTAGTCAGTGGGAGCAGCGGAAGCATTGGTGGACATCAGGCTTATGTCTATTTACAGACTAAAGCAGATGTAGCGGAGATAGATCATCCATTTCTGATGTGACAGTCATAGGTTTGACGTCATCAGAATAGGGGATGGATCTGTTGAGAAGGTAGTAGGAAGTGATATTCCTATACTACGATCGGTTATACTTTGGTCGTCACACAGTGGTTTCTCCACAAAGGGCTTGGACATTATATCAGACATACTGGTTACTAGATCTATGGTTTTAGATCTAGATTTGGGTGGTTTCCCAATCAGGGTACTTTGACAGCATTCTAAGAGTATTTAGAATGGACGACTCCTGGCACGGTAGTGTACCTGCAGGTAATGGAGTCACCCTCTCTAAAGGTGTCTTATAGACTAAAGTAGAGAGGGATGTACATGATTGGCAGATCACTTGCTTAGGCAATTGAGTCAATCATGAGATGTCAAGTACCACACCAGATGTTTTTCTTGCAGTAGATGCAATAAGTTGATATTCATCCAATCCTGGAGAAACAGTCGGAGGCAGTTTTAGAACATAAGTGGATGTTCTAGGGATATGATAGCAGCATTCTCCTTTGGGAGACGGTTATCGCTCCAGGCTTCCAAGGTGACATGGACGACAAGGAGGTTGTCAGAGTTATATTTTTCCTTCTGACGAGGGGCAGTATTTTGGACAGATGGTCCAAGGTGATACTGAGGGAGGCATGGCGCAGGATACTGATTAAGTTCAGTTGACGATACAGTCTAAGAAGTTTAGATTTGGAGTTCATTTATGAGCTAGGTCCCGTCAGACATCCAGACACTCTAAGACAGGTATTGCTCATTTCGGGAGATGGCTTTCTCCGCGAACATGAGGTATAGAGAGACATAGAAAGAAACACCAGAGCGGATCCACTCACTGAGGCTATTCCTCGAACACAATAGTTTCGCAAACGAGCTTTGTGAGACTGACAAGTAGAGGAGTTGGGTGTTCGGTATCACACGGGCTGTGAGTATGCGACATCGCAATAATTAGCCTTGAGTGCAAGTGGGAGATTGTTGGAGATAGTGCCCTCAGAGTCGATTATTGGATCACAGGCACGTGATTGCAATGATTGAGGGAGGACCTATCCCGGTAGGACAGTCTTACTCGAGATGATAGTATGCTATCTGGTTTACCTTTATCATCGTGTACTGCTTTAGGTGACATGACAGATCACTATTGCACGTTGATAGAGCCCCTAGGATTCTTGCTTGACTACCGGCAGTATGAGGGCGATCATATACGTGGGAGCTGGTAGTCTATAAGCACATCCTTAAAAGGTCCCTAGTCGTAGGAGTTTCGAGACAGGGCATCGATACTCCAGAGTAGACTAGTGTATACAGTCGAGACCCCGACGAGGGGCGGTGGCCGGTCTCACAAGCCACTGGTGTCAGTTGGATCACCTAAGATGTATACAGGTGCTCATTGGGTTATGAGTACACCGGACAGGACTCGCCGGGAACATGCTAGTTGGTCTTATACCTGACGTCAGATAGCAGTTCCCTGGTGACATGTGTACAAGTTAGTTCATCGACCTGGGGATCGTCATTTGTCTCGTGTGAGTTCCCACTGTACTTTGATTACTACCCTACCACGGCTCAAAGGAGTCGTGCAAACAGGTTTTAGTTGGGTACAGTCCCGAGCCACATGGAGGCAGTGAGCGGATCTTCGGGGGTTCGTCTCTCCCGGTATTGGGGGTGAGGTCGCGCTGTGTCTAGGAGAGCCAGAACATGAAAAGTCCTTGGCCAAGGCAGGAGATTTACTGGTAGGTATTCCAGTAGTATCTCAGGGTGTTCTGGGCTGCACTCCGACACGACTTGTACCGCTTTTGGGGGTCTGACTTTTACCAACCCCCTAGGCCCGACATGCGATGCTCATAGACGAACGGACCGGACTGTACGGATATTGTCACTGACAGGCTCAGTTGGGTGTCAGGATGAGTTCGCTCATCGACGTCCCTTTTAGTCAATAGCTGGTGGCCCATCACGTATTGGCTTATACCTCTGACGTGCTAGTGGTTAAATCCACAGCCATAGTATTGACGAGTCTTTAGAGTCCACCACACTTTCAGTTACTCAAGTTTCGGGCGAAACGCTGTAGAGGCCGTATGGAGATATGGCAGGGTCCGATCAGATACGTGCGGTATTGCACGGATCAGGATCGGACAGTTTGTACTAGTGGCCGTATGGTTATATGGCAGCGTTCGATCAGACACGTGCGGTATTGCACGGATCAGGATCGGACGGATATTACTAGCCGGCTTTGGTTTAAGCCGGATCCTAGTATAGTACAGTGTAGATTTTGTCTCATTGCATTTGTATCCGGACGGAATACAGATGCGGGTGTGTATGCACAGTATCGGGGTTTTCCTGTAATTTATTACGGGACCAGTTTTCTGGAGTTGCCAGTTTGCTTTCCGTTCCGGCCGGTTTTCCTTTGTTCTTTCCCGGCCGGACTTTTCCGATGGAGGGTGTTATTTGCAAGTTTGCAAATAACACATTGTGGAGGGTTTGCTTGCATATGTTTTAATTATGAAAGCATCTTTTCTTTTCAACCATCATTTTGATTCTTTCTTAGTCTTTTCACTTGCTTTTTGTTGATAAGAAAGGATTAGAAGTGATTATAAATGAAGTGAGGTTTGATTTGCTTTTGTTATCATTTCATTTTGGATGTGGTCACCACTTATGCTCCTACCATCACCTCCCTTCATGCTTGATAATCTTTCCTCCACCATTTTCTAAGTGAGAAAGTTTTCATTAGAAAAGTGAGAAGGAGAAAAGAGAATGAGAGAGCTTCATTCTTGAGAGTGTTTCATTCTTGATCTCTTTTCATGCTAAGAAAAATGCAAGCACCATTTTTCTTACCTTGTTTCCTCCATCATCTTGAAATGGCAACAAACCCAAATGAGACATAGCTTCAACCCTACATATTCTACAGCAAATCTTGGACGCGTCGGCTAGCCTACTTCGCGCCCGAGTTGCCTCGGTATTGAGGTGGGAGCCCGTAAAAGCTACAGGCGATGTGGTGCCCTTTCCGACGAGGAGGAGACGGACGGAGATCCCGCGAGGAGATCGGAGTGGAGATGAAGACCGGAGGACTCAGATCAGTCGGTATATCTCTAACCCATCTTCTAGTTAGCGTAGACTCGTTAATGGTTACGATCCGGGTGTTTAGTGCGCGGTGGTGCCGGTTTGCTAAGTCCGCAAAAGTTAAAGTTTATCACCATTTCCGCATTTGGCCGTCGGATTGACGGCCGGGGCGCCGCCGTGCACTTACATATCTCAAAAGGTTCAGACTCATGTTTCAACAGGAACATATGACTGAATCTTGAGAGATCATCAGAGAATGTAATGATGTACAAAGGACCGGTCTTGGTTTTTGTAGACAGGAGACCTACATACATCAACATGTATCATCCCAAGAGTTCACTAACTCTTTCTCTGTTTCCAATAAACAGAGCTATGGTCATCTTATCTTTGTGACATGACTGGCGAGTTTCACAAGATGTAAATTCAAACTAATTTAAATAAACATCTAAATGTAACTTAATCTAGTCGGGTCGCATTGATATGACCTAGTCTACAATACCTCAAGAAGAATTCGTTCATTTCTGAACTGTTCCTCTTGTGTGTGTTCTGTTTACTAAGAACTGTAGTTTGATTTAGAACATCAATGCTTTTAGATAACGTGCCTGAACCGATCAACTTTTGATATAGGAAATGTTCAAAACATTATCCAACAATACAAAATTTTATCATTTCTTTACTAATAAAGAGACTGATATGATTTTGTATATCAGGTTCGGTATCTAATAACATTCGTTCAGAATCAATGTATTTGTAATACAGGGTGACAATGACCGACAGACTTGGCTGCAACTCTTGCCCCGTTTTCTGCCTCATGAAACTTATCACCCTTTCTCAGTTCTTTACCTATCTGTAGCCCATGTAATAGGTTACATATCTGGGATCCTGATCTGGTATCATATACCCAGGACGTAAAGGATACTGAGAAACAGTTCTTTATAATGAACACACCCGAAGATGATGCATTACTATGCACTTTCTTCGTTTGGGCGGCACGGGAAATCTGGTGTTCCCCAATTTCCTGCTCTGTCTTATAACAATTATAAGTTGGAGCGGGACCAACGTTCCCCAGCTCAGTATAACAAGCGGGTTCGGTCAATAATCCGTTTTATTATCTTGATTAAGGCGTGATATGGTCACTACCTGGAGAGAGAGAGAAGAAAACACTCAGCGTGCGCTCTTGCAAGAATAGATTGGTTATTATTTTATCTAATCAGGATGGCTCCCACTGCTTTCTATCAAATCTTCCTTCAAACCCTAAAAGGAAAGACTAGCCGGGATTAATTACACACTACAAGTTCGCCAATCTTTCAGCCAGGCCAGTGTCGGTACTTTGAGGGAGGTGCCCCGTGCTTTCGCACGGACCTAATTAATGTAAACCTCGTTTTCCCAGAGACGTAACCCCGTTGACACCTTTCTAGACACCTACTTGATCGGCTAATTGTAATGTGTAAAACTCTCCCAGGAGTAACAATTACTCACAGCGGGTATCGGAATCCAACTATCTCATAGAAGGTATGCAATCTCATTGCAAATTTCAACACTTGAAATTCCCGATAATATTTTTCCCCTAACGTGCTATGACCTTGACGAAAGCCAACAAACCATAGACCGCTAGTCAAGTTCAACCCGTACATTTCTTGATTGAATTAAACCCACCCGCACGACCCTTGACGAAAGCCAACAAAGCCGCACGACTACCCTAATCCAATTGCATCGTATGCAGGCAGATAAGCAGCATATAGCTACCGCACACTACACCTTGACGAAAGCCAACAAATGCAGCACGAATACTATATACAACTTATCTGAAATGACGGAGGGCTACGACAGGTTTTTCTGAAAACCTATTGCGTAATGAACTTGATATCGTTGTAGAATCAAATGATTTTGAAATGGAGTGCTTTTGAGGCTTTTCTAGTTTTGCTAAAGGAGTCACTCCCGGTGAAGGGATCGTCGGTCCTTTCCTCGTCGAATGAGGTGCGGGATATATCATATATATCACTGTACAAAGCAAAAACACTTAAAAGAAATCAAAAGACAAACCGAGTGTGTAGCATCTGCCAGTTATTGCTAAAGGAGTCACTCCCGGTGAAGGGATCTCAGTCCTTTCATTATCGAATAAGGTGCAGGATATATCATATACATCGCTGTGCAAAGCAAGAACTGTAGCTACCTGTTTTATTTTGAAATTCGATTCTACAACATCTTAGGTTTCTTTTATTTCATTAATCACATTAATGAAGTCCCATCAATTAAGTACCTAAACATCACAGATAAATACGACGTACACTTATGCCATCCGCATTCGCCTCAATGTCCCCTCGTGCACCGTTAGGTTAGGTAACTAACGGCAGAGCGGGGCAGGGCTAGCGCGGGTGTAAAACATAAGTAACGCCTATATAATATATCATATATACTATATACTGTATCTATCACAGAACATCACATGATCACATCACAGATATCGCAGCAGAAGAATCATATGAAATATTGGATATACTAGGACGTCCGTGTTTTCAATACGAGCCAGTTTAAAACACGGATTCCACGGTCGCGATGAATAGCCAATCCCACACCCCTAGACCCCTACGAGAGCGGCAAGCAACCCTACCAATTCTAGAGTTAGGAGACCCGTACTCGACTCCTCGAGTTGGTTTCCCACTGGACTCCAGAACCCGGTTACTTGTGCCCTCCTCCTTGGGTCTATCCTAGTGCGGAAAAGTAAATAATATACAACGGGTGACAACTTCCGCAACCTGGAAGTTCCCCAATAAAAGAATATTACATACAAGTTTTTACATGAATGAAAATGAAAAACACCCATCTCACATAAAAACCCCCCGGCTATTCAAACACGACGATCCAATATAACATATCCAGTAACACATAACATCACATGTCATCAACGTAAGTAAATATGTCCATCCCAATTGTCGTTGACATATAGCAACGAAACCGGCGGTATCACATATTACACTTACGGTCACAGAAAAGAAAGTGTAAAACTACAACAGTTGGAATCCGCAACCTGCATAGACATCGTATGCCTAATCAAATGAATTACTTAGACATCGCATGCCTAACAATTATAAACCCCGCATTTTAGTCTCATTTATTGAAAACTCTTTTCAATATCAAGTCGGGCAATTCAACAGGATTCCCGACATTTTGATTGAATGCTCGTCGCAAACTTTAGTAGACGGTCGCACCCCTGATACCGTCGACGAAGTGCACCAAGGCGGAACACCGCTACCGCGAGCACCCTAACGGATGCTTTCGGCGACGGGGTTCTCCTACAGTCACTTGGTCGGGGCTATGGGGTGTAGCTGTCTATTAAGTTTACCCGGCGAGTATTCGCGTACGCTACGTGATTGCGACGGACTTTTGATCACATCAAAATTCCATGGCAACCGATCAAGTGAGACTAAACTGCTATGTTTATAACATTCATTCAGTTATCTCATAACTGCTTGTGAATTCCAATTATTGTATCCCATTCCAGATAATTAGAAAATGTTAAACTTTCCGATCGAACATTCAAACACCCAAGTTTTCCCGATACAGATCAACACATGAAATAAGTCTAAAAACATTCAGTTCGTGCCTCAGTACCAACGGTCCAGCCGTAGAAGGGTCAAGCCAACGCCTCACATGTGGCACGCCGTACTGCCCCAAACCCGAAGGTTCAAAGGGCAGTTCAAGATGGTCACATAATCGAGTTAAGGTTTGTTGTCTTCTAGAGGGTCCATCGCGTTACTTGCACTACTTAGAACGTCTTTAAACCACGGAAAAATCCAACACTTGGAAATTTTCCGGCAGGGGAAAAATTGGGTATTTATATCCGGTCGAACTTTTTAACATATTCTAAAATTATCCGGAAAAACACATAGACAAAGTTTGACAATCCAATCGAATGTACGAACTCCCAATACAACCCAAAATACTCAACTCTTGATTTCAGATTAAAAATTCCCAGGAAAACCAGCACTGCCAAATAGGAATTACTGTGCAAAATTTAATGGGAGAAGAGACAAAAGGGCCGCGGAACCGCCGCATTAGCATGCTAATGCCGCGGTTCCGCCGCACTTTTATGGAATTAGGTCATCGAACTTCACAGTAATTCTTATAATTTCCTGCTGGTTTTTCTGCATATTTTTAATTTGGAAAACCCAATTTTTGAAAAATGTCCAGAGAGCATTTTGGGTTTAGGGTTTCGGTTTGATCGGACTTCAAACTCCGTCTGTGCATCGCCTAAGGCTCTAGCTAGGCTCTGATACCACTGTAGGGTTCCTAGGCACTCAAAGGAGGTGTCACAAGGCATCAATCATGCCAATTTCAAAAATTAGAGGTGCCGAGAAACCCTAATACGGACCGTTGGCTAGATATATAGGCGACAAAGCAACTAGTTAACTACTTTAACTAAGAGTACGGAAATACAACCTTTGTAGATCCGGTCCTCCACCTCCATATCTCCGCAATGAAGTCTCCTCGCTGTCCAAGTCGAACCCCGGGCTCTAGCGTCGGTTTCATCGGAGAATGGACGGGCTACGTCATCGACGACGATGCCGAAGATGATCTACGTCGAGGCATCGCTAGATCAAGCTCCAACTTCACCAAGTCAAAAAAACTTGTGAAGGAAACACCCTATACTACTTGGCAAGAGGTAGAGGATGAAGAAATAGGAGGTGGGTAGACTTTAGATTTGGATTTCTCACACTTTTTCATCAATCACCATTGATGTAGCAAGCTTTCTTCATGGAAGAAGAAGATGAAGAAGAAGAAGATGATATGATAAGTTATTTAGAAAATAGAAAATAAATCATACTTATCATAATGTCATCTATGGTTAGATGTAGAGAATGAACTAGGGTTAAAGTGAATGGTTGGGGTTAAGGAAAGAAACAAAATAGTCAACCATTCAAAGCTTCATGAAGCTTCAAAGATAAACCAAACTTAGCCACCATTTTATTTCTTTCAATAAAGAATAAATGAATAAATAAATAAGCAAATAAAAAGAAACCCTAACCATTCATATAACCATGGTCAATTCTTTACATAAACCCAAGCTTGCATGTATCATCAAACATGATACAATCTTGTGCACTAAAAATATATCATTTATACAATGTGCACAAACAAGTGAGAAAATCCATTTAAATGAACCTATATTAGTTAATGTAAAGTGATATATCAAATATATAATTATACATTAAATCACTAAATCAACACTTGATTTAATGACCCGGTCATATCGCATATAACCGACTAATATGAATAGTAACAACTTATCGAATCAACACTTGATCCGATAACCCGGCTATAACGCATATAACCGATCAATGTTACAAATCGCGAGAATCGAATACAGTATCACATACTGGTATCATTCTCGGTCCCGCACATATCTCATATGCACTCCTATTTCGTTTCGCTTGAGCCAGGAAACTTCTGTGTAGGACTCTAAAGACTCGTCAATACGCCGGCAGCAGGTGATGATCATATCAAACACCCACAAGCCGCAAGCGGTCTGCTAAACGTAACGGCCACCCGGGTATTGTGCGATCAGAAGATCGACGAGCAAGCCCGCTCACACTCCAGTGAATCCAACCAGTAACACTACCGTACAGTCCGGTCTCGTCGTCTGATATGTCGCATATCTCGCCTAGGGGTGGTAAACGTCAGACCCCAATAGCTCGATAAGTCGTGTCGATATGAGGTCTATAACAGTTCGAGAAACTACTGGTAACACTTACCAGTAAATCTCAGCAACCCTGGCCAGGGATTTCTGGTTATAGCCAATCGAACACAGCGCAACATCAACTCCCTATACCGGGAGAGACGAATCCCCTCCTATCGCTCATTGCCTCCAGGTGATTCGGGACTGTACCCAAAAGCCACCATTTTGCACGCCCTCTTGGACGTGGTAAGGTGGAAATCAAAGCACAGTGGGAACCACACAAGACTCTATGACGATCTCGGGTCAACAGACTACTCTGTACCAGTGTCACCTGAGAACTGCCATCTGACGTGAGGTATAATACCATCTGGGAGTTCTCGGCGAGTTCGTCCAGTGTACCCAGTCTCTACTGAGCACCCGTATATCATCTCTGATGTCAAACACCGATGGATATGGGATCATCCATCGCCCATCTGTATGGGTCGAGAAGGTACACGCTAGTCTACTCTGGTATATCGATGCCCCATCTCGATACACCCACGACTAGGGACCTTGAAGGATGTACTTATGGACTACCATGTCCCCACTAGTATGATCCGCTGTTAGTGTTTATGCCCTAGAAGGCCATTACTGTATCATACTAGTTTGTATATTACTTAATGGGAGCTTGGGATATTCACATGTATATAACAGTCTTGCTAAACATGGTAGTATGCTACTTGGTTTTTCTATCTTAATATGTGAGTGTACGTATTGATAGAGCTCTTAGGATCTTGCTTGTCTACCAGCGTTGTGATGGCAGTCACACTAGTGGGGGCTGGGTAGTCTACAAGCACATCCTTATTCAGGTCCCTGGTCGTTGGATTATCGAGACAGAGCATCGATACTCCGGAGTAGACTAGTGTGTACGCTTCTCATCCCAGTTGGGGAGATGGTCTGTCCCACAGCCGTCAGTACGTCGTACTGGAGATAGTATACAGGTGCTCGTTAGGTTACGGGTACACCGGACAGGACTCACAGGGAACTGTTGGTTGGTTTTATACCAGTCGTCAGTGAACAGTTCCCAGGTGACATGAGTACAGCGTAGTCCGCAGACTTGACACTGCTACTTCGCCTCGAGTGTGTCCCACTGTTCTTAGATTGCTACCCTACCACGGCTCAAAGGAGTCGTGCAAACAGGTAGCAGTTGGGTGCAGTCCCGAGCACTTGGAGGCAGTGGCGGTTAGACAGGATTCGTCCCTCCCGGTATTGGGAGTAGATATCGTGCTGTGTCAGAGAGCCATTACGCAAAGTCCCTGGCCAGGGCAAGCGAGATTTGCTGGTAGGTTCCAGTAGTTTCTCAGGGTGTAATGGGCTTCCCTCCGACACGACTTATACCGCTATTAGGGGACTGACGCTTGCCGCCCCCCTAGGCCCGATATGCGATAGTCTTGGACGAACGGACCGGACTGTATGGAGATTGTCACATCAGACTCAGTAGGAGTTCGGATGGGTTTCTTCATCGGCCTTCTTATCGACAACTACCTGGGGACCGTTACGTACAGCTAGTGCCGCTTGCGGTCTGTGGTTAAACCCACTGCCAGCGTAGTAGTCGAGTCTCTAGAGTCCCACACAGAGAGTTTCCTACTCCAGGCGAAACGATATAGAGGTCGTATGGTTTTACGACAAGGGTTCGGACACATACGTGCGTTTACGCGCGTACGACTTTCGGACAGTTTTTACCAGTCGGCTTTGGTTTAAGCCAGTTACTGGTATCCGGTTATTGGATTTTTACAGTCTAAAGTTTTTCCGTATTTTTGCGGATTGGAGGGGCGTTCTCGTAATTGTACGAGAAGCTTCTAGAAGATGGTGACTAAGGAGGGTTATGTGTCATTTGCATTAAATGAGTTTAGTGAGTCATGAGGGTGATTCATGCATATCATTAATGCATGATAAATGCTTAATGAGTCATGCTAATGAATCACCATTAGATATTTGTGAAGCATGCTTATTCATCACTTATTTTCTTTTGTTGATAAAAGAGAATGCTTCATTTATATTATGATAACTTACTATTCTCATTTCATTATCATTATCATCTTCTCTCTCCTCAAGCTCTCATCTTCAAACCCTAATCCTTACACCTCATGAGTTGAGATCAAAGGATTAGTTAGACTAAACAATCCATAACCATCACTCTATTTCATCCAAGCTTCTTTGATTAGCAATCCAAGAAGGTTAGTTGCCTCAAGTTTAGAGGTTTAGCTTGGAGTTTTGCTCTCGGGTGGATCGTCTACTACCTAGAGAAGGCCGAGGAGAACAAGGAGATCGTAAAGACGAAGGAGTTGGTTCATTAGGTATAATCCCTAAACACAGTAGTTTAGAAACACTTTGTGTTTGGTTATTTATAGTTTAGCTTCGATTCAAGCGGTTAGTCGATGTTCGTTCACTAAACAAGTTCGTTTTTGAAAATTCCGCCTCCCCACTAGTATTGGGGTGTACTACATCGACTTACAGTGGTATCAGAGCCTCGCTAAACAATAAATAACTTAATTGCAAATTTGTACGAATTTCGAACGGAAAAACGAAGCCGGAAAACCCTAAATCTGTCAAGTTTCTGTCGAATTTAAAACGATGTCCAAAAATTTTTCAGGTTCGTTCAGAAATCTTGTTAAGCCATTATAAGAACACCCAAGAAAAATTGGCCCCTGAATCGCCAAACTAGCCACGGAACCGCGGCTTCAGTCTACTGAGTCGCCGCGGATCCGCCGCCGAGTTGGCGATTCAGGATCCCAATTTTCTTGAGTTGCTTCTTTATGATATTTGGGAGTTTCTGGAATATTTTAATTTTGCTCAGGTTTCAGTTTAACAGAGCAGTTTTTGGAGCAATATTAAAGATGTTTAATCGATCGAAATTGTACAGTATTTGCATATTGGATTATATCTGTGATTGTTTAATGTGTTCGTAAACCTCCCCTAACTGCTAGTATGTCAGTTGGCAGGGGGTTGCTCATTTCTGAAATGGTTATATCTGTTTGTGCATATAAACTGTATTGGACTGTTGTGGTGTTTAGCCGGGGTTTAGCAATGGGTTATTGTTTAATTCATTTGTTGTAAATGTAATTTGTTGTCATATTATTTTTGCGGGGCGCATCCAGGTTGCGGTTGTAGCCACCGTTGTATTATTTCATTTTACTGTTTTTGCTCCTAGGACTGACCCAAGGTGGGGTACACAAACTGCCGGGTGGGTAGTTTGCCGTACCCGTAGGGGTCGAGGGTGGGGTAACGGCTATTCATCACAACTGTGTAATCTGTCTTTTCTTGCAGGCTCAAAAGAAATACAGATTGCTTGCAAATCCAATATTGTTTATCTGTGTTCTGGAATGAATATCATTGCATCAGACGAATGTAAAATATCTATATATAATGTAGCTATTTAGACGTCACTTATGTTTTACACCCGCGCTAGCCCAGCCCCCGCTCTGTCGTTAGTTAAGTAACCTAACGGGTGATGACGGGACCCCGTGGCGAATGCGGATGGCATAAGAGGACGTTGTATTTTCGTTGTTTTCTGCAATGATAGGTTAATGATGGGACGCATTATCTATAATGCAAAGAAAATAAACCAAAGTTTTAATCGTTGGAACAATTTAAAAGAAACCACTCGGTTATTTTTAAAACAGATATTTTTAAATGCGGAGATTTAACCACTCCTTTTAAAAGCTATCAGGTTCCTTCGGTTATATCAAGTTCACTACGTTCACGGTTTCGCCAAAACCAGTCGTAGCCCTCCGTCATTTCATTTGGGTATTCAGTAGTATTCAAGCTATGCATTTTGGCCAAAGTCAAGGCATAGTGTTTGGTAGCTACTGGGTTTTCATTTGTTGCATAAGATAGATGAGTTGGTTTGGGACAGTCGTATTACCATTTGACCAAAGTCAGGGGTATATACGGATGGGTTCAAATTGACAAGATAATGACGGGTAGAACTTGACATGTGACTTATGACATTTTGACCAAAGCCAAGGTCATAAGAGCATGGGGCAAAAATGTATATCGGGAATTTCTAAAGAAACTGAAATTTGCAAAGAGATGCATACCATTTTGAGTTTGATGAATGTTGGTAGCATTCCTACAACATTATCAGACGATGATATTTGGATCCCGATCCTACTGTGAGTATATGCTACTTATCAGGATATTCGTCACTTAACGATCAATGCTATAAACCTAGTAGGTGTCCAGAAAAGTGTCAGCGGGGTTACGCCCCCAGAGAAAAGAGGTTATTTAATTAAGGAACTTCGCGAAAGCGTTGGAAAACCTCCCTCGAAGTATCGACACCAGCCTGGCTGAACGGTTAAGCAAGTATTGTACGGTGAGAATAGTCCTGGCTAATTCTTCTTTTATGGTTTGAGGAAGGATTCGAGAAACAGTGGGAGCCATCCAGTTTAGATAAACTAAAAACCACTCTAAACTTGCAAGAGCATCATGCTAAAGAGTTTTCTTCTCTCTCTCCTAATTGCAGCGACCGTGAAAATGACTGGACTTAAGTTACTTTTAGAGAAAAATATACTGACGGGGCCAAACTTATTGGGAGTTTTTAGTAAATACCCTGAAAATTATTTAGCAAATAAACTAAAATACCCTGAAAATTATTTTAGTTAATACTTAATAATTATTAAAATGTAATTTATAATTAATTATATTATATTATAAAAAAAGCAAATTATCATTTCACATGAACAGTAACGTTGACCGTTAAGTCAGGATGGATTTTTGAACATTTCAAAGGCATTGGTGGTTTTCTGATTCTGGCCCAAACTTATTGGGAGTTTTTAGTAAATAAGCCTAAGATTAATAAGTTAATTGTTAATTTAACTGAAGAAACGATCCTTAAAAAAGCAAAATAGAATAAACGGATTCGTATAACTAACCCCAGAAGTTTAGGATAAAGGTATGTTGTTACTGTTCTAACAAATGATTTTAGCTTGACCTTACACATAAGACTCCTTTTCATCCAAAAAGAGAAAAAAAGTAACTAGGTTTATTGTTTAACTAACTATATGAGCTCTAATGATTTCCTTTAATAATTTCGAAATTAAACCCAATTTGAATCAAAGGTAGACTAACCCTACCCAATTCCTCACATTAAATTTATTTTCTCTGATTATCCTTTTCATGGTGTTCATACCATAATTTTGCATTCTTATAGACCCCATTCTTATTCATTTTACAAATAAACAGGTGCTTTTGACCCATGTCTGCTACATAGTTGCAGGTTACAGGTTCTCGGAACAAAAACAGTGAAAAAGATAAAAAGACGATACAAAAGTGAGACTACGACCAACAAATGGAAGAATCTTGATCAAGCCTACAGTTTGAAGACTAAATGAAGATCAATGGACGATTTCACAAAGAACAAAGGCAGCGCAAGGTTCAAGACTTCGTCACGAAGCAAGCGGTAAAAGTCCACGACTATATTCACTGTGGAAATCTGGAAGAACTATAGAAGCCAATCTGAGAAAACAACTGAAGAAAATAACAGGAAAAATGCAACAGAACAATACCTGAGAAGAAGAGCCCATAATCCCTATATATGGCCGCAGATCCGCGGCCAAACATGGGTCTTGGCCGCGGTTCCGCGGCCATGTGGAGCCCGGGTCGGCGCGAACTTCGACGATTGATGGCGTGCGTTGACTAGTCTTCCGTAGGGTATATTTGTAATTGCAGACGTGAGTCGATTGTAACCCTAGGGTTTCTATGCTCTATAAATAGAAACCCTAAAACCTTTTTTAGGTTATGACTCTTCTTGTGCCTCATTTCATCTATCTAAATTCAGATCTGTAAATTTCTGTAAAGAAGGAAGAGAGCATCAAATAAAAATTAGGAGTAAGTTTTCTTTTCATTGCCCTAGTTAAATTTTATTTCCATGCCCTAGGTAATTTCTTTCTTGCCCTAGTTAGATTTTATTCTTTGCCCTAGTTAGATAGTATAGATCATGTTTTTCAATTCCCTAATGAGCGAGTAGTCTCCTCGCTTGTTAGGGTTAGATTTGGGGAAGGCTTGAGAGATGAAGATCTCTCATCCCTTTCTTGCCCATCACACGTTTTTATAGGACTCCATGCATACATGCACACACCGCTCCCTACGACACCCTATCCCACGAGGTAGCGGTGATACCGTAGTATAAACGACCGGTTGAGCGTGTTTTCCATAGAGGTTAGGGTAAGAATTAAGAAAGGAAGGACAAGAACCTAGAGGAAGAAACACCGTTTCTTCCCGATGGTACTAATCCATTTTATTAATAATTACCATAACACCTCATAGATCTTAATTTGGGTATAGAAAGCGGAGAGGAATATTGACTTTCCAAACCTAACCTAAACCTAACCCTAGCAAGATTTTAATCCTAGTTTAGATGAAACTTAGTTTTTAGTGATAAAGATCCAAACACCATTTGGAATTAACTCGTTAGAACAATTAGGAAATACACAACATCCCTGTGGACCGACCCGTATTCACCGGCTAGCTACCAAGCGACGCCGTTCTTGATTGCGGTTAACAAATATTTTTGATTCATCTTTTAAAAGCGCAAGCACGCTAAATCTCTAACAATCAATTGGCGCCGTTGCCGGGGATGGCGTGCTATTTTCTTTTTGCAATTTTGGGTTAATATAAAATTAAAAAAATCATAAAAACTGAAAAATAAAAAAAATATAAAAATTTATCATCTTGTTATTTTGTGAAGGGTATTTTCGTGTGAATTTTGCAGGATCGACGAACTAGTTCGGATCTGGAAAAATCCAGAGATCAAAACAGAAAAACCTAGATCTGAACAGCAGAAAAAGTAAAACCAGAGGGGCAGAAAATTTTTTGGGAACTGAACCGCCATCGCCGCCGCGTTTC
Organism: Agapanthus africanus; assembly: GCA_030015575.1. Lineage (NCBI taxonomy): Eukaryota > Viridiplantae > Streptophyta > Magnoliopsida > Asparagales > Amaryllidaceae > Agapanthus > Agapanthus africanus. The sequence continues at coordinate 216,334,577 of JASDDO010000006.1, forward strand.
CGCCGCCGAAGTAGCGCTTTGACCGCGCATCCGCGGTCATTAGGTGACGTTATCATCAGAAAACAATCGCTGTAAGCTCCCTTGAACCTTCCTCTGAACCCCTGATATCTCCTCTGTAAAATTTCCTGCAGGATTCTTTGCGCCAAAAATTTCTCCCCCTTCCAATAATTGATCTTGTGCAGGATTCTTTGCGCCGCGCTAAAAAAAAAAATTTGTTTGCAAGTGTTTGATTGTGTTTACTGTTTTGCATATTTAAATTGACTTTAAGGAGCTTTTACACCAATCCAGATTGGGTGGGGATTTCATTACCCTTCCCAAGACCCCAGAAATCATATAAGGCATATTGCATTGACCATAAATTAATTAAAAAAGATTAGACTCAGCCCTAAGGACTTCGCGCTCAATAGGACAAAGGACTAGTTGTAGGCATCGACCGTTGATCCTAACCTGACTTTGTGGTGCCTAGGCTAGACAGGTAGTGAAAGGTAATTTTAAAAGGCCCGTCTCACGGTGATTCGTGAGCGGATCCCTCCTTTCTCTACTTGTGCTTACTGGCCACAATTGGCGGTGAAGAGGCGGTTTGAGGTCCTATTTCTTGCCCTTTGGAGCAGTTAGGAGTTGTCTAGCTGACCCTAGATCTAGGCTTGATTGTGCATTTGTGATTGATTGAACGTGTGTCTAAGCCTTTTATCGAAAATCTTTGTTGCGAAAAGCTCCACATAAAAAAATACACAAAAAGAACAAAAGGAATTTTTTTTACAAAAAACTTGCAACTTGTCGCTAAGAAATCCGTGAACCCCACATTCTTTTTCTTCTCCTTTCTTACATCATGGGTACCCCACCTCCCAAAACTCTTGCCGAACTTTGGTACCCTCATCCAAACATTGCTTCCTACGCGAATTGTTTTGGTCGAATTACGGACGACCCCTCCATGCCTAAAATTTCTTTGAAAGATCGAATAGAAGCGTTTAGGAGAAACAGTTCGACTCCACAATCCACTTTGTATCAACCATTTCAACTTTCACCACTTTCTTATGTTGATACTCCTTTTTCGAGTCCTGTTGTAACTCTGAAACCCATGTCTATCGCTGAACATATTGAACAATCTCGTAACCGATCTTTCACTACTTTCAACACTTCTAGTTCTTGGGATCAACAAGTCCATTCACCTTTTTATCCAAATGTTGATCGTACTTCTGTCCAACCATTCAATTCCTACCAGTCCTACCCGACTTCCGCACCTTCTCTAGACATTGCTTCTACACAACCATTTGGGAGTTTCCAAAATCCAAACAATTTTGAATCTTTTACTGAAACCCCTTCACAACCCATGTCTAGTCTGGAACAGTCGTTGGAAGCTTATATGGTAGCGACAAACCAAATGATGAGAAATGTGGATGCGTCCATGGCCGCCCTTCTACAACCTAGTGAACCGGTAGCTAGTTTCCAACTAGCTCCAAATTTTCAAATGTATAATGAGGCGGTTGGACATAATGAGAATTTGAGTGGTGAGAGTGAGTTCTACACACTTCCAAATCAAACCTACCCTTCCTCAATTGAATCCCACAACTCCGGTTTTCAAACAAGTGTCCCAAATGATTCACCAGTTAAAAATAAAATGTGTAATGAGTTGTGCGACTTTGTAGTGTTTGATTTACCTGATTGTGAAGAGCCCTTTTCGAGTGAACCCAAACCTAATTCTTTTGACCTCTACACCTCCAATCTAGAACCTGAATTGATAAATATCCATGCTTTTTATGAGGCGTCCGAAAAAATTGATTTTCACTTGATTGAGGATATTGACGCCGGGAATATTTTGGATGATGAACCCGTAGATTTGACTGAATTTTTCTCTCCAATTCATCATCCTGAGTCATTAAATGTTTCTCCCGAACTTCATATGAGTCTTGATTTTGATGATAATTGTATGGATGAGATAACTTTTGAGGAGAATTATGAGGATAGTATTAGGAGAGTATTGAGGATAGTATTGAGGATGAACCATTTTTGTTTGATGTGTCGGATTTTCCAATTCATCCTCCTGAACCTTTAACTGTTATACTTCCTAAATCAAACCCCCTCCTTTCCATCGTTCCGACCATACAAAAGATCACACTTGAAGACTGTGAGCTTGAAAGATTTCTCTTCGATCACAGCAGTTTGGACGCCACAAGCGCGTTCCTATTTGAATCTGACACAGTTCTCACAGACGATAATGATTATGAGTGTTTCACTTTTTCGGACGATTTTGAAGACTCACCGCCCGAGTTTGAGTCCTTTGAATTTTCAGATGAGTTAGTTGAACCATCAGACTCGGTTGCTTACAGTCATTTCGAACCATTGATGGAATCCTTCGGGTTCGAGACAGATTAATTAGGTGAGAATAAGACTATCCCTAAATCACTCCCCTTGGTCCTTTCCATCGTTTCGACCGCGCAAGAATCCGTCGCGTTTCCATTTTCAATGGATGGTTTATCAAGTTCAAAGTACCCATGTTTTCTCGCGAATCTTGAGGGATTTGACCCCATTTCTCGACGGGTTGATAAATTAGCACAATCGCTTTTAACACATCGGTCATCACAAATTACACTAATTTATTCACTCAATTTACACCCTCAAGTTCGTGCTACACTTCTTTCTCTTTTCCGCCATTTTTCTCCTCCACCGAGACCATATTCCACCTTTCTTCCCATACGGTCTCGTGTGTTTCTTAACTCCTTTCTCTACACTCCATTCTTCCACCAACCCTACCATTATCATGATAGAATTTTTGAATGGTTGGTGCTAACCTTTGGCCTGTGTAAGCCAAAGCCGGCTAGTAAAAACCGTCTGATCATGATCCGTGCAATACCGCACGTATCTGATCGAACCCTGCCATATCTCCATACGGCCTCTACAGCGTTTCGCCCGAAACCTGAGTAACTATGTGTGGTGGACTCTAAAGACTCGTCAATACTATGGCTGTGGATTTATCCACTAGCACGTCAGAGGTATTAGCCATACGTGACGGGTTACCAGCTATTGACCAAAAGGGACGTCGATGAGCGAACTCATCCTGACACCCTACTGAGCCTGTCAGTGACAATATCCGTACAGTCCGGTCTGTTCGTCTATGAGCATCGCATGGCGGGCCTAGGGGGTTGGTAAAAATCAGACCCCTAAAAGCGGTACAAGTCGTGTCGGAGTGTAGACCAGAACACCCTGAGATACTACTGGAATACCTACTAGCAAATCTCCTGCCTTGGCCAAGGACTTTTCATGTTCTGGCTCTCCTAGACACAGCGCGACCTCACCCCCAATACCGGGAGAGACGAACCCATGCAGATCCGCTCACTACCTCTATGTGGCTCGGGACTCTACCCAACTAAAACCTGTTTGCACGACTCTTTTGAGCCGTGGTAGGGTAGTAATCAAAGCACAATGGGAACTCACACGAGACAAATGACGATCTCAGGTCGATGAACTAACCTGTACACATGTCACCAGGGAACTGCTATCTGACGTCAGGTATAATACCAACTAGCAGGTTCCCGGCGAGTCCTGTCCGGTGTACTCATAACCCAATGAGCACCTGTATACATCTTAGGTGAACCAACTGACACCAGTGGCTTGTGAGACCGGCCACCGCCCCTCGTCGGGGTCTCGACTGTATACACTAGTCTACTCTGGAGTATCGATGCCCTGTCTCGAAACTCCCACGACTAGGGACCTTTTAAGGATGAGTTTATAGACCCCAGCTCCCACGTATATGATCGCCCTCATACTGTTGGTAGTCAAGCAAGAATCCTAGGGGCTCTATCAACGTGCAATAGCGACTCGTAAGGTCACCTAAAGCAGTACACGATGATAAAGATAAACCAGATAGCATACTATCATCTTGAGTAAGACTGTCCTACCGGGATAGGTCCTCCCTCAATCATTGCAATCACATGCCTGTGATCCAATAATTGACTATGAGGGCACTATCTCCAACAATCTCCCACTTGCACTTAAGGCTAATTATTGCGATGTCGCATACTCACAGCCCGTGTGATACCGAACACCCAACTCCTCTACTAATCAGTCTCACAAAGCCTGTTTGCGAAACTATTGTGTTCGAGGAATAGCCTCAGTGAGTGGATCCGCTCTGGTGTTTCTTTCTATGTCTTTCTTTATCTCAAGTTCACGGAGAAAGCCATCTCCCGAAATGAGCAATACCTGTCTTAGAATGTGTCTGGATATCTTGTGGGACCTAGCTCATACATGAACTCCAAATCCAAACTTCTTAGACTGTATCGTCAACTGAACTTAATCAGTATCCCGCGCCATGCCTTCCCTCAGTATCCACCTGGACCACCTGTCCAAAATACTGCCCCTCGTCAGAGGGAAAACTATAACTCTGACAGCCACTCTGCCATCCAGGTCACCTTGGAAGCCTGGAATGATAACTGTCTCCCGAAGGAGAATGCTGTTATCATATCCCTAGAACATCAACTTATGTTCTAAAACTGCTTCCAACTGTTTCTCCAGGATTGGATCAATATCAACTTATTGCATCTACTGCAAGAACAACATCTGGTGTGGTACTTGACATCTCATGATTGACTCAATTGCCTAACCAAATGATCTGCCAATCATGCACATCCCTCTCCCCTTTAGTCTATAAGACACCTTCAGAGAGGGTGACTCCATTACCTGCAGGTACACCACCATGCCAGGAGTCGTCCATTCTAAATACTCTTAGAATGCTGTCTAAGTACCCTGATTGGGAAACCACCCAAATCTATATCTAAAACCATAGATCTAGTAACCAGAATGTCTGATATAATATCCAAGTCCTGTGTGGAGAAACCAATGTGTGACAACCAAAGTATAACCGACCGTAGTATAGGAATTTCACTTCTTACTCTGTGTATGTCATTAAATACCAGGACATCACACCCTACTACTTTCTTAACAGATCCATCCCCTATTCTGATGAAGTCAAACCTATGACTGTCACATCAGAAATTGATGATCTATCTCCGCTATATCTGCTTTAGTCTATAAATAGACATAAGCCTGATGTCCACCAATGCTTCCGCTGCTCCCACTGACTACGACAACCCTCTTGCAGAGTCAAATAGACGTGCACTTCTAAAACTAGTTTAGAACGACGCTATACTCATCCTCCTGCCGGGTCTCACAGTCTGGAACAACAGCAATGGCAAGTCTGGGTAAACAAGAACCTCTCTGCCACCGTCCTTGAGCATACCGAAGTATCTCTCGGGTGCCTGAGGTTACCCACCATATCTGCGGAGTGGCCAATGGAATGTCAAACCAGATTGAATCTTTAGGTTTTTATCAAATCTTCAGTAATCGTTTGCGGTTCTGGAATCACTTCCAGTTCTACCATACTCCCACTACTGTTTTCTGAAGAAAAAAAAATCCATTTTTAATTAAAACTGTGGCGAGTCAAGAACAATATCACTATTGATCTTCCAGATGGTAGAAAGTCAACCCTCGTCATAGCCCGGGTCAACCCACAAACAGCCATTACAGAAACGTACCTTGAGTTGTCCGGAGTCTGGTTTTAAGCATAAGCCGGACAACTCCCCGTATCTTAACCAAGTCAAGATATGAACTGTTCTATATCCAATATAGAAACAGAGGCACTGATTTAATTGAACCAGATTCAAATCATGCATCTGTCTCCAGTGCATGTCAACTAAAATGGAAGGAGGCCGATCGGCGTTACTCAACTTAGGAGTGCTTCCAATTATGAGTAACCTGAAAGAGAAGCAAGTTCTCTTAATCATTACTATCAACTGAATACCATACACAAGTATTTACATCTTCGATCACCTTGAAGAATCCTGATACTTGCAACACCTGGTTCTCTACTTTAATCTTATACTTATAACTTCTCAAAACTTGGACCCTGCGTTTCTACGAAACACCTGTCTAAGAACCAGAGAAGTCACAAGTAAACAGAATATAGTACGAGGACCAACCCCTCTGTCCAAATGGACACTGGACAATATACAATACTCTGTACAAGTCCCCTGAGTCTAATAACTCATTCACTGTGTGTCGTAGGTTGAAAACTGTACTTATGGTTTAGAAGACCGCTGTTCAATGCTCCTTACCTAACCATCCACTGGTATAGGTAAATGTCATAGACATAATTTCAAAAAGGTATATCTCACTCTATAAAATTAGACGTACAGATATATCAATTTAAAATTGGTGCACAACAACGGATATTCAAAACCAAATATTTGCCGACCGGCAAACAACCCAGGTGACTTCCTCAAATATCACCAATTACAACGAATCCCGATATAATGAGGATGGTCACCTAATTCCCAATAACTTACTCCCACTCATCATATGTAAAACCATACAGATGTGAGAATCAAACCTGGTAAATACATACCCTGGAGTAAGTGTCTAATTGGGAAATCAGTTTTCTTTTAACAGTACACAGTGAAACTGAAACATTGAAATATTTCGATGGGGTATCCGAGTATTCCTAGTAATGCCTCTTCCATTATCCAGATTCACAACTGCAAACGTATAATTCTTTTCCACCTCTCCAAATCCCTTTATATGTCTTTAGTCATTACCTTCTGTACACCCCTTTAGGCCAAATGGTTTTCTTCCTTCCCTACCGTTCGGCACCAGCCTATGGTTTGGAAGAAGACTATCCAATAAGCATAATGGGTGTACTGTCCTAATCCTAGGAACACTTGCAATACGAGAGAAGGTGAAGATAAAAGACAACCGAATAAACCTTATTCCTATTTCTCCTGAACTAGAATCCATCCCCGAACTGGAACAAGTTCCTTTCGAGTTCGTATATAACCATACGATGGAGTATCCAGATAATCTGTGGATCTTCGTAGTGATACGGAGTGTCCTGGAGAAATACAAAGGTGATTTAGGATTGGCGAAGAAATATTTGGTTTGGTCGTGAATATCAGTCGCAATTTACTTTGCCCTCTTACTAATCCTTTCTTTGTCTTAACTTAATACCTTCTGTACACCATTTAGGCTAATTGGTTTTCTTCATACCCCACCGTTTGGCACCAGCCTAAGGTTTGGAAGAAGACTATCCAATTTGCGTAATAGGTGTACTATCTCCTAAACCAAGGAGTACTCGCTACCTGAGAGAAGGTAAAAGGAAATGACAACTGAATAGTACTATTCGTTTTCTCCAGAACCAGAAACCATCCTCGAATTCCTTCGAGTTCGTATATAACCATACGATAGTTTTGTCCAATGGAAGTGGACGTTCGTAGTAATATGGGGTGTCCTGGAGAAAATGGTAAAAGTAGGAGTGGCAATGAGGTTTGCAACTCTGACAATCCAAAAGCCAGTGTTAAGAAGGTTCGGTCAACTTGGTCACTGAGTCATAGTCTAGGGTCGGGTCATGGTCGCTGCCAAAGAGAGAGAGAAAAGAAACACTCAGCGTGCACTCTAGCCTAGATCAGAATGGTTACCAATTTATCTAATCAGGAAACCTCCCACTGTAACGTCAAATTCTTCTCCAAACCTGAAAGAAGAATTAGCCGGGATCACCCGAGGAGTAAACCAACTCATCAGTGGGAATCGGGATCCAACTATCATCGCATGATAACGTGACGGAATCCGCTCACGTTATCACACTCCAGAAAGTATGCGCATATCTGGCAAGTTTCAGTTTCTTTAGAAACTCCCGATGTGGATTTTTACCCCATGCTCTTATGACCTTGACTTTGGCCAACATATCATAAGTCACATGTCAAGTTCTACCCGTCATTCTCCAGGTTAATTTGAACCCACCCGTACATACCCTTGACTTTGGCCAAAATAGTAGTACGACTGTCCCAAACCAACGCATCTATCTATGCTGCATATGAATACCCAACAGCTACCAAACACTGTGCCTTGACTTTGGCCAACATACACAGCTTGAATACTATTGACTATCCATATGAAACGATGGAGGGCTACGAATGGTTTCTGGCGAAAACCTTTAACGTAATGAACTTGATATCGTTGAAGGAACCGGATAGCTTTAAAAAATATAGTGGCGAAAACCTTTGCTAAAGAACTCACTCCCGGTGAAGGGATCTCGGCTCTTTCCCCGTAGAATGAGGTGCAGGATATTCCAACTGAATACTACGATGCAAAGCAAAAGTAATCGGCTATAGTGAAGTTATTGCCCTGACGAAAACTTCTGTCCAAGGGGTCACTCCCGGTGAAGGGATCTCGGCCCTTGCCTCGTCGACTGAGGAGATTCCAACTGAATACCACGATGCAAAATAGAAGAGAACGTCCTTGCAATAACAGCTTTTTGAAAAGTGTTCCAACAACATCAGAATAGGTTTGTTTAGCTTGCATTGATCCGAATCAACGTAGTCCCATCAATTGATCACTCCAATAAAGAACGAAAATAATGATGTACGTATATGCCATCCGCATTCGCCACTGGGTCCCGTCATCACCCGTTAGGTTACTTAACTAACGACAGAGCGGGGACTGGACTAGCACGGATGCAAAACATATACAACATCTACTAGTATATATATCAATATATAATTTTTCGCTCAAGGCGTGATAAAATGCAACATCACAGAAATGTACAGCATCACAGAACAATACAGATATCTGGGATCCCCTGGTTTCATAGAGCCGCTACTGAAACCCGACGTTCCCCTGGTCGTGTGGATAGCCTGTGCAATGTAATTCCTAGACCCCTATGGGCGCGGCAAGTTACCCGCCAAAACCTGAAGCGAGGCAGCCCCCTTCAGCAACGTGAATGGACCACCCAGCACTTCACGGAATCCGATAACTTGGGCACCCCTCCTTGGGTCAACCTATACCCCCTACGAGTACGGCGAATAGCCCGCCAATTCTAGAGTAAAGCCCCCTCCGTCTCAAAACCATGAGATGCGGGCTCGTTGCCCTCTAGAACCCGGCTATCCGTGCACCCCTCCTTGGGGTAATCTTAGTACAGAAAGTAAAAAATACAACGGGTACATCGACCTCGACCCGGTCGTGCCCCAAAAGATTAATATACAAACAGGCAGTGACGGCAGTCCACATGTCGGACGCTCGCCCCGCAATATCAAATGTACATATAAAACAAAACTGTACTACTATTGCATCCAGGCTATCCCCCACGACCAATCCGCAGCATCACAGCAAAACACAGAACATCAACGTGAATGTCACGTTCGCAAATCCGTCTAAAAGGGCTATAGCAGATAGACTGGATTTACCGATCAAGTGACATTCACGGTCGCAGATATAATGTAAATACTGTGAACTAACATGTTTAAACTTTTCAATCGATCAAAATTACCTAAGTGGGCCCCAAGCAGTACTGTAGCACTCACAGAAAATCTGGGCCCAAAAAGAATATCCCAAAACCCCTATTTCTAACCAAAAAGCCCACTGGAAAAATTTGGAGTTGCGTTGACTTTCTTCAACCGCGGAACCGCGGCCAAACCAGGGGTTTGGCCGCGTTTCCGCGGCCGTACTAAAGCATCACTCAGCCAGATTTTTCCAGAATGCTTATATTTTCCTGCATGTGTCTCTGCAACTACCTGAAAAAATTTTGGAGCTGAAAAAATTTCGACAGAAACATGATGCAGGAAAAATACTGTTTTTGGGAACTTTGTTCGATCGAGTTCTAAACATACTAGAGCAAGCTAGACTAGGTTAATGGCGTGGCTCTGATACCAGTGTAACTGCACGGCGGCGCCCCGGCCATCGATCCGACGCCGGAGAACGCGGAAACGAAAAAAACTTTGCGATACTAGCAAACCGGCACCACCGCGCGCTTTTATCCCGGATCGGGCCATTAACCTAACTACTAGCAAACTAAAATACGGGTAGAGAGTTATACCAAGCGATCCGTGTCCTTCGGTCTACGTCTCCACTCCGATCTCCCGCGGAATCTCCGTCCGTCACCTCCTCGTCTGAAAGGGCACCACGTAGCCGATTTCTTTTATGGGCTCCCACCTCTGGACCGAGGCAACTCGGGCGCGAAGTTGGCTAGCCGACGCGTCCAAGGAGTGCTATAGACTAGTGTAGAATCTATGTCTCTTTGGGGTAGTGAAGTTGCCATGGATGTGGAGGAGAAGAGAATAATGGAGAATGAACTTTTGAGAAGGGACTCTCTTTTTGCATGAATGAAAAATGAGATGTCTAATATTTCTCACAACCAAAATGAACTCCCTCATTCTCTTTAGTGTGTCCGGCCCCTCTAAAAAAATGGTGGAGGAAAAAATCCCATGGAATTATCAAGAGAAGAAAATGTATCATAATGAGATGAAATTTGTCACACTCATTTCTCATCTCAAACACACAATCTCATCACAATAAATGCATGGGAATGGACTAGAAAAGAATCTCATGATTATGAAGCCACAATCACAATAAACCCCTCCACAAATAAGTTATTTGCAAACTGCAAATAACCCCCTCCATCGATAAAGTCCGGCCGTGAAGGAACAAAGGAAAACCGGCCGGAACGGAATGCAAACTGGCAACCTCAGAAAACTGATCCCGTAATAAATTACAGGAAAACCCCGCTATTGCGAATACATGCCCGCATTTGTATTCCCACTGAACACAAATGCAAAGAGACAAAACTACACTGCCTAATACTAGGATCCGGCTTAAGCCAAAACCGGCTAGTAAAAACCGTCCGATCACGATCTGTGCAATACCGCACGTATCTGATCGAACCCTGCCATATCTCCATACGGCCTCTACAGCGTTTCGCCCGAAACCTGAGTAACTATGTGTGGTGGACTCTAAAGACTCGTCAATACTATGGCTGTGGATTTAACCACTAGCACGTCAGAGGTATTAGCCATACGTGACGGGCTACCAGCTATTGACCAAAAGGGACGTCGATGAGCGAACTCATCCTGACACCCTACTGAGCCTGTCAGTGACAATATCCGTACAGTCCGGTCCGTTCGTCTATGAGCATCGCATGGCGGGCCTAGGGGGTTGGTAAAAATCAGACCCTCAAAAGCGGTACAAGTCGTGTCGGAGTGTAGCCTAGAACATCCTGAGATACTACTGGAATACCTACCAGCAAATCTCCTGCCTTGGCCAAGGACTTTTCATGTTCTGGCTCTCCTAGACACAGCGCGACCTCACCTCCAATACCGGGAGAGACGAACCCCTGCAGATCCGCTCACTGCCTCCATGTGGCTCGGGACTGTACCCAACTAAAACCTGTTTACACGACTCCTTTGAGCCGTGGTAGGGTAGTAATCAAAGCACAGTGGGAACTCACACGAGACAAATGATGATCTCAGGTCGATGAACTAACCTGTACATATGTCACCAGGGAACTGCTATCTGACGTCAGGTATAATACCAACTAGCAGGTTCCCGGCGAGTCCTGTCCGGTGTACTCATAACCCAATTAGCACCTGTATACATCTTAGGTGAACCAACTGACACCAGTGGCTTGTGAGACCGGCTACCGCCCCTCGTCGGGGTCTCGACTGTATACACTAGTCTACTTTGGAGTATCGATGCCCTGTCTCAAAACTCCCACGACTAGGGACCTTTTAAGGATGAGCTTATAGACCCCAGCTCCCACGTATATGATCGCCCTCATACTGCTGGTAGTCAAGCAAGAATCCTAGGGGCTCTATCAACGTGCAATAGCGACTCGTAAGGTCACCTAAAGCAGTACACGATGATAAAGATAAACCAGATAGCATACTATCATCTTGAGTAAGACTGTCCTACCGAGATAGGTCCTCCCTCAATCATTGCAATCATGTGCCTGTGATCCAATAATTGACTCTGAGGGCACTATCTCCAACACACTCCGACACGACTTGTACCGCTTTTGGGGGTCTGACTTTTACCAACCCCCTAGGCCCTCCATGCGATGCTCATAGACGAACGGACCGGACTGTACGGATATTGTCACTGACAGGCTCAGTAGGGTGTCTGGATGAGTTCGCTCATCGACGTCCCTTTTGGTCAATACCTGGTAGCCCGTTACATATAGGATAATACCTCTGACGTGCTAGTGGTTAAATCCACAACCAAAGTATTGACGAGTCTTTAGAGTCCCCCACAGACAAGTTTCTCAAGTTTCGGGCGAAACGCTGTAGAGGCCGTATGGAGATATGGCAGGGTTCGATCAGATACGTGCGGTATTGCACGGATCATGATCGGACGGTTAATACTAGCGGGCTTTGGTTTAAGTCGGATCCTAGTATTGCACTGTGTAGATTTGTCTCATTGCATTTGTATTCGGTCAAAATACAAATGCGGGTATGTATATACAGTAGCGGGGTTTTCCTGTAATTTATTACGGGATCAGTTTTATGAAGTTGCCAGTTTGCATTCCGTTTCGGCCATTTTCCTTTGTATCTTTCCTTGGCTGAAAGTTGGTGGAGGAGGGCTTATTTGCAATTGTGCAAATAAGCATTATGGAGGGTGGTCTTTGCATATTGTAGTGTCATGATGATTGCACCATCCCTTGACTTTCTTGACTTCATGATTGCTTGACTTTGTGATGAGCTGATTGGGTTTTGGAGTGAGGTTCTTTGATTGTGATCATTGCTTATTATCATGACCCTTTCTCTCTCTTGCATTATTCTTGTGGCTACCTCATTCATACTCTCCTCTCATTCCCTCAAGCAAGGCCGGCCACATTAGGGAAGGGGGCTGTCCCAATTTTGAGAGTGGGTTTTTTATCTCCTTTGCTTGCTAAAAACTCATTAGCCACCACCAAAGTTTATATCTCTTGACCTCCACCAAAATGGCAACTCCATACAAACCCCAAGAGACAAAGTATTCTACAGTTAACCTACAGCAACCTTGGGCACGTCGGCTCGCCAACTTCGTGCCTGAGTTGCCTCGGTCCAGAGGTGGGAGCCCATATAAGAAGCCGGCAAAGTGGTGCCCTTCCGACGAGGAGTTGAAGACCGGAGATTCCGCGGGGAGATCGGGACGACGACGAGAAGACCGAAGGACACGGATCGCTCGGTATATCTCTCTACCCCTTCTCTAGTTAGCTAGGACTAGATTAATGGCCCGATCCGGGATTTTTGTACGCGGTGGTGCCAGTTTACAAGTTCGTAAAAAGTTTCGTTTCCGCATTCCGGAGTCGGATTGACGGCCGGGGCGCCGCCGTGCACTTACATGGTATCAGAGCCACGCCATTAACCCAGTCTAGCTTGGTCTATTGTGTTTACACTTTCGATCGAACAAAATTCCAAAACCCACGTTTTCAAAAGCATCAGTTTCTGTCGATTTTGTTTTGGCTCGAAAATTTTTTCAGGTTGTTGCAGAATGATGTGCAGGAAATTCTAAGCGTTCTGTGAACACGTGAACACACTGTACCACCGCGGAACCGCGGCCAAACCCATGCTTGGGCCGCGGTTCCGCCGCAAGATTCACTGTTCAGCGTATCAAAATTTTACAGAGGCTCTTGGACTTGAAAATAGGGGTTTTGGAATATTCTTTTTGGGTCTAGATTTTCTGTGAGTGCTACAGTAGTGCTTGGGGCCCACTTCGATAAATTTGATCGATCAAGAATTTTAAACACATTAGTTCACGGTATTTACATTATATCTGCGACCGTGAATGTCACTCGATCGATAAATCCTGTCTAACTGCTATAGCCCGGTTAGACGGATTTGCGAACGTGACATTCACGTTGATGTTCTGTGTTGTGCTGTGATGTTGCGGATTGGTCGTGGGGGATAGCCTGGATGCAATGCTAGTACAGTTTTGGTTGTATTATGTACATTTGATATTGCGGGGCGAGCGTCCGACATGTGGACTGCCGTCACTGCCTGTTTGTATATTATTCTTTTGGGGCACGACCGGGTCGAGGTCGATGTACCCGTTGTATGTATATTTTACTTTCTGTACTAGGATTACCCCAAGGTGGAGTGCACGGATAGCCGGGTTCTAGAGGGCAACAAGCCCGCATCTCATGGCATTGAGACGGAGGGGGCTTCACTCTAGAATTGGCGGGCTATTCGCCGCACCCGTAGGGGGTACAGATTGACCCAGGAGGGGTGCCCAAGTTACCGGATTCCGTGAAGTGCTGGGTGGTCCATTCACGTTGCTGAAGGGGGCTGCCTCGCTTCAGGTTTTGGCGGGTAACTTGCCGCACCCGTAGGGGTCTAGGATTTCATTGCACAGGCTATCCACACGACCAGGGGAACGTCGGGTTTCAGTAGCGGCTCTGTGAAACCCGGGGATCCCAGATATCTGTATTGTTCTGTGATACTTATTACATTTCTGTGATGTTGCATTTTATCACGCCTTGAGCGAAATATTATATATTGATATATATACCAGTAGATGTTGTATATGTTTTGCATCCGCGCTAGTCCAGTCCCCGCTCTGTCGTTAGTTAACTAACCTAACGGGTAATGACGGGACCCAGTGGCGAATGCGGATGGCATATACGTACATCATTATTTTCGTTCTTTATTGGTGTGATCAAATGATGGGACTGCATTGATTCGGATCATTACAAGTTAAACAAACCTATTCTGATGTTGTTGGAACACTTTTTCAAAAAAAGCTGTTATTGCAAGGACGTTCTCTTTTGTTTTGCATCATGGTATTCAGTTGGAATATCCTGCTCCTCAGTCGACGAGGCAAGAGCCGAGATCCCTTCACCGGGAGTGACCCCTTAGACAAAAGTTTGCATCAGGGCAATAACTTCACTATAGTCGTTTACTTTTGCTTTGCATCATGGTATTCAGTTGGAATATCCTGCACCTCATTCTACGGGGAAAGAGCCGAGATCCCTTCACCGGGAGTGACCTCTTTAGCAAAGGTTTTCGTCACTATATTTTTATAAAAGCTATCCGGTTCCTTCAACGATATCAAGTTCATTACGTTAAAGGTTTTTCGCCAGAAACCATTCGTAGCCCTCCGTCATTTCAGGAAGGTAGCACTTAGTATTCATGCTATGTATGCTGGCCTTCGTCAAGGCATAGTGTATGATAGCTATTTGTTACTTTTCTGCAGCATAGATAGATGCGTTGGTTTGGGACAGTCGTACTACTATTTTGGCCTTCGTCAAGGGTATGTACGGGTGGGTTCAAATTAACCTGGACAATGACGGGTAGAACTTGACATGTGACTTATGATATGTTGGCCTTCGTCAAGGTCATAAGAGCATGGGGCAAAAATCACATCGGGAGTTTCTAAAGAAACTGAAACTTGCCAGATATGCGCATACCTTCTGGAGTGTGATAACGTGAGTGGATTCCGTCACGTTATCATGCGATGATAGTTGGATCCCGATTCCCACTGATGAGTTGGTTTACTCCTCGGGTGATCCCGACTAATTCTTCTTTCAGGTTTGGAGGAGAATTTGACGGTACAGTGGGAAGTTTCCAGATTAGATAAATTGGTAACCATTCTGATCTAGGTTAGAGTGCACGCTGAGTGTTTCTTTTCTCTCTCTCTTTGGCAGCGACCATTAACCCGACCCTAAGACTATGACTCAGAGACCAAAATTAACCGAACCTTCTTAAACACTGGCTTTTGGATTGTCAGAGTTGCAAACCTCATTGTCACTCCTACTTTTACCCTTTTCTCCAGGACACCCCGTATTACTGCGAACGTCCACTTCCATTGGACAAAACCATCGTATGGTTATATACGAACTCGATGGAATTTATTCGAGGATGGTTTCCGGTTCTGGAGAAAACGAATAGGACTATTCAGTTGTCTTTTCCTTTTACCTTCTCTCAGGTTGCGAGTACTCCTTGGTTTAGGAGATAGTACACCTATTACGCAAATTGGATAGTCTTCTTCCAAACCTTAGGCTGGTACCAAATGGTAGGGAATAAAGAAAACCAATTAGCATAACGATGGTGTACAGAAGGTATTAAGTAAAGACATATCAAGGGATTAGTAAGAGGGCAAAGTAAATTGCGACTGCTATTCACGACCAAACCAATTATTTCTTCGCCAATCCTAAATCACCTTTGTATTTCTCCAGGACACTCCGTATCACTACGAAGATCTACAGTTTATTGGATACTCCATCGTATGGTTATATACGAACTCGAAAGGAACTTGTTCTAGTTCGGGGATGGATTCTGGTTCAGGAGAAATAGGAATAAGGTTTATTCGGTTGTCTTTTATCTTCACCTTCTCTCGTATTGCGAGTGCTCCTAGGATTAGGACAGTACACCCATTATGCTTATTGGATAGTCTTCTTCCAAACCATAGGCTGGTGCCGAACGGTAGGGAAGGAAGAAAACCATTTAGCCTAAGAGGGTGTGCAGAAGGTAATGACTAAAGACATATAAAGGGATTTCGAAAGATGGCAAAGAATTACACGGTTACAGTTGTGAATCTGGATAATGGAAGAGGCATTACTAAGAATACCGGGATACCCCATCGAAAAGTTTCAATGTTTCAGTTTCGCTGTGTACTGTTAAAAGAAAACTGATTTCCCAATCAGATCTTGCTCCAGGGTATGTATTTACCAGGTATGATTCTCACATCTGTATGGTTTTACAGATGATTAGTGGGAGTAAGTTATTGGGAATTAGGTGATCATCCTCATTATATCGGGATTCGTTGTAATCGGTGATATTTGAGGAAGTCACCTAGGTTGTTTGTCGGACGGCAAATATTTGGTTTTGAATATCCGCTGTTATGCACCAATTTCAAATTGATATATCTGTACGTCTATTTTTATAGAGTGAAATATACCTTTTTGAAATCATGTCTATGACATTTACCTATATCAGTGGATGGTTAGGTAAGGAGTATTAAATAGCGGTTTAATTTTCTTAACCATAAGTACAGTTTTCAACCTACGACACACAGGGATTGAGTTATCAGACTCAAGGGACTTATACAGAGTATTGTATGTTGTCCAGCGTCCATGAGGACAGAGGGGTTGGTTCTCGTACTATATTCGGTTTACTTATGACTTCTCTAGTTTTTAGACAGATGTTTCGTAGAAACGCAAGGTCCGAATTTTGAGAAGTTATAGGTATATGAATAAAGTAGAGAACCAGGTATTGCAAGTATCGGGATTCTTCAAAGTGATCGAAGATGTAGATACTTGTGTAGGGTATTCAGTTGATAGTAATGATTAAGAGAACTTGCTTCTCTTTCAGGTTGCTCATAAGTGGAAGTATTCCTAAATTGAGTAACGCTGATCGGCCTTTTTCCATTTAGTTGACATGCACTGGAGACAGCTGCATGATTTGAATCTGGTTCAATTAAATCAATGCCTCTGTTTCTGTATTGGATATAGAACAGTTCATATCTCAACGATGTTATGGTACGGGGAGTTGTCCGGCTTATGCTTAAAACCAGACTCTGGATAACTCAAGGCACGTTTCTGTAATGGTGTTTGTGGGTTGACCCAGGCTATGACGAGGGTTGACTTTCTACCATCTGGAAGATCAATAGCGATATTGTTCTAGACTCGCCACAGTTTTAATAAAATGGATTTTTCAGAAAACAGTAGTGGGAGTATGGTAGAACTGGAAGTGATTCCAGAACCGCAAAAGATTACTGAAGATTTGATAAGAACCTAAAGATTCAATCTAATTTGACATTCCATTGGCCACTCCGCAGATACGGTGGGTAACCTCAGGCACCCGAGAGGTACTCCGGTGCCCTCAAGGACGGTGACAGGGAGGTTCTTGTTTACCCAGAGTTTCCATTGCTGTTGTTCCAGACTGTGAGACCCGGCAGGAGGATGAGTATAGCGTCGTTCTAAACTAGCTTTAGAAGTGTACGTTTATATGACTCTGCCAGAGGGTTGTCGTGGTCAGTAGGAGCAGCGGAAGCATTGGTGGACAAGGGGCTTATGTCTATTTATAGACTAAAGCAAATGTAGCGGAGATAGATCATCTATTTCTGATATGACAGTCATAGGTTTGACTTCATCAGAATAGGGGATGGATCTGTTAAGGAGGTAGTAGGGTGTGATGTCCTGGTATTTGGATGACATACACAGAGTAAGAAGTGATATTCCTACACTATGATCGGTTATACTTTGGTTGTCACACAGTGGTTTCTCCACATGGGACTTGGATATTATATCAGACATTCTGGTTACTGGATCTATGGTTTTAGATCTAGATTTGGGAAGTGTCCCAATCAGGGTACTTAGACAGCGTTCTAGAGGTGCTTTAGAATGGACGACTCCGGGCATGGTGGTGTACCTGCAGGTGATGGAGTCACCCTCTCTAAAGGTGTCTTACAGACTAAAGGGGAGAGGGATGTGCATGATTGGCAGATCACTTACTCAGGCAATTGAGTCAATCATGAGATGTAAAGTACCACACCAGATGTTGTTTTTGCACTAGATGCAATAAGTTGACATTGATTCAATCCTAGAGAAACAGTCGGAAGCAGTTTTAGAACATAAGTGGATGTTATAGGGATATGATAACGACAGCCTTATTCGGGAGACAGTTATCATTCCAGGCTTCCAAGGTGACCTGGATGACAGAAAGGTTGTCAGAGTTATAGTTTTCCTTCTGACGAGGGGCAGTATTTTGGACAGGTGGTCCAAGGAGATACTGAGGGAGGCATGATGCAGGATACTGATTAAGTTCAGTTGACGATACAGTCTAAGTAGTTTGGATTTGGAGTTCATTTATGAGCTAGGTCCCATCAGACATCCAGACACATTCTAAGACAGGTATTGCTCATTTCGGGAGATGGCATTCTCCGTGAACTTGAGATATAGAGAGACATAGAAAGAAACATCAAGGCGGATCCACTCTCTGAGGCTATTCCTCGAACGCAATAGTTTCGCAAACGGGTTTTGTGAGACTGATTAGTAGAGGAGTTGGGTGTTCGGTATCACACGGGCTGTGAGTATGCGACATCGCAATAATTAGCCTTGAGTGAAAGTGGGAGATTGTTGGAGATAGTGCCCTCAGAGTCAATTATTGGATCACAGGCACGTGATTCCGATGATTGAGGGAGGACCTATTCCGGTAGGACAGTCTTACTCAAGATGATAGTATGCTATCTGGTTTATCTTTATCATCGTGTACTGCTTTAGGTGACCTGACAGGTCGCTATTACATGTTGATAGAGCCCCTAGGATTCTTGCTTGACTGCCAGCAGTATGAGGGCGATCATATACGTGGGAGCTGGTAGTCTACAAGCACATCCTTAAAAGGTCCCTAGTCGTGGGAGTTTCGAGATAGGGCATCGATACTCCAGAGTAGACTAGTGTATACAGTCGAGACCCCGACGAGGGGCGGTGGCCGGTCTCACAAGTCACTGGTGTCAGTTGGTTCACCTAAGATGTATACAGGTGCTCATTGGGTTATGAGTACACCGGACAGGACTCGCCGGGAACATGCTAGTTGGTCTTATACCTGACGTCAGATAGCAGTTCCCTGGTGACATATGTACAGGTTAGTTCATCGACCTGAGGATCGTCATTTGTCTCGTGTGAGTTCCCACTGTACTTTGATTACTACCCTACCACGCTCAAAGGAGACGTGCAAACAGGTTTTAGTTGGGTACAGTCCCGAGCCACATGGAGGCAGTGAGCGGATCTTCAGGGGTTCGTCTCTCCCGGTATTGGGGGTGAGGTCGCGCTGTGTCTAGGAGAGCCATTACACGAAGTCCTTGGCCAAGGCAGGATATTTACTGGTAGGTATTCCAGTAGTATCTCAGGGTGTTCTGGGCTACACTCTGACACGACTTGTACCGCTTTTGGGGGTCTGACTTTTACCAACTCCCTAGGCCCGCCATGCGATGCTCATAGACAAACGGACCGGACTGTACGGATATTTTCACCGACAGGCTCAGTAGGGTGTCAGGATGAGTTCGCTCATCGACGTCCCTTTTGGTCAATACCTGGTAGCCCGTTACGTATAGGCTAATACCTCTGACGTGCTAGTGGTTAATTCCATAACCAAAGTACTGACGAGTCTTTAGAGTCCCCCACAGACCAGTTTCTCAAGTTTCGGGCGAAACGCTGTAGAGGCCGTATGGAGATATGGCAGGGTTTGATCAGATACGTGTGGTATTGCATGGATCATGATCGGACGGTTAATACTAGCGGGCTTTGGTTTAAGCCGGATCCTAGTATTGCACTGTGTAGATTTGTCTCATTGCATCTGTATTCGGTCGAAATACAAATGCGGGTATGTATATACAGTAGCAGGGTTTTCCTGTAATTTATTACGGGATCGGTTTTATGACGTTGCCAGTTTGCATTCCGTTTCGGCCATTTTCCTTTATATCTTTCTTTGGCTGAAAGTTGGTGGAGGAGGGCTTATTTGCAATTGTGCAAATAAGCATTGTGGAGGGTGGTCTTTGCATATTATAGTGTCATGATGATTGCACTATCCCTTGACTTTCTTGACTTCATGATTGCTTGACTTTGTGATGAGCTGATTGGGTTTTGGAGTGAGGTTCTTTGATTGTGATCATTGCTTATTATCATGACCCTTTCTCTCTCTTGCATTATTCTTGTGGCTACCTCATTCATACTCTCCTCTCATTCCCTCAAGCAAGGCCGGCCACATTAGGGAAGGGGGTTGTCCCAATTTTGAGAGTGGGTTTTTTTTTATCTCCTTTGCTTGCTAAAAACTCATTAGCCACCACCAAAGTTTATATCTCTTGACCTCCACCAAAATGGCAACTCCATACAAAACCCAAGAGACAAAGTATTCTAAAGTTAACCTACAGCAACCTTGGGCACGTCGGCTCGCCAACTTCGTGCCCGAGTTGCCTCGGT
Organism: Agapanthus africanus; assembly: GCA_030015575.1. Lineage (NCBI taxonomy): Eukaryota > Viridiplantae > Streptophyta > Magnoliopsida > Asparagales > Amaryllidaceae > Agapanthus > Agapanthus africanus. Next base: position 216,355,287 of record JASDDO010000006.1, read on the forward strand.
CCAGAGGTGGGAGCCCGTAAAAGAAGCCGGCGAAGTGGTGCCCTTCCGACGAGGAATTGAAGACCGGAGATTCCGCGGGGAGATCGGGACGACGACGAGAAGACCGAAGGACACGGATCGCTCGGTATATCTCTCTACCCCTTCTCTAGTTAGCTAGGACTAGATTAATGGCCCGATCCGGGATTTTTGTGCACGGTGGTGCCGGTTTACAAGTTCGTAAAAAGTTTCGTTTCCGCATTCCGGCGTCGGATTGACGGCCAGGGCGCCGCCGTGCACTTACAGTTGTATATGTTTTACACCCGCGCTAGTCCAGTCCCCGCTCTGTCGTTAGTTAAGCAACCTAACGGGTGATGACGGGACCCAGTGGAGAATGCGGATGGCATATACGTACATCATATTTTCGTTCTTTTGTGGTGTGATTAATTGATTGGACTGCATTGATTCGGATCACTGCAAGCTAAACAAACCTATTCTGATGTTGTTGGAACATTTTTCAAAAAACTGTTATTGCAAGGACGTTTTATTTTGTTTTGCACAGTGGTATTCGGTTATGAATATCCAGCACCTCAGTCGACGAGGCAAGGGCCGAGATCCCTTCACCGGGAGTGACCCATTGGACAGAAGTTTGCGTCAGGGTAATAACTTCACTATAGCCGATTGCCTTTTTGCTTTGCATCGTGGTATTCAGTTGGAATATCCTGCACCTCATTCTACCGGGAAAGAGCCGAGATCCCTTCACCGGGAGTGACCTATTTAGCAAAGGTTTTCGCCACTATATTTTTTATAAAAAGCTATGTGGTTCCTTCAACGATATCAAGTTCATTACGTTAAAGGTTTTTCGCCAAAAACCATTCGTAGCCCTCCGTCATTTCAGACGGGTAGCACTTAGTATTCATGCTATGTTTGTTGGCCAAAGTCAAGGCATAGTGTATGGTAACTATTTGTTACTTTTCTGTTGCATAGATATATGCGTTGGTTTGGGACAGTCGTACTGCTTTATTGGTCAAAGTCAAGGGTAGGTACGGGTTGTTGGAGATAGTGCCCTCAGAGTCAATTATTGGATCACAGGCACGTGATTGCAATGATTGAGGGAGGACCTATCCCGGTAAGACAGTCTTACTCGAGATGATAGTATGCTATCTGATTTACCTTTATCATCGTGTACTGCTTTAGGTGACATGACAGGTCACTATTGCACGTTGATAGAGCCCCTAGGATTCTTGCTTGACTACCGGCAGTATGAGGGCGATCATATACGTGGGAGCTGGCAGTCTATAAGCACATCCTTAAAAGGTCCCTAGTCGTGGGAGTTCGAGACAGGGCATCGATATTCCAGAGTAGACTAGTGTATACAGTCGAGACCCCGACGAGGGGCGGTGGCCAGTCTCACAAGCCACTGGTGTCAGTTGGTTCACCTAAGATGTATACAGGTGCTCATTGGGTTATGAGTACACCGGACAGGACTCGCCGGGAACATGCTAGTTGGTCTTATACCTGACGTCAGATAGCAGTTCCCTGGTGACATGTGTACAGGTTAGTTCATCGACCTGAGGATCGTCATTTGTCTCGTATGAGTTCCCACTGTGCTTTGATTACTACCCTACCACGGCTCAAAGGAGTCGTACAAACAGGTTTTAGTTGGGTACAGTCCCGAGCCACATGGAGGCAGTGAGCGGATCTTCAGGGGTTCGTCTCTCCCGGTATTGGGGGTGAGGTCGCGCTGTGTCTAGGAGATCCATTACACGAAGACCTTGGCCAAGGCAGGAGATTTACTGGTAGGTATTCCAGTAGTGTCTCAGGGTGTTCTGGTCTACATTCCGACACGACTTGTACCGCTTTTGGGGGTCTGACTTTTACCAACCCCCTAGGCCCGACATGCGATTCTCATAGACGAACGGACCAGACTGTACGGATATTGTCACTGACAGGCTCAGTACGGTATCAGGATGAGTTCACTCATCGACGTCCCTTTTAGTCAATAGCTGGTGGCCCGTCACGTATTGGCTTATACCTCTGACGTGCTAGTGGTTAAATCCACAGCCATAGTATTGAAGAGTCTTTAGAGTCCACCACACTTTCAGTTACTCAAGCTTTCGGGCAAAACGCTGTAGAGGCCGTATGGAGATATGGCAGGATCCGATCAGATACGTGCGGTATTGCACGGATCAGGATCGGACGGTTTGTACTAGAGGCCGTATGGTTATATGGCAACGTTCGATCAGATACGTGCGGTATTGTACGGATCAGGATCGGACGGATATTACTAGCCGGCTTTGGTTTAAGCCGGATCCTAGTATAGTACAGTGTAGATTTTGTCTCATTGCATTTGTATCCGGACGGAATACAGATGCGGGTGTGTATGCACAGTATCGGGGTTTTCCTGTAATTTATTACGGGACCAGTTTTCTGGAGTTGCCAGTTTGCATTCCGTTACGGTCGGTTTTCCTTTGTTCTTTCCCGGCCGGACTTTTCCGATGGAGGGTGTTATTTGCAAGTTTTGCAAATAACACATTGTGGAGGTTTTTCTTGCAAATGTATTTATTATGAAAGCATCTTTTGATACCATTCTTATCCATCATTATCACTTGCTTTTTGTTGATTTGAGGTGATTAGTAGTTGATGTGAGTTAGTTATGATGATGTTTGGATATGGTCACCCTCTCTCTTTTCCTACACTCACCTCCCTCTTGCTTATGTATTCTTTCTCCACCATTTCTAAGATGATAAGTTTTTTATGGTTGAGAGAGAAGAAGATGAGAGCTTCATTTTGAGAGTGTAGCATTTTGATCTCTTTTCATGTTAAGAAAAATGCAAGCACCATTTTTCTTATCTTGTTTCCTCCATCATCTTCAAATGGCAACGAACCCAAATGAGACATAGCCTCTACACTACACTTCCTACAGCAAATCTTGGACGCGTCGGCTAGCCTACTTCGCGCCCGAGTTGCCTCGGTATTGAGGTGGGAGCCCGTAAAAGATACAGGCGATGTGGTGCCCTTCCGGCGAGGAGGCGACGACCGGAGTTTCCGCAGGAGATCGGGACGACGAAGAGAAGACCGGAGGACTCGGATCATTCGGTATATCTCTTCCCTTTCTTCTAGTTAGCTTAGACTTGTTAATGGTTCGATCCGGGTGTTTAGTGCGCGGTGGTGCCGGTTTGCTAAGTTCGCAAAATTAAAGTTTATCACCGTTTCCGCATTTGGCCGTCGGATTGACGGCCGGGGCGCCGCCGTGCACTTACAGTGGTATCAGAGCCTCGCCATTAACTTCGTCTAGCTTTGTTTGATGTGTTTTTGCATTTCCGATCGACCAAAATTCCAAAATCTATATTTTTGTTCACATCAGTTTTCTGTTGAAATTTTTTGGTGTCCAAAATTTTTTCAGGTTGTAAAATAGTGATGTACTGGATACTGTAAGCATACTGTAGAAATTCGACACAGTAAGTCGACCAACAGAGCGCGGAACCGCGGCAACACCCCCCCTTGCGCCGCGGTTCTGCCGCCGAACAGTGTCCTTGCTGTGTCAAATTTCTTCAGTAGCTTTCTGGGGTTAAAATTGGGATTTTGGAATATTAAACTTGGGCCCAGAATTTCTGTGAGTGCTACAGTATTGCTTGGGGGCCCACTTGTTAATTTTTGATCGATCGGATATTTTAAACACATTATTTCACAGTATTTACATTATATCTGCGACCGTGAATGTCACTTGATCGGTAAATCCTGTCTAACTGCTATAGCCCGGTTAGACGGATTTGCGAACGTGACTTTCACGTTGATGTTCTGTGTTTATGCTGTGATGTTGCGGATCGGTCATGGGGGATAGCCTGGATGCAATGCTAGTACAGTGCTGTTGTATTATGTACATTTGATATTGCGGGATGAGCGTCCGACATGTGGACTGCCGTCACTGTCTGTTTGTATTATTATTTTGGGGCACGACCTGGTTGCGGTCGATGTACCTGGTGTATGTATATTTTACATTCTGTACTAGGATTACCCCGCGGTGGGGTGCACGGATAGCCGGGTTCTGGAGGGCAACAAGCCCGCATCTCATGGCATTGGGACGGAGGGGGCTTCACTCTAGAATTGGCGGGCTATTCGCCGCACTCGTAGGGGGTACAGGTTGACCCAGGAGGGGTGCCCAAGTTGCCGGATTCCGTGGAGTGCCGGGTGGTCCATTCACGTCGCTGAAGGGGGCTGTCTCGCTTCAGGTCTTGGCGGGTGACTTGCCGCGCCCGTAGGGGTCTAGGATTTCATTGCACAGGCTATCCACACGACCAGGGGAACGTCGGGTTTCAGTAGTGGCTCTGTGAAACCCGGGGATCCCAGATATCTGTATTGTTCTGTGATGCTGTACATTTCTGTGATGTTGCATTTCTTTTCACGCCTTGAGCGAAATATAATATATTGGTATATATATTAGTAGATGTTGTATATGTTTTGCATCCGCGCTAGTCCAGTCCCCGCTCTGTCGTTAGTTAGCTAACCTAACGAGTGATGACGGGACCCAGTGGCGAATGCGGATGGCATATACGTACGTCAGTATATTTTCGTTCTTTATTGGTGTGATCAATTGATGGGACTGCGTTGATTCGGATCAATGCAAGTTAAAACAAACCTAATCTGATGTTGTTGGAACACTTTTCAAAAAGCTGTTATTGCAAGGACGTTCACTTTTGTTTTGCATCGTGGTATTCATTTGGAATATCCTGCTCCTCAGTCGACGAGGCAAGGGCCGAGATCCCTTCACCGGGAGTGACCCCTTGGACAGAAGTTTGCGTCAGGGCAATAGCTTCACTATAGCCGATTACTTTTGCTTTGCATCGTGGTATTCAGTTGGAATATCCTGCACCCCATTCTACGGGGAAAGAGCCGAGATCCCTTCACCGGGAGTGACCTCTTTAGTAAAGGTTTTCGTCACTATATTTTCTAAAAAGCTATCCGTTCCTTCAACGAGATCAAGTTCATTACGTTAAAGGTTTTCGCCAGAAACCATTCGTAGCCCTCCGTCGTTTCATATGGGTGGTCAATAGTATTCAAGCTGTGTATGTTGGCCAAAGTCAAGGCACAGTGATTGGTAGCTATTGGGGTATTCATATGCAGCATAGATAGATGCGTTGGTTTGGGACAGTCATACTGCCATTTTGGCCAAAGTCAAGGGTATGTACGGGTGGGTTCAAATTAACCTGGAAAATGACGGGTAGAACTTGACATGTGACTTATGATATGTTGGCCAAAGTCAAGGTCATAAGAGCATGGGGTAAAAATCCACATCGGGAGTTTCAAAAGTACTGAAACTTGCCAGATATGCGCATACCTTCTGGAGTGTGATGACGTGAGCGGATTCCGTCACGTTATCATGCAATGATAGTTGGATCCCGATTCCCACTGATGAGTTGGTTTACTCCTCGGGTGACCCCGACTAATTCTTCTTTCAGGTTTGGAGGAGAATTTGAGGTACAGTGGGTGGTTTCCTGATTAGAAAAAGTGATAACCATTCTGATCTAGGATAGAGTGCACGCTGAGTGTTTCTTTTCTCTCTCTCTTTGGCAGCGACCATTGACCCGACCCTAGACTATGACTCAGTGACCAAGTTGACCGAACCTTCTTAACACTGGCTTTTGGATTGTCAGAGTTGCGAACCTCATTGCCACTCCTACTTTTACCCTTTTCTCCAGGACACCCCGTATTACTACGAACGTCCACTTCCATTGGACAAAACCATCGTATGGTTAGATACGAACTCGAAGGAATTCGAGGATGGTTTCTGGTTCTGGAGAAAACGGATAGGATTATTCAGTTGTCTTTTCTTTTCACCCTCTCTCAGGTTGCGAGTACTCCTTGGTTTAGGAGTAGTACACCTATTGTGCAAATTGGATAGTCTTCTTCCAAACCATAGGCTGGTGCCGACCGGTAGGGAATGAAGAAAACTAATTAGCCTAAACGGTGTACAGAAGGTATTAAGTTAAGACAAAGAAAGGGATTAGTAAGAGGGCAAAGTAAGTTGCGACTGCTATTCATGACCAAACCAAGTATTTCTTCGCCAATCCTAAATCACCTTTGTATTTCTCCAGGACACTCCGTATCACTACGAAGATCCCATTTTATTGGATAATCCATCGTATGGTTATATACGAACTCGAAAGGAACTTGTTCCAGTTCGGGGATGGATCCTGGTTCAGGAGAAATAGGAATAAAGTACATTCATGTGTCTTTTATCTTCACCTTCTCTCGCATTGCGAGTGCTCCTAGGATTAGGACAGTACACCCTTTATGCTTTTTGGATAGTCTTCTTCCAAACCATAGGCTGGTGCCGAACGGTAGGGAAAGAAGAAAACCACTTGGCCTAAAGGGGTGTACAGAAGGTAATGACTAAAGACAAATAAAGGGATTTGGAGAGGTGGCAAAGAATTATACGGTTATAGTTGTGAATCTGGATAATGGAAGAGGCATTACTAGGAATACCAGGATACCCCATCGAAACATTTCAATGTTTCAGGTTCACTGTGTACAGTTAATAGAAAACTGATTTCCCAATTAGACACTTGCTCCACGGTATGTATTTACCAGGTATGATTCTCACATCTGTATGGTTTTACAGATGATGAGTGGGAGTAAGTTATTGGGAATTAGGTGATCATCCTCATTGTATCGGGATTCGTTGGAATTGGTGATATTTGAGGAAGCCACCTGGGTTGTTTGCCGGTCGGCAAATATTTGGTTTTGAATATCCGTTGTTGTGCACCAATTTCAAATTGATATATCTGTACGTCTATTTTTATAGAGTGAGATATACCTTTTGATATTATGTCGATGACATTTACCTATATCAGTGGATGGTTAGGTAAGGAGCATTGAACAACGGTGTAATTCTTCTTAACCATAAGTACAGTTTTCAACCTACGACACACAGTGAATGAGTTGTTAGACTCAGCGGACTTATACAGAGTATTGTATATTGTCCAGTGTCTATTAGGACAGAGGGGTTGGTCCTCGTACTATATTCGGTTTACTTATGACTTCTCTAGTTTTTAGACAAGTGTTTCGTGGAAACACAGTGTCCGAATTTAGAGAAGTTATTGGTATTTGAATAAAGTAGAGAACCAGATATTGCAAGTATCGGGATTCTTCAAAGTGATCGAAGATGTAGATACTTGTGTATGGTATTCAGATGATAGTAATGATTAAGAGAACTTGCTTCTCTTTCGGGTTACTCATAATTGGAAGCATTCCTAAGATGAGTAACGCTGATCGGCCTCCTTCCATTTAGTTGACATGCACTGGAGATAGCTGCATGATTTGAATCTGGTTCAATTAAATCAGTGCCTCTGGTTCTATATTGGATATAGAACAGTTCATATCTTAACGATGTTAAGGTACGGGGAGTTGTCCGGCTTATGATTAAAACCAGACACTGGACAACTCAAGGCACGTTTCTGTAATGACTGTTTGTGGGTTGACCCAGGCTATGACGAGGGTTGACTTTCTACCATCTGGCTGATCAATAGAAATATTGTTCTAGACTCGCCACAGTTTTATTAAAAATGGATTTTTTCAAAAACAGAAGTGGGAGTATGGTAGAACTGGAAGTGATTCCAGAACCGCAAACGATTACTGAAGATTTGGTAAGGAACCTAAAGATTCAATCTGATTTGACATTCCATTGGCCACTCCGCAGATAAGGTGGGTAACTTCAGGCACCCGAGAGGTACTCCGGTAGCCTCAAGGACGGTGACAGGGAAGTTCTTGTTTATCCACACTTGCCATTGTTGTTGTTCCAGGCTGCGAGACCCGGCAGGAGGATGAGTATAGCGTCTTTCTAAACTAGTTTTAGAAGTGCACGTCTATATGACTCTGGCAGAGGGTTGTCGTAGTCAGTGGGAGCAGCGGAAGCATTGGTGGACACTTCGCTTATGTCTATTTATAGACTAAAGCAGATATAGCGGAGATAGATCATCTATTTCTGATGTGACAGTCATAGGTTTGACTTCATCAGAATAGGGGATGGATCGGTTGAGAAGGTAGTAGGGTGTGATGTCATGGTATTTGATGACACACACAGAGTAGGAAGTGATATTCCCATACTACGATCGGTTATTCTTTGGTCGTCACACAGTGGTTTTCTCCACATGGGACTTGGACATTATATCAGACATTCTGGTTACTAGATCTATGGTTTTAGATCTAGATTTGGGTGGTTTCCCAATCTGGGTACTTGGACAGCATTCTATGAGTATTTAGAATGGACGACTCCTGGCACGGTAGTGTACCTGCAGGTGATGGAGTCACCCTCTCTAAAGGTGTCTTACAGACTAAAGGGGAGAGGGATGTTCATGATTGGCAGATCACTTGCTTAGGCAATTGAGTCAATCATGAGATGTCAAGTACCACACCAGATGTTGTTCTTGCACTACATGCAATAAGTTGATATTGATCCAATCCTGGAGAAACAGTCAGAAGCAGTTTTAGAACATAAGTGTATGTTCTAGGGATATGATAACGACAGCCTCATTCGAGAGACAGTTATCATTCCAGGCTTCCAAGGTTACCTGGACGACAAGGAGGTTGTCAGAGTTATAGTTATCCTTCTGACGAGGGGCAGTATTTTGGACAGATGGTCCAAGGTGATACTGAGGGAGGCATGGCGCAGGATACTGATTAAGTTCAGTTGACGATACAGTCTAAGAAGTTTGGATTTGGAGTTCATTTATGAGCTAGGTCCCATCAGACATCCCGACATTCTAAGACAGGTATTGCTCATTTCGGGAGATGGCTTTCTCCACGACCATGAGATATAGAGAGACATAGAAAGAAACACCACAGGCGGATCCACTCACTGAGGGTATTCCTCGAACGCAATATTTTCGCAAACGAATTTTGTGAGACTGACAAGTAGAGGAGTTGGGTGCTCGGTATCACACGGGCTGTGAGTATGCAACATTGCAATAATTAGCCTTGAGTGCAAGTAGGAGATTGTTGGAGATAGTGCCCTCAGAGTCAATTATTGGATCACAGGCACGTGATTGCAATGATTGAGGGAGGACCTATCCCGGTAAGACAGTCTTACTCGAGATGATAGTATGCTATCTGGTTTACCTTTATCATCGTGTACTGCTTTAAGTGACATGACAGGTCACTATTGCACGTTGATAGAGCCCCTAGGATTCTTGCTTGACTACCGGCAGTATGAGGGCGATCATATACGTGGGAGCTGGCAGTCTATAAGCACATCCTTAAAAGGTCCCTAGTCGTGGGAGTTTCGAGACAGGGCATCGATACTCCAGAGTAGACTAGTGTATACAGTCGAGACCCCGACGAGGGGCGGTGGCCGGTCTCACAAGCCACTGGTGTCAGTTGGTTCATCTAAGATGTATACAGGTGCTCATTGGGTTATGAGTACACCGGACAGGACTCGCCGGGAACATGCTAGTTGGTCTTATACCTGACGTCAGATAGCAGTTCCCTGGTGACATGTGTACAGGTTAGTTCATCGACCTGAGGATCGTCATTTGTCTCGTGTGAGTTCCCACTGTGCTTTGATTACTACCCTACCACGGCTCAAAGGAGTCGTACAAACAGGTTTTAGTTGGGTACAGTCCCGAGCCACATGGAGGCAGTGAGCGGATCTTCAGGGGTTCGTCTCTCCCGGTATTGGGGGTGAGGTCGCGCTGTGTCTAGGAGATCCATTACACGAAGACCTTGGCCAAGGCAGGAGATTTACTGGTAGGTATTCCAGTAGTGTCTCAGGGTGTTCTGGTCTACACTCCGACACGACTTGTACCGCTTTTGGGGGTCTGACTTTTACCAACCCCCTAGGCCCGACATGCGATTCTCATAGACGAACGGACCAGACTGTACGGATATTGTCACTGACAGGCTCAGTACGGTATCAGGATGAGTTCACTCATCGACGTCCCTTTTAGTCAATAGCTGGTGGCCCGTCACGTATTGGCTTATACCTCTGACGTGCTAGTGGTTAAATCCACAGCCATAGTATTGAAGAGTCTTTAGAGTCCACCACACTTTCAGTTACTCAAGCTTTCGGGCGAAACGCTGTAGAGGCCGTATGGAGATATGGCAGGATCCGATCAGATACGTGCGGTATTGCACGGATCAGGATCGGACGGTTTGTACTAGAGGCCGTATGGTTATATGGCAACGTTCGATCAGATACGTGAGGTATTGTACGGATCAGGATCGGACGGATATTACTAGCCGGCTTTGGTTTAAGCCGGATCCTAGTATAGTACAGTGTAGATTTTGTCTCATTGCATTTGTATCCGGACGGAATACAGATGCGGGTGTGTATGCACAGTATCGGGGTTTTCCTGTAATTTATTACGGGACCAGTTTGCTGGAGTTGCCAGTTTGCATTCCGTTCCGGCCGGTTTTCCTTTGTTCTTTCCCAGCCGGACTTTTCCGATGGAGGGTGTTATTTGCAAGTTTTGCAAATAACACATTGTGGAGGTTTTTCTTGCAAATGTATTTATTATGAAAGCATCTTTTGATACCATTCTTATCCATCATTATCACTTGCTTTTTGTTGATTTGAGGTGATTAGTAGTTGATGTGAGTTAGTTATGATGATGTTTGGATATGGTCACCCTCTCTCTTTTCCTACACTCACCTCCCTCTTGCTTATGTATTCTTTCTCCACCATTTCTAAGATGATAAGTTTTTTATGGTTGAGAGAGAAGAAGATGAGAGCTTCATTTTGAGAGTAGCATTTTGATCTCTTTTCATGTTAAGAAAAATGCAAGCACCATTTTTCTTATCTTGTTTCCTCCATCATCTTCAAATGGCAACGAACCCAAATGAGACATAGCCTCTACACTACACTTCTTACAGCAAATCTTGGACGCGTCGGCTAGCCTACTTCGCGCCCGAGTTGCCTCGGTATTGAGGTGGGAGCCCGTAAAAGATACAGGCGATGTGGTGCCCTTCCGGCGAGGAGGCGACGACCGGAGTTTCCGCAGGAGATCGGGACGACGAAGAGAAGACCGGAGGACTCGGATCATTCGGTATATCTCTTCCCTTTCTTCTAGTTAGCTTAGACTTGTTAATGGTTCGATCCGGGTGTTTAGTGCGCGGTGGTGCCGGTTTGCTAAGTTCGCAAAATTAAAGTTTATCACCGTTTCCGAATTTGGCCGTCGGATTGACGGCCGGGGCGCCGCTGTGCACTTACACGGGTGGGTTCAGATTAACCTGGATAATGACGGGTAGAACTTGACATGTGACTTATGATTTGTTGGCCAAAGTTAAGGTCATAAGAGCATGGGGTAAAAATCATATCGGGAGTTTCTAAAGAAACTGAAACTTGCCAGGCATGCGCATACCTTCTGGAGTGTGATAACGTGAGTGGATTCCTTCACATTATCATGCGATGATAGTTGGATCCCGATTCCCACTGATGAGTTGGTTTACTCCTCGGGTGATCCCGACTAATTCTTCTTTCAGGTTTGGAGAAGAATTTGAGGTTACATTAGGAGGTTTCCTGATTAGATAAATTGATAACCATTCTGATCTAGGTTAGAGTGCACGCAGAGTGTTTCTTTTCTCTCTCTCTTTGGCAGCGACCATGACCCGACCCTTGACTATGACTCAGTGACCAAGTTAACCGAACTTTCTTAAAACACTGGCTTTTGGATTGTCTGAGTTGCATACCTCATTGCCACTCCTGCTTTTACCCTTTTTCTCCGGAACATTTCGTATCACTACGAACGTCCACTTCCATTGGATAAAACCATCGTATGGTTATATACGAACTCGAAGGAACTTGTTCCAGATTCGAGGATGGTTTCCGGTTCCGGAGAAAATGAATAGGAATATTCAGTTGTCTTTTCCTTTTACCTTCTCTCAGGTTGCGAGTGCTCCTTGGATTAGGACGGTACACCTATTATGCTAATTGGATAGTCTTCTTCCAAACCATAGGCAGGTGCCGAACGGTGGGGAATGAAGAAAACCAATTAGCCTAACGATGGTGTACAGAAGGTAATAAGTTAAGACAAATAAAGGGATTAGAAAGAGGGCAAAGTAAACCGCGACTGCTATTCACGACCAAACCAAGTATTTCATCGCCACTCCTACTTCACCTTTGTATTTCTCTAGGACACTCCGTATCACTACGAAGATCCACAGTTATTTGGATATTCCATCGTATGGTTATATACGAACTCGAAAGAACTTGTTCCAGTTCGGGGATGGATTCTGGTTCAGGAGAAATATGAATAAGGTTTTATTCAGTTGTCCTTTATCTTCACCTTCTCTCAGGTTACGAGTACTCCAAGGATTAGGAGAGTACACCCATTATGCTTATTGGATAGTCTTCTTCCAAACCATAGGCTGGTGCCGAACGGTAGGGAGAGAAGAAAACCATTTAGCCTAAAGGGGTGTGCAGAAGGTAATGACTAAAGACATATAAAGGGATTTGGAGAGATGGAAAAGAAATATACGGTTACAGTTGTGAATCTGATAATGGAAGAAGCATTACTAGGAATACCCGGATACTCCTTCGAAACATTTATATGTTTCAGTTTCACTGTGTATTGTTAAAAGAAAACTAATTTCCCAATTAGCCCTTGCTCCAGGGTATGTATTTACCAGGTTTGATTCTCACATCTGTATGGTTTTACAGATGATGAGTGGGAGTAAATTATGTTAGTGTATATGCCCTAGAGGTCATTACTGTATCATACTAGTTTGTATATTACTTAATGGAAGCTTGGGATATTCACCTTGTATAGACAATCTTGCTCAATATAGTAGTATGCTACTTGGTTTGTTTCTACTTTAATGTGTACATGTGTTTATTTTAGTATATCACCTTTACACATTAGTGGAGCCCTTAGAATCTTTGCTTGATTACCAGCGTTGTGATGGTAGTCACACTAGTGGGGGCTGGGTAATCTATAAGCACATCCTTATGCAGGTCCCTAGTCGCAGGACTATCGAGACAGGGCATCGATACTCCAGAGTAGACTAGCGTATGCGCTTCTCATCCCAGTGTGGGAGACGGTCTGTGCCACAGCCGTCAGTACGCCGTACTTAAGATAGTATGCGGGTGCTTGTTGGGTTACGAGTACACTGGACAGGACTCGTCGGGAACTGTTGGTTGGTACTATACCTATCGTCAGTTATCAGTTCCCAGGTGACATGAGTACAGCTTAGTCCGCTGACTTGACACTGTCACTTTGCCTCGAGTGTGTTTCCACTGTACTTAGATTACTACCCTACCACGGCTCAAAGGAGTCATGCAAACAGGTAGTAGTTGGGTGCAGTCCCGAAGCACTTGGAGGCAGTGACGGTTAGACAGGATTCGTCTCTCCCGGTATTGGGGGTTGACATCGCGCTGTGTCTAGGAGAGCCATTACACGAGTAGTCCCTGGCCAGGGCAAGCGAGATATACTGGTAGGTTTCCAGTGCTATCTCAGGGTGTTCTGGGCTACACTCCGACACGACTTATACCGCTATTAGGGGACTGACGTTTACCGCCCCCTAGGCCCGCCATGCGATGTATCATACGAACAGACCGGACTGTACAGAGATTGTCACATTCAGGCTCAGTAGGAGTTCAGATGGGTTTCGCCTCGTCCGTCTTCTTGTCGGCATCTACCTGGTGACCGTTACACACAGCTAGTGCCGCTTGCGGTCTGTGGTTAAACCCACTGCCAGCGTAGTGTCGAGTCTTTAGAGTCCCACACAGAAAGCTATTCGCCTTTAGGCAAAAGAGTAGAGGTCGCATGGTTTTGCGACAGGTCGCATGGTTTTGCGACAGGATTCGTTCACATCCGTGCACTTGTGCACGTTCAGTGTCCGGCCAGTTAACACTAGCGGGCTTTGGTTTAAGCCAGATCCTAGTGTACGTTTTGGGATTGGTTTTATCTCGTTTGTATTCATGTTCCTCGGAACGCGGATGCGGGTGTGTATGCACAGTTGACAGAGAGACAGAGGCAGAGGATTCTCATTGGGGTTGTTGACTGTTGACTGTTGACTATTGACTATTGACTTTTGGCTAAACCCTAATGAGAATAAGAAACATGATTAAACAATAATATGAATTAAGTGTTATAGTGACATAGTTGTTGAGAGGTTGACTTGTTGACTTTGTTGACCGGTTGACTAGGTTGGACTAGCTGACCATCATTATGACAATGGCTATCATTTCATGGCAAAGACTTTTGCTTGCTTGTTTATTTATGCAAAATGAGTGCAAGGAATGATATAGCCATTTTGACTTGAACCATCACATAATACTTGATTACTATTTTTTTATGATGGTTTTGGATTTAAGAGCTTGGATGGCAAAAGAGTTACTCATTCTCTCATTTCATTTCTCTCTCTTGCTTGAGCTCTCCCTCTTGCTCTCTCTCTAGTTCAAGGCAACACCCTCTCATGAGTTGAGAAACATTGCCTTAGAGATAAAAGAAAACCCAAATCACTTCTCTACTCATCCTAGTTCACAAGGTTTAGCAAACCAAGTGTTTTAGTTTCTTCAAGTTCGAAGAAGAAGCCAAAGGTAGAAGCTTTCAGGTGGATCCATCTTCGGCGCAAGGAGACGACGAGGTAAGGCCGATCCGTACACCGGAAAGAGTTGAAGACGAAGGAGTTCAAGAAAGGTATAGCCCCCTAACCGAGTAAGTAAAACTCAAGTTAGGTTGTTAGTTAGTTGTTTAACAAAGATCCGTATTCTGAGTCCATGTTACCACCTCTTGAAAAATCGTTGTTCATCATTTCCGCAAACCCGTAAGTACCGGGAGAGGTAACGTGGACTTACAGTGGTATCAAAGCCTAGTTAAACACTATCTAACATGTTAGCAAAGTAACTAGAAGTTCGATCGAAGAAAAAGTCGCGAAACGAACCCGTAAAATCAAGTTTCTGCCGAATTTTTTTCTGTCCAAAAAATGATAAATCTTATCTTAAAAATCGGTTCAGGCTTTTGTTAAAACACCCAAGAAAATTGGTCCAACGAACCGGTCAAGTCGCCGCGGAAACGCGGCGGGAGCATGCTCCCGCCACGGTTCCGCGGCCGAGTTGACTCGGCCGTGGCACAATTTTGCTGCAGTGTGTTTCTGGGGTTGTTTTGGGATTTTTAAAATATGTTTTTTCTGCCCATATTTTCCAGAAAGAAAAATTTGTGTTTGGGGCCTAAAAATCCGTATTTTGATCGAACTTCTAAAAGACTTAAGCTGACGGGTATATATCTGTGGTGTGTTATATGTATTGAACGTTCGCTAATCGCTATACGTCGATTATGTTGGTGATAGTGCCCTCAGAGTCAATTATTGGATCACAGGCACGTGATTGCAATGATTGAGGGAGGACCTATCCCGGTAGGACAGTCTTACTCGAGATGATAGTATGCTATAAGGTTTACCTTTATCATCGTGTACTGCTTTAGGTGACCTGACAGGTCGCTATTGCACGTTGATAGAGCCCCTAGGATTCTTGCTTGACTGCCAGCAGTATGAGGGCGATCATATACGTCGGAGCTGGTAGTCTATAAGAACATCCTTAAAAGGTCCCTAGTCGTTGGAGTTTCGAGATAGGGCATCGATACTCCAGAGTAGACTAGTGTATACAGTCGAGACCCCGACGAGGGGCGGTGGCCGGTCTCACAAGCCACTGGTGTCAGTTGGTTCACCTAAGATGTATACAGGTGCTCATTGGGTTATGAGTACACCGGACAGGACTCGCCGGGAACATGCTAGTTGGTCTTATACCTGACGTCAGATAGCAGTTCCCTGGTGACATGTGTACAGGTTAGTTCATCGACCTGAGGATCGTCATTTGTCTCGTGTGAGTTCCCACTGTACTTTGATTACTACCCTACCACGGCTCAAAGGAGTCGTGCAAACAGGTTTTAGTTGGGTACAGTCCCGAGCCACATGGAGGCAGTGAGCGGATCTTCAGGGGTTCGTCTCTCCCGGTATTGGGGGTGAGGTCGCGCTGTGTCTAGGAGAGCCATTACACGAAGTCCTTGGCCAAGGCAGGAGATTTGCTGGTAGGTATTCCAGTAGTATCTCAGGGTGTTCTGGGCTACACTCCGACACGACTTGTACCGCTTTTGGGGGTCTGACTTTTACCAACCCCCTAGGGCCGACATGCGATGCTCATAGACGAACGGACCGGACTGTACGGATATTGTCACTGACAGGCTCAGTAGGGTGTCAGGATGAGTTCGCTCATCGACGTCCCTTTTTGTCAATAGCTGGTGGCCCATCACGTATTGGCTTATACCTCTGACGTGCTAATGGTTAAATCCACAGCCATAGTATTGACGAGTCTTTAGAGTCCACCACACTTACAGTTACTCAAGCTTTCGGGCAAAACGCTGTAGACGCTGTATGGAGATATGGAAGGGTCCGATCAGATACGTGCGGTATTGCACGGATCAGGATCGGACGGTTTGTACTAGTGGCCGTATGGATATATGGCAGGGTTCGATCAGATACGTGCGGTATTGCACGGATTAGGATCGGACGGGTATTACTAGCCGGCTTTGGTTTAAGCCGGATCCTAGTATTGTACAGTGTAGATTTTTGTCTCATTGCATTTGTATCCGGTCGGAATACAGATGCGTGTGTGTATGCACAGTATCGGGGTTTTCCTGTAATTTATTACGGGACCAGTTTTCTGGAGTTGCCAGTTTGCATTCCGTTCCGGCCGCTTTTCCTTTGTTCTTTCCCGGCCGGACTTTTCCGATGGAGGGGGTTATTTGCAAGTTTGCAAATAACATTTGTGGAGGGGGTTTCTTGCATTTGTGGGGTTTCATGATGGTTCATAATCATGAGATGCTTTCTTAGTCTTTTCCTTTGCATTAATTAAGATATGAAAGGATTAGAAATTGATTTGAGTTTTGTTATCATGATGTTTGGATGTGGTCACCCCTTCACCTTTTACTACCATCACCTCCCTTCTTGTATTATGTTTTGCCCTCCACCATTTTCCATAAAAAAAGGAGGCCGGCCACACATTTGGAGAGGGAGAGGAAAAATGAGAGAGATTCATTTTTGGTTGTGGTGGCATATTTCTTCATATCATTTTTGCTTGCTAGAAAATTGAAAGCACCAATTTTCCTAACCTCCTCCTCCATCCTCCATGGCAACAAAACCCCAATGAGACATAGACTCTACACTAGCCTACAGCAAATCTTGGACGCGTCGGCCAGCCAACTTCGCGCCCGAGTTGCCTCGGTATTGAGGTGGGAGCCCGTAAAAGATGCAGGCGATGTGGTGCCCTTCCGGCGAGGAGGCGACGACCGGAGTATCCGCAGGAGATCGGGACGATGACGAGAAGACCGGAGGACTCGGATCAGTCAGTATATCTCTATTCCCTATCTTGTAGTTAGCTAGGACTAGTTAATGGTTCGATCCGGATTTAGTGCGCGGTGGTGCCGGTTTGCTAAGTTCGCAAAATTAAAGTTTATCACCGCTTCCGCATTCCGGCGTCAGATTGACGGCCGGGGCGCCGCCGTGCACTTACAGTGGTATCAGAGCCTCGCCATTAACTTAGTCTAGCTTTGTTTAATGTGTTTACATTTCCGATCGACCAAAATTCCAAAATCCGCGTTTTTGTTCACATCAGTTTTCTGTTGAAATTTTTTGGAGTCGAAAATTTTTTCAGGTTGTAGAAAAGTGATGTACTGGAAATTATAAGCACTCTGTAGAAATTCGACACAGTGAATCGACCACTGAAGCGCGGAACCGCGGCCAAACCCCCCTTTAGGCCGCGGTTCCGCCGCACATTGGTGTTCTCGCTGTATCAAATTTTTGCAGTCGCTTTCTGGGTTAAAAATAGGGGTTTTGGAATATTAATTTTGGGCTCAGAATTTCTTGATGTGCTACAGTAGTACTTGGGGGCCCACTTGTTAAAATTTGATCGATCGGAATATTTTAAACACATTAGTTCACAATATTTACATTATATCTGCGACCGTGAATGTCACTTGATCGGTAAATCCAGTCTAACTGCTATAGCCGGGTTAGACGGATTTGCGAACGTGACATTCACGTTGATGTTCTATGTATTGCTGTGATGTTGCGGATCAGTCGTGGGGATAGCCTGGTTGCAATGCTAGTAGAGTTTTGTTGTATTATGTACATTTGATATTGCGGGGCGAGCGTCCGACATGTGGACTGCCGTCACTGCCTGTTTGTATTATTATTTTGGGGCACGGCCAGATTGCGGTCGATGTACCCGTTGTATGTATATTTTACTTTCTGTACTAGGATTATCCCGCGGAGGGGTGCACGGATGGCCGGGTTCTAGAGGGCAACAAGCCTGCATCTCATGGCATTGAGATGGAGGGGGCTTCACTCTAGGATTGGCGGGCTATTCGCCGCACTCGTAGGGGGTACAGGTTGACCCAGGAGGGGTGCCCAAGTTACCGGATTCCGTGAAGTGCTGGGTGGTCCATTCACGGAGCTGAAGGGGGCTGCCTCGCTTCAGGTTTTGGCGGGTAACTTGCCGCGCCCGTAGGGGTCTAGGATTTCTTTGCACAGGCTATCCACACGACCAGGGGAACGTCGGGTTTCAGTAGTGGCTCTGTGAAACCCGGGGATCCCAGATATCTGTATTGTTCTGTGATGCTGTACATTTCTGTGATGTTGCATTTTTATCACGCCTTGAGCGAAATATAATATATTGGTATATATATTAGTAGATGTTGAATATGTTTTACATCCGCACTAGTCCAGTCCCCGCTCTGTCGTTAGTTAGCTAACCTAACGGGTAATGACGGGACCCAGTGGCGAATGCGGATGGTATATACGTACATCAGTATATTTTCGTTCTTTATGGTGTGATCAATTGATGGGACTGCGTTGATTCGGATCAATGCAAGTTAAAACAAACCTATTCTGATGTTGTTGGAACCCTTTTCAAAAAGCTGTTATTGCAAGGGCGTTCTCTTTTGTTTTGCATCGTGGTATTCAGTTGGAATATCCTGTTCCTCAGTCGACGAGGCAAGGGCCGAGATCCCTTCACCGGGAGTGACCCCTTGGACAGAAGTTTGCGTCAGGGCAATAGCTTCACTATAGCCGATTGCTTTTGCTTTGCATCGTGGTATTCATTTGGAATATCCTGCACCTCATTCTACGGGGAAAGAGCCGAGATCCCTTCACCGGGAGTGACCTCTTTAGTAAAGGTTTTCGTCACTATATTTTCTAAAAAGCTATCCGTTCCTTCAACGATATCAAGTTCATTACGTTAAAGGTTTTCGCCAGAAACCATTCGTAGCCCTCCGTCGTTTCAGACGGGTAGCACGTAGTATTCATGCTATGTTTGTTGACCTTCGTCAAGGCATAGAGTATGGTAGCTGCTTGTTGCTTTTCTGCTGCATAGATAGATGCGTTGGTTTGGGACAGTTGTGTAGCCTTGTTGACCTTCGTCAAGGGCTTGTACGGGTGGGTTCAAATTAACCATGGATAATGACGGGTAGAACTTGACATGTGACTTATGATTTGTTGACCTTCGTCAAGGTCATAAGAGCATGGGGTAAAAATCACATCGGGAGTTTCAAAAGAACTGAAACTTGCCAGTTATGCGCATACCTTCTGGAGTGTGATGACGTGAGCGGATTCCGTCACGTTATCATGCAATGATAGTTGGATCCCGATTCCCACTGATGAGTTGGTTTACTCCTCGGGTGATCCCGACTAATTCTTCTTTCAGGTTTGGAGGAGAATTTGACGGTACAGTGGGAGGTTTCCTAATTATAAAAGTGATAACCATTCTGATCTAGGATAGAGTGCACGCTGAGTGTTTCTTTTCTCTCTTTCTGGCAGCGACCATTGACCCGACCCTAAGACTATGACTCAGTGACCAAGTTGACCGAACCTTCTTAACACTGGCTTTTGGATTGTCAGAGTTGCAAACCTCATTGCCATTCCTACTTTTACCCTTTTCTCCAGGACACCCCGTATTACTACGAACGTCCACTTCCATTGGACAAAACCATCGTATGGTTAGATACGAACTCGAAGGAATTTATTCGAGGATGGTTTCCGGTTCTGGAGAAAACGGATAGGATTATTCAGTTGTCTTTTCATTTTACCTTCTCTCAGATTACGAGTACTCCTTGGTTTAGGAGATAGTACACCTATTACGCAAATTGGATAGTCTTATTCCAGACCTTAGGCTGGTGCCGACCGGTAGGGAATGAAGAAAGCCAATTAGCCTAAACGGTGTACAGAAGGTATTAAGTTCAGACAAAGCAAGGGATTAGTAAGAGGGCAAAGTAAATTGCGACTGCTATTCACGACCAAACCAAGTATTTCTTCGCCAATCCTAAATCACCTTTGTATTTCTCCAGGACACTCCGTATCACTACGAAGATCCACAGTTTATTGGATAATCCATCGTATGGTTATATACGAACTCGAAAGGAACTTGTTCCAGTTCGGGGATGGATCCTGGTTCAGGAGAAATAGGAATAAGGTTTATTCGGTTGTTTTTTATCTTCACCTTCTCTCGCGTTGCGAGTGCTCCTAGGATTAGGACAGTACACCCATTATGCTTATTGGATAGTCTTCTTCCAAACCATAGGCTGGTGCCGAACGGTAGGGAAGGAAGAAAACCATTTGGCCTAAAGGGGTGTACAGAAGGTAATGACTAAAGACATATAAAGGGATTTGGAGAGGTGGCAAAGAATTATACGGTTACAGTTGTGAATCTGGATAATGGAAGAGGCATTACTAAGAATACCAGGATACCCCAACGAGACATCTCAATGTTTCAGTTTCACTGTGTACTGTTAATGGAAAACTGATTTTCCGATTAGACACTTACTCCAGGGTATGTATTTACCAGGTATGATTCTCACATCTGTATGGTTTTACAGATGATGAGTGGAAGTAAGTTATTGGGAATTGGGTGATCATCCTCATTATATCGGGATTCGTTGTAATCGGTGATATTTGAGGAAGTCACTTGGGTTGTTTGCCGGACGACAATTATTTGGTTTTGAATATCCGCTATTATGCACCAATTTCAAATTGATATATCTGTACGTCTATTTTTATAGAGTGAGATATACCTTTTTGAAATTATGTCTACGACATTTACCTATATCAGTGGATGGTTAGGTAAGGAGCATTAAACAGTGGTGTAATTCTTCTTAACCATAAGTACAGTTTTCAACCTACGACACACAGTGAATGAGTTATCAGACTCAAGGGACTTATACAGAGTATTGTATGTTGTCCAGCGTCCATGAGGACAGTGGGGCTGGTCCTCGTACTATATTCGGTTTACTTATGACTTCTCTAGTTTTTAGACAGTTGTTTCGTGGAAACACAGGGTCTGAATTTTGAGAAGTTATAGGTATTTGAATAAAGTACAGAACCAGGTATTGCAAGTATCGGGATTCTTCAAAGTGATCGAAGATGTAGATACTTGTATATGGTATTTAGTTGATAGTAATGATTAAGAGAACTTGCTTCTCTTTCGGGTTACTCATAATTGGAAGCATTCCTAAGTTGAGTGACGCTGATCGGCCTCCTTCCATTTAGTTGACATGCACTGGAGACAGCTGCATGATTTGAATCTGGTTCAATTAAATCAGTGCCTCTGGTTCTATATTGGATATAGAACAGTTCATATCTTAACGATGTTAAGGTACGGGGAGTTGTCCGGATTATGCTTAAAATCAGACTCTGGATAACTCAAAGGCACGTTTCTGTAATGGCTGTTTGTGAGTTGACCCAGGCTATGACGAGGGTTGATTTTCTACCATAAGAAAGATCAATAGTGATATTGTTCTTGACTCGCCACAGTTTTAATAAAAATGGATTTTTTCAGAAAACAGCAGTGGGAGTATGGTAGAACTGGAAGTGATTCCAGAACCACAAACGATTACTGATGATTTGATAGGAACTTAAAGATTCAATCTGGTTTGACATTCCATTGGCCACTCCGCAGATAAGGTGGGTAACTTCAGGCACCCGGGAGGTACTTCGGTAGCCTCAAGGACGGTGACAGGGAAGTTCTTGTTTACCCAGACTTACCATTGCTGTTGTTCCAGACTGTGAGACCCGGCAGGAGGATGAGTATAGCGTCTTTCTAAACTAGTTTTAGAAGTGTACGTCTATATGACTCTGCCAGAGGGTTGTTGTGGTCAGTGGGAGCAGCGGAAGCATTGGTGGACAGATGGCTTATGTCTATTTATAGACTAAAGCAGTTATAGCGGAGATAGATCATCAATTTCTGAGGTGACAGTCATAGGTTTGACTTCATCAGAATAGGGGATGGATCTGTTGAGAAGGTAGTAGGGTGTGATGTCATGGTATTTGGATGTCATACACAGAGTAGGAAGTGATATTCCTATACTACGATCGGTTATACTTTGGTCGTCACACAGTGTTTTCTCCATATGGGATTTGGACATTATATCAGACATACTGGTTACTAGATCTATGGTTTTAGATCTAGATTTGGGTGGTTTCCCAATCTGGGTACTTTGACAACATTCTAAGAGTATTTAGAATGGACGACTCCTGGCACGGTAGTATACCTGCAGGTGATGGAGTCACCCTCTCTAAAGGTGTCTTACAGACTAAAGGGGAGAGGGATATGCATGATTGACAGATCACTTGCTTAGGCAATTGAGTCAATCATGAGATGTCAAAGTACCACACCAGATGTTGTTCTTGCACTAGATGCAATAAGTTGACATTGATCCAATCCTGGAGAAACAGTCGGAAGCAGTTTTAGAACATAAGTGGATGTTCTAGGGATATGATAACGACAGCCTCATTCGAGAGCCAGTTATCATTCCAGGCTTCCAAGGTGACCTGGACGACAAGGAGGTTGTCAGAGTTATAGTTTTTCCCTCTGACGAGGGGCAGTATTTTGGACAGGTGATCCAGGGAGATACTGAGGGAGGCATGGCGCAGGATACTGATTAAGTTCAGTTGACGATACAGTCTAAGAAGTTTGGATTTGGAGTTCATTTATGAGCTAGGTCCCATCAGACATCCAGACACATTCTAAGACAGGTATTGCTCATTTCGGGAGATGGTATTCTCCGCGAACTTGAGATATAGAGAGACATAGAAAGAAACATCTAAGCGGATCCACTCACTGAGGCTATTCCTCAAACGCAATAGTTTCGCAAAACGAGTTTTGTGAGACTGACTAGTAGAGGAGTTGGGAGTTCGGTATCACACGGGCTGTGAGTATGCGACATCGCAATAATTAGCCTTGAGTGCAAGTGGGAGATTGTTGGTGATAGTGCCCTCAGAGTCAATTATTGGATCACAGGCACGTGATTGCAATGATTGAGGGAGGACCTATCCCGGTAGGACAGTCTTACTCGAGATGATAGTATGCTATCTGGTTTACCTTTATCATCGTGTACTGCTTTAGGTGACCTGACAGGTCGCTATTGCACGTTGATAGAGCCCCTAGGATTCTTGCTTGACTGCCAGCAGTATGAGGGCGATCATATACGTGGGAGCTGGTAGTCTATAAGCACATCCTTAAAAGGTCCCTAGTCGTGGGAGTTTCGAGATAGGGCATCGATACTCCAGAGTAGACTAGTGTATACAGTCGAGACCCCGACGAGGGGCGATGGCCGGTCTCACAAGCCACGGGTGTCAGTTGGTTCACCTAAGATGTATACAGGTGCTCATTGGGTTATGAGTACACCGGACAGGACTCGCCGGGAACATGCTAGTTGGTCTTATACCTGACGTCAGATAGCAGTTCCCTGGTGACATGTGTACAGGTTAGTTCATCGACCTGAGGATCGTCATTTGTCTCGTATGAGTTCCCACTGTACTTTGATTACTACCCTACCACGGCTCAAAGGAGTCGTGCAAACAGGTTTTAGTTGGGTACAGTCCCGAGCCACATGGAGGCAGTGAGCGGATCTTCAGGGGTTCGTCTCTCCCGGTATTGGGGGTGAGGTCGCGCTGTGTCTAGGAGAGCCATTACACGAAGTTTTGGAGATAGTGCCCTCAGAGTCAATTATTGGATCACAGGCACGTGATTGCAATGATTGAGGGAGGACCTATCCCGATAGGACAGTCTTACTCAAGATGATAGTATGTTATCCGGTTTACCTTTATCATCGTGTACTGCTTTAGGTGACCTAACAGGTCGCTATTGCACGTTGATAGGGCCCATAGGATTCTTGCTTGACAGCCAGCAGTATGAGGGCGATCATATAAGTGAGGGCTGGAGTCTATAAGCACATCCTTAAAAGGTCCCTAGTCGTGGGAGTTTCGAGACAGGGCATCGATTCTCCAGAGTAGACTAGTGTATACAGTCGAGACCCCGATGAGGGGCGGTGGCCGGTCTCACAAGCCACTGGTGTCAGTTGGTTCACCTAAGATGTATACAGGTGCTCATTGGGTTATGAGTACACCGGACAGGACTCGCCGGGAACATACTAGTTGGTCTTATACCTGACGTCAGATAGCAGTTCCCAGGTGACATGTGTACAGGTTAGTTCATCGACCTGGGGATCGTCATTTGTCTCGTGTGAGTTCCCACTGTGCTTTGATTACTACCCTACCACGGCTCAAAGGAGTCGTGCAAACAGGTTTTAGTTGGGTACAGTCCCGAGCCACATGGAAGCAGTGAGCGGATCTTCGGGGGTTCGTCTCTCCCGGTATTGGGGGTGAGGTCGCGCTGTGTCTAGGAGAGCCATTACACGAAGTCCTTGGCCAAGGCAGGAGATTTACTGGTAGGTATTCCAGTAGTATCTCAGGGTGTTCTGGGCTATACTCCGACACGATTTGTACCGCTTTTGGGGGTCTGACTTTTACCAACCCCCTAGGCCCGACATGCGATGCTCATAGAAGAACGGACCGGACTGTACGGATATTGTCACTGACAGGCTCAGTAGGGTGTCAGGATGAGTTCGCTCATCGACGTCCCTTTTAGTCAATAGCTGGTGGCCCGTCACGTATTGGCTTATACCTCTGACGTGCTAGTGGTTAAATCCACAACCATAGTATTGACGAGTCTTTAGAGTCCACCACACTTTCAGTTACTCAAGTTTCGGGCGAAACGCTGTAGAGGCCGTATGGAGATATGGCAGGGTTCGATCAGATACGTGCGGTATTGCACGGATCGTGATCGGATGGTTTTTACTAGCCGGCTTTGGCTTAAGCCGGATCCTAGTATTAGATAGTGTAGTTTTGTCTCTTTGTATTTGTGTTCAGTGGGAATACAAATGCGGGCATGTATTTGCAGTAGCGGGGTTTTCCTGTAATTTATTACGGGATCGGTTTTCTGGGGTTGCCAGTTTGCATTCCGTTCCGGTCGGTTTTTCATTGTTCCTTCACGGCCGGACTTTTCGTTGGAGGGGTTATTTGCAGTTTGCAAATAACTTATTTATGGAGGGCTTTATTGCATTAGTACCTCCATCATGATGAGATCCTTTTCTTGTCACTTCCTTTGCATTAATTTGATGGTTTTTTGATTTGAGTTGAAAAGGGAATTGGTGTGACTTTATTTAGCTTGATCAATTTCCTTTTCTCCACTTGTTTTTTCTTCCCCACCCACTTGGAGAGGCCGGCCACTGAGTGAGATGTGAGTGGGGCCGGCCACACATTTGTGTGAAAGGGAGTGGTTTATTTGTGTGAAAGAAATTTCCTTCATGTATTTTGGTGGACCCCCCTCCTTTGTGAGAGTGCTGTTGCTTTTGTGAGGGAATATTTCTTTTGGCTTGGTTTTTTTAATTGATACACATCACCACTTGCAATTTTTTCCAGAGAGCACAAATTGTTTGGCCGAGCTCACATTTGCATTGTATGCTCCATTCTTCATCAAGCTTTGATCCATGAAATTCTTGTGCACAAATTCCTCCAGAAATTGGCAACCTCATGAACCCTAAAGAGACATGGCTACTACACTATTCTACAGCATCCCTTGGACGCGTCGGCTAGCCAACTTCGCGCCCGAGTTGCCTCGGTTTAGAGGTGGGAGCCCGTAAAAGAAGCAGGCGATGTGGTGCCCTTCCGGCGACAAGGCGGAGACCGGACATTGCGCGGGAGATCGGGACGACGACGAGAAGACCGGAGGACTCGGATCACTCGGTATATCTCTAACCCGTCTTGTTGTTAGCTAGATCTAGTTTAATGGCCCGATCCGGGTTTTAGTGCGCGGTGGTGCCGGTTTGCTAGTTTGCAAAATTAAAGTTTATCACCGCTTCCGCATTTAGCCGTCGGATTGACGGCCGCGGCGCCGCCGTGCACTTACAGTGGTATCAGAGCCTTGCCATTAACTTAGTCTAGCTTTGTTTTATGTGTTTACATTTCCGATCGACCAAAATCCCAAAAACCGTATTTTTCTACACATCAGTTTTCTGTCGAAATTTTCTGGTCTCGAAAAATTTTTCAGGTGATTGCAGAATGATGTATAGAGTATCCTAAGACCATTGGAAAATTTTGGTTCCATGATCTTTCCGTATGACCGCGGAACCGCGGCCATAACCCATTTTTGGCCGCGGTTCCGCCGCAGGAATTTGGGTTCAGTTTACCAATTTTTTCCAGTGGGCTTATGGGCTTAAAATATGGGTTTTGGAATATTAATTTTGGGCCCAGAATTTCTTGATGTGCTACAGTAGTACTTGGGGCCCACTTGTTAAAATTTGATCGATCGGATATTTTAAACACATTATTTCACAGTATTTATATTATATCTGCGACTGTGAATGTCACTCGATCGGTAAATCCTGTCTAACTGCTATAGCCCGGTTAGACGGATTTGCGAACGTGACCTTCACGTTGATGTTCTATGTATTTGCTGTGATGTTGCGGATCGGTCGTAGGGATAGCCTGGATGCAATGCTAGTACAGTTTTGTTGTATTATGTACATTTGATATTGCGGGGCGAGCGTCCGACATGTGGACTGCCGTCACTGCCTGGTTGTATTATTCTTTTGGGGCACGACCTGGTTGCGGTCGATGTACCCGTTGTATGTATATTTTACTTTCTGTACTAGGATTACCCCGCGGAGGGGTGCACGGATAGCCGGGTTCTGGAGGGCAACAAGCCCGCATCTCATGGCATTGGGACGGAAGGGGGCTTCACTCTAGAATTGGCGGGCTATTCGCCGCACTCGTAGGGGGTACAGGTTGACCCAGGAGGGGTGCCCAAGTTACCGGATTCCGTGAAGTGCTGGGTGGTCCATTCACGGTGCTGAAGGGGGCTGCCTCGCTTCAGGTTTTGGCGGGTAACTTGCCGCGCCCGTAGGGGTCTAGGATTTGATTGCACAGGCTATCCACACGACCAGGGGAACGTCGGGTTTCAGTATTGGCTCTGTGAAACCCGGGGATCCCAGATATCTGTATTGTTCTGTGATGCTGGTTACATTTCTGTGATGTTGCATTTTATCACGCCTTGAGCGAATATAATATATTGGTATATATATTAGTAGATGTTGTATATGTTTTACATCCGCGCTAGTCCAGTCCCCGCTCTGTCGTTAGTTAGCTAACCTAACGGGTAATGACGGGACCCAGTGGCGAATGCGGATGGCATATACGTACATCAGTATATTTTCGTTCTTTGTGGTGTGATCAATTGATGGGACTGCGTTGATTCGGATCAATGCAAGTTAAAACAAACCTAATCTGATGTTGTTGGAACATTTTTCAAAAAGCTGTTATTGCAAGGACGTTCACTTTTGTTTTGCATCGTGGTATTCATTTGGAATATCCTGCTCCTCAGTCGACGAGGCAAGGGCCGAGATCCCTTCACCGGGAGTGACCCCTTGGACAGAAGTTTGCGTCAGGGCATTAACTTCACTATAGCCGATTACTTTTGCTTTGCACCGTGGTATTCATTTGGAATATCCTGCACCCCATTCTACGGGGAAAGAGCCGAGATCCCTTCACCGGGAGTGACCTCTTTAGTAAAGGTTTTCGTCACTATATTTTCTAAAAAGCTATCCGTTCCTTCAACGATATCAAGTTCATTACGTTAAAGGTTTTCGGCAGAAACCATTCGTAGCCCTCCGTCGTTTCAGACAGGTAGCACGTAGTATTCATGCTATGTTTGTTGACCTTCGTCAAGGCATAGTGCATGGTAGCTGCTTGTTGCCTTTCTGCTGCATAGATAGATTTGTTGGTTTGGGACAGTCGTATAGCCTTGTTGACCTTCGTCAAGGGCTTGTACGGGTGGGTTCAAATTAACCTGGACAATGACGGGTGGAACTTGACATGTGACTTATGATTTGTTGACCTTCGTCAAGGTCATAAGAGCATGGGGCAGAAATCACATCGGGAGTTTCAAATGAACTGAAACTTGCCAGATATGCGCATACCTTCTGGAGTGTGATAGCGTGAGCGGATTCCGTCACGTTATCATGCGATGATAGTTGGATCCCGATTCCCACTGATGAGTTAGTTTACTCCTCGGGTGACCCCGACTAATTCTTCTTTCAGGTTTGGAGGAGAATTTGAGGTACAGTGGGAGGTTTCCAGATTAGATAAATTGGTGACCATTCTGATCTAGGTTAGAGTGCACGCTGAGTGTTTCTTTTCTCTCTCTCTCTGGCAGCGACCATTGACCCGACCCTAAGACTATGACTCAGTGACCAAGTTGACCGAACCTTCTTAACACTGGCTTTTGGATTGTCAGAGTTGCAGACCTCATTGCCACTCCTACTTTTACCCTTTCTCCAGGACACCCCGTATTACTGCGAACGTCCACTTCCATTGGACAAAACCATCGTATGGTTAGATACGAACTCGAAGGAATTTATTCGAGGATGGTTTCCGGTTCTGGAGAAAACGGATAGGATTATTCAGTTGTCTTTTCCTTTTTGCCTTCTCTCAAGTTACGAGTACTCCTTAGTTTAGGAGATAGTACACCTATTACGCAAATTGGATAGTCTTCTTCCAAATCTTAGGCTGGTGCCGACCGGTAGGGAATGAAGAAAACCAATTAGCCTAAACGGTGTGTAGAAGGTATTAAGATTAAGACAAAGCAAGGGATTAGTAAGAGGGCAAAGTAAATTGCGACTGATATTCATGACCAAACCAAGTATTTCTTTGCCAATCCTAAATCACCTATTTCTAAGGTTTATTCGGTTGCCTTTTATCTTCACCTTCTCTCGCATTGCGAGTGCTCCTAAGATTAGGACAGTACACCCATTATGCTTATTGGATAGTCTTCTTCCAAACCATAGGCTGGTGCCGAACGGTAGGGAAGGAAGAAAACCATTTGGCCTAAAGGGGTGTACAGAAGGTAATGACTAAAGACATGTAAAGGGATTTGGAAAGATGGCAAAGAATTATACGGTTATAGTTGTGAATCTGGATAATGGAAGAGGCATTACTAGGAATACCAGGATACTCCATCGAAACATTTCAATGTTTCAGTTTCACTGTGTACTGTTTATAGAAAACCCATTTCCCAATTAGACACTTGCTCCAGGGTATGTATTTACCAGGTATGATTCTCACATCTGTATGGTTTTACAGATGATGAGTGGGAGTAAGTTATTGGGAATTGGGTGATCATCCTCATTATATCGGGATTCGTTGTAATCAGTGATATTTGAGGAAGTCACCTGGGTTGTTTGCCGGACGGCAAATATTTGATTTTGAATATCCGTTGTTGTGCACCAATTTCAAATTGATATATCTGTACGTCTATTTTTATAGAGTGAGACATACCTTTTTGAAATTATGTCTATGACATTTACCTATACAAGTGGATGGTTAGGTAAGGAGCATTGAACAGCGGTGTAATTCTTCTTAACCAAAAGTACAGTTTTCAACCTACGACACACAGTGAATGAGTCACTAGACTCAGGGGACTTATACAGAGTATTGTATATTGTCCAGTGTCCATTAGGACAGAGGGGTTGGTCCTCATACTATATTCTGTTTACTTTTAAATTCTCTAGTTCTTAGACATGTGTTTCGTAGAAACACAGGGTCAAAGTTTTGAGGAGTTATAGGTATTTGAATAGAGTAGAGAACCAGGTGTAGCAAGTATCGGGATTCTTCAAAGTGATCGAAGATGTAGATACTTGTGTATGGTATTCAGTTGATAGTAATGATAAAGAGAAATTGGTTCTCTTTCAGGTTACTCATAATTGGAAGCATTCCTAAGTTGAGTAACGCTGATCGGCCTCTCTCCATTTAGTTGACATGCACTGGAGACAGCTGCATGATTTGAATCTGGTTAAATTAAATCAGTGCCTCTGGTTCTATATTGGATATAGAACAGTTCATATCTTAACGTTGTTAAGGTACGGGGAGTTGTCCGGCTTATGATTAAAACCAGACACTGGACAACTCAAGGCACGTTTCTGTAATGGCTGTTTTTGGGTTGACCCAGGCTATGACGAGGGTTGATTTTCTACCATCTGGCAGATCAATAAAAATATTGTTCTGGACTCGCCACAGTTTTATTAAAAATGGATTTTTCAAAAACAGTAGTGGGAGTATGGTAGAACTGGAAGTGATTCCAGAACCGCAAACGATTACTGAAGATTTGATAAGGAACCTAAAGATTCAATCTGATTTGACATTCCATTGGCCACTCCGCAGATAAGGTGGGTAACTTCAGGCACCCGAGAGGTACTCCGGTAGCCTCAAGGACGGTGACAGGGAAGTTCTTGTTTACCCACACTTGCCATTGTTGTTGTTCCAGGCTGCGAGACCCGGCAGGAGGATGAGTATAGCGTCGTTCTAAACTAGGTTTAGAAGTGCACGTCTATATGACTCTGCCAGAGGGTTGTCGTAGTCAGTGGGAGCAGCGGAAGCATTGGTGGACATCAGGCTTATGTCTATTTATAGACTAAAGCAGATATAGCGGAGATAGATCATCTGTTTCTGATGTGACAGTCATAGGTTTGACGTCATCAGAATAGGGGATGGATCTGTTGAGAAGGTAGTAGGGTGTGATATCCGGGTTTTGGATGACATACACAAAGTAGGAAGTGACATTCCTATACTACGATCGGTTATACTTTGGTCGTCACACAGTGGTTTCTCCACAAAGGACTTGGACATTATATCAGATATACTGGTTACTAGATCTATGGTTTTTAGATCTAGATTTGGGTGGTTTCTCAATCAGGGTACTTTAACAGCATTCTAAGAGTATTTAGAATGGACGACTCCTGGCACGGTAGTGTACCTGCAGGTGATGGATTCACCCTCTCTAAAGGTGTCTTATAGACTAAAGTAGAGAGGGATGTGCATGATGTTGCGCCACGGCAGCGCCCCGGCCGTCTATCCGAGGCCAAAATGCGGAATCAAAATTTTCTTAACTTTTAAACTGGCGCTACCGCGGACAATATACCCGGATCGTAACCATTAACCGATACTAGCTAACAAGAGAAAGGGTGAGAGATATACCGAGTGATCCGAGTCCTCCGGTCTTCTAGTCGTCATCCAGATCTCCCGCGGAAACTCCGGTCATCGCATCCTTGCCGGAAGGGCACCACATCGTCTGCATCTTTTATGGGCTCCCACCTCAATACCGAGGCAACTCGGGCGCGAAGTTGGCTGGCCGACGCGCCCAAGATTTGCTGTAGAAGTAGTGTAGAATCATAGTCTCTTTTCGGGTGGTGAAGTTGCCTTGATGGAGGAATCAACAAGATGTGAACTTGGGGATTTTGGTAGCAATGGAAAAATGAGATGGATGATAAATTTCCCACACCAAATGAAGCTCTCTCATTTTTCCTCCTCCCCACAAAATGTGGCCGGCCAAGCATCTATTGAAATGGTGGAGGGAAATCAAAACTAATACAAAGGGAGGTGAGTGTAGGAGAAAGAGAAAGGTGACCATATCCAAACATCATCATCACAATCTCACATCAAACACAAATCAATCCTAATCACCTTTTACAAGAAATGATGATAGAAAAGAAAGGAATAAAAAAGATGCTTTCATAATCAAACCATTTGCATGAAAAACCCTCCACAAAATGTTATTTGCAAACTTGCAAATAACACCCTCCATCGGAAAAGTCCGGCCGGGAAAGAACAAAGGAAAACTGGCCGGAACGGAATGCGAACTGGCAACTCCAGAAAACTGGTCCCGTAATAAATTACAGGAAAACCCCGATGCTGTGCATACACACCCGCATCTGTATTCCGACCGGATACAAATGCAATGAGACAAAATCTACACTGTACAAAACTAGGATCCGGCTTAAACCAAAGCCGGCTAGTAATATCCGTTCGATCCTGATCCGTGCAATACCGCACGTATCTGATCGAACCTTGCCATATAACTATACGGCCTCTAGTACAAACCGTCCGATCCTGATCCGTGCAATACAGCACGTATCTGATCGGACCCTGCCATATCTCCATACGGCCTCTACAGCGTTTCGCCCGAAAGCTTGAGTAACTGAAAGTGTGGTGGACTCTAAAGACTCGTCAATATTATGGCTGTGGATTTAACCACTAGCACGTCAGAGGTATAAGCCAATACGTGATGGGCCACCAGCTATTGACCAAAAAGGACGTCGATGAGCGAACTCATCCTGACACCCTACTGAGCCTGTCAGTGACAATATCCGTACAGTTCGGTCCTTTCGTCTATGAGTATCGCATGTCGGGCCTAGGGGGTTGGTAAAAGTCAGACCCCCAAAAACGGTACAAGTCGTGTCGGAGTGTAGCCCAGAACGCCCTGAGATACTACTGGAATACCTACCAGTAAATCTCCTGCCTCGGCCGAGGGCTTTGCGTAATGGCTCTCCTAGACACAGCACGACCTCACCCCCAATACCGGGAGAGACGAACCCCTGAAGATCCGCTCACTGCCTCCATGTGGCTCGGGACTGTACCCAACTAAAACCTGTTTGCACGACTCCTTTGAGCCGTGGTAGGGTAGTAATCAAAGTACAGTGGGAACTCACACGAGACAAATGACGATCTCAGGTCGATGAACTAACCTGTACACATGTCACCAGGGAACTGCTATCTGACGTCAGGTATAAGACCAACTAGCATGTTCCCGGCGAGTCCTGTCCGGTGTACTCATAACCCAATGAGCACCTGTATACATCTTAGGTGAACCAACTGACACCAGTGGCTTATGAGACCGGCCACCGCCCCTCGTCGGGGTCTCGACTGTATACACTAGTCTACTCTGGAGAATCGATGCCCTGTCTCGAAACTCCCACGACTAGGGACCTTTTAAGGATGTGCTTATAGACCACCAGCTCTCACGTATATGATCGCCATCATACTGCTGGCAGTCAAGCAAGAATCCTAGGGGCTCTATCAGCGTGTAATAGTGACCTTTAAGGTCACCTGAAGCAGTACACGATGATAAAGGTAAACCAGATAGCATACTATCATCTCGAGTAAGACTGTCCCACCGGGATAGGTCCTCCCTCAATCATTGCAATCACGTGCCTGTGATCCAATAATTGACTCTGAGGGCACTATCTCCAACACATGATTGGCAGATCACTTGTTTAGGCAATTGAGTCAATCATGAGATGTCAAGTACCACACCAGATGTTGTTCTTGCACTAGATGCAATAAGTTGACATTGATCCAATCCTGGAGAAACAGTCGGAAGCAGTTTTAGAACATAAGTGGATGTTCTAGGGATATGATAACGACAGCCTCATTTGGGAGACAGTTATCATTCCAGGCTTCCAAGGTGACATGGACGACAAGGAGGTTGTCAGAGTTATAGTTTTCCTTCTGACGAGAGGCAGTATTTTGGACAGGTGGTCCAAGGCAATACTGAGGGTGGCATGGCGCAGGATACTGATTAAGTTCAGTTAACGATACAGTCTAAGAAGTTTGGATTTGGAGTTCATTTATGAGCTAGGTCCCATCAGACATCCAGACATTCTAAGACAGGTTTGCTCATTTCGGGAGATGGCTTTCTCCGCGAACTTGAGATATAGAGAGACATAGAAAGAAACATCAAGGCGGATCCACTCACTGAGGCTGTTCCTCGAACGCAATTGTTTCACAAACGGATTTTGTGAGACTGACTAGTAGGGGAGTTGGGTGTTCGGTATCACACAGGCTGTGAGTATGCGACATAGCAATAATTAGCCTTGAGTGCAAGTAGGAGATTGTTGGAGATAGTGCCCTCAGAGTCAATTATTGGATCACAGGCACGTGATTGCAATGATTGAGGGATGACCTATCCCGATAGGACAGTCTTACTCAAGATGATAGTATACTATCTGGTTTACCTTTATCATCGTGTACTGCTTTAGGTGACCTGACAGGTCGCTATTGCACGTTGATAGAGCCCCTAGGATTCTTGCTTGACTGCCAGCAGTATGAGGGCGATCATATAAGTGAGGGCTGGAGTCTATAAGCACATCCTTAAAAGGTCCCTAGTCGTGGGAGTTTCGAGACAGGGCATCGATTCTCCAGAGTAGACTAGTGTATACAGTCGAGACCCCGACGAGGGGCGGTGGCCGGTCTCACAAGCCACTGGTGTCAGTTGGTTCACCTAAGATGTATACAGGTGCTCATTGGGTTATGAGTACACCGGACAGGACTCGCCGGGAACATGCTAGTTGGTCTTATACCTGACGTCAGATAGCAGTTCCCAGGTGACATGTGTACAGGTCGACCTGGGGATCGTCATTTGTCTCGTGTGAGTTCCCACTGTGCTTTGATTACTACCCTACCACGGCTCAAAGGAGTCGTGCAAACAGGTTTTAGTTGGGTACAGTCCCGAGCCACATGGAGGCAGTGAGCGGATCTTCAGGGGTTCGTCTCTCCCGGTATTGGGGGTGAGGTCGCGCTGTGTCTAGGAGAGCCATTACACGAAGTCCTTGGCCAAGGCAGGAGATTTACTGGTAGGTATTCCAGTAGTATCTCAGGGTGTTCTGGGCTACACTCCGACACGACTTGTACCGCTTTTGGGGGTCTGACTTTTACCAACCCCCTAGGCCCGACATGCGATGCTCATAGACGAACGGACCGGACTGTACGGATATTGTCACTGACAGGCTCAGTAGGGTGTCAGGATGAGTTCGCTCATCGACGTCCCTTTTAGTCAATAGCCGGTGGCCCGTCACGTATTGGCTTATACCTCTGACGTGCTAGTGGTTAAATCCACAGCCATAGTATTGACGAGTCTTTAGAGTCCACCACACTTTCAGTTACTCAAGTTTCGGGCGAAACGCTGTAGAGGCCGTATGGAGATATGGCAGGGTTCGATCAGATACGTGCGGTATTGCACTGATCGTGATCGGACGGTTTTTACTAGCCGGCTTTGGCTTAAGCCGGATCCTAGTATTAGATAGTGTAGTTTTGTCTCTTTGTATTTGTGTTCAGTGGGAATACAAATGCGGGCATGTATTTGCAGTAGCGGGGTTTTCCTGTAATTTATTACGGGATCGGTTTTCTCGGGTTGCCAGTTTGCATTCCGTTCCGGCCGGTTTTTCATTGTTCCTTCACGGCCGGACTTTTCGTTGGAGGGGTTATTTGCAGTTTGCAAATAACTTATTTGTGGAGGGCTTTATTGCATTAGTACCTCCATCATGATGAGATCCTTTTCTTGTCACTTCCTTTGCATTAATTTGACGGTTGTTTGATTTGAGTTGAAAAGGGAATTGGTGTGACTTTATTTAGCTTGATCAATTTCCTTTTCTCCACTTGTTTTTTCTTCCCCACCCACTTGGAGAGGCCGGCCACTGAGTGAGATGTGAGTGGGGCCGGCCACACATTTGTGTGAAAGGGAGTGGTTTATTTGTGTGAAAGAAATTTCCTTTATGTATTTTGGTGGACCCCCCTCCTTTGTGAGAGTGCTGTTGCTTTTGTGAGGGAATATTTCTTTTGGCTTGGTTTTTTTTAATTGATACACATCACCACTTGCAATTTTTTCCAGAGAGCACAAATTGTTTGGCCGAGCTCACATTTGCATTGTATGCTCCATTCTTCATCAAGCTTTGATCCATGAAATTCTTGTGCACAAATTCCTCCAGAAATTGGCAACCTCATGAACCCTAAAGAGACATGGCTACTACACTATTCTACAGCATCCCTTGGACGCGTCGGCTAGCCAACTTCGCGCCCGAGTTGCCTCGGTTTAGAGGTGGGAGCCCGTAAAAGAAGCAGGCGATGTGGTGCCCTTCCGGCGACAAGGCGGAGACCGAACATTCCGCGGGAGATCGGGACGACGACGAGAAGACCGGAGGACTCGGATCACTCGGTATATCTCTAACCCGTCTTGTTGTTAGCTAGATCTAGTTTAATGGCCCGATCCGGGTTTTAGTGCGCGGTGGTGCCTGTTTGCTAGTTTGCAAAATTAAAGTTTATCACCGCTTCCGCATTTGGTCGTCGGATTGACGGCCGCGGCGCCGCCGTGCACTTACACGAAGTCCTTGGCCAAGGCAGGAGATTTACTGGTAGGTATTCCAGTAGTATCTCAGGGTGTTCTGGGCTACACTCCGACACGACTTGTACCGCTTTTGGGGGTCTGACTTTTACCAACCCCTTAGGCCCGCCATGCGATGCTCATAGACGAACAGACCGGACTGTACGGATATTGTCACTGACAGGCTCAGTAGGGTGTCAGGATGAGTTCGCTCATCGACGTCCCTTTTTGTCAATAGCTGGTGGCCCGTCACGTATTGGCTTATACCTCTGACGTGCTAATGGTTAAATCCACAGCCATAGTATTGACGAGTCTTTAGAGTCCACCACACTTACAGTTACTCAAGCTTTCGGGCGAAACGCTGTAGACGCCGTATGGAGATATGGCAGGGTCCGATCAGATACGTGCGGTATTGCACGGATCAGGATCGGACGGTTTGTACTAGTGGCCGTATGGATATATGGCAGGGTTCGATCAGATATGTGCGGTATTGCACGGATCAGGATCGGACGGGTATTACTAGCCGGCTTTGGTTTAAGCCGTATCCTAGTATTGTACAATGTAGATTTTTGTCTCATTGCATTTGTATCCGGTCGGAATACAGATGCGGGTGTGTATGCACAGTATCGTGGTTTTCCTGTAATTTATTACGGGACCAGTTTTCTGGAGTTGCCAGTTTGCATTCCGTTCCGGCCGGTTTTCCTTTGTTCTTTCCCGGCCGGACTTTTCCGATGGAGGGGGTTATTTGCAAGTTTGCAAATAACATTTGTGGAGGGGGTATCTTGCATTTGTGGGGTTTCATGATGGTTCATAATCATGAGATGCTTTCTTAGTCTTTTCCTTTGCATTAATTAAGATATGAAAGGATTAGAAATTGATTTGAGTTTTGTTATCATGATGTTTGGATGTGGTCACCCCTTCACCTTTTACTACCATCACCTCCCTTCTTGTATTATGTTTTGCCCTCCACCATTTTCCATCAAAAAAAGAGGCCGGCCACACATTTGGAGAGGGAGAGGAAAAATGAGAGAGATTCATTTTTGGTTGTGGTGGCATATTTCTTCATATCATTTTTGCTTGCTAGAAAATTGAAAGCACCAATTTTCCTAACCTCCTCCTCCATCCTCCATGGCAACAAAACCCCAATGAGACATAGACTCTACACTAGCCTACAGCAAATCTTGGACGCGTCGGCCAGCCAACTTCGCGCCCGAGTTGCCTCGGTATTGAGGTGGGAGCCCGTAAAAGATGCAGGCGATGTGGTGCCCTTCCGGCGAGGAGGCGACGACCGGAGTATCCGTAGGAGATCGGGACGATGATGAGAAGACCGGAGGACTCGGATCAGTCGGTATATCTCTATTCCCTATCTTGTAGTTAGCTAGGACTAGTTAATGGTTCGATCCGGGTTTAGTGCGCGGTGGTGCCGGTTTGCTAAGTTCGCAAAATTAAAGTTTATCACCGCTTCCGCATTCCGGTGTCAGATTGACGGCCGGGGCGCCGCCGTGCACTTACAGATTAGTGGGGGTTATACATATCTGTGATCTGTAATGTTGATGGTATGTGTATATGAATTTATTGGATTGTCGCGGATGAATAGCCGGGGGGTTGTGAGATGAGAGTTTTCTTTTATCTTTCAATTCATGTAATATGTAAATTGATGTAATATTATTTTTGGCCGCACAACCAGGTCGGGGTTGTAGCCGTCATTTTATAATTTCTTTTTAGTGTTTTTGCTCCTAGGATAGACCCAAGGTGGGGTGCACAAACTACCGGGTATCTCGAAGTGCCGAGTGGCCTACTCACGTCGTTGAGGGAGGTTGCTCCGCTTCGAATACTTGGCGGGTAGTTTGCCGCACCCGTAGGGGTCTAGGGTGGGGTATTGGCTATTCATCGCGACCGTGTAATGCTCTTTTCGTTACAGGCTCGTACGAATTGCGGATTTCTAGTATATCCAATGTGTTCATCTGTGATCTGAAATGGCTATCATTGTAATATATCTATGTATGATATTATTTAGGCGTTGCTTATGTTTTGCATCCGCGCTAGTCCAGCCCCCGCTCTGTCGTTAGTTAAGTAACCTAACGGGTAATGACGGGGCCCCGTGGCGAATGCGGATGGCATAAGCGTACGTCATATTTTGGTTGTTTTCTGCAATGGAAGGATTAAATGATGGGACGCATTGGAATTAATGCAAGAAAAATAAACCAAGTAAAAGTCGTTGGAACACTTTCAAAAACCACTCGGTTTCTTTTCAAAAATAACTTTTAAACGCGGAGCTTAAGCCACTCCTTTTAAAATCTATCTCGTTCCTTCGATTATATCAAGTTCACTACGTTCACGGTTTCGCCAAAACCATTCGTAGCCCTCCGTCGTTTCACATGGATGGTCAATAGTATTCAAGCTATGTTTGTTGGCCAAAGTCAAGGCATTGTGATTGGTAGCTATTGGGTATTCATGTGCAGCATAGATAGATGTGTTAGTTTAGGGCAGTCGTTCTACCTTGTTGGCCAAAGTCAAGGGTATGTACGGGTGGGCTCAAATTAACCTGGAGAATGACGGGTAGAACTTGACATGTGACTTATGATTTGTTGGCCAAAGTCAAGGTCATAAGAGCATGGGGCAAAAATACACATCGGGAGTTTCAAAAGAACTGAAACTTGCTAGCGCTGCATACCATTTGGAGTGTGATGATTCTGGTAGGATTCCTTCAGTTTTGTCACGCAATGATATTTGGATCCCGATCCTACTGTGAGTATATGCTACTCGTCGGGAAATTTCTCACTTAACGATCAATGCTATAAACCAAGTAGGTGTCTAGAAAGGTGTTAGCGGGGCTATGCCCTCAGGGAAAAGAGCTTATTTAATTAAGGAACTTCGCGAAATCGTTGGAAAACCTCCCTCGAAGTACTGACACCAGCCTGGACGAACGGTTAAGCAAGTATTGTACGGTGAGATTGATCATGACTAATTCTTCCTTTTTGGTTTGAGGAGGGATTCGAGAGACAGTGGGAGCCATCCTGTTTAGACAAATTAAAAACCACTCTAAACTTGCAAGAGCATCATGCTAAAGTGTTTCTTCTCTCTCCTAATTGCAGCGACCAAACATCATGACCGGACTTAAGTTATTACTAGATAAAAACATACTGACAGGGCCAAACTACAAAGATTGGCTCAGGAATGTCAAAATGGCA
Organism: Agapanthus africanus; assembly: GCA_030015575.1. Taxonomy (NCBI): domain Eukaryota; kingdom Viridiplantae; phylum Streptophyta; class Magnoliopsida; order Asparagales; family Amaryllidaceae; genus Agapanthus; species Agapanthus africanus. The sequence continues at coordinate 216,394,761 of JASDDO010000006.1, forward strand.
ATCACTTATGACAAGTTGGGGTATCTCCTTACCACCAAAGCTCCCCCTGTCCCAGGTCCCAAAACCACCGTCGCGGATAGGGAAATCCATAAGACCTGGGAAATCGATTGCGCGAAGGCCAAGAGCCTCGTGCTTGACTCTATGGACAACGAACATCAGAGGAGGCACGAGAATATGGACCTCGAATCCATATTTCTCCATACAAAAGAACTGTATGGAGAGCAATCTCGTATCGCAAGATACGAAGTGTCGAAGAAGCTATTTTCGGCAAGGTTGGCCATCGAATCATCGGCGGCGGAACACGTGCTTAAGATGATTGGCTTCATTGAGGAGCTCGCGGACCTTGGGACCACGTTGGAGAATGAGCTCTATACGGACTTGATTCTTCAGTCCCTTCCTTCCACTTACGCTCAGTTCATCCTGAATTTCAACTTGCAAGAAAAAGAAGTTGAACTTTCAGAGCTCCTCAACATGCTGAGGAATGCAGAGGGAACCCTACAGAAAGGTAGGGAAACATCCACTTTGTTTTTAGGAGGATCTTCCTCTTCTAGGTCCAAGGCGAAAGCCAAGGGTAAGAAGAAGAAAGCCCCCGCCAAACCAAGGGGCGGTGTTAGTAAAGTGGATACGAAGGGAAAGGCAAAAGCAACAAAGATAGCGGGGAAACTTGTGGGGAAGGAAGAGTGCTTTTACTGTCATAAGAGTGGGCACTGGAAGAAAGATTGCAGGGCTTGGAAAGCCAGAACACAGGATCTGAAGCAAGTTGCGGCTTCAGCTTCAGGTGTGTATGTTATTGAAAACTGTCTATCAATAAACTCTACTTCCTGGGTATTGGATACCGGATCTGGATCTCATATCTGTAATTCTTTGCAGGCGTTGAGAAACCGTAGGGTTTTGAAGGCAGGTGACATGACCCTCAAAGTTGCAAACGGAGCTAGCATGGATGCTAAGGCCGTGGGGGACTATCACCTGGGAATGTCAGATGGACATGTTTTGGTTTTGCGTAATTGTTTTTTTGTACCCAACGCAACTTGTAATATCATTTCTGTATCTTTGATTTCTAAAGAAGGTTATGAATTTGCGTTTGTAAGTAATGTTGTAAACATTCACCTTAATCAAATTCTGATTGGGTCAGGTACATTAAGAAATGGTATATATGTATTAAACCAACCACAGATTTTCAATGTCCAGAATACACACAAAAGAAAGTCTCCGGAAATAAATCAGACTTTCTTATGGCATTGTAGACTGGGTCACATCAATGAGAGAAGGTTGACGAAGTTACATACAGAAGGATATTTGGATCCGTTAGAATATCAATCGTATGCCACTTGTCAATCCCGTCTCAAAGGAAAGATGACAAAGACTCCGTTCACTGGACACGGAGTAAAAGCGAGCGAGCTCTTAGGACTCGTACACAGCGACGTGTGCGGTCCAATGTCTACACATGCGCGAAGCGGTTACTCTTACTTCATTACTTTTACGGATGACTTTTCAAGGTACGGTTATGTCTTCTTAATGAAACATAAATCCGAAGCCTTTGGAAAATTCCAGGAATATAAGAATGAAGTAGAAAAACAAACCGGCAAAAGTATCAAGACACTGAGATCGGATCGAGGTGGTGAATACTTGAGTGCCGAGTTCCTGGATTACTTAAAAGAGAATGGAATTCTCTCTCAGCTTACTCCTCCATACACTCCACAACATAACGGTGTGTCGGAGAGACGGAACCGAACCCTATTGGATATGGTACGGTCCATGATGAGTAACGCTGAGTTACCGTGATCATTCTGGGGATATGCACTAGAATCAGCTACATACCTTTTGAACCGAGTTCCAACTAAGACTGTGCCTACCACACCATATCAGATGTGGTGTGGGAAGAGACCCTATCTTAATCACATTAAGGCATGGGGATGTCCAGCTTTTGTCAATAAGCAGCATGCGGACAAACTCGAGGCACACTCAGTACAGTGCAAGTTTGTGGGATATCCAAAGAACTCCAAGGGATATTTCTTCCATTGCGAAGAGGAACAAAAGATTTATGTTTCTCATCATGCCCACTTCTTGGAAACTGAATTTTTGGAAAATCAGATAAGTGGGAGCGCAATAGAACTGGAAGAAATTCCAAAACCACGAGCTATTACTGAAAGCTTAGTAGAACCAGAGGGTTCGAAAGATCATGACATTCCTACGCCGCTCCGCAGGAGTAGTAGGCAGTCTCATCCGCCCGAGAGATACTACGGTTTTCTCATAGACGGGGATAGAGAGGATTGCATCATTGATTATGATGAGCCGACTAGCTTCCAGCAGGCCATTCAGAGCGTTGACTCGGTAAAATGGCTGGATGCAATGCGGAACGAAATGGAGTCCATGTACACCAACAAAGTATGGGCGTTGGACGTTGCTCCAGATGGGGTAAAACCCGTAGGATGCAAGTGGATCTTCAAAAGGAAGATTGGTGTAGATGGACAGGTTGAGACCTATAAAGCTAGACTAGTTGCAAAGGGTTTTCGTCAAAGACCTGGTTTGGACTATGACGAGAGCTTTTCTCCAGTAGCTATGCTGAAATCCATTCGGATCCTTCTTGCCATTGCTGCCTTCCACGATTATGAGATTTGGCAGATGGACGTAAAGACCGCTTTTCTAAATGGAAATTTAGAGGAGTGTGTTTATATGGACCAGCCAGAGGGTTTCATTCAGAGTGGGAGCAGAGGAAAGGTGTGCAAGTTGCTTAAGTCCATCTACGGACTAAAGCAGGCATCGCGGAGTTGGAACATCTGTTTTGATGAGACGGTCAAAGAATTTGGCTTTATCAAAAATCCAGATGAACCATGCATCTATAGTAGATTTGTAGCGAGAACTGTAGTATTCCTCGTTTTATACGTGGATGACATTCTCTTAATAGGAAATGACATTCCTATGCTACAATCTGTCAAGGGGTTCTTGTCACACAGGTTCTCCATGAAAGACCTGGGTGATGCCTCATACATTCTGGGGATCCGGATCTATCGTGACAGATCCAAGAGGATACTGGGACTCTTACAGTCCAGGTACATCGACACCATACTGAAAAGATTCATTATGGAAGATTTCAAGTGCGGTAATCTACCGGCTTGTCACGGGATCACCCTTTCCAAAGAGATGTCTCCCAAGACTGATTTGGAAAGGGATCGCATGTCTATTATACCCTACGCTTCTGCGGTAGGCACTATAATGTATGCGAAGTTATGTACCAGACCAGATGTAGCTTATGCACTGAGTGTGGTAAGCCGGTATCAGTCAAACCCTGGGGAGAAACACTGGATAGCAGTAAAGAACATTCTCAAGTACCTGAGAAGGACTAAGGAGATGTTCTTGGTGTATGGCGGAAAAGACCTCCAGATCGAGGCCTTTGCTGACTCAAATTTCCAGAGTGACAAGGATGATTCCAAGTCCATGTCGGGTTATGTCTTTACCCTCAATGGAGGGGCGGTGTGTTGGAAGAGTTCCAAACAGGAAACCGTTGCTGACTCGATGATGGAAGCGGAATACATCGCTGCTGCAGATGCCGCAAAAGAAGCCGTCTGGATAAGGAAGTTCTTAACTGAACTTCAGGTGGTCCCGTCCATTGTTGATCTAATACCTCTGTATTGCGACAACAACGGGGCTATAGATTTAGCAAAGGAACCCAGGTCCCATCAGAAGTCCAGACACATCTTGAGGCGGTATCACCTGATCAGGGAGATCGTGGGTCGCCAGGAGATCGAGGTTCGGAGAGTTTCTACGGAAGATAACACTGCTGATCCACTCACAAAGGCCTTACCCCAGACTCAGTTCGAGCGGCTGATCGAGATGATAGGTCTTCGATACGCCAGTACATGGCCTTAGTGCAAGTGGGAGATTGTTAGTGTATATGCCCTAGAGGCCATTACTCTATCATACTAGTTTGTATATTACTTAATGGAAGCTTGGGATATTCACCTTGTATCGACAATCTTGCTCAATATAGTAGTATGCTACTTGGTTTGTTTCTACTTTAATGTGTACATGTGTTTATTTTAGTATATCACCTTTACACATTAGTGGAGCCCTTAGGATCTTTGCTTGATTACCAGCGTTGTGATGGCAGTCACACTAGTGGGGGCTGGGTAATCTATAAGCACATCGTTATGCAGGTCCCTAGTCGCAGGACTATCGAGACAGGGCATCGATACTCCGGAGTAGACTAGCGTATGCGCTTCTCATCCCAGTATGGGAGATGGTCTGTCCCACAGCTGTCAGTACGTCGTACTTGAGATAGTATGCGGGTGCTCGTTGGGTTACGAGTACACTGGACAGGACTTGTCGGGAACTGTTGGTTGGTACTATACCTATCGTCAGTTATCAGTTCCCAGGTGACATGAGTACAGCTTAGTCCACTGACTTGACACTGTCACTTCGCCTCGAGTGTGTTCCCACTGTACTTAGATAACTACCCTACCACGGCTCAAAGGAGTCGTGCAAACAGGTAGTGGTTGGGTGCAGTCCCGAAGCACTTGGAGGCAGTGACGGTTAGACAGGATTCGTCTCTCCCGGTATTGGGGGTTGACATCGCGCTGTGTCTAGGAGAGCCATTACACGAGTAGTCCCTGGCCAGGGCAAGCGAGATATACTGGTAGGTTTCCAGTGCTATCTCAGGGTGTTCTGGGCTACACTCCGACACGACTTGTACCGCTATTAGGGGACTGACGTTTACCATCCCCTAGGACCGCCATGCGATGTATCAGACGAACAGACCGGACTGTACAGAGATTGTCATATTCAGGCTCAGTAGGAGTTCAGATGGGTTTCACCTCGTCCGTCTTCTTGTCGGCATCTACCTGGGGACCGTTACGCACAGCTAGTGCCGCTTGCGGTCTGTGGTTAAACCCACTGCCAGCGTAGTGTTGAGTCTTTAGAGTCCCACACAGAAAGCTATTAGACTTTAGGCAAAAGAGTAGAGGTCGCATGGTTTTGCGACAGGTCGCATGGTTTTGCGACAGGGTTCGGTCACATCCGTGCACTTGTGCACGTTCAGTGTCCGGACAGTTAACACTAGCGGGCTTTGGTTTAAGCCAGATCCTAGTGTACGTTTTGGGATTGGTTTTATCTCGTTTGTATTTGTAAGCCCGCGGCGGCGCCCCGGCCGTCGATCCGACGCCGGAAACGCGGAAACAAAAACTTTGCAAAAACTTGCAACCGGCACCACCGCGCACTTTTCACCCGGATCGGGCCATTAACCTAGCAACTAGCAAAGTAAAAGATGAGTAGAGAAGTATACCAAGCGATCCGTGTCCTTTGGTCTTCATCTCCACTCCGATCTCCTGCGGAAAGTTCGTCACCTCCTCGCTCGTCGGAAATGCACCACGTAGCCGGAATCTTTTACGGGCTCCCGCCTCTTGACCGAGGCAACTCGGGCGCGAAGTTGGCTAGCCGACGCATCCAAGACTTGCTATAGAATAGTGTAGTAGCCATGTCTCTTTAGGGTTTTAGAAGTTGCCTTGATGGAGGGATGTGAGGAGGAAAGAATGAACCTTTTGAAAGAAGATGGAACTCTTAAATTTTCTAGGAATGAGATGATATAATTTTCCACTCATATGAACCTCTCTCTCTCTCTCCCCTCACAAGATATGGCCGGCCCCCTTCTCACAAAATGGGTGGTGGAAAAAAGAATAATTAAAACCAAGAGAAGAAAGGGAATGATGTATGAGAAAATAGTCACACCAATTTCCATTTCAATCCACTCACAAACCAACATAAGAAAAGCAAATGAATGGACTAGAATAGAATCTCATCATGATGCTAGTCTCATCATAAAGCCACAAAAGCAAGAAAGTCCCTCATAAGTAAGTTAATTGCAAACTTGCAATTAACCCCTCCATCAGAAAGTCTGGCCGTGAAGGAATAAAAGAAAACCGGCCGGAACGGAATGCAAACTGGCAACTTCAGAAAACTGATCCCGTAATAAATTACAGGAAAACCCTACTACTGCATATACATGCCCGCATTTGTATTCCCACTGAACACAAATGCAAAGAGACAAAACTACACTATCAAATACTAGAATCCGGCTTAAGCCAAAGCCGTCTAGTAAAAACCGTCCGATCACGTTCCGTGCAATACCGCACGTATCTGATCGAACCCTGCCATACCTCCATGTGGCCTCTACAACGTTTCGTCCGAAACCTGAGTAACTGAGTGTGGTGGACTCTAAAGACTCGTCAATACCTTGGCTGTGGATTTAACCACTAGCACGTCAGAGGTATAAGCCAATACGTGACGGGCCACCAGGTATTGACCAAAAGGGACGTCGATGAGCGAACTCATCCTGACACCCTACTGAGCCTGTCAGTGACAATATCCGTACAGTCCGGTCCGTTCGTCTATGAGTATCGCATGGCGGGCCTAGGGGGTTGGTAAAAGTCAGACCCCCAAAAGCGGTACAAGTCGTGTCGGAGTGCAGCCCAGAACACCCTGAGATACTACTGGAATACCTACCAGCAAATCTCCTGCCTTGGCCAAGGACTTTTCATGTTCTGGCTCTCCTCGACATAGCGCGACCTCACCTCCAATACCGGGAGAGACGAACCCCTGCACATCCGCTCACTGCCTCCATGTGGTTCGGGACTGTACCCAACTAAAACCTGTTTGCACGACTCCTTTGAGCCGTGGTAGGGTAGTAATCAAAGCACAGTGGGAACTCACACGAGACAAATGACGATCCCAGGTCGATGAACTAACCTGTACACATGTCACCAGGGAACTGCTATCTGACGTCTGGTATAAACCCAACTAGCAGGTTCCCGGCGAGTCCTGTCCGGTGTACTCATAACCCAATGAGCACCTGTATACATCTTAGGTGAACCAACTGACACCAGTGGCTTGTGAGACCGGCCACCGCCCCTCGTCGGGGTCTCGACTGTATACACTAGTCTACTCTGGAGTATCGATGCCCTGTCTCGAAACTCCCACGACTAAGGACCATTTAAGGATGTGCTTATAGACTACTAGCTCCCACGTATATGATCGCCCTCATACTGCCGGTAGTCAAGCAAGAATCCTAGGGGCTCTATCAACGTGCAATAGTGACCTGTAAGGTCTCCTAAAGCAGTACACGATGATAAAGGTAAACCAGATAGCATACTATCATCTTGAGTAAGACTGTCCTACTGGGACAGGTCCTCCCCTCAATCATTGCAATCACGTGCCTGTGATCCAATAATTGACTCTGAGGGCACTTTCTCCAACAATCTCCCACTTGCACTCAAGGCTAATTATTGCGATGTCGCATACTCGCAGCCCGTGTGATACCGAACACCCAACTCCTCTACTAGTCCGTCTCACAAAGCTCATTTGCGAAACTATTGCGTTCGAGGAATAGCCTCAGTGAGTGGATCCGCTCTGATGTTTCTTTCTATGTCTCTCTCTATCTCAAGTTCGCGGAGAAAACCATCTCCCCAAATGAGCAATACCTGTCTTAGAATGTGTCTGGATGTCTGATGGGACCTAGCTCATAAATGAACTCTAAATCCAAACTTCTTAAACTGTATCGTCAACTGAACTTAATCAGTATCCTGCGCCATGCCTTCCCTCAGTATCCACCTGGACCACCTGTCCAAAATACTGCCCCTCGTCAGAAGGAAAACTATAACTCTGACAGCCACTCTGCCATCCAGGTCACCTTGGAAGCCTGGAATGATAACTGTCTCCCGAAGGAGAATGCTGTTATCATATCTCTAGAACATTCACTTATGTTCTAAAACTGCTTCCGACTGTTTCCCCAGGATTGGATCAATATCAACTTATTGCATCTACTGCAAGAACAACATCTGGTGTGGTACTTGACATCTCATGATTGACTCAATTGCCTAAGCAAGTGATCTGCCAATCATGCGTATCCCTCTCCCCTTTAGTCTGTAAGACACCTTTAGAGAGGGTGACTCCATTACCTGCAGGTACACCACCATGCCAGGAGTCGTCCATTCTAAATACTCATAGAATGTTGTCAAGGTACCCAGATCAGGAAACCACCCAAATCTAGATCTAAAACCATAGATCTAGTTACCAGAGTGTCTGATGTAAAATCCAAGTCCTATGTGGAGAAACTACTGTGTGACGACCAAAGTATAACCGATCGTAGTATTGGAATATCACTTCCTACTCTGTGTATGTCATCAAATACCAGGACATCACACCCTACTACCTTCTCAACAGATCCATCCCCTATTCTGATGAAGTCAAACCTATGACTGTCATATCAGAAATAGATGATCTATCTCCGCTATATCTGCTTTAGTCTATAAATAGACATAAGCCTGATGTCCACCAATGCTTCCGCTGCTCCCACTGACTACGACAACCCTCTGGCAGAGTCATATACACGTACGCTTCTAAAACCAGTTTAGAACGACGCTATACTCATCCTCCTGCCGGGTCTCATAGTCTGGAACAACAGCAATGGCAAGTCTGGGTAAACAAGAACCTCTCTGCCACCGTCCTTGAGTATACCGAAGTACCTCTCGGGTGCCTGAGGTTACCCACCTTATCTGCGGAGTGGCCAATGGAATGTCAAACCAGATTGAATCTTTAGGTTCTTATCAAATCTTCAGTAATCGTTTACGGTTCTGGAATCACTTCCAGTTCTACCATACTCCCACAACTGTTTTCTGAAAAAATCCATTTTATTAAAACTGTGGCGAGTCAAGAACAATATCACTATTGATCTTCCAGATGGTAGAATATCAACCCTCTGCATAGCCCGGGTCAACCCACAAACAGCCATTACAGAAACGTGCCTTGAGTTATCCAGAGTCTGGTTTTAAGCATAAGCTGGACAACTCCCCGTATCTTAACAATGTCAAGATATGAACTGTTCTATATCCAATATAGAAACAGAGGCACTGATTTAATTGAACCAGATTCAAATCATGCAGCTGTCTCCAGTGCATGTCAACTAAATGGAAGGAGGCCGATCAGCGTTACTCAACTTAGGAATGCTTCCAATTATGAGTAACCTGAAAGAGAAGCAAGTTCTCTTAACCACTACTATCAACTGAATACCATGTACAAGTATCTACATCTTCGATCACTTTGAAGAATCCCAATGCTTGCAACACCTGGTTCTCTACTTTATTCTTATACCTATAACTTCTCAAAACTTCGACCCTGTGTTTCTACGAAACACCTGTCTAAGAACTAGAGAAGTCATAAGTAAACAGAATACAGTACGAGGACCAACCCCTCTGTCCTCATGGACACTGGAAAATATACAATACTCTGTATAAGTCCCCTGAGTCTAGTGACTCATTCACTGTGTGTCGTAGGTTGAAAACTGTACTTATGGTTAAGAAGAATTACACCGTTGTTCAATGCTCCTTACCTAACCATCCACTGATATAGGTAAATGTCAAAGACATAATTTCAAAAAGTATATCTCACTTTATAAAAATAGACGTACAGATATATCAATTTGAAATTGGTGCATAACAACGGATATTCAAAACCAAATATTTGCCGACCGGCAAACAACCCAGGTGGCTTCCTCAAATATCACCAATTCCAACGAATCCCGATATAATGAGGATGATCACCTAATTCCCAATAACTTACTCCCACTCATCATCTGTAAAACTATACAGATGTGAGAATCATACCTGGTAAATACAAACCCTGGAGCAAGTGTCTAATTGGAAAATCAGTTTTCTATTAACAGTATACAGTGAAACTGAAACATTGAAATGTTTCGATAGGGTATCCTGGTATTCCTTAGTAATGCCTCTTCCATTATCCAGATTCACAACTATAACCGTATAATTCTTTGCCACTTCTCCAAATCCCTTTATATGTCTTTAGTCATTACCTTCTGTACACCCCTTTAGGCCAAATGGTTTTCTTCATTCCCTACCGTTCGGCACCAGCCTATGGTTTGGAAGAAGACTATCCAATAAGCATAAAGGGTGTACTGTCCTAATCCTAGGAGCACTCGCAACACGAGAGAAGGTGAAGATAAAAGACACCTGAATGTACTTTATTCCTATTTCTCCTGAACCAGGATCCATCCCCGAACTGGAACAAGTTCCTTTCGAGTTCGTATATAACCATACGATGGATTATCCAATAAACTGGGATCTTCGTAGTGATACGGAGTGTCCTGGAGAAATACAAAGGTGATTTAGGATTGGCGAAGAAATACTTGGTTTGTTCGTGAATAGCAGTCGCACTTTACTTTGCCCTCTTACTAATCCCTTGCTTTGTCTTAACTTAATACCTTCTGTACACCGTTTAGGCTAACTGGTTTTCTTCATTCCCTACCGGTCGGCACCAGCCTATGGTTTGGAAGAAGACTATCCAATTTGTGTAATAGGTGTACTACTCCTAAACCAAGGAGTACTCGCAACCTGAGAGAAGGTGAAAAGAAAAGACAACTGAATAGTCCTATCCGTTTTCTCCAGAACCAGAAACCATTCTCGAAGTCCTTCGAGTTCGTATATAACCATACGATGGTTTTGTCCAATGGAAGTGGACGTTCGTAGTAATACGGGGTGTCCCGGAGAAAAGGGTAAAAGTAGGAGCGGCAAAGAAGTTTGCAACTCTGACAATCCAAAAGCCAGTGTTAAGTAGGTTCGGTCAACTTGGTCACTGAGTCATAGTCTAGGGTCGGGTCAATGGTCGCTGCCAAAGAGAGAGAAAAAAGAAACACTCAGCGTGCACTCTAACCTAGATCAGAATGGTTATCACTTTATCTAATCTGGAAACCTCCCACTGTAACTCAAATTCTTCTCCAAACCTCAAAGAAGAATTAGCCGGGATCACCCGAGGAGTAAACCAACTCATCAGTGGGAACCGGGATCCAACCATCATCGCATGATAACGTGACGGAATCCGCCCACGCTATCATACTCCAGAAGGTATGCGCATATCTGGCAAGTTTCAGTTCTTTTGAAACTCCCGATGTGGATTTCTACCCCATGCTCTTATGACCTTGACTTTGGCTAACATATCATAAGTCACATGGCAAGTTCTACCCGTCATTTTCCTGGTTAATTTGAACCCACCCGTACCTACCCTTGACTTTGGCCAAAATGGCAGTACGACTGTCCCAAACCATTGCATCTATCTATGCTGCATATGAATACCCAACAGCTACCAAACACTGTGCCTTGACTTTGGCCAACATACACAGCTTGAATACTATTAACTATCCATATGAAACGACGGAGGGCTACGAATGGTTTCTGGCGAAAACCTTTAACGTAATGAACTTGATATTGTTGAAGGAACTGATAGCTTTTTAAAAATATAGTGACGAAAACCTTTGCTAAAGAGGTCACTCCCGGTGAAGGGATCTCGGCTCTTTCCCCGTAGAATGAGGTGCAGGATATTCCAACTGAATATCACGATGCAAAGAAAAAGTAAACGGCTATAGTGAAGTTATTGCCCTGACGCAAACTTTTGTCCAAGGGGTCACTCCCGGTGAAGGGATCTCGGCCCTTGCCTCGTCGACTGAGGAGCAGGATATTCCAACTGAATACCACGATGCAAAACAAAAGAGAACGCCCTTGCACTAACAGCTTTTTGAAAAAGTGTTCCAACAACATCAGAATAGGTTTGTTTAGCTTGCATTGATCCGAATCAACGCAGTCCTATCAATTGATCACACCAAAAAGAACGAAAATAATGATGTACGTATATGCCATCCGCATTCGCCACTGGGTCCCTTCATCATCCGTTAGGTTACTTAACTAACGACAGAGCGGGGACTGGACTAGCGCGGATGCAAAACATATACAACATCTACTAGTATATATATAATATATAATTTTCGCTCAAGGCGTGATGAAATGCAACAACACAGAAATGTATAGCAACACAGATCAATACAGATATCTGGGATCCCCGGGTTTCACAGAGCCGCTGCTGAAACCCGACGTTCCCCTGGTCGTGTGGATAGCCTGTGCAATGAAAATCCTAGACCCCTACGGGCGCGGCAAGTTACCCGCCAAAATCTGAAGCGAGGCAGCCCCCTTCAGCAACGTGAATGGACCACCCAGCACTTCACGGAATCCGGTAACTTGGGCACCCCTCCTGGGTCAACCTATACCCCCTACGAGTGCGGCGAATAGCCCGCCAATTCTAGAGTAAAGCCCCCTCCGTCTCAATGCCATGAGATGCAGGCTTGTTGCCCTCTAGAACCCGTCTATCCGTGCACCCCTCCGCGGGGTAATCCTAGTACAGAAAGTAAAATATACATACAACGGGTACATCGACCGCAACCTGGTCGTGCCCCAAAAGAATAATACAAACAGGCAGTGACGGCAGTCCACATGTCGGACGCTCGCCCCGCAATATCAAATGTACATATAAAACAAAACTGTACTAACATTGCATCCAGGCTATCCCTACCGACCGATCCGCAACAACACAGCACAATCACAGAACATCAACGTGAATGTCACGTTCGCAAATCCGTCTAACCGGGCTATAGCAGTCAGACTGGATTTACCGATCGAGTGACATTCACGGTCGCAGATATAATGTAAATACTGTGAACTAGCATGTTTAAAATATCCGATCGAACAAATTTTATCAAGTGGGCCCACAAGCAATACTGTAGCACTCACAGAAAATCTGGGCCCAAAAAGAATATCCTAAAACCCCTATTTTTAACTCAGAAGGAATCTGCAAAATTTTGGTCAAGTGATCAATCAAAAGCGCGGCGGAACCGCGGCCCAAGCATGGGTTTGGCCGCGGTTCCGCGGCGGTTTGAAGAGATCGCCCCACCAAATTTTCACAGATTGCTTCTATATCCATGCACAGTATTCTGAGACATCCTGAAAAATTTTTTGGAGCAGAAATAATTTCGACAGAAAACACATGTGCATACAAAATACGGTTTTTAGGGAATTTTGTTCGATCGAGTACTAAACATACTAGAGCAAGCTAGGCATGGTTAATGGCGTGGCTCTGATACCAATGTAAGCCCACGGCGGCGCCCCGGCCGTCGATCCGACGCCGGAAACGCGGAAACAAAAACTTTGCAAAAACTTGCAACCGGCACCACCGCGCACTTTTCACCCAGATCGGGCCATTAACCTAGCAACTAGCAAAGTAAAAGATGAGTAGAGAAGTATACCAAGCGATCCGTGTCCTTCAGTCTTCATCTCCACTCCGATCTCCTGTGGAAAGTTCGTCACCTCCCCGCTCGTCGGAAAAGCACCACGTAGCCGGAATCTTTTACGGGCTCCCGCCTCTTGACCGAGGCAACTCGGGCGCGAAGTTGGCTAGCCGACGCGTCCAAGACTTGCTATAGAATAGTGTAGTAGCCATGTCTCTTTAGGGTTTTAGAAGTTGCCTTGATGGAGGGATGTGAGGAGGAGAGAATGAACCTTTTGAAAGAAGATGGAACTCTTAAATTTTCTAGGAATGAGATGATATAATTTTCCACTCATGTGAACCTCTCTCTCTCTCCCCTCACAAGATATGGCCGGCCCCCTTCTCACAAAATGGGTGGTGGAAAAAAGAATAATTAAAACCTAGAGAAGAAAGGGAATGAATGTATGAGAAAATAGTCACACCAATTTCCATTTCAATCCACTCACAAACCATCATAAGAAAAGCAAATGAATGGACTAGAATAGAATCTCATCATGATGCTAGTCTCATCATAAAGCCACAAAAGCAAGAAAGTCCCTGTCACGACCCGCAATTCGGCCCGTAACCGGCACTTAAACTACGTAACGTCTACAGGCGTACGCAACTTAAGTAAGCCGAAAACCCAGAAATCTAAACCACCCAAAACTGGATCAACGGAGAAAACATACTTTAAAAACATTTAGGATTCACAATTAAAAATCTCTAACTCTAGTTTTCTTTCTTGAAAATTTCGGCAGCACCTCCTTTGTAAAACTGGCCCCGAAAACGGGTACAACACAGATAATATATAAAACATCCCAAGTGGGAGAAAAATCACGCCCACTGGCGGAGACAATCACCACAACAAGTATACGACGCCAAAGCGAAGAAATATCAAAGAAACGACTATAAAGAAGTGAACATTTCCAACATAACCGGCTACTACGAGCACGGCACCAAAAACCAATATAATACAACACTGAAATCTCACAAGTCGTCTCTAAGTCAAATACAACAGGGGTAGATGGAGAATACTAGATCCAACAAAAGATATACAATATACAATACGGATAACCGCAACCCACCTAAAAGCAACGGCCTCACTGCCTATAGTAGCGGTATCCACAAAAGTAGTGATGATAAGCTGCCCTGCCGCGACTACTCAGAGGGTAAGTCCTGCAAAACACTGTGGCACAACGGGGGTGAGTTGCCAACTCGTGAATAGTAATTAACATCATACTGAAAATCGCAAGTATGCACTAACAGCAATGATCAATAACATGTGAACTGATAGCATGAGTATGACAATATGAATATGCAACTATCATGATCAAGGTACACCACCAGGGTACTATATTTACATGAATCCTGTGCATATCAACTGAATACTGAGTGCGGAATAGTAAATAATCTCATGCATAAATCATAAGCATGGAAAACACGGTGTAACTCAACAACACACCAAATCCCAAAATACTCAGATCGGCCCTCAGATCGGCCTTCAAATTCTGTACGTCTCATGAAAACCTGAGTGTCAAACATCGACACTCGAAAACATCATGAAAACCAGTGCCTAACATCGACACATAAATACTCGTACCCATACGTTCCTCGAAACACAAGTATCCCATCTCGACACTCGTATTCCACGCATCGGTCTTCCTGATATCCATACGTTCCTCGAAACCCAAGTATCCCACCTCGACACTTGTATTCCACGTATCGGTCTGTCAACCTCATATATCTCTCGGAAAGTAAGTGCCCAACATCGACACTTTAATTTCCCATATCGCATCTCAAATGCGTAAATCCATAAAAAGTAGCATATGCAACATAAAACATCAATATGAGCATATCACGGAAAGATTCGCCAAATAATGCATCAAGTCATTAATTGTATCTCACGGTTTCCAAAAATCCAAATCCAGAATACATATATATACAGCGTCCCATACCACCGATATATATGCTATAAAAACTGATCATATAACAATAGCAAGGTATATGTGCGAACGAGTAATATAGCATGGCATACATATGAGCATGTAGGTATACAGGTATGTTCTATGTAATATGTACTATCGCACAAGTATAACTGTTCAAAGTCGCTAACCAATAGCAAGGTATACAAATAAGCATTTGTGTTGTGCTTATCATGTCAATTATCAACAGTGTGTGTGTAGCATATCATTGGTGCTCGTGCAACATGGACTGTCGATAATAGTGCAGTGTACAACAGGTATAGTATCAAGCACAAGTAACTATATGCAATGTGAATCATGCAATATTTCTATATAAGCAAATCAGCATACGGCTAATACTATATCATATCTAGCCCCGACGCTTAGTGCCATACGGGCGATTCCCCGTAGATGTTAAATCTACTCACATGTGGTCTCCAGCTATGAAAATCCGACCACCTGCTTCCCTTTGTTCGCAGCGTCTGAAGTCCCCGCTTGCGACGCTATAATATCACAAACACAAGAAATAAAGCGAATATCTTAGAAGCAATCACAATAACGCAATACTACTTATCTTAAAACGTATCAACACACTAAACCAACTCACGAGTACACGTCAAGTGCAACACACACAACGATACCTCAATACCATACTGAGTACGTCGCAGCACGACACACGACTCGTGTCGCAACACGTATCACGCGAACTCAAAACACTAGATTATAGGTAATCGATCCCAGATTTTGCATACTGCATTTACTAACTAAATAAACAGTACCAAACAACCCAAAACAATAGCAGACAACTACCACAGAAGAACCACCCCAAACCCTAACTAGTCGGCCGGCGTCGCCGGCCCCCTCCTTAAGGCTCGCCGGCCCCGACTGGTGGGATGGCCTCCGTCTCTCAGGTGGTGTCTCAGGTCAACCTGCACATCTCTCTGAAGTTGTTTAAACAGACACCAAACTCCCCAGATCACAGCAGATACTAAAAGCTCTAAAAGACACTAAAAACCCGATATCGCCTCAATCGATATAAACTACGTTCTGCGCAACAACCAACAATCAAAACCACACAAAAACTATAAATTAACAGTAGAGGGGTTATACCTAACAACTTTGCTCACAACTCTAAGCTTCTCCCAACTCCAAGTGATCAAGAAGCAAGAAATCCAAGCTTTTGGGTATTTTGTAATATGTTTAGGGATTTTGAGGATTTTTGTGATAAAATTGATATGAAATGATAAGGGAAATGAGCAAGGGCAGTAGGGGATAAGGGAAATTCGGCCAAGTGAGTGAGGTGGAGGATTTGTGAGGAATTTCCAAGCAATTTCCTTCATAAATGCATAGTTAATGCATACACACACACACACACTAACACATGCATGCATCTACTCATTGCTTTTCTTTTCTTTTTCTTTTAAATCCTAGCTTAATTCTAGTCCACAC
The DNA here is from genome assembly GCA_030015575.1 of Agapanthus africanus. Lineage (NCBI taxonomy): Eukaryota > Viridiplantae > Streptophyta > Magnoliopsida > Asparagales > Amaryllidaceae > Agapanthus > Agapanthus africanus. Next base: position 216,411,299 of record JASDDO010000006.1, read on the forward strand.
AAATAAATCCTAAGGTGAAGTGAGAAGGATTTCTTAATTTAATTATTTAAAGAAAAGATCGCTTATAGAAATTTTCCCAAAATTTGAATACCGCATTAAAATAATATTAAAAAATGGGAAAATTCAAATTGAACCAAAACGTCCCATATACTCCCAAAGCTTGCGCACTAGCTTTATTTTAGCTAATCTAGGTGCTGGCAAGTCTATATGGTCGTTTGTTCACAGTCGGGTAAAAACGGAAAATACCGACAAACTTACCCTAAAACGGACAAATTCACATAACGATTTCTAAAACGTTACAATCTCCCCCCTTATAGAAATTCGGTCCCCGAATTAAAATTCATACTAAACGTACCTTCAAAATGATGGGGGAATTTCTTCCGCATCTCGCTCTCGATCTCCCAAGTGATCTCCTCACCAGTAGGACTACGCCATAGAATCTTCACAGAAGGAAAGTCCCTAGACCGAAGTTTCTTCACCTGCCGATCCAAAATAACTATCGGCTGCTCGGTGAAAGAAAGATCACGCTCAAGCTGAACGGTCTCGTGCTGAATCATATGAGAAGGATCATGAAGGTATCTACGAAGCATCGACACATGAAAAACGGGGTGAACATCTGGAAAACTAGGCGGGAGTGCTAAACGATAAGCAACATAACCCACTCGCTCAAGGATCTCGAAAGGACCTACAAATCTGGGACTGAGCTTCCCTCTCTTCCCAAATCGCATAACGCCCTTCATCGGAGAAATCTTCAGGAATACATGATCTCCCACTGCGAACTCAAGTCTGCGACGACGACGGTCGGCATAAGATTTCTGCCTGCACTGGGCTGCTCTCATCCTGTCCTGAATCAGCTGGATCTTCTCCGTAGTCTCCTGAACAAGCTGGGGTCCCAAAACCAAACTCTCACTAAGCTCGGTCCAACAGACTGGCGATCGACACTTCCTACCATATAAGGCCTCAAAAGGTGACATCTGAATAGTCTCCTGAAAGCTATTATTGTAGGAGAACTCAATCAACGGCAAGTGACGATCCCAACTGCCCCCAAAATCAAGCACACATGCACGGAGCATATCCTCCAGAGTCTGAATAGTCCGCTCCGTCTGATCATCGGTCTGCGGATGAAAAGCGGTGCTAAAACTCAATCTGGTACCCAAAGCTTCCTGAAGCTTCTGCCATAGACGGCTAGTAAACTGGGTACCTCTGTCGGATACTATGCATGTGGGAACACCGTGCAAACGCACAATCTCATCTATATAAAGCTGAGCGTACTGAGCATAGCCGAAAGTGGTCTTCACTGGGAGGAAGTGAGCCGCTTTCATCAACCGGTCTACAATAACCCAAATGGAGTCATACCCTCTACTGGTCCTGGGTAGACCCACAATGAAGTCCATGGAAATCTGTTCCCATTTCCACTCCGGAATGGGTAAAGGTTGTAACTCTCCAGCCGGTCTCTGATGCTCAGCCTTGACTTGCTGACAAGTCAGGCACCTCGAAACGAAGTCCGAAATATCGCGTTTCATCCCTTCCCACCAGTAGAAGTCTCTCAAGTCACGGTACATCTTGGTGGAACCTGGATGAACGCTAAAGGCCGACTGATGTGCCTGCTCTAGGATCTCGCGTCTCAACCCATCAACATCTGGTACACACAAGCGAGTCCCGCATCGCAGCACACCCTGGTCATCAATTATGAACTCCGAAACTGTACCCTGTCGAACAAGCTCAAGAATCTCAGACAAACGAGCATCACTGGGTTGCGCCTCACGAATACGATCAACAAGTAGTGGACGGGCACGGACATGAGCAAACTGTCCCCCAGTGGAGGTGAACTCGAACTGCACTCTACTATCACACAAGAGCTGCCAATCTGCAGAAGACTGACACCGAACGGCGCTCAGCTGGGACAAGCTACCCACGGGCCTACGACTCAAAGCATCAGCTACCACATTCGCCCTGCCCGGGTGATAAAGGATCTCACAATCATAATCCTTTACTAGCTCCATCCATCGGCGCTGTCTTAGGTTCAGATCTCGCTGCTGGAAGATATACTTCAAACTCTTATGATCCGTGAAGATCTGACACGACTCTCCATACAAGTAGTGTCTCCAGATCTTCAACGCAAAGACTACCGCTGCCATCTCAAGATCGTGAGTGGGGTAATTCTGCTCGTGCTTCTTCAGCTGCCTAGAAGCATATGCAATCACCCTATCATGCTGCATCAAAACACAGCCAAGCCCCACTCGAGAAGCATCACAATACACAACGTAGCCTCCCGATCCCGAAGGTAAAGAAAGAACTGGTGCTGTCGTCAACCGAGTCTTCAACTGCTGAAAACTCTGCTCGCACGCATCAGTCTAGAGAAAAGGAATCCCCTTCCGGGTCAGTCCAGTCAGCGGTGCAGCGATACTCGAAAAATCCTGCACAAAACGGCGATAATAACCAGCTAAGCCCAAAAAGCTGCGGACCTCAGTCACCGATACAGGTCTGGGCCAAAGCTGTACAGCCTCGATCTTCCTCGGGTCCACAAGAATACCATCACTAGTCACCACATGACCCAGGAAGTCAACTCTATCAAGCCAAAATGCGCACTTTGAGAATTTAGCATACAGCTGGTGCTCTCTCAAAATCTGCAAAGTAATCCCCAAGTGCTGCTCATGCTCCTCTCGACTCCTAGAGTAAACCAGTATGTCATCAATAAACACTATAATGAACTGGTCGAGGAACGGCCTGAAAATCCGGTTCATCAGATCCATGAACGCTGCTGGCGCATTGGTGAGTCCGAACGACATCACCAAAAACTCATAATGCCCATAGCGCGTACGAAAAGCAATCTTCGGAATGTCATCATTCCGAACCCGCAACTGATGATAACCCGAACGCAAATCAATCTTCGAAAAATGTTTCGCACCCTGGAGCTGATCGAATAAATCGTCAATGCGGGGTAAAGGATACCTGTTCCGCACCGTAACACGGTTCAACTGACGATAATCCACACATAGCCTCAAACTGCCGTCCTTCTTCTTGACGAACAGAACAGGAGCTCCCCACGGCGAAACACTCGGACGCACAAGTCCCAAATCAAGCAACTCTTGCAATTGATCTTTAAGCTCTCTAAGCTCTGCCGGAGCCATCCGATAAGGCGGTATAGAAATAGGCTCCGTACCAGGAATCAGATCAATGCAAAACTCAATATCGCGCTATGGCGGCATCCCAGGTAACTCATCGGGAAACTCTCGCACGGTAGAAACCTGGTCTAACAACTCCACTGTGGCTCCAGTATCATGAATGAACGCCAAGAATCCCCGACATCCCCTCCTCAAAAGCCGACTAGCGCACATAACAGAAATCAAGCTGTGAGGGGCGGCACTACGGTCCCCCTGCACAACAAACACTGACTCGCCGGGAAAACAAAATCTAACTGTCTTCTCGCGGCAGTCCACGGACGCATAGCAAGTAGCTAGCCAATCCATGCCCAACAGAACGTCGAAGTCCAACATCTCCAGAAGGATCAAGTCGACGGGCAGATCTCTGTCACCAATATGGATGACACAAGATCGAAACACATAACGCGCAACAAACGACTCTCCCACAGGAGTAGTCACGACCAGCGGCTGATCCAGCAAGCACGACTCTCGGCCTAACCTCGGCACGAAGTGCGTGGAAACATACGAATGCGTGGATCCCGGATCAAAAAGAACATGCGCATCAAAAGAACATACAGAAAGAGTACCTGAAACCACGGCATTGGACGCCTGAGCGTCCTGGTGAGTCAAGGCAAAAACCCTAGCCTGACCTCTACCGGCTACTGGCTGTCCTCTGCCTCTGCCACCTCGACCTCTCGGTACAAAACCTCCGCGACCACGACCTCGCTGAACAGGAGTCTGACGCGGCGCAACTACAGGGATAAGAGGCAACGCTCTCTGAGGTGGAGAAGGTGGTAAGGTAACCTGCGGTACAGCTGGCTCGTTCACACGCGGCTCCGCACAGTCTCGAACCCGATGACCCAAACTACCGCACCGGTAACATCTAGAAACAACTGCCGATCATCCTGAGGGTAAGAACTGAAAAGCCGACCTCGTCCCGAACCGCCACTATCAGAACGGAAACTGTCACGATGTCTAAACGCCCGCCTCGCTGCCGGATCACCAACACGAACTCTCTTCGGTTCCGGAGCAACTGATGACTCAGCTAGACGCTCCTCTACCAAAAGAGCTGCATCCACCGCTGCCGCATATGTGTCACAATGCTGAATACTGATGGCTAGGAACAACTGGGTAAGCAGGCCTCGAAAAAACCTCTTCACCCTCATCTCCTCAGTCGCCACCAGGTATGGAGCATACACCGACAGCTCAGTAAACAATACATCATACTCTGACACCGTCATCCCCGGCGTCTGACGTAAAGACTCAAATCTGCGTGCTCGCGCATCCCTGACGCTCGGTGGAAGAAAACGAACAAGAAACGACGTCACAAACTCAGCCCAGGTCATAGGAGCAAGACCAGCGGCTCTGCCCTTCTCCAACGACTCACACCACTTCTGGGCCATACCCTCCAGACGAAAACTGGCAAACTCTACCCATCTCTCGTCGGAACATCGGAGTGAGCGACAAATCCTGGCCATCCGGTCGATGAACGACTGCGGATCCTCGGTAACATCTGTGCCCGTAAACACCGGAGGTCTTAACCTCATAAAATCTGTCAGCGACACAGCAATAACCCCCGGAGCTGCAACTGCGACTACCGGAACTGTAGGTACCATCGTGGCCTCCGCAGCGGGTGGAACAACTGCCTGCCCCTGCGCTCGGATGGTCTCTACCAAAGTCCCCACAATCTGGCGCAGATCCTGCATACCAGCTCCAATCATAGCAATGTACTCCGGTACAATAGGCGTACCGTCCTGGTCAGTCCTCGCCTCAGACGAGTCAACTCTGACCTCGGCCCTCGCGGCCGCTCTCTGAGCCCTCGTAGTCTTCGGCGGCATATGGGCTGGAAATTGAAACAAGATTCGATAAGGAAACGGAAATCGAATCACAAAGATGTATATCAATCACGGAAGGAATATCAATCAATAAGTCCTAAGGTCACTTAGGCGGAGTACCGTGTCGTAAGTATGCCGCGGAACATACACACGCTACGTCACTCTGCTTAAGCTACCTACTCCATCATACCAAGGTCATCCTAGACTCCGAAAGGTAAAACCGGCACCACCGCGCACTTTTCACCCAGATCGGGCCATTAACCTAGCAACTAGCAAAGTAAAAGATGAGTAGAGAAGTATACCAAGCGATCCGTGTCCTTCAGTCTTCATCTCCACTCCGATCTCCTGTGGAAAGTTCGTCACCTCCCCGCTCGTCGGAAAAGCACCACGTAGCCGGAATCTTTTACGGGCTCCCGCCTCTTGACCGAGGCAACTCGGGCGCGAAGTTGGCTAGCCGACGCGTCCAAGACTTGCTATAGAATAGTGTAGTAGCCATGTCTCTTTAGGGTTTTAGAAGTTGCCTTGATGGAGGGATGTGAGGAGGAGAGAATGAACCTTTTGAAAGAAGATGGAACTCTTAAATTTTCTAGGAATGAGATGATATAATTTTCCACTCATGTGAACCTCTCTCTCTCTCCCCTCACAAGATATGGCCGGCCCCCTTCTCACAAAATGGGTGGTGGAAAAAAGAATAATTAAAACCTAGAGAAGAAAGGGAATGAATGTATGAGAAAATAGTCACACCAATTTCCATTTCAATCCACTCACAAACCATCATAAGAAAAGCAAATGAATGGACTAGAATAGAATCTCATCATGATGCTAGTCTCATCATAAAGCCACAAAAGCAAGAAAGTCCCTGTCACGACCCGCAATTCGGCCCGTAACCGGCACTTAAACTACGTAACGTCTACAGGCGTACGCAACTTAAGTAAGCCGAAAACCCAGAAATCTAAACCACCCAAAACTGGATCAACGGAGAAAACATACTTTAAAAACATTTAGGATTCACAATTAAAAATCTCTAACTCTAGTTTTCTTTCTTGAAAATTTCGGCAGCACCTCCTTTGTAAAACTGGCCCCGAAAACGGGTACAACACAGATAATATATAAAACATCCCAAGTGGGAGAAAAATCACGCCCACTGGCGGAGACAATCACCACAACAAGTATACGACGCCAAAGCGAAGAAATATCAAAGAAACGACTATAAAGAAGTGAACATTTCCAACATAACCGGCTACTACGAGCACGGCACCAAAAACCAATATAATACAACACTGAAATCTCACAAGTCGTCTCTAAGTCAAATACAACAGGGGTAGATGGAGAATACTAGATCCAACAAAAGATATACAATATACAATACGGATAACCGCAACCCACCTAAAAGCAACGGCCTCACTGCCTATAGTAGCGGTATCCACAAAAGTAGTGATGATAAGCTGCCCTGCCGCGACTACTCAGAGGGTAAGTCCTGCAAAACACTGTGGCACAATGGGGGTGAGTTGCCAACTCGTGAATAGTAATTAACATCATACTGAAAATCGTAAGTATGCACTAACAGCAATGATCAATAACATGTGAACTGATAGCATGAGTATGACAATATGAATATGCAACTATCATGATCAAGGTACACCACCAGGGTACTATATTTACATGAATCCTGTGCATATCAACTGAATACTGAGTGCGGAATAGTAAATAATCTCATGCATAAATCATAAGCATGGAAAACACGGTGTAACTCAACAACACACCAAATCCCAAAATACTCAGATCGGCCCTCAGATCGGCCTTCAAATTCTGTACGTCTCATGAAAACCTGAGTGTCAAACATCGACACTCGAAAACATCATGAAAACCAGTGCCTAACATCGACACATAAATACTCGTACCCATACGTTCCTCGAAACACAAGTATCCCATCTCGACACTCGTATTCCACGCATCGGTCTTCCTGATATCCATACGTTCCTCGAAACCCAAGTATCCCACCTCGACACTTGTATTCCACGTATCGGTCTGTCAACCTCATATATCTCTCGGAAAGTAAGTGCCCAACATCGACACTTTAATTTCCCATATCGCATCTCAAATGCGTAAATCCATAAAAAGTAGCATATGCAACATAAAACATCAATATGAGCATATCACGGAAAGATTCGCCAAATAATGCATCAAGTCATTAATTGTATCTCACGGTTTCCAAAAATCCAAATCCAGAATACATATATATACAGCGTCCCATACCACCGATATATATGCTATAAAAACTGATCATATAACAATAGCAAGGTATATGTGCGAACGAGTAATATAGCATGGCATACATATGAGCATGTAGGTATACAGGTATGTTCTATGTAATATGTACTATCGCACAAGTATAACTGTTCAAAGTCGCTAACCAATAGCAAGGTATACAAATGAGCATTTGTGTTGTGCTTATCATGTCAATTATCAACAGTGTGTGTGTAGCATATCATTGGTGCTCGTGCAACATGGACTGTCGATAATAGTGCAGTGTACAACAGGTATAGTATCAAGCACAAGTAACTATATGCAATGTGAATCATGCAATATTTCTATATAAGAAAATCAGCATACGGCTAATACTATATCATATCTAGCCCCGACGCTTAGTGCCATACGGGCGATTCCCCGTAGATGTTAAATCTACTCACATGTGGTCTCCAGCTATGAAAATCCGACCACCTGCTTCCCTTTGTTCGCAGCGTCTGAAGTCCCCGCTTGCGACGCTATAATATCACAAACACAAGAAATAAAGCGAATATCTTAGAAGCAATCACAATAACGCAATACTACGTATCTTAAAACGCATCAACACACTAAACCAACTCACGAGTACACGTCAAGTGCAACACACACAACGATACCTCAATACCATACTGAGTACGTCGCAGCACGACACACGACTCGTGTCGCAACACGTATCACGCGAACTCAAAACACTAGATTATAGGTAATCGATCCCAGATTTTGCATACTGCATTTACTAACTAAATAAACAGTACCAAACAACCCAAAACAATAGCAGACAACTACCACAGAAGACCCACCCCAAACCCTAACTAGTCGGCCGGCGTCGCCGGCCCCCTCCTTAAGGCTCGCCGGCCCCGACCGGTGGGATGGCCTCCGTCTCTCAGGTGGTGTCTCAGGTCAACCTGCACATCTCTCTGAAGTTGTTTAAACAGACACCAAACTCCCCAGATCACAGCAGATACTAAAAGCTCGAAAAGACACTAAAAACCCGATATCGCCTCAATCGATATAAACTACGTTCTGCGCAACAACCAACGATCAAAACCATACAAAAACTATAAATTAACAGTAGAGGGGTTATACCTAACAACTTTGCTCACAACTCTAAGCTTCTCCCAACTCCAAGTGATCAAGAAGCAAGAAATCCAAGCTTTTGGGTATTTTGTGATATGTTTAGGGATTTTGAGGATTTTTGTGATAAAATTGATATGAAATGATAAGGGAAATGAGCAAGGGCAGTAGGGGATAAGGGAAATTCGGCCAAGTGAGTGAGGTGGAGGATTTGTGAGGAATTTCCAAGCAATTTCCTTCATAAATGCATAGTTAATGCATACACACACACACACACTAACACATGCATGCATCTACTCATTGCTTTTCTTTTCTTTTTCTTTTAAATCCTAGCTTAATTCTAGTCTACACAAATAAATCCTAAGGTGAAATGAGAAGGATTTCTTAACTTAATTATTTAAAGAAAAGATCGCTTATAGAAATTTTCCCAAAATTTGAATACCGCATTAAAATAATATTAAAAAATGGGAAAAATTCAAATTGAACCAAAACGTCCCATATACTCCCAAAGCTTGCGCACTAGCTTTATTTTAGCTAATCTAGGTGCTGGCAAGTCTATATGGTCGTTTGTTCACAGTCGGGTAAAAACGGAAAATACCGACAAACTTACCCTAAAACGGACAAATTCTCATAAAGATTTCTAAAACGTTACAGTCCCTCACAAGTAAGTTAATTGCAAACTTGCAATTAACCCCCTCCATCAGAAAGTCCGGCCGTGAAGGAATAAAAGAAAACCGGCCGGAACGGAATGCAAACTGGCAACTTCAGAAAACTGATCCCGTAATAAATTACAGGAAAACCCCACTACTACATATACATGCCCGCATTTGTATTCCCACTGAACACAAATGCAAAGAGACAAAACTACACTATCAAATACTAGAATCCGACTTAAGCCAAAGCCGGCTAGTAAAAACCGTCCGATCACGATCCGTGCAATACCGCACGTATCTGATCGAACCCTGCCATATCTCCATATGGCCTCTACAGCGTTTCGCCCGAAACCTGAGTAACTGAGTGTGGTGGACTCTAAAGACTCGTCAATACCTTGGCTGTGGATTTAACCACTAGCACGTCAGAGGTATAAGCCAATACGTGACGGGCCACCAGGTATTGACCAAAAGGGACGTCGATGAGCGAACTCATCCTGACACCCTACTGAGCCTGTCAGTGACAATATCCGTACAGTCCGGTCCGTTCGTCTATGAGCATCGCATGGCGGGCCTAGGGGGTTGGTAAAAGTCAGACCCCCAAAAGCGGTACAAGTCGTGTCGGAGTGCAGCCCAGAACACCCTGAGATACTACTGGAATACCTACCAGCAAATCTCCTGCCTTGGCCAAGGACTTTTCATGTTCTGGCTTTCCTTGACACAGCGCGACCTCACCCCCAATACTGGGAGAGACGAACCCCTGCAGCTCCGCTCACTGCCTCCATGTGGCTCGGGACTGTACCCAACTAAAACCTGTTTGCACGACTCCTTTGAGCCGTGGTAGGGTAGTAATCAAAGCACAGTGGGAACTCACACGAGACAAATGACGATCCCAGGTCGATGAACTAACCTGTACACATGTCACCAGGAAACTGCTATCTGACGTCTGGTATAAACCCAACTAGCAGGTTCCCGGCGAGTCCTGTCCGGTGTACTCATAACCCAATGAGCACCTGTATACATCTTAGGTGAACCAACTGACACCAGTGGCTTGTGAGACCGGCCACCGCCCCTCGTCGGGGTCTCGACTGTATACACTAGTCTACTCTGGAGTATCGATGCCCTGTCTCGAAACTCCCACGACTAGGGACCATTTAAGGATGTGCTTATAGACTACCAGCTCCCACGTATATGATCGCCCTCATACTACCGGTAGTCAAGCAAGAATCCTATTGGCTCTATCAACGTGCAATAGTGACCTGTAAGGTCACCTAAAGCAGTACACGATGATAAAGGTAAACCAGATAGCATACTATCATCTTGAGTAAGACTGTCCTACTGGGACAGGTCCTCCCCTCAATCATTGCAATCACGTGCCTGTGATCCAATAATTGACTCTGAGGGCACTATCTCCAACAGTATTCGTGTTCCTCGGAACGCGGATGCGGGTGTGTATGCACAGTTGACAGAGAGACAGAGGCAGAGGATTCTCATTGGGGTTGTTGACTGTTGACTATTGACTTTTGGTTAAACCCTAATGAGAATAAGAAACATGATTAAACAATAATATTAATTAAGTGTTATAGTGACATGGTTGTTGAGGGGTTGACTTTGTTGACTTGTTGACTTTGTTGACCGGTTGACTAGGTTGGACTAGTTGACCATCATCATGACAATGGCTATCATTTCATGGCAAAGACTTTTGCTTGCTTGTTTATTTATGCAAAATGAGTGCAAGGAATGATATAGCCATTTTGACTTGAACCATCACATAATACTTGATTACTATTTTGTTATGATGGTTTTGGATTATGAGAGCTTGGATGGCAAAAGAGTTACTCATTCTCTCATTTCATTTCTCTCTCTTGCTTGAGCTCTCCCTCTTGCTCTCTCTCTAGTTCAAGGCAACACCCTCTCATGAGTTGAGAAATATTGCCTTAGAGATAAAAGAAAACCCAAATCACTTCTCTACTCATCCTAGTTCACAAGGTTTAGCAAACCAAGTGTTCTAGTTTCTTCAAGTTTGAAGAAGAAGCCAAAGGTAGAAGCTTTCAGGTGGATCCATCTTCGGCGCAAGGAGACGACGAGGTGAGGCCGATCCGTACACCGGAAAGAGTTGAAGACGAAGGAGTTCAAGAAAGGTATAGCCCCCTAACCGAGTAGGTAAAACTCAAGTTAGGTTGTTAGTTAGTTGTTTAACAAAGATCCGTATTTTGAGTCCATGTTACCACCTCTTAAAAATTCGTTTTTCATCATTTCCGCAAGCCCGTAAGTACCGGGAGAGGTAACGTGGACTTACAAGTTATTGGGAATTGGGTGATCATCCTCATTATATCGGGATTCGTTGTAATTGGTGATATTTGAGGAAATCGCCTAGGTTGTTTTACGGACGGCAAATATTTGGTTTTGAATATCCGTTGTTATGCACCAATTTCAAATTGATATATCAGTATGTTTATTTTTATAAAGTGAGATATAACTTTTTGAAATTATGTCCATGAAATTTACCTATATCAGTGGATGGTTAGGTAAGGAGTATTAAACAGCGGTGTAATTCTTCTTAACCATAAGTACAATTTTCAACCTACGACACACAGGGAATGAGTTATAAGACTCAGGGGACTTATACAGAGTATTGTATGTTGTCCAGTGTCCATTAGGACAGAGGGGTTGGTACTCATACTATATTCTGTTTACTTATGACTTCTCTAGTTCTTAGACATGTGTTTCATTAAAATACAAGGTCCAAGTTTTGAGAAGTTATAGGTATATGAATAAAGTAGAGAACCAGGTATTGCAAGTATCAGGATTCTTCAAGATGATCGAATATGTAGATACTTGTGTATGGTATTCATTTGATAGTAATGATTATGAGAACTTGCTTCTCTTTCAGGTTACTCATATCTCGATGTATTCCTAAGTTGAGTAATGCTGATCGGCCTCTCTCCAATTAATTGACATGCACTGGAGACAGCAACACGATTTGAATCTGGTTCCAATTAAATCAATGCCATTGTTTCTATATTGGATATAGAATAGTTCATATCTTAACAATGTTAAGGTACGGAGAGTTGTCCGGTTTATGCTAAAAACCAGACTCTAGATAACTCAAGGCACGTTTTTGTAATGGCTGTTTGTGGGTTGACCCGGGCTATGATGAGGGTTGACTTTCTACCATCTGGAAGATTGATTGAATACGATTTCCGGTGTGTTTGTAGAAAATATATAGAAATCGCAACCAAAAATATTTTGACCGCAATCAATAACGGTGTCGAATGTAGTGCGTTAGTAAGTGCGGATCGTCCACAGGGAAAGTGTAATCGTTCATGTTTCGATTTAGATGAGTTGAAACTTTAAAGGAAAGAAAACAAACAATTCATGATTTGTAAATTGAATTTCAAGAATTAGAAAAATCTAGATCTAAGAAAACATTAAAATCAAGAATTGAGATGTGATGATTTCCAAACCAAATATCAAGAATTGAAATGAGGCTCGTAGGAATCGATCGGATCTATAGATGTGATGAAATCTAGCGATTACGTATTCGTATCCATCGATGAATTGATACTAGATCGATGATGATCGACGAGAATTAGGGATTTCTTGTGAAACTAGGGTTTCATCTTCTATCCCTTGTTCCTTCGTCGATATCATTCATATTCTAGTCTCTAGTAAATTAAAGAATCGATCATGGATCCCTAATTTCGAGCGATCACAATCAAGAAAGCATCGCAACGAAACTAGGTCGTCGATTCTTCAATTTGCTAGGGTTTACAAAACTCGTAGGACTTAAGAATCATTTTAAGATTTATTACATCATCATTCTATTGATCGTCTCGACTCCTTTACGAGCGGAGTTTTACTCAAACATCACAACAAGAACCACAATCACAAATTGAGATCGAATCATGATGCAAGAATTTAAAGAAAGCAAGATTAAATAATTTCATCTTTTATTTATCAACAATTTAGTTACAACTCTCAAGAACTACAAGAGGAAGGAACTTGATCATCGATTTCGGCTTCGCTCATCTCCTTGAGTCGCGGATCGGCATGGATCACTTGCTCGATTGAAGATCGGCTCCGCTCCTAAAAGATTGAAGGCTTCTCGCTTGATTTGGTACTCGGGATCTTGAATTTGGATTTGGATTTTTGATTAGGGTTAGGGTTTGAGGCACAAGTTGTGTCACCCAACTTGTGGGTGGAAGATGAAGGATAATTTCTTGAACAACCTCAACCCTAGATCTAGGCTCCTTTTTATAGAACTCAAAACCCTAGATCTAGGATTTCAAATTTCCCTCCAAAAGTTTGTTAAAGAAAGCCTTCTAGAAATAGTTTGTTAGGCCGAGCCTTCTAAATGAAGCCGCGTGGAGTTTCTGGGGTCTTCTGGAAACTTGGGGCGTTAGAGGATACATGTGGAAAAAATCTGTAAGCTTGATGACGTCACCGCGCCGCGGATCCAAGGCGCAAGCCGGCTCCGGCCGCGGATCAGCGGCTCGTATGAAGCCTTGGGGCTTGAACTCCTCTGGTGTTTCTTGGGCTGACATTTGGGCCTTTTTCTGATATGTTGAATTTTATATTTCCCTCTAGATTGCTACCAGCTCTCAAGTCTTTGAGTTGGCGTAATTTTTGGTCAGCACTATGACAATTTTGGCCTTTCTTCTGGAATTTCCTGCACAAACTCCAAAACAAGTGTTGCGCAATATAAGGATGATGCGATGCCATGATAAACAGTCAATTTCCCTAAAAATGCTGGTTTTAATATACAGTACAGGTAATTCAGTATTATACAGGTGTTTTGCTAATATGTGCAATATGAATACTGAACACCTCTAGATGAATGCAAAAGATAGGGAAATTGACGTGTTAAAAATGCAGTATTTTCGACTGATCAAATTCCCCCAAACTTATTTTCGGTCGTCTCAAGCGAACTGTTTTATTAAAAAGAGAAGGAGAAAATAAAGAAGAGAAAAACTAACTAGCACACTTTCGTAGGAAACACGATTGCACTGAGCACGTGCAACAAGCCTTTAAACATCTAGGTGTCCCTAGAAGGAGGAGTGTTGTCTCCTGAGGGTTTTCAGCGGATTGCACTCACAAAATCCAATAATAAAAGGAAGATCATGAATATTACATTTAAAGAAAATAATTGTAAAAGAAAAGCCTTGAAAATTAGGGTTTCCAACTAAGCTAGCTTTTCGGTTGTCATGAGCCCTATCTTAATAGTCTTGAAAAGATGTCAGAAATCACGTCCTCCCTCAATAAAACATCGTCTTATTCTTCATTCCTATCTTTCTTCCGAACATCGATCATATAACTCTACGTGTGTGTAAAGAACATCCCTACACCCGGAGAATTCAATTCAAGCTATCATACTCTTGCCCATCAGCCTCAGTACTTTTTAATTGATGAATATTTAGGATTGCTCACTCACTTTCATGCGACCGTTAATACTTCTTGAGGTACTAACCGACCGATTACTCTTGTGCTTGCTTATTTGGTATTTTTCCTCGTCTTGCACCACCTAAGGCTTAGCAGTGACTCCCAGATCAGTTGGCCTTAGGGCACTAGGTGAAGAAGCACCCTCGCTATATTTTTTTATTGCTGCCTTGGCGATAACAAAACCAGTGTCCATTTTTCTCACGTTTTATATTTTCTTCATTCTTTTTATTTCCTTCATACTTTGGCTTTTAGACAAGAGCATTTCAAGGTATCCTCTACTATCCCAGGCTTCAAGACGTGTGTAAAAGCGAATAGCTGGGTATCAACGTTCAAAATGTTTGGCTTCCAGAATAGGAACTATTTTTCAGACTTATTTTTATCCTCAGATTAGTGACTTCCTTCTTCTTACTAACCCTTGGGACAACGGCTCATAACTACTTATTACTAGTTCGTATAAGAAAACTTCTAATTTTCTTGGTTTTCTTAAATTTTTCTTATCTCATGGATGTAATTTTTCACTATCTAATCTTTTATTATCTTATTTATGTACAAAAATATTTTTTATCTTTTGAAAATTTTTAAATTTTTATAGGTTTTGAAAATGTTTTGTGCTTATGCAAAGTATGATGCAAATGATGCGAAAATAAGCACAAACCTCCCCCAAACTTGTTTTCAACAGTGTCCTCACTGTTTCCATCTGCTAAATATCGAAAAACCTGTAAGCTTGGGAGGAAATTTATTAATGGGGGCAAAATATTTAAGTGAAGATCCTCCCCCCAACTTATTCTTAGCTCATCATTTTATGTAAAAATTTTCTTTTCAAGAGCCAGAAAATATACCCCCCCCAAACTTGAGTTAAACCATGTTAATCTTTTGAAAATCATATGAGGGGGTCAAAAATCAGTGGTCGATGCCAAGCTTTGCAAAGACCGAAAGTTAACACCAACCATTCAAAATTTTTATCAATGCAGTGCTCTGGTTGGTGGAAGAAGAAAAGGGGAAAGGGTAAGTGGTGGAATAGAATGTGTGTGCGTCTCATTTTGGAGAGATGATGCAGTGAATGTGATGGATTACTCGCATTCTTTTTACAGTCCAGAAGAAGGGGTGGAGGTTCAATTTCATTGATTGGGAGATGATTCATCTCAACACCCGTGTCATTCAAAAATGCGAGTTCATCAGCGAAGATCTCCTCAAAAGTTCCATCAATACCCCGATGAATAATATCATCACAAAGTGTGGGGTGATCTTCAGACTCCAGAAACGGTTCATAATTGGTGTTAGTTTGACCCGGACATCTCGGTGGAAGAGTCCGTATGTGTATGATACATAGTTGGGTCAAACAACAACGTATGAAAAGAGTCAAGATCAGTATCATGAGGATCGTCAAATTCGCTGCTGTCGACATCCATTAAGTCGACAGAACAGACCTGAGCAGTAGGTTCGGAGGGTATACTTCCCAACTTGTAAATGTTCAGCTCAATTGACCTATTCCCGAAGGATAGGGTCATAGAACCATTACGACAGTTGATGATAGCGTTGGAAGTGGCCAAAAAGGGGCGACCTAAAATCACCGGAATTTGATTCCGTGGGTTCGCTACAGGCTATGTATCAATTACAATAAAATCCACAGGGAATACAAATTCCCCGATTTTTATTAACACATCCTCCAGTTCACCCCTAGGTTTGGTGATTGATCGGTCAGCCATCTGAAGAGTTATGCTCGAGGGCTTTAACACTCCGATACCTAGTTGCTCGTAAACCGAATATGAAAGCAGGTTAACACTTGCGCCAAGGTCTAGTAGAGCACGGTTGATGTGTTTCTCCCCAATAGAAATAGAAATAGTAGGACAACCAGGGTCCTTACGTTTCCGTGGTACTTGTTGGGGGAAAGCTGTGTCTACTGTCTTTGCCATGAATATCTTCTTGGGAACTTGAGTCTTCCTCTTCCTAGTGCACAAGTTCTTAAGAGTTTTCGCATAGGACGGAACTTGTTGGATGGCATCTAGGAGAGGGATGTTGATGTTAACTTGCTTAAACATGTCCATAATCTTCTCCATATGTGGACTCGATTTGTTAGCCCTTAACCGATTAGGATAAGGTGCTTTAGCAATAAGCGCTGGGTCCATCATAGGAGAAGGAAGTGTGTGTGGACCTGATCCCAGAATAGAGGTGGGGATCATCTGTGGAGAACTAGAAGAGATAGGCTGAGGTGTCGGCCCTCTTGGGAAACGAAGAATAGGCTCACAAGAAGGTAGTGGGGTAGAAGAACTGGGGTCAGAATTAGAAGTATAAGTGGAAGGAAAGGTCTCAGCCGGGGTATCATTGATAGATTTTTCAGTGTCATCAAACTCTTCCCCAACGTGGTTGTCAAGCACTCTTCCAGATCTCAATGTGATTGCATTCACATAATGTGAATAGCCAGGATTGGGTAAAGGTTGAGCTGGAAGTTTCCCTTTCTCTCTTGCACTCATTTCGGCTTTTAGTTGTGCAATTTTTGCTTCCATCGATTTGATATTCTCATTTTGAGAGACAATGATCTTCATCACATTCTCGACGGAAGATTGCAAACTTGCCGTCCCTTGGATGGATTGTTTCATGAAAGTATCCAAGGTTTGTGCTAGTGCAGAGGTATTATCTGTGCCGGTCAATTGCAAAGAGTTTTCATGTGGTGCAAAAGTGTTGGCAGCATTTTGGAAGTTTTGTGATGGGAAGGGGTGCTGACTCGATTGAAGTGGTTGCTGTTGTGGTGGAGGGACCCTTTGGAAATTGTTTTGGGTCGGAACCGTGTTTTGATTTTGTTGTTGGTTCCAAGCAAAGTTAGGGTGATTCCTCCAACCCTGATTATATATGGAAGAAAATGGATCATTTCTAGGTCTTTGAAAAGCGGCATTGGTATGCTCATGACCTTGAAACGGAGAATTCAGTGGACATTCTTCCGTCAAATGGGAAGGATTAGAACAGCATCCACATACAGTTTTGGAGAGTGACATTTGATTTAGGGCGGCAGCTAAAAATTTGTTTTCCATAGTCTCGAGTTTCTTATTGATAGCTGAAATTTCAGCTCTAACTCCTATGGAAATATTATTGCCATCCCTAGACGATTGACTCACACCCTCCCACTGTAAAGATTTTTCAGCGAAATCTTCTAGGAATTTCCAGGCTTCCCCATCATCTTTAGTCATGAAGTTGCCTTGACACATTAATTCAAGGGTCTGTTTTGTGTTAGGATTAATGCCCTCATAAATGATTCGGCACAGTTCCCATCTGGGGATTCCGTGATGTGGACATTGAACTAACAGATCCTTAAAGCGTTCAAGACATTGTGAAAATGTTTCATTTGGAAGCTGGGTGAATTGATTGATTTCGTTACGGACTCGAGCTGTCCTATGATTTGGGTAGAATTTCTTTAGGAATGCTTTTACGAATTCTTCCAGTTTGAAATGGAATGTGCAGTTGTGTTGTAAAGCCACTTCTCGGCTATATCGCACAAGGTGAATGGGAGAAGGCGAAGACGCATAGCATCCATAGAAAGCTGTGAGGTACCCATCATTGCGCATACATTTTCAAATTTGGTGATAAAGACATATGCGTCTTCAGACTCGAGACCGTGGTATTTGGGTATAAGGTTGATGTATTGGGGTTTAATCTGAAAATTGTCCCCGTTGGCTGGTGGAATGGAGAGACAGGTCGAAAGAGGACCTCGTGTAGGATAGCACCTCTCTTGGAGAGAGATGCGGGGTGGATTCTGCGCACCAACGGACGGCGGCAGAGTAGTGGTAAAGAAATTCGATGGAGACGGATCCATCGATGTGGGTGTGGTGGTGGGTAAAGAAGAGGTAAACGTAGAAATACCGACTTTTGGGTCGATCGGGGGAACGCGGACTAAACGGGCACTAGAATCCCGTGTCCAGCTATCTTTCACTAAAAAGGGTTAGTACAAGTGGCAGCGTGACTTATAATTAGGGGAAATGAATGAATGTGGTGTTTGTTTTGAAAAAAAGGATACGGATTTTTGAAAAAATGATGCGATCACAACAAATCCAACAAGCAAAACCCTAAAATCTAGTGGTCACCTAGGTCAAAGCTCTAGACCGCTCCTAACTGCCAAAAGACAAGTCGCAGGATCAATCCTCCACTGCCTCTTTGTCTCTCCTGTGGCCAGGTAAGTGGGAGGTTCTCCACTACGTAAGTAGTAGGCCTAATTAAGTAACCACTAGCCTTCGACACACTTTCCTTAGACACCACAAAAGAAACGCGGATAAGCAATGAATTACCCACGGCCTTCTTGTGTCCTAAGTGAGCGCGACGGTCCTTAGAGTCATCTCTAGATATTTTTTTTAGTTAATGAGGGTAAATGCGGATGCAAGTTTGTGATTTTTGGGGCTTAGGTAGGGTAATGAACTCCCCACCTGATTTGGATTTGGTCTTTGCCCCTTAATTTCCGTATTAATATGCAAACAACCAAAAATCAAAACACGCACACTTTTTTTTGTTTTTTGCGGCGCTGCGATTTATTTGCAAAGAAACCTGCAGCAAATTGTTAATTGGAGCAGACAGAGGAGGAGATAAGAAAGTGTAGAATTCACCTGAGAAAAATTGCACAGAGAGGCGATTGAAGTGCCGCGGAAACACGGTTGAAGCTGCCTTAAGCCGCGGAAACGCGGTGAAGTATTGGGATCACTGCACAGAATTTTGTGCACAAGCTCCTGTTTACCTTTTTGGCCCTCTGGAATGATCAGAAATTTTTTTCCACAGCTCCAATGATTCCAGATTTCCTCGCAACAAATCACAACAACACGTTTAGGGTTTGTGCGAATTTCGATCTAACAATATAGATGGAATAAACTTTTTAACTCAAATTTCAAAATACGAAACATTAGCGCACAATCCCCGGCAACGGAGCCATTTGATTGAATTGATTTCCGATTGTGTGTGTAAATCAAAAGATCCCGGCAACGGCGCCATTTGATTGAATACGATTTCCGGTGTGTTTGTAGAAAATATACAGAAATCACAACCAAAAATATTTTGACCGCAATCAATAACGGTGTCGAATGTAGCGCGTTAGTAAGTGCGGATCGTCCACAGGGAAAGTGTAATCGTTCGTGTTTCGATTTAGATGAGTTGAAACTTTAAAGGAAAGAAAACAAACAATTCATGATTTGTAAATTGAATTTCAAGAATTAGAAAAATCTAGATCTAAGAAAACATTAAAATCAAGAATTGAGATATGATGATTTCCAAACCAAATATCAAGAATCGAAATGAGGCTCGTAGGAATCGATCGGATCTATAGATGTGATGAAATCTAGCGATTACGTATTCTTATCCATCGATGAATTGATACTAGATCGATGATGATCGACGAGAATTAGGGATTTCTTGTGAAACTAGGGTTTCATCTTCTATCCCTTGTTC
Organism: Agapanthus africanus; assembly: GCA_030015575.1. Classification (NCBI taxonomy): domain Eukaryota; kingdom Viridiplantae; phylum Streptophyta; class Magnoliopsida; order Asparagales; family Amaryllidaceae; genus Agapanthus; species Agapanthus africanus. The sequence goes on from JASDDO010000006.1 coordinate 216,431,147, forward strand.
CTTCGTCGATATCATTCATATTCTACCCTCTAGTAAATTCAAGAATCGATCATGGATCCCTAATTTCGAGCGATCACAATCAAGAAAGCATCGCAACGAAACTAGGTCGTCAATTCTTCAATTTACTAGGGTTTACAAAACTCGTAGGACTTAAGAATCGTTTTAAGATTTGTTATATCATCATTCTATTGATCGTTTCGACTCCTTTACGAGCGGAGTTTTACTCAAACATCACAACAAGAACCATAATCACAAATTGAGATCGTATCATGATACAAGAATTTAAAGAAAGCAAGATTAAAGAATTTCACCTTTTATTTATCAACAATTTAGTTACAACTCTCAAGAACTACAAGAGGAAGGAACTTGATCGTCGATTTCGGCTTCGCTCGTCTCCTTGAGTCGCGGATCGGATTGGATCACTTGCTCGATTGAAGATCGGCTCCGCTCCTAAAAGGTTGAAGGCTTCTCGCTTGATTTGGTACTCGGGATCTTGAATTTGGCTTTGGATTTTTGATTAGGGTTAGGGTTTGAGGCACAAGTTGTGTCACTCAACTTGTGGGTGGAAGATGAAGGATAATTTCTTGAACAACCTCAACCCTAGATCTAGGCTCCTTTTTATAGACGTCAAAACCCTAGATCTAGGATTTCAAATTTCAAATTTCCCTCCAAAAGATTGTTAAAGAGAGCCTTCTAGAAATAGTTTGTTAAGCCGAGCCTTCTAGATGAAGCCACGTGGAGTTTCTGGGGTCTTTTGGAAGATTGGGCCGTTAGAGGAGACACGTGGAAAAAATCTAGAAGCTTGATGGCGTCACCGCGCCGCGGATCCGCGGCGCAAGCCGGCTCCGGCCGTGGATCCGCGGCTCGTATGAAGCCTTGGGGCTTGAACTCCTCTGGTGTTTCTTAGGCTGACATTTGGGCCTTTTTCTGATATGTTGAATTTTATATTTCCCTCTAGATTGCTACCAGCTCTCAAGTCTTTGAGTTGGCGTAATTTTTGGTCAGCACTATGACAATTTTGGCCTTTGTTCTGGAATTTCCTGCACAGACTCCAAAACAAGTGTTGCGCAATACAAGGATGATGCGATGCCATGATAAACAGTCAATTTCCCTAAAAATGCTGGTTTTAATATACAGTATAGGTAATTCAGTATTATACAGGTGTTTTGCTAATATGTGCAATATGAATACTGAACACCTCTAGATGAATGCAAAAGATAGGGAAATTGACGTGTTAAAAATGCAGTATTTTCGACTGATCAAAGATCAATAGTGATATTGTTCTTGACTCGCCACAGTTTTGATAAAAAATGGATTTTTTCAGAAAATAGTAGTGGGAGTATGGTAGAACTGGAAATGATTCCAGAACCGCAAATGATTACTGAAAATTTGATAAGAACCTAAAGATTCAATCTGGTTTGACATTCCATTGGCCACTCCGCAGATGTTATGGGTAACCTCATCCGCTCGAGAGGTACTACGGTAGCCTCAAGGATGGTGACAGGGAGGTTCTTATTTACCCAGACTTGCCATTGCTGTTGTTCCAGACTGTGAGACCCGGCATGAGGATGAATATAGCGTCGTTCTAAACTAGCTTAGAAGTGTACGTGTATATGACTCTGCCAGAGGGTTGTCGTAGTCAGTGGGAGCAGCGGAAGCATAGTGGAAAAGTAGCTTATGTCTATTTATAGACTAAAGCAGATATAGCGGAGATAGATCATCTATTTCTGATGTGACAGTCATAGGTTTGACTTCATCAGAATAGGGGATGGATCTGTTAAGAAGGTAGTAGGGTGTGATGTCCTGGTATTTGGATGACATACATAGAGTAGGAAGTGATATTCCTATCCTACAATCGGTTATACTGTGGTTGTCACACAGTGGTTTCTCCACATAAGATATGGATATAATATTAGGCATTCTTGTCACTAGATCTAGGGTTTTAGATCTAGATTTGGGAAGTGTCCTAATCTGGGTATTTAGACAGCATTTTAAAGGTGTTTTAGAATGGACGACTCCTGGCATGGTGGTGTACCTGCAGGTGATGGAGTCACCCTCGCTAAAGGTGTCTTACAGACTAAAGGGGAGAGGGATGTGCATGATTGACATATCACTTGCTTAGGCAATTGAGTCAATCATGAGATGTCTACACCAGATGTTGTTTTTGCACTAGATGCAATAAGTTGATATTATTCCTATCCTGGAGAAACGTTCGGAAGCAGTTTTAGAACATAAGTGGATGTTCTAGGGATATGATAACAACAGCCTCTTTTAGGAGACGGCTATCATTCCAGGCTTCCAAGGTGACCTGGATGACAGAGTGACTGTCAGAGTTATAGTTTTCCCTCTGACGAGGGGTAGTGGTTTGGACAGGTGATCCAAGCGGACACTGAGGGAGGCATGACGCGGGATACTGATTAAATTCAGTTGACGATACAGTCTAAGAAGTTTGGATTTGGATTTCATTTATGAACTAGGTCCCATCAGATATCCAAACATATTCTAAGACAGGTATTGCTCATTTCGGGAGATGGCTTTCTCCGCGAACTTGAGATAAAAAGAGACATAGAAAGAAATATTAGGGCGGATCCACTCACTGAGGCTATTCCTCGAATGCAATAGTTTCGCAAACGGGCTTTGTGAAACTGATTAGTAGAGGAGTTGGGTGTTCGGTATCACACGGGCTGTGAGTATGCGGCATCACAATAATTAGCCTTGAGTGCAAGTGGGAGATTGTTGGATATAGTGCCATCGAAGTTAATTATTGGATCACAGGCACGTGATTGCAATGATTAAGGGAGGACCTATACCGGTAGGACAGTCTTACTCAAGATGATAATATGCTATCTGTTTTATCTTTATCATCGTGTACTTGCTTTAGGTGACATTACAGGTAACTATTGCACATTGATAGAGCCCATAGGATTCTTGCTTGACGGCCAGCAGTATGATGGCGATCATATATGAGGGAGTTTTCGAGACAGGGCATCGATACTCCAGAGTAGACTAATGTATACAGTCGAGACCCCGACGAGGGGCGGTGGCCGGTCTCACAAGCCATTGGTGTCAGTTGGATCACCTAAGATGTATACAGGTGCTCATTGGGTTATAAGTACACCGGACAGGACTCGCCGGGAACATACTAGTTCCCTGGTGACATGTGTACAGGTTAGTTCATCGACCTGAGATCGTCATTTGTCTTGTGTGAGTTCCCACTGTGCTTTGATTACTACCCTACCACGGCTCAAAGGAGTCGTGCAAACAGGTTTTAGTTGGGTACAGTCCCGAGCCACATGGAGGCAGTGAGCGGATCGGCAGGGGTTTCGTCTCTCCCGGTATTGGGGATGAGATCGCACCGTGTCTAGGAGAGCCATTACACGAAGTCCTTGGCCAAGACAGGAGATTTACTGGTAGGTATTCCAGTAGTATCTCAGGGTGTTCTGGGCTACACTCCGACACGAGTTGTTCCGCTTTTGGGGGTCTGACTTTTACCTACCCCCTAGGCCCGACATGCGATGCTCATAGACGAACGGACCTGACTGTATGGATATTGTCACTGACAGGCTCAGTAGGGTATCAGGATGAGTTCGCTCATCGACCTCCCTTTTGGTCAATACTTGGTAGCCCGTTACGTACAGCTAGTACCAATGACGTGCTAGTGGTTAAATCCACAACCAAAGTATTGACGAGTCTTTAGAGTCCCCCACGGACAGTTTCTCAAGTTTCGGGCGAAACGTTGTAGTGGTTGTATGATATATGGCAGTGTTCGATCATATACGTGCAGTAGTGCACGTATCATAATCGGACGGATCATACTAGTGGGCTTTGGTTTAAGCCGGATCCTAGTATTAGATTTGTTGGATTACTTTAGTCTCATCGTATTCGCATTCAGTCGGAATGCGGATGCAGGTATGTATATACATGTGAGGGGTATCCTTGTGATCCGTCACGAGTTTACTTTAGATGTTGCCGTATCTTTTTGTTGGATTAAACATTTGGGTTAATGTTTACTTTAGTGGAAATAGTGAGCTTAATTCATGATGAGGTGCATTAATTATGACATGGACAAGGTGGTGACTCATGGTCTTATTCTTTGAACCATGTCATATTTAGTGATTGATTAAGGGTGTGAAATGAAAGATAGAGAGAGAAAGGGCAGCCATGTATATGGGTGAGATCTTGTGATTATCTATTATGCTTGCTCTCATTTTTCATCACACACAATAATAGAAAATGCCTCTTCTTCTTCTTCTTCCTCTAGCTCACAATTTCCTCCAATGGCATCATCTTCAACCTCCATCCATACACTCTCATGTGTTGAGAATCAACGGATGCTTGAGACAAAGTGATCACACACATTCTGTACATCGCCTTGGACACGTCGGCTAGAAAACTTCGTGTCCGAGTTTCTTCGGATGAAGTGGGAGCCCGTAAAAGGATTCAAAGATGTGGTGCCCTTTCCGATGAGGAAACCGGAGATTGGAGATGCCGCGAGGAGCTTGGGTTGGTGGCCAAAGACCGAAGGACACGGATCGATCGGTATAGCTTTTCTAACCTTTCTCTAGTTAGCTAGTTATAGGTTAATGGTTCGATCCGGGATTAAAATCTGCGATAGCGCCGGTTTCAAGTTTAACAAAAGTTTTCGTTTTCGCATTTTGGCCTCGGATCGACGGCCGGGGCGCTACCGTAGACTTACATAATGATATTCACAAGTGAGAATGGTTCATTCCTTATCACAAAACACTTCTCTCTCCTCAAGTCTTCATCTTCTTCCTCAAACCCAAATAGCTCTCATGTGTTGAGAATCCTAGGGTTTAAAGTGACTAAGTAATCCATCTAAATACTCTATACCCTCTAGGACTTCTAGATTAGCAAACTAGAAGCCGTAGTTATCTCAGATTCGAGATAGGAGCTCGGACTATAGACTCTCGGGTGGATCGTCTTTGACTCGAGGAGGCCGTTGAGGTACCCATGTTCCATCGAGCCGACGAGGTGTGGAGGACAGCGATGAAGACCCGAAGGACTTATAATGTGAGGTATAACTTCGAATCCGAATAGTTAAACCTCTCGTAGTTTGTTAGTAATGGTTTAGACACGATCCGTGTGCTCAAGTCCGTGTTATGAAGCTTTGATAATTGTTTTTCATATATTCCGCCTCCCCGCGAACACGTGGGGTGCGTGGCATGGACTTACATATAGCAATTAGACAAGTTGTATCGCTCGAATGACATTCACGGTCGCAGATAGAAATGTAAGTACTGTAAACTTTAAACAATGTTAGAAATATCGAGTTCGAAATAATCCCGAATAGCCCCAGACAACTAGAAAAATCCATATCTAAAATGGGCTAAACAAACAATACCACTGAACCAAAATTCCAGAGACCAGACCACACCCGAAATACGAAGTTCAAATTCCCCACTTGGGCCGTCCTGCTCGGGTTTTGGGGCAATGTGCTCGGCCAAAATGTGTTGGATTGGTCTCGTGTTTAGGGTGCGGTCTAGTGGTCACCTAAGTAGTCTTCTGCAGTTGCTAAAAAATTTTTAGAAGACCATATAAAATTCGACAGAAACTGGAATGCATCTGGTATTGTTTCGGGGTTGTTTCAGTTTCGATAGTTTAACATCGTCTAAACCAACTAGTATGCGGTTAATGGGTTGGCTATGATACCATGTAAGGCTACGCCAGCGCCTCGGCCAACAATCCGTGGCCAAACACGGAACAAAAACTTTTAAAACTTGGCGCTAACGGAACCCTAAACTACAGATCATACCATTAACTCTATACTAGTTAACTGTAAAGAGTTTAGAGAGGTTATACCGATTGATCCGTGTCCTTCAGTCTTCAACCTCTGTCCTAAGCTCGTTGTGGCTTCGTCGAACAAGTTCGCTTTCCGGTCTCCCTCGTCGAAGAGGTTCCATGTCGAGGATTCTTTATACGGGCACCCGCCTCTAAACCGAAGCAACTCGGACATCAAGTTTGCTAGCCTAGATGCCCAAGGTGAAGTAGAGAGAGTGTGTGATCACTTTGTTTCAAAACATCCATGGATTCTCAACACATGAGAGGGTATGGATGGAGGTTGAAGAAGAAGCCAAGTGAAGAGTGTGAGCTCTAGTGAAGAAAAGTAGTGGCTAGCTATTTTTGAGTGTTGTGAGTTATTTGTGATTTAAGCAACTATAGAATTTTCCTAGCCCAATAAAAGATCTGCCCTTGCTCCCCAAATATCTCACAACACACTCAAAAATATCCTAGCCAAAACAAAATGGCCTCATGACCCAATACCATGAGTCACCAAGTGCATGTGCCATGATCAATGCTTCAAAACAAGACTTTCACTCACACTTTACACATAATAAACATTAACCTAAATGTTTAATCATAAAGAAATGAAATGGCATCTTCTAAAGCAAACTCGTAACGGATTACAAAAATACCCCTCATCTGTATATACATACCTGCATCCGTATTCCGACTGAATACGAATACATCGAGACGAAAATTATCCAACAATATAATACTAGGATCCGGATTAAACCAAAGCCTGCTAGTATTATCCGTCCGATCATGATCCGTGCACAAGTGCACGTATATGATCGAACCCTTCCATAAAAACATACAGCCTCTACAACATTTCGCCCGAACCAGGGAAACCCTCTGTGTGGGACTCTAAAGACTCGTCAATACGCTGGCGGTGGGTTTAACCACAAGCACGTCAGTGGCACTAGCTGTACGTAACGGCTGCCCAAGTATTGAGCGAAAGGGAGGTCGACGAGCAAACTCATCCAGGAACCCTACTGAGCCTGACAGTGACAATATCCGTACAGTCCGGTCCGTTCGTCTATGAGTATCACATATCGGGCCTAGGGGATGGTAAACGTCAGACCCCTAATAGCGGTATAAGTCGTGTCAGAGTGTAGCCCAGAACACCCTGAGAAACTACTGGAATACCTACTAGTAAATCTCACTTGCCCTGGCCAGGGACTTTGTGTAATGGCTCTCCAAACACAGCGTGATATCAACCCCCAATACTGGGAGAGACGAATCCCCTGATGGTCCGCTCACTGCCTCCATGTGGCTCGGGACTGTACCCAACTAAAACCTGTTTGCACGACTCCTTTGAGCCGTGGAAGGGTAGTAATCAAAGCACAGTAGGAACTCACACGAGACAAATGACAATCTCAGGTCGATAGACTAACCTATACATATGTCACCAGGGAACTGCTATCTGACAATAGGTATAATACCAACCAGCATGTTCCCGGCGAGTCCTTCCGGTGTATTCATAACCCAATGAGTACTTCTATACATCTTAGGTGAACCAACTGACACCAATGGCTTATGAGACCGGCCACCGCCCCTCGTCGGGGTCTCGATCCGTATACACTAGTCTACTCATGGGGTATCGATGCCCAGTCTCGAAACACCCACGATTAGGGACACTTTATGGATGTGCTTATAGACCACCCAACTCTCACGTATATGATCGCCATCATACTGCTGGTAGTCAAGAAAGAATCATATGGGCTCTATCAACATGTAATAGTGATCTGTAATGTCACCTGAAGCATGTACACGATGATAAAGATAAACCAGATAGCATACTATCATCTTGAGTAAGATTGTTCTACCGGTATAGGTCCTCCCTCAATCATTGCAATCACGTGCCTGCGATCCAATAATTGACTTGAGGGCACTATAGCCAACAATGATAATTTTATGGCATGGCTACTTGGGTTGACAATTTGACTTGGATTGACTTTTTCACTCTCGATATATTTGGTGAGATATTTTGAGACCTAGATATTTTTGTTAAAATATTATTTTCATGCCATGCTTATTGTCATATCAAGGAGCCATTCCATTTATGAATGATCATATTATCACAAATACATTCTTTTTTCCTCAAGCTTTCTCTCTCCTTCTTCCTCTCAAACCCTAGTGTATCATGTGTTGATAATCAAGGCTTAGTGAGACTTAGCTACTCTAAATCACACTTTACACACTCTAGGTTACTTAGTTTAGCACACCAAGTGATCTAGTTGCCTCAACTTGGAGGTTTAGATCAAGGTTGGAACTCTCGGGTGGATCTTCTACTACTTCGAGAAGCCGACGAGGAGGTGCTATCCATTTCCACTCCAAGGAGCTCGCAAGGTGAAGGAGGACAGCGGGAAGACAAGAAGGACTTGGAACTTTAGGTATAATCTTCTTACATAGTAGATAAAACCTCTAGTTAGTTTTGTTAGTTATGGTTTAGCTAAGATCTTGGAGTTCAAGTCGATGTTACCTTGTTTGTAAAAATCGTTTTTTACCCGTTCCGCCTCCCCGCAAACCCGTGGGGTGTGTAACGTCAACTTACAAACACTTACCAGTAGATCTCAGCAACCCTGGCCAGGGATTTCCTATTATGGCCAATCAAGCATAGCGCAACATCAACCCCCGATACCGGGAGAGACGAAATCCCCTCCTATCGCTCATTGCCACCATGTGACTCGGGACTGTACCCAAAAACCACCATTTTGCACGATCTCTTGAACGTGGTAAGGTGGAAATCAAAGCACAGTGGGAATCACATAAGTCTCTATGACGATCTCGGGTCGACAGACTAACCTGTACCAGTGTCACCAGAGAAGTACTATCTGACGATAGGTATAATACCATCTAGGAGTTCTCGGCGAGTCCGTTCAGTGTACCCAGTCTCCACTGAGCACCCGTATACCATCTCTGATGTCAAACACCAATGGATATAGGATCATCCATCGTCCATCATATGGGCCGAGAAGCGTATACGCTAGTCTACTCTGGAATATCGATGCCCCGTCTCGATACTCCCACGACTAGGAACATTTTAAGGATGTACTTACCGACTACTATGTCCCCACTAGTATGATCTGCATAATAATCCTGGTAGTCAACAACTCATCCTAAGGGCTTTATCAACATGTAATAGAGAGACAATAAGTGTACATGTTAAGATAAAGAGCAACTAGATAGCATACTATCATGTTGAGCAAGAAAGTCCTCCCTATATATGTCCAAGCATCCACTACAATATACATCACATGTACAGTAATGGCCTCTAGGGCATACACATAACTAAAAATCTCCCACTTGCACTAAGGTCATTTGTTGTAGTATCTCATACTCAACGTCCTATAGAAGTCTCTCTAGGGAATGGATCTGTGAGTGGATCCTTCGTGTTATCCTTCGCGTCTACTCTCCTTACCTCGATCCCTTAGAGATCAACCATCTCCCTGATCAGGTGATACTGTCCTCAGAATATGTCTGGATCGCTGATGGGACCGGCGTTCCTAGGCTAAAGCCATAACTCCATTGTTATCTCAATAACAGTTATTGGACGCTCAATGGTAGGAACCATGTTCATCTCATGAACAAGTATTATCCAGACATCCACCTTGGTAGCATCGTTGGTAGCGATGTATTCAGCCTTTATTGTCTAGTTTGCCACGGTATCTAGCTTGGAACTCTTCCAACATACCGTCCCTCCACTGAGGGTAAAGACAAAGCCCTTGACTGACTTTCAGTTGACCTTATCATTCTAGAAGCTCGAATTGGTAAAGGAATCCCACTGGAGTTTACCGTTACCAAACCCCAAGAACATTTCTTCAGTGCTTCTCAAGTACTTAAGAATGTCCTTCGCAGTTGTCCAGTGATTCTCCCAAGATCCGATTGATTCCTGATCACTACACCTAGTGAGTTAGCTACATCTGGTTTGGTACATAACATTACATACATGATAGAGCCTACTGCCGAAGCATAAGGTATCCCTTGTACGCGAGCTCTCTCCAAATCAGTCTTGGAAGACATCCTTTTAGAGAGGGTGATTCCTCAGTAAGTGGGTGAACTACCACGCTTAAAATCTTCCATACTAAACCCCTTCAGTACGGTGTTAATGTACCTGGATTTAGGACACTCCCAACATCCACTTAGATCTATCACTATAGATCATAATCCACAAGATGTAGTAGGTATCATCTATATCTTTCGTGGAGAATCCTCGTGATAAGAGGAGCTTGACCGAGTGTAGCATAGGAAACCATTTCCTATCAAGAGTATGGCATCTACGTACAATACGTGGAAGACAACCTTACTCTCTACAACCTTCTTGTATATACAAGGTTCATCTACCTTTCTGATGAAGTCAAACTCTTTGACTGCCACATCAAAATAGATGTTCCAACTCCGCGATGCTTGCTTTAATCCTGATGGACTTAAGCATAGCTTTGAAAGTCTCAACTTTTCCATTTACACCAAGAATCTTCTCAAGATCCATTTGCTCCTGATGGGTTTTACCCCTTCAGGTGCAACATTCAAAGTCATACTTTGTTGGTGTACATGGATTCCATCTCTGATCGCATAGCATCCAGCCATTTCACAGAGTCCCCACTCGTGATGGCTTGCCTGAACCTAGTTAGGTCATCATCTACCATGATGCAATCCTCGCTCCCACTGTCATCGAGAAAACCGCAATATCTCTCAGGTGGATGAGGAACCCAACCAGATTCGCGGAGAGGCTGAGGTTCGTTGGAGACTATTGAATCCTTTAGTTTCACCAAATCATCAGCTGTCAGTTTGTTCAGCTGGAACTCCTTCCAGTTCTACCTCATGACCACTAATTTCTTCACAAGAAATTCCTTTTCTAAAAAAGGTGGCATGCTGAGAAACAAAACACCATTTGCTCCTCAGAGTGGTAGAAGATATTCCCTCGCAAATGTTCGGGATATCCAACAAACTTACAGAACTGACCTTGCCTCGAGCTTGTCCGAATTCTGCCTTTCAACATAGGCCGGACAACCCCATATCTTAACTCGTTTAAGACATGGTCTCTTCCCATACCATATCACATATGTAGTGGTAGGCACCGATTTATTCGGAACCCTATTGAATAGATATGCAGCTTCTCAAGTGCATAACTCCAAAAGAAAACAGGCAACTGAGCAGTACTCATCATATAGCGCACCATATCTCATAGGGTGCGATACCTCCGCCCCGATACACCGTTGTGTTGTGGTGTATACGAAGGAGTTGGTTGAGAGAGAATCTCATTCTCCGTTTAGAAAATCCAGGAACTCCATGCCCAAGTATTCCCTTCTCCGATCAAATCGAAGAACTTTAATACTTCTACCCGTCTGGTTCTTAATCTTCAAGCTTAAATTCTTTGAATTTCTTAAAACCTTCAGACTTGTGTTTCAACAGGAACACATGTCCGAATCTTGAGAGACCGTCGATGAATGTAATGAAGTACAAAGAACTAACCCTGGCATTTGTAGACATAGGACCGTATACATCATCATGTATCTGTCCCAAGAGTTCACTAACTCTTTCTCCGTTTCCAGTAAACGGAGTGCTGGTCATTTTACCTTTGAGACAAGACTGGCAAGTATCATAATATGAAAATTCGAACAGATTCTAATATTCATCCTTACGTAACTTAGCTAGTCGTGTCGCATTGATATGATCTAGTCTACAATACTGCAAGAAGGATTCGTTCATTTCTGAACTACTCCTCTTGTGTGTTCTACATACTTTGAACTGTGGTGTGATTTAGAACGTATATGCCATTACATAACGTGCCTGATCCAATCAACTCTTGATTCAGGAAAATGTTCACAACATTATCCTCCAATACAGAATTATATCCTTTTTTAACTTAATAAAGAATCTGATGTAATGTTGTATATCAGGTTCGGTATGTAATAACATTCGTTCAGAATTAATGTATTTACCATTTGGTAATACAAGGTGATATTTGCCAACTAACTTGGCTGCAAAAATCACACCATTCTCTAACACTTAGAGACATATCACCCAATCCCAGTTCTCTACCTTTCTGTAGCCCACATAACAGATTACATATATAAGATCCTTATCTGGTATCTCATACCTAGGACGTAGAGGATACTAAGAAACAGTTCTTGGTAATCGAACACACCCGAAGAATATGCATCAACATGCTTATTCCTCGATTTGGTCGCGTGGAAATCCGGATATTCCCCTATTTCCTGATCGGACTTATAACAATTATAAGATTGAACGGAACCAACGTTCCCCAACTCAGTATAATAAGCAGGTTCGGTCAATGCATGTTAGTTATATGTATGCCCTAGAGGCCATTACTGTACATACGTTGTATATTGTAGTGGATGCTTGGACATATATAGGGAGGACTTCCTTGCTCGACATGATAGTATGCTATCTGGTTACTCTTTATCTTAACATGTACTCTGATTGTCTCTATGTCACATGTTGATAAAGCCCATAGGATGAGTACTTGACTACCAGGACTATGATGCAGATCATACTAGTGGGGACAGTGTATTCGCCAAGTACATCATTCAAATATTCCTAGTCGTAGAAGTACCGAGACAGGGCATCGATACTCCAGAGTAAACTAGCGTATGCGCTTCTTGACCCATATGATTGGCGATGGATGATCCCATATCCATTGGTGTTTGACATCAGAGAAGGTATACGGGTGCTCAGTGGAGACTGGGTACACTGGACGGACTCGCCGTGAACTCCCAGTGGTATTATACCTCACGTCAGATGGCAGTTCTCTGGTGACACTGGTACAGGTTAGTCTGTAGACCCGAGATCGTCATAGAGTCTTGTGTGATTCCTATTGTGCTTTCATTTCCATCATACCACGTCCAAGAGGGCGTGCAAAAAGGTGGCTTTTGGGTATAGTCCCGAATCACATAGAGGCAATGAGCGATAGGAGGGGTTTCGTCTCTCCCGGTATAGGGAGTTGATGTTACGCTGTGTTCGATTGGCTATAACTGGAAATCCCTGGCCAGGGTTGCTGAGATTTACTGGTAAGTGTTATCAGTAGTTTCTCGAACTGTTATAGACCTCATATCGACACGACTTATCAAGCTGCTGGGGTCTGACGTTTACCACGCTTAGGCAAGATATGCGACATATCAGACGAAGAGACCGGACTGTACGGGAGTGTTACTGATTGGATTCACGGGAGAAAGTACAGGCTTGCTTGTTGATCTTCTGATCGCTCAATACCTGGGTGGCTGTTACGTTTAGCTGACCGCTTGCAGCTTGTGGGTGTTTGATATAATCATCACCTACTGCCGGCGTATTGACGATTCTTTAGAGTCCTACACAGAGATTTCCTGGCTCAGGCAAAACGGAGTAGGAGCACATATATGATATGTGCGGGACCGAGAACAATACGTGTATGTGATACCGTATTAGATTCTCGCGATATGAGATATCAGCCGGGTATATGTGATATAGCCGGGTCATCGGATCAAGTGTTGATTCGATGAACTGATACAGATTATATTAGTCGGTTATTTGTGAAATAGCCGGATTATCGGATCAAGTGTTGATTCGATAATTTAATGTATAATTATATATTTGATATATTAAATTACATTAACTAGTATAAGCTCACTAAAAGATTCTTTTTCTCACTCGAGTAATACATTGATATATATGCGATATATATTAAGTGTATTATTTTATTTTGTTACAAAATATATTATATATGTGATATATAATATTGTAACAAGTTAAGGTTACTAATGCATCATGATTGGTGGAGATTAAACATGGTTAGGGATTGATTTGGGTTAATTCTTTCTAGTTGCTTCTAGAAGCTTTGCTTTTGTTTTAAGCAAAGATATTTGTTATGATATTTTTGTAGATATTTAGTTAACCCAACCCAACCCTTTAATCATGGTTCATTCTCTATATGTGTTAAGTTATCATACTTAACCCATGGTTGCATTTCTAACCTCACATGGACTCATTATTCATCACAAAAGAGAATGGTTCTTCTTCTTCCTTCTTCTTTCATGAAAAAGCTTTCTAGCTTTTTATGTTGTGATGAAAATGAGTGAGATTAAGAAAACAAATGAGAGATAAAATCCTACTTCATCATCCTAATCTATCCCAGCCATTTAGATTAGGGTGTTCACTTCATTAGTGAGTGAGAGCTTGTGTTAAAGAAACTTCAAGGTAGATCATCTTTGTTATCGAAGATCGGAAGCAAGCTTGCATCTTTCTCTTCGTGGAGCCTCTCTAAAGTCCGGGTACTCGATGATCGCAGTGAAGGGACCTCAACACGGAGCTTTAGAAGTGAAGGACCGGACTACAAAGGTTGTAATCCCAAACTCTTAGATGTTAAAGTGTTTAACATGCATTGTTTTGCCTAATCTCTAGTTTAAAGATCTTGGTTAGGGTTGTTCGTCACGTCTAAATTTTAAATCGGGCATGGTTGATACCTTGTAGACCCTTGTGAGAGTGCCTAGTAACCCTACAGTGGTATCAGAGCCAAGCTAGAGCTTTAGGCGAAGTCTAGGCGAAGTTTAAAGTCCGATCGAACTCCGAATACCCGTAAAACCCTAGTTTCTGGAAAAAATTTCAAAAGTTGTCATTTTTCATATTAAAAATACTCAGAAAAATAAGCAGGGAAATATAAGGATTACTGTGAAAAACGAGACTCTAACACCATTAAAGCGCCGCGGAACCGCGGCCGTACCATGGCTTGCGCGGCGGTTCTGCGGCCGTATGTTGACATTGGGACTCATTTTTCTACAGTAACGTCCGTAGGTAATTATGCTTGCTTCTGGGAATTTTTAATTATACTCAAGTGTTGAGTTTTTTGGGATGTATTGGAGACTCGTTGATTCGATCGAATAATTTAACTTCGTTTAAGTTTTTCCGGATAATTTTAGAACGTGTTTCGATCGAATAATTTAACTTCGTTTAAGTTTTTCCGGATAATTTTAGAACGTGTTAAAAAGTTCGAACGGATATCTATAACTCACTTTTTCCCCTGCCGGAAAATTTCCAAGCGTTGGATTTTTCCGTAGTTTAAGAATGTTCTAAGTCGTGCAAGTAATGCGGTGGACCCTCTAGAAGAACACAAACCTTAACTCGATTATGTGACCGTCTGAACCGCCTCTGAACCTTAGGGTTTGGGGCAGTACGGCGTTGCCACATGTGAGGCGTTGGCTTGACCCTTCTACGGCTGGACCATTGGTACTGTGGCATGTGATGGATGTTTTTAAACTAATTTTAAGTGTTGAGAACTATTTGGGAAAACTTGGGTGTTTGATTATTCGATCGGAAAGTTTAACATTGTCTATTTATCTGGAATGTGATACAATATTTGGAATCCACAAGCAGTTATGAGATAACTAATTTGAATGTTATAAATCTAGCAGTTTAGTCTCAGATGATCGGTTGCCACGGGATTTTGATGCGATCAAAAGTCCGTCGCAATCACGTAGCGTACGCGGATACTCGCCGGGTAAACTTAATAGACAGCCACGCTCCATAGCCCCGACCGAGTGACTGTAGGAGAACCCCATCGCCAAAAGCATCCGTTCGGGTGCTCGCGGCAGCGGTGTTCCGCCTTAGTGCACTTCGTCGACGGCATCCGGGGGTGCGGCCGTCTACTAAAGTTTGCGACGAGCATTCGATCAGGATGTCGGGAATCTTGTTGAATTGCCCGACTTGATATTGAAAAGTGTTTTCGATATTGAGACTAAAATGCGGGGTTTATAATTGTTAGGCATGCGATGTCTAAGGAATTCATTTGGTTAGGCATGCGATGTCTAAGGAGGTTGCGGATTCCAACTGTTGTAGTTTTACACTTTCTTTTCTATGATCGTAAGCGTAGTATGTGGTGTATCGCCGGCTTCGTTGCTATACATCAACGACAATCGGGATATGCATACTTGCTTACGTTGATGATATGAGATATTATGTGTTGCTGTGATATGTTATATTGGATCGTCGCGTTTTGAATAGCCGGGGGTTTTATGTGAGATGAGGGTTTTTATTTTCATTCATGTAAAATTCATTGTATGTAATATTCTTTTATTGGGGCACTTCCGGGTTGAGGATGATGTCACCATTGTATATTATTTATTTTTCCGCATTAGGTAGACCCAAGGCGGGGAGCTCAAGTAACCGGGTTCTAGGGTCTAGTGGGAGACCATCTCGAGGAGTCGAGACCAGGTCTCCTAACCCTAGAATTGGCAGTGTTGCTTGCCGCTCTCGTAGGGGTCTAGGGATGTGGGTTTGGCTATTCATCGCGACCGTGGAATCCGCGTTTTATACAGGCTCGCATAAAACACGGAAATCCTAGTATATCCAATATTTCATATGTTATCTTCTGCCGCAATGTTCTGTGATGAGATCATATCACTGCCTGAGACGAATGTTTATATTATATATATGAGATATATATTATATATTATTGATTTCGTTTCATATCTGATGCTTGTGAAGCATATTAAAATGGGACTTCATTAATGAGATTAATGAATTAAAAGAAACCTAAAGATGTTGTAGAAACTTGTCTTAAAAACTGGTAGCTCTAGTTCTTGCTTTGCATAGCGGTGTTCCTTATAGAATATCCAGCACCTTATTCAATAAGGAAAGTGCCGAGATCCCTTCACCGGGAGTGACCTCTTTAGCGAAACTAGTAGATGCTACAAACTCGGTTTGTTTTTTGATTGTTTCTATAGTTTTTGCTTTGCATAGTGATATTTGTGAAATATCCTGCATCTTATTCGATGAGGAAAGAGCCGACGATCACTTCACCGGGAGCGACCTCTTTAGCAAAACTAGAAAAGGCCTAAAAAACATTCCATTTAAAATCACTTGATTCTACAACGATATCAAGTTCATTACGCAAAGGGTTTTCTTAAAGACCTGTCGTAGCCCTCCGTCATTTCAGATAAGTAATAGTTAGTATTCGTGTTGCGTTTGTTGACCTTTGTCAAGGCGTGGTGTGTGGTAGCTGATTAGTGCTTCTTTGTATAAACATATGATGTGATTGATTTAGGGTAGTCGTGCGACCTTGTTGACCTTTGTCAAGGGTCGTGCGGGTGGGTTTACTTCAATCAGGAAATAACGGGTTGAACTGGACTAACAGCCTATGGTTTGTTGACCTTTGTCAAGGTCATAGGATGCTAGGGGTAAAATATTATTGGGAATTTCAAGAGTTGAAATTTGCAATGAGATTGCATACTTTCTATAAGATAGTTGGATCCCGATACCCGCTGCGAGTAAGAGTTACTCCTGGGAGAGTTTTACACATTACAATTAGCCGATCAAGTAGGTGTCTAGAAAGGTGTTAACGGGGTTACGCCCCTGGGAAAATGAGGTTTATTTTAATTAGGTCCATGCGAAAGCGCGGGAAACCTCCCTCAAAGTACCGGCACTGGCCTGGCTGAAAGATTGGCGAACTTGTAGAGTGTAATTAATCCCGGCTAGTCTTTCCTTTTAGGGTTTGAAGGAAGATTTGACTAAAACAGTGGGAGCCATTCTGATTAGATATATTAATAACCAATCTAATCTTGCAAGAGCATACGCTGAGTTTTTTCTTCTCTCTCTCTCCTGGTTACGACTATGTCACGCCTTAATCAAGATAATAATACGGATGTATTGACCGAACCCGCTTGTTAAACTGCGCTAGGGAACGTTGGTCCCGCTCCAACTTATAATTGTTATAAGATAGAGCAGGAAATAGGGGATTACCAGAATTCCCGTGCCACCCAAACGAAGAAAGTGCATGCTGATGCATCTTCTTCGGGTGTGTTCATTATCAAGAACTGTTTCTCAGTATCCTTTACGTCCTGGGTATGAGATACCGGATCAGGATCCCGCAAATGTAATTTTTTACATGGGCTACAGATAGGTAGAGAACTGAGAACTGGTGATAAATTTCATGAGATAGAAACGGTGCAAGTGTTGCAGCCAAGTCTGTTGGTAGTTATCACCCTGTATTACCAGAATGCATTGATTCTGAACGAATGTTATTAGATACCGAACCTGATATACAACAACATATCAGTCTCTTTATTAGTAAAGAAGGATATAATTTTGTATTGTTGGATAATGTTTTGAACATTTCCTATATCAAGAGTTGATCGGTTCAGGCACGTTATCTAAAAGCATAGACGTTCTTAATCAAACCACAGTTCTTACTATACATAACAGACACAAGAGGAAATGTTCAGAAATGAACGAATCCTTCTTGAGGTATTATAGACTAGGTCATATCAATGCGACCCGACTAGCTGAAGTTACATTTAGATGCATATTTAAATTAGTTTGAATTTACATCTTGTGAAACTTGCCGGTCATGTCACAAAGATAAGATGACCACCGCTCTGTTTATTGGAAACAGAGAAAGAGTTAATGAACTCTTGGGATTGATACATGATGATGTAAGGTCCCCTGTCTACACATGCCAAGGCCAGTTCTTTATACTTCATTACATTCACTGTTTATCTCTCAAGATTCGGACATATGTTCCTGTTGAAACACAAGTCTGAACCTTTTGAGAAATTCAATGAATATAAATTAGAAGTAGAGAACCAAAAACGGGTATAAGTATTATGTCTTTTGATGAGATCAGGGAGGAGAATACTTGAGCACGGGATTCCTGGACTATTCTAAAGGAGAATAAGATTCTCTCTCAGCATTACTCCTCCGAATACACCACAGCGCGTCGGTGTATCGGGAAGGAGCAATCGCACCCTATGTGATATGGTGTGCCCTATGATGAGTACTACTGAGTTTCCTATTTCCTTTTGGGAGTTATGCACTTGTGAAGCTGCATACCTATTGAATAGGGTTCCAATCAAATCAGTTGCCTACCACTTCATATGTGATATGGAATGGGAAGAGCCCATATCTTATATATGTTAAGATTTGGGGTTGTCTGGCCTATGTCTAAAAGCATAATCCGGACAAGCTCGAGGCAAAGTCAGTTCTGTGGAAGTTTGTTGGATATCCCAAGCATTCGCAAGGGAATATCTTCTACCTAACCGAGGAACAAAAGATGTTTTGTTTCTCGACATGCCACCTTTGTGAAAGGGAATTTCTTGTGAAAAATTAGTGGTCATGAGGTAGAACTGGAAGGAGTTCCAGCTATACAAACTACAGCAGATGATTTGGTAGAACCAAAGGATTCAATAGTTTCCAACGAACCTCAGCCTCTCCGCCGATCTAGTAGGGTTCCTCACTCACCTGAGAGATACTTCGGTTTCTCTATGACAGTGAGAGCGAGGATTGTATCATGAGATGATAACCCAACTTGTTTCGAGCTGGCCATCAGGAGTGGGACTCTGTAAGAATGGCTGGCTGGATGCTTAGTGATCCGAGATGGAATCCCCATCAGGAGCAAGTATATCTTGAGAAGATTACTTGGTGTACATGGAAAAGTTGAGACTTTCAAAGCTATGCTTAAGTCCATCCAGATCCTACTTGCCACTGCTACATACCATGACTACGATATCTGGTGGTTGGGTGTCATGACTGCTTTTCTAAATGTTGTTTTGGAAGAGTGCGTCTATAAGTACACGGTCAGAGGGCTTCGTAGACAGTGGGAGCAGCGGAAACGTGTGCAAGTTGTTTTATGTGATAAATCAGGCATCGCGGAGTTGGAACGTCTGTTTTGATGTGGTAGTCAAAGAGTTTGACTTCATCAAAATGGTAGATGAACCTTGTATATACAAAAAGGTAGTAGAGAGTATGGTGGTGATCCTCGTAGAGTACGTGGATGACATACTCTTGATAGGGAAGGAGTTTCCTATGCTACGCTCGGTCAATCTCCTCTTATCACAAAGATTCTCCATATAGGATCAAGGTGATACCTCCTAAATCCTGAGTTATGGATCTATGAGATAGATCTAATTGGATGTTAGGATTCTCACTAGTTGTAGTACGATAGTATCAATCGATCCTGGGAAGAATCACTGGAAAGGTTCCAGGGTGATAAGGACGACTGAATGTCAGTCGCAGGCATTGTCTTTACCCTCACTGGAGGGACGGTATGTTGGAAGAGTTCCAAGCTAGATATCGTGACTTACTAGACGATTAAAGGAAAGATACATCGTTACCAAGGATGCTACCAAAAAGGCAGTCTGGATATATATAAGTTCATGAGATGAACTTCGTTCCTACCATTGTGTGACAATGGAGTTATGGCTTTGGCCTAGGAACCCCCTGTAAGTGTAAGGTAGCCTCCCGGCCGTCTATCCGAGGCCAAAATGCGGAAACGAAAACTTTTTCAAAACTTTAAACCGGCGCTATCGTATGCTTAAAACCCGGATCGAACCATAAATCTACAACTAGCAACTAGGGAAAGGGTTGGAAAGATATACCGATCGATCCATGTCCTTCGGTCTTTGGCCACCATCCTCAGCTCCTCGCGGCATCTCCGGTCTTGGTCTCCTCGTCGGAAAGGGCACCACATCTTCGAGTCTTTTTACGGGCTCCCGCTTCATCCGAAGCAACTCGGGCACGAAGTTCGCTAGCCGACGTGTCCAAGACGAAGTAGAGAATGTTTGTGATAACTTTGTCTCTTGCATCCATTGTATGGATGGAGGTTGAAGGTGATGCCATCCATGGAAATGGTGAGCTAGAGGAAGAAGAAGAAGAAGCTCTTTTTCTTTTGTTGTGTTGATATGAAGAAATGAGAGCTAGCATAATGATACAAGAGCTAACCTCTCACATATGGCAGCCCCTTCTCTTTCTACCTCTCATTTCAACACTCAAATCACTCAATTAACATGATATGTTCACACAAAAAGAGACCATGAGTCACCAAAATGAACATGTCACATTAATTGCACAAAATGATGATTTCTAGCTCATAATTTCCATAAGCAAACATTAATCCAAATGTTTGCAACAATAAAAAGATACGGTAACATCTAAAGTAAACTCGTGACGGATCACAAGGATGCCCCTCACCTGTATATACATACCTATATCCGCATTCCGACTGAATGCGAATACGATGAGACTAAAGTAATCCAACAAATCTAATACTAGGATCCGGCTTAAACCAAAGTCCACTAGTATGATCCTTCCGATCATGATCCGTGCACTACTGCACATATATGATCGAACCCTGCCATATATCATACGGCCTCTACAACGTTTCGCCCGAAACTTGAAAACTATCTGTGGGGGACTCTAAAGACTCGTCAATACTTTGGCAGTGGATTTAACCACTAGCTCGTCAGAGGTACTAGTCGTACGTAACGGGCTACCAGGTATTGACCAAAAAGGAGGTCGATGAGCGAACTCTTCCTGACACCCAACTGAGCCTGTCAGTGACAATATCCGTACAGTCCAGTCCGTTCGTCTATGAGCATCGCATGGCGGGCCTAGGGGGTTGGTAAAATTCAGACCCCCAAAAGCGGTACAAGTCGTGTCGGAGTGTAGCCCAGAACACCCTGAGATACTACTGGAATACCTACCAGTAAATCTCCTGCCTTGGCCAAGTACTTCGTGTAATGGCTCTCCTAGACACAGTGCAATCTCACCCCCAATACCGGGAGAGACGAAACCCCTGCCGATCCGCTCACTGCCTTCATGTGGCTCGGGACTGTACCCAACTAAAACCTGTTTGCATGACTCCTTTGAGCCGTGGTAGGGTAGTAATCAAAGCACAGTTGGAACTCACACGAGACAAATGACGATCTCAGGTCGATGAACTAACCTGTACACATGTCACCAGGGAACTGCTATCTGACGTCAGGTATAATACCAAATAGCAGGTTCCCGGCGAGTCCTGTCCGGTGTACTCATAACCCAATGAGCACCTGTTTACAACTTAGGTGATCCAACTGACACCAATGGCTTGTGAGACCGGCCACCGCCCCTCGTCGGGGTCTTGACTGTATACACTAGTTTACTAATGGAGTATCGATGCCCAGTCTCGAAACTCCCACCACTAGTAAAATAGGGGTTTGCCCCTACGGATAGTGTAATCCGTAGGGGCAAAAATAACTTGGACCTACGGATATATCCGTAGGTCTAAATGGTTGCCCCTACGGGCAAAGACGTCCAAGAATAAAAATATTAATTCTTAATTAGGTGTTTGCCCCTACGGATCCGCAAACAAAGGACCTACGGATATATCCGTAGGGGCAAGTAAATATCGATTTAATAAAATCCCAGATCGATCGCCTACGCTCATTTCCCTCTCTCTCTCGATCGGGCGCGAAAATAAGGTTAGGGTTTCGTCGCCACTGGAGTTCGATCGCCTACCCCAATGCGCCACGCCGTCGCCGCCAAGGTTGTTCTCCTAGTGGCCATCGCCGGTTTCGTCGCCACTGGAGTTCTCGTCGCCACCGCGGTTAAGGTCGTCGCCACCGCCGTTCAGATCGTCGCCCCTGCCCCAGCAGCCGTTCAGGTGAGTAAATCTCGAGGTAAGTTAAAGAATTTATTGGATTATTTTGGGCTTAAGGTTCATGGCGCGCGAGTTGGCCTGGGTTGGGCTGGGGTCGCGGTCGCAGTCGCGGTCGGGTTAGGGTTGGGGCAGGGGCTGGGCTGCGGGGTCGGGTTCGGGGTCGGGGTCGGGGAAGGGGAAGGGGAAGGGGAAGGGTTAGGGTCGGGGTCGGGGTCGGGGTAGGGTTAGGGTCGCAGTCGGGGTAGGGTTAGGGTCGTGGTCGGGGTCGGGGTCGGGGCTGGGTAGAATTTATCAAATTTTTTATTGGGGGTGCGGCTGGGGCTGCGGGCTGGGGCTAGGGCTGGGGAAGGGGAAGGTCAATTTATCAAATTTTTAACAAGATTTGTATTAGTTTGCAAGAACACTTAAGTTTATCACAAAATATTGTTTGGGTTTTCGATTTATATCTTGAGAATAATGGAGGAAAGATGCCATAGTAGGGAATTCCCTCCTATGGCGTCGAAAAAATACCCCTTTCATGGTTTTTTCCGACGATCGGCACCCAACATCTTCATTGTCATCATCTAAGATGTGGGTATACCAAATTTCAAGTGATTCTACAACTTTTTCACCGTTGATTTAGCAATGTAAAAAGTTCTATTGTCGGCAAACCGTTAATTTTGAACCCACTAAATCAACGGTGAAAAAGTTGTAAAATCACATGAAATTTGGTGTACCCACATCTTAGATGATGACGATGAAGATGGTGGGTGCCGATCGGCGGAAAAAATTAGGGAGAGGGTATTTTTTCGACGCCATAGGAGGGAATCCCCTCCTATGGCCTCTTCCCTCCATTAATCTCTTATATCTTTTAGCGGTATGTATCCGTTGTCCCAAATTTTGAATTATCTTATACTAGTATTTATGCATGTGCAGATCTTCTTTATCCTGACAAAAGATCCATATCCATTATCTTAACTTAAAATCCTTTAGAGGGTGCTAATCCTAAATAACAACAAAATGATGTTAAATA
The DNA here is from genome assembly GCA_030015575.1 of Agapanthus africanus. Taxonomy (NCBI): domain Eukaryota; kingdom Viridiplantae; phylum Streptophyta; class Magnoliopsida; order Asparagales; family Amaryllidaceae; genus Agapanthus; species Agapanthus africanus. Next base: position 216,454,363 of record JASDDO010000006.1, read on the forward strand.
TTTCATCCGATTTTCACAAGATCATACTTGAAAAAAATGCAACTACTTTCACAATTTCACAATCCTAACCAACTCCCAATTTATTATGGTATTCGATCATAACTTGAGAACAAATTCTCTTTTCTATTGCCATCCCATATCAAACCCTAGAATCGTGGGCCATTTCAAATTACACCAAATTGAGGCAAGAATTGGATGAAACCAACATAACCAACAATAAAGAGCTTTATTTGGTAATATATATTGATGAACAATGGTTGCTGTGTTAAATCCAACCCTCACATCACATGCATATCAATAAAGGAGAGGACTGACCAAAATGTTGAATTTTAACAATTGTGAAAGTTCTTCGGTCAGGATGTAACAGAAATAAGGAAAAAAAACCTAAAATATTTTTCACAAAAAAGAAAAAGCAAGCTTCTCTCCCATATCATTAACAAAGCTTATCACTTTTGATTCTCGAAATTATTTTACATTATATTTTCATTCAAAACGTTTTGCTAGTTTGCTCACCAGCTGTTTGATAAAATTCCTAAACTATTTTTACTTTCCTTGCTCAGAATTGCTCTTGACTACGTACAAATCTTGAAAACCCATTAACGCTCTTGCAATAATATGCAAAATCACATGAGGATTCACATTCATCACCACCACCTAAGGCTAGGGTTTGGGCTGGGGCTGCGGCTAGGGTTGTGCGTCCTCAAGAGGGCGATCATAGGATCGGTGAAGTGAGGTGGCTGGATATGAGATACGATGGATTTCCATGTGTTCAATGGAATGCTGAGGGTCAGAGTCGGTTATTTATATATCTCCCAAAAAAGAATGAGTTTGTTATCAAAGGTGTATTGATTTCTACATCAAGGAATATCAGTTATATGTCATTCAGTGACTAAGTCTGTTTCTGGCCCAACCATATTTATGAATCCTTTCTTCTTTTTCCTTCTTACGTATATTTACTAGTTCAGACTGTATGCACCTCTGCAATCAACGCCGAGAACTTATACATTATAGGTTAATAGACATATGCTATGAAATCACGGTGCATATCGAATTCATGATATGTTATAGTCCCTCATTATTTTTACTGTGGTGAGAAAGCAGTCGCTGGTGGCCACAAGCCATAGAATTGGCAGTTGTCCTACCTAAAATAACAACTTTTATACTAAAAAATTATGTATGCCATTAGTTAGTAGTTTATGTTTTTTAGACGCAAAAGCCATTTGAGAAATACTTTTCCAACCCACTATTAATCCATATTCTCAATATAGTCATTGAATTTGCACGCGCACATAATAAGAAGGAGAAGACAATAATGTGGCAGAAGAAGAAGAAGAAGACAGTAATGTGGCAGAAGAAGAAAAAAATGACATTCCTCGTTCTCTGTTTCAGCATCAATCTTCTGATATGAACTAATGATGGCTTTCACATAGGCTTTTCCCTTTAGAGACTTCTTAGTGTCAAATGGAAAGCATAAATCAGATTTTTGCAGGTCGGGTTCTTCTATGACTTTCAAGAGTCTCAACTGATTCTGTTAATTATACTCTAGTTGGGTGGTACTTTTACAACTTCTCACTGCAGGTGCGCTCTCTAATATCCATTTTGAATGTAATATTATCGATATTCAAAATGGATATTAGAGAGCGCACCTGCAGTGAGAAGTGGTAAAAGTATCACCCAACTAGGGTGTAATTTACAGAATCAGTTGAGACTCTTAAAAGTCATAGAAGAACCCGACCTGCACAAATCTGATGTATGCTTTCCATTTGACACTAAGAAGTCTCTAAAGGGAAAAGCCTATGTGAAAGCCATCATTAGTTCATATCAGAGGATTGATGCTGAAACAGAGAACGAGAAATGTCATTTTTTTCTTCTTCCGCCACATTACTGTCTTCTCCTTCTGCCACATTACTGTCTTCTCCTTCTTATTATGTTCGCGTGCAAATTCAATGACTATATTGAGAATATGGATTAATAGTGGGTAGGAAAAGTATTTCTCAAATGGCTTTGGCGTCTTAAAACCATAAACTACTAAGTAATGACATACGCATATATATAATAGCTTAAATTTAGTCCTCATGATATGATTGCATCACCTAAGAAAATATCTCTACCCAAGCTTTTTAAAAGTTTTAATTACTTTATACGAATAATACTTTCCATGTTATGAAATATTTGTCCATGTTGCCTGACGCATTCGCACGCGCACCACGTGTGTAGAAATAAATATCTCTGGATTGCCATCGTAACTATGAAGTTTCGATGTATCGGTATGCTATATATCTGTATTTTAGCTTTCGTTCTTATGCTACTCTTTTAATGATTCACAGCCGGTTCCGAATAAATTTACCAAGCTGATTAGAAAGATGGTTAATAGAAGAGAAAATTCTAACCTAGTGAGTCACAATGGATAATTTGTCATTATTAATCCATCTTCCTGAAAACGGTTTATACGGAGCAAGTATATTTCATGGTACTTGAGAAAAATATATGTTGAAGTCAAAAGCTAATAAGATTTAAATGCTCGCTTATAGTCTTCCAAGATATTTTATATTCCAAGGCAAGGTGACAATAAGTGCATGCTTTTGCATGATTTGGTATGTAGATTCAAGGTTATGCATGGCTACGACCCTTTCTTATGATTTCTTATCATAATTTTCTGCACACTTATAGTTGATAGATGCAGTTAGATCATATCTCTATAAGGGAAAACTTAAAATAACAACCTTTATACTAAAAAAATTATGTATGTCATTACTTAGTAGTTTATGGTTTTAAGACGCAAAAGCCATTTGAGAAATACTTTTCCTACCCACTATTAATCCATATTCTCAATATAGTCATTGAATTTGCACGCGAACATAATAAGAAGGAGAAGACAGTAATGTGGCAGAAGGAGAAGACAGTAATGTGGCGGAAGAAGAAAAAAATGACATTTCTCGTTCTCTGTTTCAGCATCAATCCTCTGATATGAACTAATGATGGCTTTTCCCTTTAGAGACTTCTTAGTGTCCAATGGAAAGCATACATCAGATTTTTGCAGGTCGGGTTCTTCTATGACTTTTAAGAGTCTCAACTGATTCTGTAAATTACACCCTAGTTGGGTGGTACTTTTGCCACTTCTCACTGCAGGTGCGCCCTCTAATATCCATTTTGAATGTAATATTATAGATATCCATGCCTGTTTATGTCAAAATTACTTATATTGTCAATGTTTGATTGTCTAGTTGTTGGTGATGCGTCCATATCAGGGACAGAGGCCACTCCCGTTCCTCCAGGTATGTTTATATGTTATATAGGGCATGTATATTGATTTAGAATGCTATATCATAAATATACACACATTTCTTTTGCTCTTAGTCGTCCAACTCATTATCATGGGCTGCTTGATGAGATTAGATTTGCGCCTGATGATCTACAAGAGCTCCTTCACTCCCTGTCATATGTGTAAGCAGCGCTATATGCGAGTTTACCTTGTTAGTATGTATGTACTGAAATTAATTAATATTATTCAAATTTTGATACATGCAGATACCAGAGGAGCACATCTTCTATCTCTGTAGGTAAGGCTTTGAATTTGTTGATTTTGGTGTTTCTTGTCAATTTTATAGACCCGTATGTGCTTAATATAATGTTCTGACAGTTGCTAGGGGAAGGCAACATTCGAGGCTGCTGACCCCAGTCCTGGACGCCGCACACGGACGGCACCACGTAGGTTCCCAGAGGCTGAGGACTAGGCTCTAGCAGGGCCCATATGAGGTTGGACTCCACCCCGGTGGTTACTTCCTCCGTCTCCAGTGAGCGACGTATCCATCATGAACTGGATAGCTTGAGGGCCAGTGTTCAGGAGTTGAAGGAGATGCTGGTATGTATACTACTTTATAGTAAAATATCATTTCATATTATATACATATCAACATATCCATAATTAGTACGTAGCTTGAGCTTATTTGGTTTTAGACTTAAGTTTGATTAATCATACATACATATGTAATTGAAATAAACAACGCTTTTCCAAACTAGATATCCAAACAGGGTTTCGAAATAACTTAATAATGATACGAATTCGAATAATAAACAGTTCTTACACGCTCATGTAGCACACGTTATATCCAGACGCGACAAGGTAGATCGGCCGAGCCTCCACACGCAACTCCTTCGGCTGCGGCTCCGCAAGCCACTACATCGGCTGCGGTTCCGCAGACAGCTCATGTAGCTCCACCGCCCACTCAGACTCCCGCAGCCGCGGCTCCGCAAGCGACTACCTCGACGGCGGCTGCGCAGACCACATGCCGCTCAGACTCCCGCTACCGACAAATTGCATAGTTTATTGACCGAGGAGCAGGCGCGCGTTATTCTATCGTTATTCAGAGGTGGAGCTGGACCGAGCTAGGGTAGATTTTTGGTTCTTTTTTTTGAAACATGTATTTATTTATATCATACACATTGTACTACATTTTGAAACGACATTGATATTGGTTTGTATTTATATCATATTCAGTTTTTGGGTTTCTTTTGTATATTATATATATGCGTGAGATGTGATTATGAATACTGCAATATATGATTTGATTGATGTATATATTATTGTGCACAGGGCGGGGAAAATCAAACAGCCCACTTTTAAAAAAAAAATTCAGATAATATGTACCTACGGATTAATCCGTAGGCCAACATGTTACCCCTACGGATATAGCCGTAGGGGCAAAATATCAGCAGTAACTGATATTTCCCCCAGATCTCAGTACCGGGGGGGGGTTGGGAAAGCCCCTACGGATATATCCGTAGGAGCCACTGACTATCCCCTACGGCTTTAGCCGTAGGGGCTACATATCAGGAATCCTGAATTTATACCCCTACGAAATCGTACCTACGCATATATCCGTAGGGGATAGTACATGCCCCGACGGTTATATCCGTAGGGCAAAGTAATTTATTAAAATAAACCGTAAATAATATAAAATCTTATACCCTACGGCTTAAGCCGTAGGGGCACATGGACCTACACATATATCCGTAGGGGCAAGAATTTGCCCGTAGGGGCAAGTTCAGGGCCTCAACTTGCACCTGCGGCCTTTGCACCTACGGGGTATTTTTTCGCCCCTACGTATATATCCGTAGGGGCAGTGGGTTGCCCCTACGGATAAATCCGTAGGGGCAACCCTTCTTTGTAGTAGTGCACGACTAGGGACCACTTTAAGGATGTGCTTATAGACTACCCAACTCTCACGTATATGATCGCCATCATACTGCTGGTAGTCAAGCAAGAATCCTAAGGGCTCTATCAATGTGTAATAGCGACCTGTAAGGTCACCTAAAGCAGTACACGATGATAAAGATAAACCATATAGCATACTATCATCTCGAGTAAGGCTGTCCTACCGGCATAGATCCTCCCTCAATCATTGCAATCACGTGCCTGTGATCCAATAATTGACTCTGAGGGCACTATATCCAACAATCTCCCACTTGCACTCAAGGCTAATTATTCCGATGTCGCATACTCACAACCCGTATGATACCGAATACCCAACTCCTCTTCTAATCAGTCACACAAAGCCCGTTTGCGAAACTATTGCGTTCGAGGAATAGCCTCAGTGAGTGGATCCGCTCTGATGTTTCTTTCAATGTCTCTCTTTATCTCATGTTCGCGGAGAAAGCCATCTCCCGAAATGAGCAATACTTGCCTTAGAATATGTTTGGATATCTGATGGGACCTAGTTCATAAATGAACTCCAAATCTAAACTTCTTAAACTGTATCGTCAACTGAACTTAATCAGTATCCTGCGCCACACCTCCCTCAGTATCCGCTTGGACCACCTGTCCAAAAACCGCCCCTCGTCAGAGGGAAAACTATAACTCTGTCATCCAGGTCACCTAGGAAGCCTGGAATGATAATTGTCTCCTTAAAGAGTCTGTTGTTATCATATCCCTAGAACATCCACTTATGTTCTAAAACTGCTTCCGAATGTCTCTCCAGGATAGGATTAATATCAACTTATTTCATCTAGTGCAAAAACAACATCTGGTGTGGTACTTGACATCTCATGATTGACTCAATTGCCTAAGCAAGTGATCTGCCAATCCTGCACATCCCTCTCCCCTTTAGTCTGTAAGACACCTTTAGAGACGGTGACTCCATCACCTGCAGGCACACTACTGTGCCAGGAGTCGTCCATTCTAAAACACCTTTAGAATGCTGTCTAAGTACACAAATTGGGAAACTACCCAAATCTAGATCTAAAACCATAGATCTAGTAACCAGAATATCTTATATAATATCCAATTCTCATGTGGAGAAACCACTGTGTGACAACAAAAGTATAACCGATCGTAGTATAGGAATTTCACTTCCTACTCTGTGTATGTCATCCAAATGCCAGGACATCACACCCTACTACCTTCTTAACAGATCCATCCCCTATTCTGATGAAGTCAAATCTATGACTGTCATATCGGAAATAGATGATCTATCTCCGCTATATCTGCTTTAGTCTATAAATAGACATAAGCTTCTTATCCAATATGCTTTCGCTGCTCCCACTGACTACGACAACCTTCCGGCAGAGTCATATACACGTGCACTTCTAAAGCTAGTTTAGAACGACGCTATACTCATCCTCCTGCCGGGTCTCATAGCCTGGAACAACAACAATGGCAAGTCTGGGTAAACAAGAACCTCCCTCTCACCGTCTTTAAGCATACCGAAGTACCTCTCGAGTGCCTGAGGTTACCCACCATATCTGCGGAGTGGCCAATGGAATGTCAAACCAGATTGAATCTTTAGGTTCTTATCAAATTTTCAGTAATCGTTTGCGGTTCTGGAATCACTTCCAGTTCTACCATACTCCCACTACTGTTTTCTGAAAAAATACATTTTTATTAAAACTGTGGGGAGTCAAGAACAATATCATCATTGATCTTCCAGATGGTAGATAGTCAACCCTCGTCATAGCCCGGGTCAACCCACAAACAGCCATTACAGAAACGTGCCTTGAGTTATCCAGAGTCTGGTTTTAAGCATAAGCCGGACAACTCCCCGTACCTTAACATCGTTAAGATATGAACCATTATATATCCAATATAGAAACAGAGGCACTAATTTAATTGGAACCAGATTCAAATCATGCAGTTATCTCCAGTGCATGTCAACTAAATGGAGAGAGGCCGATCAGCATTACTCAACTTAGGAATACATCCAGATATGAGTAACCTGAAAGAGAAGCAAGTTCTCATAATCATTACTATCAACTGAATACCATACACAAGTATCCACATCTTCGACCACCTTGAAGAATACTGATACTTGCAATACCTGGTTCTCTACTTTATTCATATACATATAACTTCTCAAAACATGGACCTAGTATTTCTACGAAACACTTGTCTAAAAACTAGAGAAGTCATAAGTAAACCGAATATAGTACGAGGACCAATCCCTCTGTCCTAATGGACACTGGACAACATACAATACTCTGTATAAGTCCCTTGAGTCTAATAACTCATTCCCTGTGTGTCGTAGGTTGAAAACTGTACTTATGGTTAAGAAGAATTACACCGCTGTTTAATGCTCCTTACCTAACCATCCACTGATATAGGTAAATGTCATGGACATAATTTCAAAAAGTTATATCTCACTTTATTAAAATAAACGTACAGATATATCAATTTGAAATTGGTTCATAACAACGGATATTCAAAACCAAATATTTGCCGTACGGCAAACAACCCAGGCGATTTCCTCAAATATCACCAATTACAACGAATCCCGATATAATAAGGATGATCACCCAATTCCCAATAACTTACTCCCACTCATCATCTGTAAAACCATACAGATGTGAGAATCAAACCTGGTAAATACATACCCTGGAGAAAGGGCTAATTGGGATATCGGTTTTCTTTTAACAGTACACGGTGAAACTGAAACATGTAAATGTTTCGAAGGGGTATCCGGGTATTCCTAGTAATGCCTCTTCCATTATCAGATTCACAACTGTAACCGTATATTTCTTTGCCATCTCTCCAAATCCCTTTATATGTCTTTTAGTCATTACCTTCTGTACACCCCTTTAGGCCAAATGGTTTTCTTCCTTCCCTACCGTTTGGCACCAGCCTATGGTTTGGAAGAAGACTATCCAATAAGCATAATTGGTGTACTGTCCTAATCCTAGGAGCACTCGCAACCCGAGAGAAGGTAAAGATAAATGAAAACTGAATAAAACCTTATTCCTATTTCTCCTGAACCAGAATCCATCCCCGAACTAGAACAAATCCCTTCGAGTTCGTATATAATCATACGATGGAGTATCCAATAAACCATGGATCTTCGTAGTGATACGGGGTGTTCCGGAGAAATACAAAGGTGAAGTAGGAGTGGCGATGAAATACTTGGTTTGGTCGTGAATAGCAGTCGCAATTTACTTTGCCCTCTTACTAATCCCTTTATTTGTCTTTACTTAATACCTTCTGTACACCATCGTTAGGCTAATTGGTTTTCTTCATTCCACACCGTTCGACACCTGCCTATGGTTTGGAAGAAGACTATCCAATTAGCATAATAGGTGTACCGTCCTAATCCAAGGAACACTCACAACCTGAGAGAAGGTAAAAGGAAAAAACAACTGAATAGTCCTATTCATTTTCCCTAGAACCGGAAACCATCCTCGAATCTGGAAAAAGTTCCTTCGAGTTCGTATATAACCATACGATGGTTTTATCTAATGGAAGTGGATGTTCGTAGTAATACGGGGTGTTCTGGAGAAAAGGGTAAAAGTAGGAGTGGAAATGAGGTATGCAACTCTGACAATCCAAAAGCCAGTGTTTTAAGAAAGTTCGGTCAACATGGTCACTGAGTCATAGTCAAGGGTTGGGTCATGGTCGCTGCCAAAGAGAGAGAGAAAAGAAATACTCAGCGTGCACTCTAACCTAGATCAGAATGGTTACCACTTTATCTAATCAGGAAACCTCCCACTGCAACGTCAAATTCTCCTCCAAACCTGAAAGAAGAATTAGTCGGGATCACCCGAGGAGTAAACCAACTCATCAGTAGGAATCGGGATCCAACTATCATCGCATGATAATGTGATGGAATCCACTCACATTATCACACTCTAGAAGGTATGCACATGCCTGGCAAGTTTCAGTTTCTTTAGAAACTCCCGATGTGTGTTTTTACCCCTAGGACCCAAGTGACCTCGACACAGTCAACAAATCAAAGAGTCCTAGTCAAGTTCAACCCGTCATTATCCTGGATTGCATTAAACCCACCCGTACGAGCCCTTGACACGGTAAACAAAGTCGCACGACTGTCCTAACCAATCCCATTAATATGCCACAAACAAACACTACTTAGCTACCGCACACTACGTCTTGACACAGTCAACAAACGCGGCACGAATACTAAGTAATACTTGTAAGAAATGACGGAGGGCTACGGCTGGATTTTTGGTGAAAAACCTTTAACGTAATGAACTTGATATCGTTGAAGGAACTGCATAGCTTTTTATAAAAATATAGTGGCGAAAACCTTTGCTAAAGAGGTCACACCCGGTGTAGGGACCTCGGCTCTTTCCCCGTAGAATGAGGTGCAGGATATTCCAACTGAATACCATGATGCAAAGCAAAAATAATCGGCTATAGTGAAGTTATTACCCTGACGCAAACTTCTGTCCAAGGGGTTACTCCCGGTGAAGGGATCTCGGCCCTTGCCTCATCGACTGAGGTGCTGGATATTCATAACCGAATACCACTGTGCAAAACAAAAGAGAACGTCCTTGCAATAACAGCTTTTTTTGAAAAATGTTCCAACAACATCAGAATAGGTTTGTTTAGCTTGCATTGATCCGAATCAATGCAGTCCCATCAATTAATCACACCACAAAAGAACGAAAATATGATGTACGTATATGCCATCCGCATTCGCCATTGGGTTCCGTCATCACCCGTTAGGTTACTTAACTAACGACAGAGCGGGGACTGGACTAGCACGGGTGTAAAACATATACAACATCTACTAGTATATATATCAATATATAATATTCGCTCATGGAGTGATAAAATGCAACATCACAGAAATGTAATAAGCATCACAGAACAATACAGATAATCTGGGATCCCCGGGTTTCATAGAGCCGCTACTGAAACCCGACGTTCCCCTGGTCGTGTGGATAGCCTGTGCAATGAAATCCTAGACCCCTACGGGCGCGGCAAGTTACCCGCCAAAACCTGAAGCGAGGCAGCCCCCTTCAACAACGTGAATGGACCACCCAGCACTTCACGGAATTCGGTAACTTGAGCACCCCTCCTTGGGTCAAACTATACCCCCTACGAGTGCGGCGAATAGCCTGCCAATTCTAGAGTGAAGCCCCCTCTATCTCAAAGCCATGAGATGCGGGCCCGTTGCCCTCTAGAACCCGGCTATCCATGCACCCCACCGCGGGGTAATCCTAGTACAGAAAGTAAAATATACAACGGGTACATCGACCTCAGCCCGGTCGTGCCCCAAAAGAATAATATACAAACATGCAGTGATGGTAGTCCACATGTCGGACGCTCTCCTCGCAATAACAAATGTACAAATTCAACCAAACTGTACTACCATTTCATCCAGGCTATCCACCACGACAGATCCGCAACATCACAGCACAACACAGAACATCAACGTGAATGTCACGTTCGCAAATCCGTCTAAAAGAACTATAGCAATTAGATAGGATTTACCGATCAAATGACATTCACGGTCGCAGATATAATGTAAATACTGTGAACTAACATGTTTAAAATTTTCGATCGACAAAATTTCCCGAAGTGGGCCCCAAGCACAATTCCCAGTACTCAAACAAATCTAGGCCCAAACAAAAAATACCAGAAACCCCAATTCCAACTCAGAGAGCACTGTAGAAATTTTGGTGCAGTGTTGCTACAGTACTGCGGCGGATCCACGGCCAAAACGTGGGTACGGCCGCGGTTCCGCCGCGCAACAGTGAAATCAGCCTACAAAATTTTTGCAGTTTTCTTACAAAAGCCTGCCTGATTTTCTGCAATACTCAAAATAATTTTTTGACGATAAAAAAAATTCGACAGAAACTTCATGATTGGAAATGCAGTTTTGGAATTTTCGTTCGATCAAAGTTCTAAACACGTTAGAGCAAGCTAGTAAAGGTTAATGGCGTGGCTCTGATACCATGTAAGTGTACGGTAGCGCCCTGGCCGTCTGTCTGAGGCCTAAATACGGAAACGAAAACTTTTTCAAAACTTTAAACTGTCACTATCGTATGCTAAAAACCCGGATCGAACCATTAACCTACAACTAGCAACTAGAGAAAGGGTTGAAAAGCTATACCGATCGATCCATGTCCTTTGGTCTTTGGCCACCATCCCAAGCTCCTCGCGGCATCTCCGGTCTCGGTCTCCTCGTCGGAACGGGCACCACATCTTCGATTCTTTTTACGGGCTCCCGCTTCATCCGAAGCAACTCGGGCACGAAGTTCACTAGCCGGCGTGTCCAAGGTGAAGTAGAGAATGTTTGTGACAACTTTGTCTCTTGCATCCATTGTATGGATGGAGGTTGAAGGTGATGCCATCCATGGAAATGGTGAGCTAGAGGAAGAAGAAGAAGAAGAAGAAACTCTTTTTCTTTTGTTGTGTTGATATGAAGAAATGAGAGCTAGCATAATGATACAAGAGCTAACCTCTCTCATATGGCAGCCCCTTCTCTTTCTACCTCTCATTTCAACACTTAAATCACTCAATTAACATGACATGGTCACACAAAAAGAGACCATGAGTCACCAAAATGAACATGTCACATTAATTGCACAAAATGATGATTTCTAGCTCATAATTTCCATATGCAAACATTAATCCAAATGTTTGCAACAATAAAAAGATACAACAACATATAAAGAAACTCGTGACGGATCACAAGGATACCCCTCACCTGTATATACATACCTGCATCCGCATTCCGACTGAATGCGAATACGATGAGACTAAAGTAATCCAACAAATCTAATACTAGGATCCGGCTTAAACCAAAGCCCACTAGTATGATCCGTCCGATCATGATCCGTGCACTACTGCACGTATATGATCGAACCCTGCCATATATCATACGGCCTCTACAATGTTTCGCCCGAAACTTGAAAACTGTCTGTGGGGGACTCTAAAGACTCGTCAATACTTTGACTGTGGATTTAACCACTAGCTCATCAGAGGTACTAGCCGTACGTAATGGGCTACCAGGTATTGACCAAAAGGGAGGTCGATGAGCCAACTCATCCTGACACCCTACTGAGCCTGTCAGTGACAATATCCATACAGTCCGGTCCGTTCGTCTATGAGCATCACATGGCGGGCCTAGGGGGTTGGTAAAAGTCAGACCCCCAAAAGCGGTACAAGTCGTGTCGGAGTGTAGCCCAGAACACCCTGAGATACTATTGGAATACCTACCAGTAAATCGCCTGCCTTGGCCAAGGACTTCGTGTAATGGCTCTCCTAAACACAGCGCGATCTCACCCCCAATACCGGGAGAGACGAAACCCCTGCCGATCCGCTCACTGCCTCCATGTGGCTCGGGACTGTACCCAACTAAAACCTGTTTGCACGACTCCTTTGAGCCGTGGTAGGGTAGTAATCAAAGCACAGTGGGAACTCACACGAGACAAATGACGATCTCAGGTCGATGAACTAACTTGTACACATGTCACCAGGGAACTGCTATCTGAATTCATGTATAATACCAACTAACAGGTTCCCGGCGACTCCTGTCTGGTGTACTCATAACCCAATGAGCACCTGTATACATCTTAGGTGATCCAACTGACACCAATGGCTTGTGAGACCGGCCACCGCCCCTCGTCGGGGTCTCGACTGTATACACTAGTCTACTAATGGAGTATTGATGCCCAGTCTCGAAACTCCCGCGACTAGGGACCACTTTAAGAATGTGCTTATAGACTACCCAACTCTCACGTATATGATCGCCATCATACTGCTGGTAGTCAAGAAAGAATCCTAAGGGCTCTATCAATGTGTAATAGCGACCTGTAAGGTCACCTAAAGCAGTACACGATGATAAAGATAAACAAGATAGCATACTACCATCTCGAGTAAGACTGTCCTACCGGCATAGGACCTCCTTCAATCATTGCAATAACGTACCTGTGATCCAATAATTGACTCTGAGGGCACTATATCCAACACCCCCGTCCCATCAGAAATCCAGATATAATTCTTAGGCAGTATCACCTGATCAGGAAGATGGTTAATCTCCAAGGAGATCCAGGTTAGGAGAGTAGACACAGAGGACAACAGCGCGGATCCACTCACAAAGGCCTTTTTCCCACTAGAGACTTTTATGGGATGGTTGAGTATGAGATACTTCAACCACAGCTGATTGTTGGGTATGCGATACCACAACAGATGGCCCTAGTGCAAGTGGGAGATTATTAGTTATATGTATGCCCTAGAGTCGATTACTGTACATAGGTTGTATATTTTAGTGGATGCTTGGACATATATAGGGAGTACTTGTTTGCTCGACATGATAGTATGCTATCTGGTTACTCTTTATCTTAACATGTACTCTGATTGTCTCTATGTCACATGTTGATAAAGCCCATATGATGAGTACTTGACTACCGGGACTATGATGTAGATCATACTAGTGGGGACAGTGTTGTCGCCAAGTACATCCTTCAAATATTCCTAGTCGTAGGAGTACCGAGACAGGGCATCGATACTCCAGAGTAGACTAGCGTATGCGCTTCTTGACCCATATGATGGGCGATGGATGATCCCATATTCATTGGTGTTTGACATCATAGAAGGTATACGGGTGCTTAGTGGAGACTGGGTACACTGGACGGACTCGCCGAGAACTCCCAGATGGTATTATACCTCACGTCAGATGGCAGTTCTCTGGTGACACTGGTACAGGTTAGTCTGTAGACCCGAGATCGTCATAGAGTCTTGTGTGATTCCCACCGTGCTTTCATTTCCATCATACCACGTCCAAGAGGGCGTGCAAAAAGGTGGCTTTTGGGTACAGTCCCGAATCACATGGAGGCAATGAGCGATAGGATGGGTTTCGTCTCTCCCGGTAGAGGGAGTTGATGCTGCACTGTGTTCGATTGGCTATAACTGGAAATCCCTGGCCAGGGTTGCTGAGATTTACTGGTAAGTGTTATCAGTAGTTTCTCGAACTGTTATAGACCTCATATCTACACGACTTATCAAGCTGCTGGGGTCTGATGTTTACCACCCCTAGGCGAGATATGCGACATATCAGACGAAGAGACCGGACTGTACGGGAGTGTTACTGATTGGATTCACGGGAGAAAGTATAGGCTTGCTTGTTGATCTTCTGATCGCTCAATACCTGGGTAGCTGTTACGTTTAGCTGACCGCTTTGCAGCTTGTGGGTGTTTGATATGATCATCACCTACTGCCGGCGTATTGACGATTCTTTAGAGTCCTACACAGAGGTTTCCTGGCTCAGGCAAAACGGAGCAGGAGCACATATATGATATGTGCGGGACCGAGAACAATACGTGTATGTGATACCGTATTAGATTCTCGCGATATGAGATATCGGCCGGGTATATGTGATATAGCCAGGTCATCGGATCAAGTGTTGATTCGATGAACTGATACAGATTATATTAGTCGGTTATTTGTGAAATAGCCGGATTATCGGATCAAGTGTTGATTCGATAATTTAATGTATAATTATATATTTGATATATTAAATTACATTAACTAGTATAAGCTCACTAAAAGATTCTTTTTCTCACTCGAGTAATACATTGATATATATGCGATATATGTTAATTGTATTATTTTATTTTGTTACAAAATATATTATATATGTGATATATAATATTGTAATAAGTTAAGGTTACTAATGCAACATGATTAGTGGAGATTAAACATGGTTAAGGATTGATTTGGGTTAATTCTTTCTAGTTGCTTCTAGAAGCTTTGCTTTTGTTTTAAGCAAAGATATTTGTTATGATATTTTTGTAAATATTTAGTTAACCCAACCTAACCCTTTAACCATGGTTCATTCTCTACATGGGTTAAGTTATCATACTTAACCCATGGTTGCATTTCTAACCTCACATGGATTCATTATTCATCACAAAAGAGAATGGTTCTTCTTCTTCCTTCTTCTTTAATGAAAAAGTTTTCTAACTTTTTATGTTGTGATGAAAATGAGTGAGATTAAGAAAACAAATGAGAGTTAAAATCCTACTTCATTATCCTAATCTATCCTAGCCATTTAGATTAGGGTGTTCACTTCATTAGTGAGCGAGAGCTTGTGTTAAAGAAATTTCAAGGTAGATCATCTTTGTTATCGAAGATCGGAAGCAAGCTTGCATCTTTCTCTTCGTGGAGCCTCTCTAGAGTCCGGGTACTCGATGATCGCAGCGAAGGGACCTCAACACGGAGCTTTAGAAGTGAAGGACCGGACTACAAAGGTTGTAATCCCAAACTCTTAGATGTTAAAGTGTTTAACATGATTTGTTTCGTCTAAACTCTAGTTTAAAGATCTTGGTTAGGGTTGTTCGGCACGTCTAAATTTTAAATCGGGCATGGTTGATGCCTTGTAGTCCCTTGTGAGAGTGCCTAGTAACCCTACAATGCATCCATATTATTATCTTGATTAAGGCGTGACATGGTCACTACCAGGAGAGAGAGAGAAGAATACACTCTGCGTGCGCTCTTGCAAGATCAGATTGGTTATTATTTTATCTAATCAGGATGGCTCCCTCTGTTTTTATCAAATTTTCCTTCAAACCCTAAAAGGTAAGACTAGCCGGAATTAATTGCACCCTACAAGTTCGCCAATCTTTCGGCCAGGCCAGTGTCTGTACTTTGAGGGAGGTTCCCCGTGCTTTCGCACGGACTTAATTAAAATAAACTTCGTTTTCCCAGGGGCGTAACCTTGTTAACACCTTTCTAGACACCTACTTGATCGGCTAATTGTAATATGTAAAACTCTCTCAGGAGTAACTCTTACTCGCAGTGGGTGTAACATTTCAAAAAAAATAAAATATTATTTTTGGGAATTTATATAATTAAATAATAAATATTATGAATATTTTAATGATGCGGTATATTTATATATCGATAAATTGGGAAATATTTGGAAATTATGTTAATTATTGAAATTTAAAGAGATTATGAGAATTGAGCATTCATAGATTTTTATATAATTAAGTATATTCCATTTTTATGCTAATCGCGATTAAATATCACTAATTGTGCATTAAGCTTGTTTTGTGCATGTGACATGCACCAAGTCATATTTCACATTTTTACATTTTCCACTATGGCTTTTTCATTATTTTTCATGCATGGTTTGGTTTTAATGAGAGGAAAAGAAAAGGAAAGAAAAGAAAAGAAAAGAAAAAGGAAAAGAGTAAACAATAGGATATGGGCATGAGAGAGAAGAGAGAGAGAGGTGAGGGGTCATCTGACTTGTCTTCCATTTGTTTCCCTCTATTTTATCTTCATCATTCTCTCTCCCTCTCAACCCCATGGCTGCCCTCCTCTCTTCACCACCTCAACCCCTCACAACACCACCAAAAATACATCAAAACACTTCACCCTCTTCACTAAAAACATGTACAAGCTCACCACAAGCATGATGGACCAAGAAAAATTTGATTTTGAAGACTTGGGGCAACTCAAGAATTTTCTTGAGTTGCCAAGTGAGGTGATTCTTGCACCATT
Organism: Agapanthus africanus; assembly: GCA_030015575.1. Lineage (NCBI taxonomy): Eukaryota > Viridiplantae > Streptophyta > Magnoliopsida > Asparagales > Amaryllidaceae > Agapanthus > Agapanthus africanus. The sequence goes on from JASDDO010000006.1 coordinate 216,471,104, forward strand.
AGTACAGTATTTCTTTCACTTTAGCATCCATACATGTTTAGAAGTGTTTTAGTGAGGTTTAGTGGTGTTTGGAAATTTCTAGAGGAAGTTTAGGGATCCTTGAGTTGTGATGGTGCATGTAAGTGCAATTGGTGACTACAAACCCCCCTTAGTGATTGAAAGCAGTGACTAAACCCAAAATACGAGATTAGATATCGAAATGTCGGTTTTTTGGAAATGTGATGCCAACAGGAAATCTGGAGTGATCTGGAGCATTTTTAAGAAAAACAAACAACTCCAGAGACCTAATTAAGACCCTAGGAGACCACCCTGAGAGTACGAGGCCATTTCACCATCGGAAAAACTGAGCAGGCCGGAATTTAGTGGCATGTGGCCGGCCAAGTAGTGGGAGTTAGGGTCCAGGTTGCTTCTGTAGCTTATATGACTCTTATACAACACCCCAGTACTGTTTGTTCATCCCTTTTTCACCTGAGCTAAAATCTGGGACCAGTTTTCTAAGTTGCTGTGTACGTTTTTTGGATTTTAATGACTTGAAGTGTTGGTATTTTGTTTTATCTCGATCACTTGATGTTTGTACGTCGATTTAGGGTGTTATTTGGTTCTTTTGCATGCGTAGGCTATAAGTTCTAACCTATAGGCACCTCGCGTGTCGTTTTGGATTTGAATCGGATTTTAATGCGATACGACGCGCTTTGATATGTAGGTACCTCCGCGTGAACTCCGGGACGACAAGCAAAGGCATGGCGACATCGACTTCGGTAAGCAAAGATCAAGGTGAGTAGATATATATCTACGGGGGAAGTCGGGTGGATGGCGTATAGCACCCCCGGAGTTCGTAGTGTAGCCTATGATATATTATATTATATATGAATTTGTGTTATGTGAAACATGGATAGTTAGCAAGTAAGATCTTAGGAGATCATGGTTTAAATTTTAGTACAATAGGATGATAGTGTCGTTAGTTAGTTTTAATCACGAACCCTAGAATAAGGTTTACCCACACGCACGCACACACGCATACATCTGTTTTACTTATGCGTATATGGGGATATATACATATATATATATACATATATGTATGTGAGTATATATATATATATATGTATGTATACATATACATGGATGATGAGGATAGTATATGATATTTGGAGATGAGTCGATGTGATTGGGCATGATGCCATGAGATCGGTGATGTGACTTGGTTCGTATTATGAGATACGACATGATAATTATAGAGGATCTTTAGGCGATGTGTTTTCATACACACGCATACATATATGTTGATGGTATCAGAATGTACTAGACTTTAGATCAGTACCCCAAATTCAGGATATGATGATAAGGATACCGGATGAATAATGAGATAAATGTGATATTCGACCCGTACCCAGATTTGGGATGCCGTACGATGGATTTATCGTACGAGATATATTTATGATAATTGATCCGCACTCTTGACTCGAGGATGCCATATTATATATTGTATCGTACGTGATACTATTGAGGCGGGATCACCGACTACTAGATATAGATATCGACTCAGACTTAGGTAGTTTTCCTTACCCTTTCGATTAGTCTGTTAGTTTAGTCCTGTAGTTTACTTAGTAGATGTTAGACTGGGCTCGAGTCATACTCTTTTCCAAAACTGACGAATCGTGGGTATTTTAAAGACATGCCCTATTTTCTAAAAACCACGATTCGTGTTATTTCAACAGCCCAAAAACTGTATGACTCGTATATAGAAATGCATATCTTTTATCGTTGCGTTTACTATTCATTTTCTGTATATTCTTGCTATTCGCATCGCATTGCATACTTAAATGTGTTCTCGTAGTTGTTATGAAACCCTACTGTCAGGACACCAGCACCATTACCGATGATGCGTATGCTCCACGTACACTTGCTTGCCGGCTCACACACACATCATCGGTAATTTCCATGTCACGTACACATTAGAAAATACTACTTCATTAGTATAAATTGTTAGCTGATAGTTTTGACATGGTACTAGTGAGCTTGCTTTTATATGATAGCTTAGACATTACATTTATTTACTGTGATATCTCATGCATGTATATTCATATATTCATTTGCCATGCGATAGTATGGGCCAGTACGGATTGCCGGAGCCCGGTATTCATTATTTTATTTACATCGTGATTTAAGATTTCGGATTTCCATGAGATTTCTGGATTTGGAGAAACCGCAAAGATTTTATAAACTTATTATCATTTCTAAAAATAGAAAATGTGGTTTTCTCATGATATGATATGAGATATGTCCACCATTAGTTTTCTCGGCTCTTGAGCGATATCATACACCCGATTCGAGGATGAGGAGGAACCTTCTGTGGGTGCATGGTGGACCCGGTGCGGTACCCCTGGGCAAGATGGTCGCAGATGATGGCGTTGATCCTGGCAGGGGAGCACTACCGATCGGTTATTTATGACACGGCGAATATCCGGAGGATACCAACGTAGTCATGATATTTGATGATTTGGGCCAGTCCGGATAGCCGGAGCCCAGGGGCCAGTCCGGATAGCCGGAGCCCGATATATTGAGACACAGAGACATTGATAGTTTATGATATGGGCCAGTCCGGATTGCCGGAGCCCGAGATATTGAGATATTGGGATATATATTTTTGTGTCGATGCTTGACACGGATTCTCTATGATTTCATTGATGATACTTTGATTTTTATACAGAAATCTCACTGAGATATGAAAACAGTTTTCTCATTTAAATTGTATTATGTTTTCATGCATTCATATATCATATATATGACATGTTGTTCCCTGAGGCACTGACATGAGCACTTGGTATTACACTTATGTATAGATGTTTACCCTTGCCATTATTATGCTTCATGCTATATTATTGAGGATATTATGATCGTATGACGTAGAATTGAGTCATACATGCAATTTCTGCTCGGTGATGTTTTCTACTCATGAGTTGGCAACTCACCCCGTTGTGCCACAGTTCTTGCAGGTTTTGTCGTACAGGTTTCCTTGGCGGCTTTGCTGGCACACTGCTTCCTTCCGGGTGTTTGCTTTGGTAGGTGGGTTCACTTGCATCGTGACCACCATAGTACTTTATTTACTTTCAGTTGTATCTAGAAATTCTATCAACCAGACTTGTATTATTTGTTAGACCTAGAAGACCAGTGTATATTCTTTCGACCTTAGAGTCGCGTGTTGTATTATTATGGTTTTTCTCTGGTTTTCTTGAAGATATTGTTTTTCTTGATGAGTTTTGATCCTCGCCCTTCGGCGTTGTATATTATATTTCTTGCGTGGTTGTGACCGCCAATTGGCGAAGAGCTAGCTCCCTCTTGGGGATGCCTTTTATCATTTATGTATATTATTCATGTTGTGCCCGTTTGGGGTCAGTATTTACAAAGGAGACTCTGCCGAAATTTTCGGGAAAGACTTGATGTTTTAAAAATGTTACTACGACTTTCAAAGTGATTTATACGCAAACTTTTAAACAAGTTTTCCTACACTTTCTTCTATTAAATGGTTTAGATTTCTGGGATTTTGGCTTACTTGAATTAGATGGGGTCCTATAGACTTCATATGATTCATGTGCCAGTCACGTGCCATTTCGGGTCGTGACAGTGGGTATCGGGATCCAACTATCTCATAGAAGGTATGCAATCTCATTACAAATTTCAACACTTGAAATTTCCAATAATATTTTACCCCTAGTGTTCTATGACCTTGATAGAGGTCAACAAACCATAGTGCGCTAGTCAAGTTCAACTCGCCATTTCATGATTGAATTAAACCCACCCGCACGACCCTTGACAGAGGTCAACAAGGTCGTATGACTACCCTAATCCAATCACATCATATGCTTTGCAGATAAGCACTAATCAGCTACCGCACACTACGCCTTGACAGAGGTCAACAAATGCAGCACGAATACTAAATAGTCCTTATCTGAAATGACGGAGGGTTACGACATGTTTTTTAAGAAAACCCTTTTCATAATGAACTTGATATCGTTGTAGAATCGAGATATTTTGAAAAGGAGTGTTTTTGAGGCTTTTGCTAGTTTTGCTAAAGAGGTCACTCCCGGTGAAGGGATCTCGGCTTTTTCCTCATTGAATGAGGTGCTGGATATTTCATAAATACCACTATGCAAAACAAGAACTAAAAAAGCAATCAAATGACAAAACCGAGTGGGTTGTAGCATCTGCCAGTTTCGCTAAAGAGGTCACTCCCGGTGAAGGGATCTCGGTTCTTTCCTTATCGAATAAGGTGCTAGATATTCTACAAGGAATACCGCTATGCAAAGCAAAAACTAGAGCTACCAGTTTTTAAAACAATATTCTACAACATCTTTTAGGTTTCTTTTATTTCATTAATTTCATTAATGAAGTCCCATCAATTATGCTTCCTAAGCATCACAGAAGAAAGGAAAGCATCAATATTTATTATATATCATATATATAATATAAGCATTCGTCTCAACATATCAAGTGATCACATCACTGAATATCAGCAGCAGAAGAACACATATGAAATATTGGATATACTAGGAATTCCGTGTTTTAAATTAAGCCAGTAAAAAACGCGGATTCCACGGTCGTGATGAATATCCAAACCCACATCCCTAGACCCCTACGAGAACGGCAAGCAACCCTCCCAATTCTATAGTTAGGAGACCCGGTCTCGACTCCTCGAGTTGGTCTCCCACTGGACCCTAGAACCCAGGTACTTGTTCTCTCCTTCTTGGGTCTATCCTAGTGCGGAAAAGTAAATAATATACATCAAATAGTGACATCATCCTCAACCCGGAAGTGCCCCAATAAAAGAATATTACATACAAGCTTTTACATGAATGAAAAATGAAAAACTCTCGTCTCACATAAAAAAAACCCGGCTATTCAAAACACGACAATCCAATATAATATATCACAGCAAGACATAACATCACATATCATCAACGTAAGTATATACGCGTATCCCAATTGTCGTGGACGTATAGCAACGAAACCGGCGATACACCACATATTACACTTATGGCCACAGAAAAGAAAGTGAAAAACTATAACAATTGGAATCCGCAACCACCTTAGACATCATAAACCCAATGTATCACATACTTTGGACTTCATGCCTAACCAAATAATTCCTTAGACATCACATGCCTAACAATTATAAACCCCATATTTTAGTCTCAATATTGAAAACACTTTCCAATAACCAGTCGGGTAATTCAACAAGATTTCCGACAACCCGATCGAATGCTCGTCGGAAACTTTAGTAGACGACCTCACCCCCAATGCCGTCGACGAAGTGCACTTAGGCGGATCACCGCGGCCGTGAGCACCCGAACGGATCCTTTTGGCAACGGGGTTCTCCTATAGTCACTTGGTCGGGGCTATAGGGCGTGGCTATCTAGTAAGGTTACCCGGCGAGTATCCGTGTACACTACATAATTGCGACGGACTTTTGATCCTCATCAAAATTCCGTAGCAACCGATCAAATGAGACTGAATTGCTAGATTTATAAAATTCAAATTAGTTTTCACAAAACTAAATATTATGGATTCTAAGTATTGTATCACAATCACAGATAGCTAAATGATGTTAAACTTTTTGATCGAATCAACAAACACCTAAAATTTCTCAAAAAACTCAACCCTTGAACAGAGTTTAAAAAATACCCAGAACATGCCACATCACCTATGGACCAACCGTAGAAGGGTCAACCCTTACCTCACCTATGGCGCTGCGGAACTACTACAAACTCTAGGGTTTGGTAGGGGTTCCGACGGTCACAGAATCGATTTAGGGTTTCGTTCTTCTAGAGGGTCCATAGAAAACACCTACATGATTTTCTGAAGATTTTAAACATGGAAAAAATCCAACTCTTGGAAAATTTCCAGCAAGGGAAAAAATGAGTTATTGATATCCGTTCGAACTTTTTAACGTCGTCTAAATAACCCGAAATGATGTTAGAATTACGACCACGAAACACTCCGAATTGCCATTACATAAATTTAACATCACATGCAATTTCAGTAAAAACAAGAAACACCTGAAACACCAAAACCCAGAAACCAGAACACCACCAAAAATTGAACCCATAACCATGTAACAAAACCGAGCAGGCCGGTTATTTACTTTATCTGGCCGGCCAAAAACCGACGAGGTGGGTTCAATTTTCTTCTGTGTTCATATCACATCACATGTAACATTCTTCAGTTGCTTAAAAAAAAATTTGACACCTTAAAAAATTCGACAGAAACTGGGTTTTTGTATCGGGTGTTTCGGAGTTGTTTCGGTTTCGTAATTTTACAAACATCGTCTAATTCTCTAGCATGGCTCTGATACCACTGCAGGGTTCCCTAGGCGGCCGCTGGGTTTCGGAAGGCATCGTCCATGCCAATTTCAAAAATTTGCCGTACTAAAGAACCCTAACCTAGAATCTTAACTAGAGAATTAGATGATACAAGCATGCAGACAACTTTACATACAAAGTGAACAAGGAATACAACCTTTGTAGACCGGTCCTTCACTTCAATAGCTCCATGTAGTAGTCCCTTCGCTCCAAGTAGTGAACTCCCGGACTGTAGAAAGGCTCCACAAGATGAACGGAACAAGCTTGCTTGAAGTCTTCGAGGCCGAAGATGATCTACGTCGAGGAGACACCAACTCAAGCTATCTCTTCACTAATATGGAATTAGTAAAGCAAACAACCTAAACTAAATGGCTAATCTAGTAGAGGATGATGAAGTAGGAATTTTGCTCACTTTAGAAATATTTTTCTCACTCATTTTCTTCACCTCCCAAAAAGCTAGAGAGCTTGAGGAAGGAGATGAAGAAAATCAATCATGGAAATGATCAAGTGTAGAATGGGAACCATGGGTGAGTTAATATCATATATTAACTCATGTAGAGACTAAACCTTTGCTAATCATAATTGATGGGTTAATAAATATCTTAAGTTAAACAAAATTGGTGGACTTAGTCAATGATTCTACAAGCTTCCACTAAGCTTCAACCATAACTAATTTCCATTCAATTTTGAATTACTTTAAATAATAAAAACCCTAGATTATGTTAACCATGGCGTGAGTCCATACACCCATGTCACATGTATCATTTAGCATGACACAAAAAAATGTACATTAATATATATCACATATATACTAAATGCACAAGTGAGAAAATGAAATGCTTAAGTGAGCAAATATTAGTTAATGTGAATTAATATATCACATATATAATTATACATTAAATTATTAAATCAACACTTGATTTAATAATTCGGCTATATCATATATAACCGACTAATATCATATGTATCAACTTATCGAATCAACACTTGATCCGATAACCCGGCTATATCACATATAACCGACCGATATCACATATCACGAGAATAGAATGCGGTATCACATACGTGCATTAATCTCGGTCTCGTACATATCACATATGTGCTCCTACTTCGTTTCACATGAATCAGGAAACCTCTGTGTAGGACTCTAAAGACTCGTCAATACGCCGGCAGTAGGTGATGATCATATCAAACACCCACAAGCCGCAAGCGGTCTGCTAAACATAACGACCACCCGGGTATTGAGCGATCAGAAGATCAACAAGAAAGCCTGCTCATACTACTACGAATCCAATCAGTAACACTACCGTACAGTCCGGTCTCTTCGTCTGATATGTCGCATATCATAGCCTTGGGGTGGTATAACGCCAGACCCTAATAGCCTGATAAGTCATGCCGATGCAAGGTCCATAACGGTTCGAGAAACTACTGATAACACTTATGAGTGGATCTCAGCAACCCTGGCCAAGGATTTCCTGTTATGGCCAATCAAGCATAGCGCAACATCAACCCCCAATACCGGGAGAGACGAAATCCCCTCCTATCGCTCATTGCCTCCATGTGACTCGGGACTGTACCCAAAAGCCACCGTTTTGCACGTTCTCTTGAACGTGGTAAGGTGGAAATCAAAGCACAGTGGGAATCACACAAGACTCTATGACGATCTCGGGTCTACAGACTAACCTGTACCAGTGTCACCAGAGAACTGCTATCTGACGATAGGTATAATACCATCTAGGAGTTCTCGGCGAGTCCGTCCAGTGTACCCAGTCTCCACTGAGCACCCGTATACCATCTCTGATGTCAAACACCAATGGATATGGGATCATCCATCGCCCATCATATGGGTCGAGAAGCGTATACGCTAGTCTACTCTGGAATATCGATGCCCCGTCTCGATACTCCCACGACTAGGAATATTTGAAGGATGTACTTACCGACTACCATATCCCCACCAGTGTGATCTGCATCATAATCCTGGTAGTTAAGTACTCATCCTAAGGGCTTTATCAACATGTAATAGAGAGACAATAAGTGTACATGTTAAGATAAAGAGCAACCAGATAGCATACTATCATGTCGAGCAAGAAAGTCCTCCATATATATGTCCAAGCATCTACTACAATATACATCACATGTACAGTAATGTCTTCTAGGGCATACACATAACTAACATTGAGTGATCAGAAAATCAACAAGCTAGCCTGCTCATACTCCTGTGAATCCAATAAGTAACACTACCGTACAATCCGGTCTCTTCATCTGATATGTCGCATATCTAGTCTGGGGGTGGTAAACGTCAGACACCAATAACTTGATAAGTCATGCTGATATGAGGCTCATAACGGTTCAAGAAACTACTGATAACACTTGCCGGTAAATCTCATAATCAGCCCTGGCCAGGGACTTCCTTTATAGCCAATCGAGCACAGCGCAACATCAACCCCCAATACCAGGAGAGACGAAACCCCTCTTATCGCTCATTGCCTCCATGTGACTCTGGACTGTACCTAAAAATCACCTGTTTGCACGTTCTCTTGAATGTGGTGGGGTGGAAATCAAAGCACATTGGGAATCATACAAGACTCTATGACGATCTCGGGTCTACAGACTAACCTGTACCAGTGTCACCATAGAACTGATATCTGACGATAGGTATAATACCATCTAGGATTTCTCGGCGAGTCCTGTTCGGTGTACCCAGTCTCCACTGAGCACCCGTATACAATCATTGATGTCAAACACTAATGGATGTGGGATCATCCATCGCCCATCATATGGGTCAAGAAACGTATACGCTAGTCTACTCCGGAGTATCAATGCCCCGTCTTGATACACCCACGACTAGGAACAATTAAAGGATGAACTTGTGGACTACCCTGGCCATACTAGTATAATCTGCATCATAATCCTGGTAGTTAAGTATACATCCTAAGGGCTTTATCAACATGTGAGAGAAAGACAGTATCACAATACAAGTCTACATGTTAAGATAAAGAGCAACCAGATAGCATACTATCATGTCGAGAAAGAAAGTCCTATTTATATATGTACAAGCATCAACTAAAATATACAATCATGTACAATAATAGCCTTTAGGGCATAAATACAACTAACAATCTTCCACTTGCACTAAGGCCAGTTGTTTTAGTATCTCATACCTAACATCTCGAAGAGTCTCTCAAATTGTATCTGGGGTATAGCCTTCGTGAGTGGATTCGCTGTGTTATTCCTCGTGTCAACTCTCCTGACCTCGATCTCCCGGCGATCAACTATCTCCCAGATCAGGTGATACTGCCTCAGAATATGCCTGGATCGCTGATGGGACCTGGGTTCCTTGGCCAAAGCCACTACTCCATTGTTATCACAATACAAAGGTATTGGATGCTCGATGGACGGAACCACACCAAGTTCGGTTATGAACTTCTTCATCCAGATAGCCTCTTTTGCGGCATCGTTGGCAGTGATATATTCAACCTCTATCGTCGAGTCTGCCACGGTTTCTTGCTTGGAACTCTTCCAACAAACCGCCCCTCCATTGAGGGTGAAGACAAAACCCGATACCGACTTTGAGTCGTCCTTATCACTCTGGAAGCTCGAATCGGTAAAGGATTCCATTTTGAGTTCACCGTTACCATACACCAAGAACATTAGTCCTTCTCAAGTACTTAAGAATGTTCTTCACAGCTGTCCAACGATTCTCTCCAGGATCTTCTTGATACCTACTCACTACACCTAGTGAGTATGCTACATCAGGTTTCATACATAACATCACATACATGATAGAGCCTACTGCCGAAGCATAGGGCATCCTTTGCATGCGAGCCCTCTACAAATAAGTTCTGGGAGACATCTCTTTGGAGAGAGTGATTCCTGAGATCGTGGGTAAATTCCCATGCTTGGAATCTTCCATACTAAACCTCTTTAGTATGGTGTCAATGTACCTGGATTGGGACAATCCCAACATCCGTTTAGATCTTTCTCTATCGATCTTAATCCCCAAGATATAGGAGGCATCACCTAGACCTTTCATTGAGAATCTTTGTGATAAGAAGAGCTTGACCGAGTGCAGCATAGGAATATCATTTCCTATCAAGAGTATGTCATCCACATACAATACGAGGAAGACGATCGTACTCTCTGCAACCTTCTTGTATACACAAGGTTCATCTACGTTTTTGATGAAGTCAAACCCTTTGACAGCTACATCAAAACAGATGTTCCAACTCCACGATGCCTGCTTTAACCCATAGATTGATTTAAGCAGCTTGCACACCTTTCCGCTGCTTCCACTGTCCATGAAGCCCTCTGGCTGTGTCATGTACACACTCTCTTCTAAATCACCATTTAGAAAAGCGGTCTTGACGTCCATCTGCCAGATTTCGTAGTCATGGTATGCAGCGATGGCAAGTAGGATCCGAATGGACTTAAGCATAGCCACTGGAGAAAAGGTTTCATCATAATCCACACCTGGTCGTTGACGAAAACCTTTTGCTACAAGTCTAGTTTTGAAAGTCTCAACTTTTCCATCTACACCAAGTTTTTTCTTGAAGATCCACTTGCTCCCGGATGGTTTTACCCCTTCAGGAGCATCTTCCAAAGTCCATACTTTGTTGGTGTACATGGATTCCATCTCAGACCGCATTGCATCCAGCTATTTCACAGATTCTCCACTCGTGATGGCCTGCTCGAAGCTAGTTGGGTCATCGTCTTCCATGATGCAATCCTCGCTCCCACCATCAACGAGAAAACCGCAGTATCTCTCAGGTGGATGAGGAACCCTACCAGATCGGTGGAGAGGCTGAGGTTCGTCGGGGACTATCGAATCCTCTGGTTCCACTAAATCTTCAGTTGTAGTTTGTGTCACGACCCGAAATGGCACGTGACTGGCACTTGAATCATATGAAGTCTATAAGACCCCATCTAATTCAAGTAAGCCAAAATCCCAGAAATCTAAACGATTTTAAATAAGAAGTGAAGAAAAGATGTTTTAAATCAAGGGGGTTTTCAATAACATAAGCCGAATATATATTTTTTAAAATCTCAAGTCTTTTCTGAAAATTTCGGCAGAATTTCCTTTGTAAATATTGTCCTTAAACGGGGTACAACATGAATAATATATGCACAATGATAAAAGGCATCCCCAAGCGGGAGCTAGCTCTTCGTCAATCAACGGTCACAACCACACAAGCAATATAATATACAACGCCGAAGAGCGAGGATCAAAACTCAAAGAAAACTCAAACATCAAGAAAACAATAATAATACAACGCGCGACTCTAAGGTCAAAAGAATATACAATTGGTTTTCTAAGTCTGAAACAATATACAAGTCTGGTTGATGGAGTTTCTAGATACAACAATGAAAATAATACACAAGGGTGGTCACGATGCGAGTGAACCCACCTACCAAAGCAATCACCCAGAATGGAGACAGTGTGCCAGAAAGACGCAATGAAACCTGTACGGCAAAAACCTGCAAGAACTGTGGCACAACAGGGGTGAGTTGCCAACTCGTGAGTAGAAAACATCACACAGTAGAAATTGTATGTATGACTCCATCCTAGGTCAATACGATTAGTAATATATATAATCTCAAATGATAAAGTATGAAGCATGAAAAGGTGGCAAGGGTAAACATCTATACATAAGTGTAATCCCATGTGCTCGTGTCAGTGCCTCAGGTAGCAACATATCATATGTATGATGTATGAATGTAATGTAATGAAAACAGAATACATGTAAATGAAGAAACTGTTTTCTTGTTTTAGTGAGATTTCTGTTTATATAACATGAGGTATCATCAATGGAATCAACATAATCAGTGTCTAGCATCGAAACAAAACATAAATCCCAATATCTCAATATCACAGTGTCTCAATACCTCGGGATCCGTCAGTCCGGATCGGCCCATATCATCAAATCACATGACCACAGACGGTATCCTCCGGATATCCACCGCGCCAAACAATCATCGGTAGGCAGTCTGCCCCTGTCGGGCTCATCGACTACAACTAGAGCTTCTTGCCCCAGGGTACCATACCGGGTCCACCATGTACCCGCAGACGGTTCATCCGGCTCCTCGAATCGGGTCTCGAAATCCAACAGCTATCATGAAAACTCATGGTGGACGACTCATTCATCACGAGAAAACCGCAACTTGCATTTTAAAAAGAGAAAGAGAGAGAGAAGTTTATATATATTCTTGCGGTTTTCCCCCAAATCCCGAAATCTCATGAAAATCCGAAATCCAAAAATTAAGAGTAAGTAAACAGAGAATATCGGCATAAAACCCCAAAATACTGCATAACCAATGAATATATGAATGCATCTGATATCATGCAATGAGTGCAATAGTTAAACTAGCATATGAATTCCACATATTGTATCACATTCCAGATAAATAGACAATATTAAACTTTCCGATCGAACAATCAAATACCCAAGATTTCCTAAATAGCTCAACACTTGAGCGGAGTTCAAATAATCCCAGAATATGTCACAGTAGCAATGGTCCAGCCGTAGAAGGGTCAAGCCAACGCCTCGCATGTGGCACGCCGTACTGCCCCAAACCCTAAGGTTTAGAGGCAGTTCAGATGGTCACATAATCGAGTTAAGGTTTGAGTTCTTCTAGAGGGTCCACCGCGTTACTTGCACGTTTTTCCGAAAGATTTAAACTCTAGAAAAATTCAACACTTGAAAGTTTTTCGTGCCGGGAAAAAGTGAGTTAATGATATCCGTTCGAACATTTTAATACTTTCTAAATTATCCGGAAAACAGAACGAAATTAAACTTTCTGATCGAATCAACGAATTCAAAATAATCCCCAGAAAACTCAACACTTGAGTCAGATTAAAAATACCCAGAAGCAGCTACAAATACCTACGGATGTACTGTGCCAAAAAGCTAACCCTAACTCTACTGTGCTGCCGCGGAACCGCCGCAGAAGGCATGGTATGGCCGCAGTTCCGCGACGCTTTAGTGGAGTTTTGGTGTCGTTTTGCACAGTAACTCTTAGAATTCCCTGCTAATTTTTTTTGAGTATTTTTAATGCAGAAAAAATCACATTTTTACAAAATTTCCAGAGAGGGGGTCAAGTTCGATGTTTCGGGGTTCGATCGGAGTTTTAACTTTGTATACACGTCGCCTAATACTCTAGCTAGGCTCTGATACCACTGAAGGGTTCCTAGGCACTCTTACATGGGTTAATAAGGCATCAACCATTCCCGAATAAAAATTTAGACGTGCCGAACAACCCAAAGCCGGGATCTTTGCTAGATTATTAGTGTTAAACATGCAAGTAAACATCTTTACAACTAAGAGTGAGGGATTACAACCTTTGTAGTCCGCTCTTTCGCTTCATAAGCTCCGAGTAGAAGTCCCTTCGCCGCGATCCATGATCTCCCGGACTCAAGAGAGACTCCACAACTCGAACGATCCATACTAGCTTGTAGTCTTCCTTTTCTCCGATGATCTACCTCGAAGTTTCTATAACTCAAGCTCTCTCTCTCTCTAATGAGGTGAACACCCTAATCTAATTGGCTAGATTAGATGAGGATGATGGAGTAGTATTTGTGCTCACTTTTCTTATCAAATTCTCACTCTTAATCATCACAAAATGAAAACCTAGATTGCTTCCTCAAAGCTCAAAGTTGAAGAAGAAGAAGAATCATATATGAGCTAATCCTTTTGTGATGAATAATGAATTATTGTAGTGGTTACAAATCTAACCAAGGGTTAAGCATGAAAGAGTTAACCTTTGTAGAGAATTAACTAGAGTTAATGGTTTGGATTGGGTTAACATAATATCTTCACAAAATATCAAGCCAAAGACAAAGTCAAAGCTTCATGAAGCTTCATGCAAAAGCTAACCCTAATCCAAACCCTAACCAAGTTTAAACCCTAAACCATTGTTAAATTTGTAACCCTAACATGTTAAAATATTATATATCACATATACAATATATTTTGTAACAAAAGAAAATAATACAATTAACATATATCGCATATATATCAATGTATTATCCCGTGAGAAAATGAATCAATAAAGCGAGCTTATATTAGTTAACGTAACTTAATATATCACATATACAATTATACATTAAATTATCGAATCAACACTTGATCCGATAACCCGGCTATATTACATATAACCGACTAATATAACATGTACCAATTTATCGAATCAACACTTGATCCGATGACCCGGTTATATCACATATACCCGGCCGATATCTCATATCGCGAGAATAGAATACGGTATCTCATATCGTATTATTCTCGGTCCCGCACATATCACATATGTGCTCCTACTCCGTTTTGCCTGAGCCAGGAAACTTCTGTGTAGGACTCTAAAGAATCGTCAATACGCCGGCAGTAGGTGATGATCATATCAGACACCCACAAGCTGCAAGCGGTCAGCTAAAAATAATAGCCACCCAAGTATTGAGCGATCAGAAGTGTTGCGCCACGGCAGCGCCCCGGCCTCGTACTCGAGGCCAAATCGCGGAATCAAAATTTTTCCTTACTCGGAAACCGGCGCTACCGCTGACAAAGAAAACCCGGATCGTTTACCATTAACCTAATGCTAGCAATTAAGAGAAAGGGTGAGAAGTATACCGAGTGATCCGAGTCCTCCGGTCTTCTCGCCATTGTCCTGATCTCCCGCGGAAAGTCTTGGCTCCACATCGTCGCCTCCTCGCCGGAAAGGGCACCACATCGCCTGCGTCTTTTACGGGCTCCCGCCTCAACACCGAGGCAACTCGGGCATGAAGCCGGCAACTCGACATGCTCAAGATATGCTGTAGAATGTAGTGTAGAAGATGCTTGTCTCTTCGGGGTTATGTTGTTGCCATTGAGGATGATGGAGGAAACAAGGATTAGAAAAATGGTGCTTGCATTTTTCTAGCTTGAAAATGAGATCAAGAAAGAAACTCTCAAGAATGAAGCTCTCTTCTTCTTCTTCTCTCTTTCTTTTTCCTCTCCTTCTCACTTATGAAAAACTTATCATCCAAGAATAAAATGGTGGAGGAAATAATGTATATCAAACAAGAGGGAGGTGAGTGTAGGAGAGCAAGAAGGGTGACCACATCCTAAACCATCATCACAACCTCACATCAACTCTAATCAAAGATCAAATCCTTTCTCATCACTTCTAATCTTCATAAAGCATGAAAAGAAGAATGAAAGGAATGGTATCTAAATAAGTTATCATAATAAATACATTTGCAAGAAACCCCCTCCTCAAATGTAATTTGCAAAACTGCAAATTACCCCCTCCATCAGAAAAGTCCGCCCGGGAAAGAACAAAGGAAAACCGGCCGGAACGGAATGCAAACTGGCAACTCCAGAAAACTGGTCCCGTAATAAATTACAGGAAAACCCCGATACTGTGCATACACACCCGCATCTGTATTCCGTCCGGATACAAATGCAATGAGACAAAATCTACACTGTACTAAACTAGTACCGGCTTAAACCAAAGCCGGCTAGTAAAAACCGTTCGATCCTGATCCGTGCAATACCGCACGTATCTGATCGAACCCTGCCATATAACTATACGGCCACTAGTACAAAACTGTCCGATCCTGATCCGTGCAATACCGCACGTATCTGATCGGACCCTGCCATATCTCCATACGGCCTCTATAGTGTTTCGCCCGAAAGCTTGAGTAACTGTAAGTGTGGTGGACTCTAAAGACTCGTCAATACTATGGCTGTGGATTTAACCACTAGCACGTCAGAGGTATAAGCCAATACGTGACGGGCCACCAGCTATTGACCAAAAGGGACGTCGATGAGCGAACTCATCCTGACACCCTACTGAGCCTGTCAGTGACAATATCCGTACAGTCCGGTCCGTTCGTCTATGAGCATCGCATGTCGGGCCTAGGGGGTTGGTAAAAGTCAGACCCCCAAAAGCGGTACAAGTCGTGTCGGAGTGTAACCCAGAACGCCCTGAGATACAACTGGAATACCTACCAGTAAATCTCCTGCCTCGGCCGAGGGCTTTGCGTAATGGCTCTCCTAGACACAGCGCGACCTCACCCCCAATACCGGGAGAGACGAACCCCTGCAGATCCGCTCACTGCCTCCATGTGGCTCGGGACTGTACCCAACTAAAACCTGTTTGCATGACTCCTTTGAGCCGTGGTAGGGTAGTAATCAAAGCACAGTGGGAACTCACACGAGACAAATGACGATCTCAGGTCGATGAACTAACCTGTACACATGTCACCAGGGAACTGCCATCTGACGTCTGGTATAATCCCAACTGGCAAGTTCCCGGCGAGTCCTGTCCGGTGTACTCATAACCCAATGAGCACCTGTATACATCTTATGTGAACCAACTGACACCAGTGGCTTGTGAGACCGGCCACCGCCCCTCGTCGGGGTCTCGACTGTATACACTAGTCTACTCTGGAGAATCGATGCCCTGTTTCGAAACTCCTACGACTAGGGACCATTTAAGGATGTGCTTATAGACCACCAGCTCTCACGTATATGATCGCCATCATACTGCCGGCAGTCAAGCAAGAATCCTAGGGGCTCTATCAACTTGTAATAGCGACATGCCAGGTCACATAAAGCAGTACACGATGATAAAGATAAACCAGATAGCATACTATCATCTCGAGTAAGACTGTCCTACCGGGATAGGTCCTCCCTCAATCATTGCAATCACGTGCCTGTGATCCAATAATTGACTCTGAGGGCACTATCTCCAACAATCTCCCACTTGCACTCAAGGCTAATTATTGCGATGCCGCATACTCACAGCCCGTGTGATACCGAACACCCAACTCCTCTACTAGTCAGTCTCACAAAGCTCGTTTGCGAAACTATTGCGTTCGAGGAATATCCTCAGTGAGTGGATCCGCTGTGATGTTTCTTTCTATGTCTCTCTATATCTCAAGTTCGCGGAGAAAGCCATCTCCCGAAATGAGCAATACCTGTCTTAGAATGTCTGGATGTCTGATGGGACCTAGCTCATAAATGAACTCCAAATCCAAACTTCTTAGACTGTATCGTCAACCGAACTTAATCAGTATCCTGCGCCAAGCCTTCCCTCAGTATCCACCTGGACCACATGTCCAATATACTGCCCCTCATCAGAAGGAAAAACTATAACTCTGACAGCCACTCTGCCATCCAGGTCACCTTGGAAGCCTGGAATGATAACCGTCTCCTAAAGGAGGCTGCCGTTATCATATCCCTAGAACATCAACTTATGTTCTAAAACTGCTTCCGACTGTTTCTCCAGGATTGGATCAATGTCAACTTATTGCATCTAATGCAAGAACAACATCTGGTGTGGTACTTGACATCTCATGATTGACTCAATTGCCTAAGCAAGTGATCTGCCAATCATGCACATCCCTCTCTCCTTTAGTCTGTAAGACACCTTTAGAGAGGGTGACTCCATTACCTGCAGGTACACTACCATGCCAGGAGTCGTTCATTCTAAATACTTTTAGAATGCTGTCTAAGTACCCAGATTGGGAAACCACCCAAATCTAGATCTAAAACCATAGATCTAGTAACCAGTATATCTGACATAATGTCCAAATCCCATACGGAGAAAACACCGTGTGACGACCAAAGTATAACCGATCGTAGTATAGGAATATCACTTCCTACTACCTTCTCAACAGATCCACCCCTTATTCTGATGACGTCAAACCTATGACTGTCACATCAGAAATAGATGATCTATCTCCGCTACATCTGCTTTAGTCTATAAATAGACATAAGCCTGATGTCCACCAATGCTTTCGCTGCTCCCACTGACTACGACAACCCTCTGGCAGAGTCATATAGACGTGCACTTCCAAAGCTAGTTTAGAACGACGCTATACTCATCCTCCTGCCGGGTCTCGCAGCCTGGAACAACAGCAAAGGCAAGTGTGGGTAAACAAGAACTTCCCTGTCACCGTCCTTGAGGCTACCGGAGTACCTCTCGGGTGCCTGAAGTTACCCACCTTATCTGAGGAGTGGCCAATGGAATGTCAAATCAGATTGAATCTTTAAGTTGCTTATCAAATCTTCAGTAATCGTTTGCGGTTCTGGAATCACTTCCAGTTCTACCATACTCCCACTACTTTTTCTGAAAAAATCCATTTTTAATAAAAACTGTGGCGAGTCTAGAACAATATTGCTATTGTTCATCCAGATGGTAGAAAATCAACCCTCGTCATAGCCTGGGTCAACCCACAAACAGCCATTACAGAAACGTGCCTTGAGTTGTCCAGTGTCTGGTTTTAATCATAAGCCGGACAACTCCCCGTACCTTAACAATGTTAAGATATGAACTGTTCTATATCCAATATAGAACCAGATGCACTGATTTAATTTAACCAGATTCAAATCATGCAACTGTCTCTAGTGCATGTCAACTGAATGGAAAAAGGCCGATCAGCGTCACTCAACTTAGGAATGCTTCCAATTATGAGTAACCCGAAAGAGAAGCAAGTTCTCTTAATCATTATTATCAACTGAATACCATATACAAGTATCTACATCTTCGATCACTTTGAAGAATCCTGATACTTGCAAAACCTGGTTCTCTACTTTATTCAAATACCTATAACTTCTCAAAATTCAGACCCTGTGTTTCCACGAAACACCTGTCTAAAAACTAGAGAAGTCATGAGTAAACTGAATATAGTACGAGGACCAACCCCTCTGTCCTGATGGACCCTGGACAACATACAAAACTCTGTATAAGTCCCTTGAATCTGACAACTCATTCACTGTGTGTCGTAGGTTAAAAACTGTACTTATGGTTAAGAAGAATTACACCGCTGTTTAATGCTCCTTACCTAACCATCCACTGATATAGGTAAATGTCGTAGACATAACTTCAAAAGGTATATCTCACTCTATAAAAATAGACGTACAGATATATCAATTTGAAATTGGTGCATAACCGCGGATATTCAAAACCAAATAATTGCCGTCCGGCAAACAACCCAGGTGACTTCCTCAAATATCACCGATTACAACGAATCCCGATATAATGAGGATGATCACCCAATTCCCAATAGCTTACTCCCACTCATCATCTGTAAAACCATACAGATGTGAGAATCCAACCTGGTAAATACATACCCTGGAGTAAGTATCTAATCGGGAAATCAGTTTTCTTTTAACATCACACAGTGAAACTGAAACATTGAAATGTTTCGGTGGGGTATCCTGGTATTCCTAGTAATGTCTCTTCCATTATCCAGATTCACAACTGTAACCGTGTAATTCTTTGCCACTTCTCCAAATCCCTTTATATGTCTTTAGTCATTACCTTCTGTACACCCCATTAGGCCAAATGGTTTTCTTCCTTCCCTACCGTTCGGCACCAGCCTATGGTTTGGAAGAAGACTATCCAATAAGCATAATGGGTGTACTGTCCCAATCCTAGGAACACTCGCAATGCAAGAGAAGGTGAAGATAAAAGACACCTGAATGTACTTTATTCCTATTTCTCCTGAACCAGAATCCATCCCCGAACTGAAACAAGTTCCTTTCGAGTTCGTATATAACCATACGATGGAGTATCCAATAAACTGTGGATCTTCGTAGTGATACGGAGTGTCCTGGAGAAATACAAAGGTGATTTAGGATTGGCGAAAAAATACTTGGTTTGGTCGTGAATAGCAGTCGCAATTTACTTTGCCCTCTTACTAATCCCTTGCTTTGTCTTAATCTTAATACCTTCTGCACACCGTTTAGGCTAATTGGTTTTCTTCATTCCCTACCGGTCGGCACCAGCCTAAGGTTTGGAAGAAGACTATCCAATTTGCGTAATAGGTGTGCTATCTCCTAAACCAAGGAGTACTCGCAATGAGAGAAGGTGAAAAGAAAAAACAACTGAATAATCCTATTCGTTTTCTCCAAAACCGGAAACCATCCTCGAAGTCCTTCGAGTTCGTATATAACCATACGATGGTTTTGTCCAATGGAAGTGGACGTTCGTAGTAATACTGGGTGTCCTAGAGAAAAGGGTAAAAGTAGGAGTGGCAATGAGGTCTGCAACTCTGACAATCCAAAAGCCTGTGTTAAGAAGGTTCGGTCAACTTGGTCACTGAGTCAAAGTCCAGGGTCGAGTCAATGGTCGCTGCCAAAGAGAGAGAGAAAAGAAACACTCAGCGTGCACTCTAACCTAGATCAGAATGGTTATCACTTTATCTAATCAGGAAACCTCCCACTGTACCTCAAATTCTCCTCCAAACCTGAAAGAAGAATTAGTCGGGGTCACCCGAGGAGTAAACTAACTCATCAGTGGGAATCGGGATCCAACTCTCATCGCATGATAACGTGACGGAATCCACTCACGTCACCACACTCCAGAAGGCATGCGCATGCCTGGCAAGTTTCAGTTCTTTTGAAACTCCCGATGTGTGTTTTTACCCCTAGGACCCAAGTGACCTTGACTGAGCCAACATATCAAAGGATCCTAGTCAAGTTCAACCCGTCATTATCTTGATTGCATTAGACCCACCCGCACGAGTCCTTGACTGAGCCAAAATGACCGTACGACTGTCCTAACCAATCACATATCCATGCAACAGAAAAGCACTACATAGCTACCGAACACTACGCCTCGGCTGAGCACGACATACACAGCACGAATACTAAGTAATACTAATCTGAAATGACGGAGGGCTACGACTGGTTTTTGGCGAAAAACCTTTAACGTAATGAACTTGATATCGTTGAAGGAACTGCACAACTTTTTATAAAAATATAGTGACGAAACCTTTGCTAAAGAGGTCACTCCCGGTGAAGGGATCTCGGCTCTTTCCCCGTAGAATGAGGTGCAGGATATTCCAAATGAATACCACGATGCAAAGCAAAAGTAATCGGCTATAGTGAAGTTATTACCCTGACGCAAACTTTTGTCCAAGGGGTCACTCCCGGTGAAGGGATCTCGGCCCTTGCCTCGTCGACTGAGGAGCAGGATATTCCAAATGAATACCACGATGCAAAACAAAAGTGAACGTCCTTGCAATAACAGCTTTTTGAAAAATGTTCCAACAACATCAGAATAGGTTTGTTTATCTTGCATTGATCCGAATCAACGCAGTCCCATCAATTAATCACACCACAAAGAACGAAAATATACTGACGTACGTATATGCCATCCGCATTCGCCACTGGGTCCCGTCATCACCCGTTAGGTTAGCTAACTAACGGCAGAGCGAGGACTGGACTAGCGCGGATGTAAAACATATACAACATCTACTAATATATATACCAATATATTATATTTCGCTCAAGGCGTGATAAGAAATGCAACATCACAGAAATGTACAGCATCACAGAACAATATAGATATCTGGAAGCCCCGGGTTTCACAGAGCCGCTGCTGAAACCCGACGTTCCCCCGGTCGTGTGGATAGCCTGTGCAATGAAATCCTAGACCCCTACGGGCGCGGCAAGTCACCCGCCAAAACCTGAAGCGAGGCAGCCCCCTTCAGCACCGTGAATGGACCACCCAGCACTTCCCGGAATCCGGTAACTTGAGCACCCCTCCTGGGTCAACCTGTACCCCCTACGAGTGCGGCGAACAGCCCGCCAATCCTAGAGTGAAGCCCCCTCCGTCTCAATGCTATGAGATGCGGTCCCGTTACCCCCTAGAACCCGGCTATCCGTGCACTCCTCCGCGGGGTAATCCTAGTACAGAAAGTAAAATATACATACAACGGGTACATCGACCGCAACCAGGTCGTGCCCCAAAAGAATAATACAAACAGGCAGTGACGGCAGTCCACATGTCGGACGCTCGCCCCGCAATATCAAAAGTACATAATACAACAAAAACTGTACTAGCATTGCATCCAGGCTATCCCCCACGACCGATCCGCAACAACACAGCATAAACATAGAACATCAACGTGAAAGTCACGTTCGCAAATCCGTCTAACCGGGCTATAGCAGTTAGACGGGATTTACCGATCAAGTGACATTCACGGTCGCAGATATAATGTAAATACTGTGAAATAATGTGTTTAAAAATATCCGATCGATCAAACTATTAACAAGTGGGCCCCCAACCAATACTGTAGCAGTCACAGAAAACCTGGGCCCAAATTTAATATTCCAAAACCCACAAAATCATCCCATAAGGCCACTGTAAAATTTGGACAGAGCGAGAACAGTAGAGTGCGGCGGAACCGCGGCCCCAGAGGGGGTTTGGCCGCGGTTCCGCGCCTGACTAAACGACTGACACTGTCGAATTTTTACAGAAGTCTTAAAATTTCTTGTACAGCAGTTTTCTACAACGTGAAAAATTTTTAGACACCAAAAAATTCCAACAGAAAACTGATGTGAAGGAAAATGTGGTTTTTGGGATTTTGGTCGATCGGATAAGCAAAACACATTAGAACAAGCTAGGTAAGGTTAATGGCGTGGCTCTGATACCATGTTGCGCCACGGCAGCGCCCCGGCCTCGTACTAGAGGCCAAATCGCGGAATCAAAATTTTTCCTTACTCGGAAACCGGCGCTACCGCGGACAAAGAAAACCCGGATCGTTTACCATTAACCTAATGCTAGCAATCAAGAGAAAGGGTGAGAAGTATACCGAGTGATCCGAGTCTTCCGGTCTTCTCGCCATCGTCCCGATCTCCCGCGGAAAGTCTTGGCTCCACATCGTCGCCTCCTCGCCGGAAAGGGCACCACATCGCCTGCGTCTTTTACGGGCTCCCGCCTCAACACCGAGGCAACTCGGGCATGAAGCCGGCAACTCGACATGCTCAAGATATGCTGTAGAATGTAGTGTAGAAGATGCTTGTCTCTTCGGGGTTATGTTGTTGCCATTGAGGATGATGGAGGAAACAAGGATTAGAAAAATGGTGCTTGCATTTTTCTAGCATGAAAATGAGATCAAGAAAGAAACTCTCAAGAATGAAGCTCTCTTCTTCTTCTTCTCTCTTTCTTTTTCCTCTCCTTCTCACTTATGAAAAACTTATCATCCAAGAATAAAATGGTGGAGGAAAGAATGTATATCAAACAAGAGGGAGGTGAGTGTAGGAGAGCAAGAAGGGTGACCACATCCTAAACCATCATCACAACCTCACATCAACTCTAATCAAAGATCAAATCCTTTCTCATCACTTCTAATCTTCATAAAGCATGAAAAGAAGAATGAAAGGAATGGTATCTAAATAAGTTATCATAATAAATACATTTGCAAGAAACCCCCTCCTCAAATGTAATTTGCAAAACTGCAAATTACCCCCTCCATCAGAAAAGTCCGGCCGGGAAAGAACAAAGGAAAACCGGCCGGAACGGAATGCAAACTGGCAACTCCAGAAAACTGGTCCCGTAATAAATTACAGGAAAACCCCGATACTGTGCATACACACCCGCATCTGTATTCCGTCCTGATACAAATGCAATGAGACAAAATTTACACTGTACTAAACTAGTACCGGCTTAAACCAAAGTCGGCTAGTAAAAACCGTTCGATCCTGATCCGTGCAATACCGCACGTATCTGATCGAACCCTGCCATATAACTATACGGCCACTAGTACAAAACTGTCCGATCCTGATCCGTGCAATACCGCACGTATCTGATCGGACCCTGCCATATCTCCATACGGCCTCTACAGCGTTTCGCCCGAAAGCTTGAGTAACTGTAAGTGTGGTGGACTCTAAAGACTCGTCAATACTATGGCTGTGGATTTAACCACTAGCACGTCAGAGGTATAAGCCAATACGTGACGGGCCACCAGCTATTGACCAAAAGGGACGTCGATGAGCGAACTCATCCTGACACCCTACTGAGCCTGTCAGTGACAATATCCGTACAGTCCGGTCCGTTCGTCTATGAGCATCGCATGTCGGGCCTAGGGGGTTGGTAAAAGTCAGACCCCCAAAAGCGGTACAAGTCGTGTCGGAGTGTAACCCAGAACGCCCTGAGATACTACTGGAATACCTACCAGTAAATATCCTGCCTCGGCCGAGGGCTTTGCGTAATGGCTCTCCTAGACACAGCGCGACCTCACCCCCAATACCGGGAGAGACGAACCCCTGCAGATCCGCTCACTGCCTCCATGTGGCTCGGGACTGTACCCAATTAAAACCTGTTTGCACGACTTCTTTGAGCCATGGTAGGGTAGTAATCAAAGCACAGTGGGAACTCACACGAGACAAATGACGATCTCAGGTCGATGAACTAAGCTGTACACATGTCACCAGGGAACTGCCATCTGACGTCTGGTATAATCCCAACTGGCAGGTTCCCGGCGAGTCCTGTCCGGTGTACTCATAACCCAATGAGCACCTGTATACATCTTAGGTGAACCAACTGACACCAGTGGCTTGTGAGACCGGCCACCGCCCCTCGTCGGGGTCTCGACTGTATACACTAGTCTACTCTGGAGAATCGATGCCCTGTCTCGAAACTCCTACGACTAGGGACCATTTAAGGATGTGCTTATAGACCACCAGCTCTCACGTATATGATCGCCATCATACTACCGGCAGTCAAGCAAGAATCCTAGGGGCTCTATCAACGTGTAATAGCGACATGCCAGGTCACCTAAAGCAGTACACGATGATAAAGATAAACCAGATAGCATACTATCATCTCGAGTAAGACTGTCCTACCGGGATAGGTCCTCCCTCAATCATTGCAATCACGTGCCTGTGATCCAATAATTGACTCTGAGGGCACTATCTCCAACAATAAGATCAACAAGAAAGCCTGTACATTCTCCTGTGAATCCAATCAGTAACACTCCCGTACAGTCCGGTCTCTTCGTCTGATATATTGCATATCTAGTTTAGGGGTGGTATACGTCAGACCCCAGTAACCAATAAGTCGTGTCGATATAAGGCTCATAACGGGTCGAGAAACTACAGATAACTCTTACCAGAAGCACTCCATATCAGCCCTTTCCAGGGACTTCCAGTTATATCCAATCGAACACAGCATAACATCAACTCCCAATACCGGGAGAGACGAAACCCCTCCTATCGCTCATTGCCTCCATGTCATTCGGGACCATACCCAAAAGCCACCGTTTTACACGCCCTCTTGGACGTGGTAAGGTGGAAATAAAAGCACAGTGGGAATCACACAAGACTCTATGACGATCTCGGGTCTACAGACTAACCTGTACCAGTGTCACCGGAGAACTGCTATCTGACGATAGGTATAATACCATCTAGAAGTTCTCGGCGAGTCCGTTCAGTGTACCCAGTCTCCACTGAGCACCCGTACACTATCTTTGATTTCAAACACCAATGGATATGGGATCATCCATCGCCCATCATATGGGTCAAGATGCGTATACGCTAGTCTACTCTGGTGTATCGATGCCCTGTCTCGATACACCCTCGACTAGGAACAGTTATAGGATATACTCATCGACTACCGTGGCCCCACTAGTATGATCTCATCATAGTACCAGTAGTCGAGTACATATCCTAAGGGCTTTATCAACATGTGAGAGCAAGACAGTAAACTAATACAATTCAACATGTTATGACAAAGTGAAACCAAATAGCATACCATCATGTCGAGCAAGAAAGTCCTCTCTATATATATCCAAGCATCTACTATAATATACATCATATGTACAACAATGGCCTCTAGGGCATATATATAACTAACAATCTCCCACTTGCACTAAAGCCAGGTGTTGTAGTATCTCATACCCAACATCCTGAAGAGTCTATCAAATTGTATCTGGGGTATGGCCTTCGTGAGTGGATCCACAGTGTTGTCCTTCGTGTCAACTCTCCTGACCTCGATCTCGCGGCGATCAACTATCTCCCGGATCAGATGATACCGCCTCAGAATATGTCTGGATTTCTGATGAGACCTGGGTCCCTTAGCCAAAGCCACAGCTCCATTGTTATAACAATACAAAGGTATTGGATGCTCAATGGAAGGAACCATACCAAGTTCAGTGATGAACTTCTTCATCCAGACAGCTTCTTTAGCAGCATCGTTGGCAGCGATGTATTCAGCCTCCATCGTCGAGTCTGCCACGGTTTCTTGCTTGGAACTCTTCCAACAAACCGCCCTTCCATTTAGGGTAAAGACAAATCCCGATTGCGACTTGGAGTCGTCCTTATCATTTTGGAAGCTTGAATCGGTAAAGGACTCCAGATGGAGTTCTCCGTTACCATACACCAAGAACATCTCCTTAGTTCTTCTCAAGTACTTGAGAATGTTCTTCACAGCTGTCCAGTGATTCTCTCCTGGATCTGCTTGATACCTACTCACTACACTTAGTGAGTATGCCACATCGGGTCTCGTACATAGCATCGCGTACATGATAGAGCCTACTGCCGAAGCATAGGGTATCCCTTACATGCGAGCTCCCTCCAAATCAGTCTCAGGAGACATCTCTTTGGAGAGAGTGAGTCCAGAGATCGTGGGTTGGTTCCCACGCTTGGATTCTTCCATACTAAACCTCTTTAGTATGGTGTCAATGTACCTGGATTGGGACAATCCCAATATGCTCTTGGATCTATCTCTATAGATCCTAATCCCCAAAATGCAGGAAGCATCACCTAGATCTTTTATTGAGAATCTATGTGATAAGAAGAGCTTGACCGAGTGCAGCATAGGAACATCATTTCCTATCAAGAGTATGTCATCCACGTACAATACGAGGAAGACACCCTTACTCTCTGCAACCTTCTTATAAATACAAGGTTCATCTATGTTCTTGATGAAGTCAAACTCTTTGACTACCACATCAAAACAGATGTTCCAACTTCGCGATGCCTGCTTTAACCCGTAGATGGATTTAAGCAGCTTGCACACCTTTCCGCTGCTCCCACTATCTACGAAGCCCTCTGGCTCATTCATGTACACGCACTCCTCTAAATCACCATTTAGAAAGGCGGTCTTAACATCCATTTGCCAGATTTCGTAGTCATGGTATGCATCAATGGCAAGTAAGATCCGGATGGACTTAAGCATAGCTACTGGAGAAAATGTTTCGTCATAATCCACACCTGGTCGTTGACGAAAACCCTTTGCAACAAGTCTAGCTTTGAAAGTCTCCACTTTTCCATCTACACCAAGTTTCTTCTTAAAGATCCACTTGCTCCCAATGGGTTTTACCCCTTCAGGAGAAACTTCCAAAGTCCATACTTTGTTGGTGTACATGGATTCCATCTCAGATCGCATTGCATCCAGCCATTTCACAGAGTCCCCACTTGTGATGGCCTGCTCGAAGCTAGTTGGGTCATCATCTTCCATGATGCAATCCTCGCTTCCACCATTAATGAAAAAACCGTAGTATCTCTCAGGTGGATGAGAAACCCTGCTAGATCGGCGGAGAGGCTGGGGTTCGTCGGGAACTACTGAATCATCTGGTTCTACCAAATCATCTGTCGTAGTTTGTGTTGCTGGAACTTCTTCCAGTTCTACCTCCTCGCCACAAATTTCTTTTGCAAGAAATTCCTTTTCTGAAAAGGTGACATGTCGAGAAACAAACACCTTTTGTTCCTAAGTGTGGTAGAAGATATACCCTTGTGAGTTCTTGGGATATCCTACAAACTTGCATAGGACAGACCTTGCCTCGAGTTTGTCCGGATTTAGCCTTTTGACATAGGCCGGACAACCCCATATCTTAACATACTTAAGAGATGGTCTCTTCCCTTTACATATCTCATATGGAGTGGTAGGCACTGATTTGGTCGGAACCATATTCAATAGGTGTATGGCTGTCTCAAGCGCATACCCCTAGAAGGAAATAGGTAACTCAGCATCACTCATCATAGAGCGCACCATATCTAATAGGGTGCGATTCCTCCGCTCCGATACACCATTGTGCTGTGGTGTATAAGGAGGAGTAAGCTGAGAGAGAATCCCATTCTCTTTTAGATAATCTAAGAACTCATTGCTCAATTATTCTCCTCCTCGATCAGATCGAAGGATCTTAATACTTTTTCCCGTTTGGTTCTCTACTTCGTGCTTATATTCTCTGAATTTCTCAAAAGCTTCAGACTTGTGTTTCAACAGGACCACATGTCCATATCTTGAGAGATCGTCAGTGAATGTAATGAAGTAGGAAGAACCGTTCCTGGCGTGTGTAGACATGGGACCGCATACATCACTATGTACCAGTCCTAAGAGTTCCGTAACTCTTTCTCCGTGTCCACTAAACGGAGTCTTGGTCATTTTCCCTTTGAGACATGAATGGCAAGTATTATAAGATGATAATTCGAACGAATTAAAATATCCATCATTATGTAACTTAGCTAGCCGTGTCGCATTCATATGACCAAGTCTACAATGCCACAAGAAGGATTCGTTCATTTCTGAACTCTTCCTCTTGTGTGTGTTTTGTACATTAAGGACTGTAGTTTGATTAAGAACGTATATGCCATTAAATAACGAACCTGATCCAATAAACTTTTGATTCAGGAATATGTTCATAACATTATCCTGTACTACAAAATTATATCCTTCTTTGCTCAATAAAGAAACTGATATAAGATTGCATATCAGGGTCGGAATGTAATAGCATTCGTTCAGAACAAATGTATTACCATTTGGTAACACAAGGTGATATTCGCCAACTGCTTTGGCTACAACATTTGCACCATTCCTTACTCTTACGGAATGATCACCCTCTCCCAGTTCCCTACCTTACGTAGCCCATGTAACACATTACATATATGGGATCCCGATCCGGTATCTAATACTCAGGACGTAGAGTGAACTGAGAAACAGTTCTCGATAACTAACACACCTGAAGAAGATGCATCAACATGCTTATTCTTCGATTGGGTGGCGTGAGAATTCAGAAACTCTCATGTTTCCTGTTCAGTCTTATAACTCTGATAAGAAAGAACGGGACCAACGTTCCCCTGCTCAGTATAATAAGCGGGTTCAGTCAATATATCCATATTATTATCTTGATTATGGCCTGACATGGTCGCTACCTGGAGAGAGAGAGAAGAAAAAACTTTAGCATATGCTCTTGCAAGATTAGATTGGTTATTATCTTATCTAATCAGGATGTCTCCCACTGTTTTTATCAAATCTTCCTTCAAACCCTAAAAGGTAAGATTAGCCGGGATTAATTACACCCTATAATTTCGTCAATCTTTCAGCCAGATCAGTGTCGGTACTTAAGGAAGGTTCCCCGTGCTTTCGCACGGACCTAATTAAAATAAACCTCGTTTTCCCAGAGGCATAACCCCGTTAACACTTTTCTAGACACTTACTTGATCGGCTAATTGTCCTGTGTAAAAATCTCCCAGGAGTAACTCTTACTCGTAGTGGGTATCGGGATCCAACTATCTCATAGGAGGTATGCAATCTCATTGCAAATTTCAACACTTGAAATTCCCGATAATATTTTTCCCCTAACGTGCTATGACCTTGACGAATGCCAACAAACCATAGTCCACTAGTCAAGTTCAACCCGTACATTTCTTGATTGAATTAAACCCAGCCGTACGTCCCTTGACGAAAGCCAACAAAGCCGCACGACTATCCTAACCCAATCTCATCATATGTTACAGATAAGCAATAGTTAGCTACCGCACACTACGCCTTGACGAAAGCCAACAAACGTAGCACGAATACTAAGTATTACCTATCTGAAATGTCGGAGGGCTACGCGGGTTTTTTCAGAAAAACCATGAGCGTAATGAACTTGATATCGTTGTAGAAACAAGTGATTTTTGAAAAGGAGTGTTTTTGAGGCTTTTCTAGTTTCGCTAAATAGGTCACTCCCGGTGAAGGGATCTCGGCTCTTTCCCCATCGAATAAGGTGCAGGATATATCATATATACCGTTGTGCAAAGCAAGAACTATATAAGCTGTCAAAAAGTAAACCGTGAGTTTGTAGCATCTGCCAGTTTAGCTAAACAGGTCACTCCCGGTGAAGGGATCTCGGCTCTTTCCTCATCGAATAAAGTGCAGGGTATATCATATATACCGCTATGCATAGCAAAACTGTAGCTACCCTTTTTATAAAGTTTTGTTTCTACAACATCTTTTAAGTTTCTTTTTCTTTTTATTAATCTCATTAATATATCCCATCAGCTTATGCTTCCTAAGCATCACAGAAGAAACGAAAGCAGTAATATTTATATATCAGCATATATATATAGTATAAGC
The DNA here is from genome assembly GCA_030015575.1 of Agapanthus africanus. Taxonomy (NCBI): domain Eukaryota; kingdom Viridiplantae; phylum Streptophyta; class Magnoliopsida; order Asparagales; family Amaryllidaceae; genus Agapanthus; species Agapanthus africanus. Next base: position 216,501,562 of record JASDDO010000006.1, read on the forward strand.
ATTCGTCTCAGGCAGTAATATGATCTCATCACAGAACATTGCAACAGAAGATAACATATGAAATATTGGATATACTAGGACGTCCGTGTTTTATTTCGAGCCTATATAAAACATGGATTCCACGGTCGCGATGAATAGCCAAACCCACATCCCTGGACCCCTATGTGAGCGGCAAGCAACACAGCCAATTCTAGGGTTAAGAGACCCGGTCTCGACTCCTCGAGATGGCCTCCCACTGGACCCTAGAACCCGGTTACTTGCGCTCCCCTCCTTGGGTCTACCTAATGCGGAAAAGTAAATAATATACAATGGTGACATCATCCTCATCCCGGAAGTGCCCCAATAAAAGAATATTACATACAAATGAATTTTATATGAATGGAAATAAAAACCCTCATCTCACATAAAACCCCCGGCTATTCAGAACACGGCGATCCAATATAACATATCACAGCAACACATAATATCTCATATCATCAACATAAGCAAGTATGCGTATCCCGATTGTCGTTGATGTATAGCAAAGAAGCCGGCGATACCCCACATACTGTGCTTACGGTCACAGAAAAGAAAGTTTAAAACTACAACATTTGGAATCCACAATTACTTTAGACATCGTAAATCCGAAATATTACATACTTCGCATTTCATGCCCAACTATATGAATTCCACATATTGTATCACATTCCAGATAAATAGACAATATTAAACTTTCCGATCGAACAATCAAATACCCAAGATTTCCTAAATAGCTCAACACTTGAGCAGAGTTCAAATAATCCCAGAATATGTCACAGTAGCAATGGTCCAGCCGTAGAAGGGTCAAGCCAACGCCTCGCATGTGGCACGTCGTACTGCCCCAAACCCAAAGGTTTAGAGGCAGTTCAGACGGTCACATAATCGAGTTAAGGTTTGTGTTCTTCTAGAGGGTCCACCGTGTTACTTGCACGTTTTTCCGAAAGATTTAAACTCTAGAAAAATTCAACACTTGAAAGTTTTTCGTGCCGGGAAAAAGTGAGTTAATGATATCCGTTCGAACATTTTAATACTTTCTAAATTATCCAGAAAACAGAACGAAATTAAACTTTCCGATCGAATCAACGAATTCAAAATAATCCCCAGAACACTCTGTTTGAGATAGTGCCCTCAGAGTCAATTATTGGATCACAGGCACGTGATTGCAATGATTGAGGGAGGACCTGTCCCGGTAGGACAGTCTTACTCGAGATGATAGTATGCTATCTGGTTTACCTTTATCATCGTGTACTGCTTTAGGTGACCTTACAGGTCACTATTGCACGTTGATAGAGCCCCTACGATTCTTGCTTCACTGCCAGCAGTATGAGGGCGATCATATACGTGGGAGCTGGTAGTCTATAAGCACATCCTTAAAAGGTCCCTAGTCGTGGGAGTTTTGAGACAGGGCATCGATACTCCAGAGTAGACTAGTGTATACAGTCGAGACCCCGACGAGGGGCGGTGGCCGGTCTCACAAGCCACTGGTGTCAGTTGGTTCACCTAAGATGTATACAGGTGCTCATTGGGTTATGAGTACACCGGACAGGACTCGCCGGGAACATGCTAGTTGGTCTTATACCTGACGTCAGATAGCAGTTCCCTGGTGACATGTGTACAGGTTAGTTCATCGACCTGGGGATCGTCATTTGTCTCGTGTGAGTTCCCACTGTACTTTGATTACTACCCTACCACGCTCAAAAGAGACGTGCAAACAGGTTTTAGTTGGGTACAGTCCCGAGCCACATGGAGGCAGTGAGCGGATCTTCAGGGATTCGTCTCTCCCGGTATTGGGGGTGAGGTCGCGCTGTGTCTAGGAGAGCCATTACACAAAGCCCTCGGCCGAGGCAGGAGATTTACTGGTAGGTATTCCAGTGGTATCTCAGGGTGTTCTGGGCTACACTCCGACACGACTTGTACCGCTTTTGGGGGTCTGACTTTTACCAACCCCCTAGGCCCGCCATGCGATGCTCATAGACGAACGGACCGGACTGTACGGATATTGTCACTGACAGGCTCAGTAGGGTGTCAGGATGAGTTCGCTCATCGACGTCCCTTTTGGTCAATAGCTGGTGGCCAGTTACGTATTGGCTTATACCTCTGACGTGCTAGTGGTTAAATCCACAGCCATAGTATTGACGAGTCTTTAGAGTCCCCCACATTCAGTTACTCAAGCTTTCGGGCGAAACGCTGTAGAGGCCGTATGGAGATATGGCAGGGTCCGATCAGATATGTGCGGTATTGCACGCATCAGGATCGGACGGTTAGTACTAGAGGCCGTATGGATATATGGCAGGGTTCGATCAGATACGTGCGGTATTGCACGGATCAGGATCGGACGGTTAATACTAGCCGGCTTTGGTTTAAGCCGGATTCTAGTATAGTACAGTGTAGATTTTGTCTCATTGCTTTTGTATTTCGGTCGAAATACAAATGCGGGTGTGTATGCACAGTTTCGGGGTTTTCCTGTAATTTATTACGGGACCAGTTTTCTGGAGTTGCCAGTTTGCTTTCTATGTCGGCCATTTTCATTTGTATTTTCGAATGGCCGAAGATTGGTGGAGGAGGGCTTATTTGCATTTGTGCAAATAAGCAATTTGGAAGGGGGTCTTTGCATATTCTTGTGTCATGATGGTTGCACCATCCTTTGACCATTTGACTTCTTCTTCTTTCATGATGGCTTGACTTTGTCATGAGTTGATGGTTGTGGTGGAGTGTTGGTTTTAGTTAGTCATCATACTTTTGATGATGGTTGAATATGATAGCCATTTTTCTTTTCACTATTTTATTTCTTGTGGCTATCCTTATTCTATCCCTCCCTCATATTCATTCTCAACTCTCCCCTCATTCAACCATGGCCGGCCACTCTCATTGTGGGGGCTGTCCAAATTTCATATGTGGGGTTTTTGGTGCTTTTGCTTTGGTAAAAATCCCACAAGATCAATCTCCAAAAGCTTATATCATTTCCTCCACCACAAAGGCAATTCCACTACCCCAAAAATGAGACATGGTTCTACACACATTCTACAGCAAACCTTGGGCACGTCGACTCGCCAGCTTCGTGCCCGAGTTGCCTCGGTATTGAGGCGGGAGCCCGTAAAAGACGCAGGCGACGTGGTGCCATTCCGGCGAGGACGTGGAGACTGGAGATTCCGCGGGAGATCGGGACGACGACGAGAAGACCGGAGGATACGGATCACTCGGTATATCTCTCTTCCCCATCTTGTAGTTAGCTAGGACTAGTTAATGGTTCGATCCGGGTTATAGTGCGCGGTGGTGCCGGTTCAAGAAAATTTAAAGTTAACCATCGCTTCCGCATTTGGCCTCGGGATGGAGGCCGGGGCGCCGCCGTGCACTTACAGTGGTATCAGAGCCTCGCCATTAACATAGTCTAGCTTTATTTAATGTGTTTGCATTTCCGATCGACCAAAATTCCAAAAACCCGCGTTTTCACATGCATCAGTTTTCTGTTGATTTTTTTCTGGCTCGAAATTTTTTTCATGTTGTAGAAAAGTGATGTGCTGGAAATTCTAAGAACACTGTAGAAATTCGATACAGTGACTCCATAGTGGGAGCGCCGAACCACGGCCAAACACCCCTTTGGGCCGCGGTTCCACCGCACTATGTTGAGATCACTGCATCAAATTTCTGCAGTTGCTCTCTGGGTTGTTTTTAGAGTTTTTGGAATATTATATTTGGGCCCAGAATTTCTTGATGTGCTACAGTAGTACTTGGGGGGCCACTTGTTAAAATTTGATCGATCGGATATTTTAAACACATTATTTCACAGTATTTACATTATATCTGCGACCGTGAATGTCACTTGATCGGTAAATCCAGTCTAACTGCTATAGCCCGGTTAGACGGATTTGCGAACGTGACTTTCACGTTGATGTTCTGTGTTATGCTGTGATGTTGCGGATCGGTCGTGGGGGATAGCCTGGATGCAATGCTAGTACAGTTGTGGTTGTATTATGTACATTTGATATTGCGGGGCGAGCATCCGACATGTGGACTGCCGTCACTGCCTGTTTGTATTATTATTTTGGGGCACGACCAGGTTGCGGTCGATGCACCCGTTGTATGTATATTTTACTTTCTGTACTAGGATTACCCCGCGGAGGGGTGCACGGATAGCCGGGTTCTAGAAGGCAACAAGCCCGTATCTCATGGCATTGAGACGGAGGGGGCTTCACTCTAGAATTGGCGGGCTATTCGCCGCACTCGTAGGGGGTACAGGTTGACCCAGGAGGGGTGCCCAAGCTACCGGATTCCGTGAAGTGCTGGGTGGTCCATTCACGGTGCTGAAGGGGGCTGCCTCGCTTCAGGTTTTGGCGGGTAACTTGCCGCGCCCGTAGGGGTCTAGGATTTCATTGCACAGGCTATCCACACGACCAGGGGAACGTCGGGTTTCAGTAGTGGCTCTGTGAAACCCGGGGATCCCAGATATCTGTATTGTTCTGTGATGCTGTACATTTCTGTGATGTTGCATTTTTTATCACGCCTTGAGCGAAATATAATATATTGGTATATATATTAGTAGATGTTGTATATGTTTTACATCCGCGCTAGTCCAGTCCCCGCTCTGTCGTTAGTTAGCTAACCTAACGGGTAATGACGGGACCCAGTGGCGAATGCGGATGGCATATACGTACATTAGTATATTTTCGTTCTTTGTGGTGTGATCTATTGATGGGACTGCGTTGATTCGGATCAATGCAAGTTAAAAAAAACCTAATCTGATGTTGTTGGAACACTTTTCAAAAGGCTGTTATTGCAAGGACGTTCACTTTTGTTTTGCATCGTGGTATTCAGTTGGAATATCCTGCTCCTCAGTCGACGAGGCAAGGGCCGAGATCCCTTCACCGGGAGTGACCCCTTGGACAGAAGTTTGCGTCAGGGCATTAACTTCACTATAGCCGATTACTTTTGCTTTGCATCATGGTATTCATTTGGAATATCCTGCACCCCATTCTACGGGGAAAGAGCCGAGATCCCTTCACCGGGAGTGACCTCTTTAGTAAAAGTTTTCGTCACTATATTTTCTAAAAAGCTATCCGTTCCTTCAACGATATCAAGTTCTTTACGTTAAAGGTTTTCGCCAGAAACCATTCGTAGCCCTCCATCGTTTCATATGGGTAGTCAATAGTATTCAAGCTGTGTTTGTTGGCCAAAGTCAAGGCACGGTGTTTGGTAGCTGTTGGTTATTCATATGCAGCATAGATAGATGCGTTGGTTTGGGACAGTCGTACTACCTTGTTGGCCAAAGTCAAGGGTATGTACGGGTGGGTTCAAATTGACCTGGAGAATGACGGGTAGAACTTGACATGTGACTTATGATTTGTTGGCCAAAGTTAAGGTCATAAGAGCATGGGGTAAAAATCCACATCGGGAGTTTCAAAAGAACTGAAACTTGCCAGATATGCGCATACCTTCTGGAGTGTGATGACGTGAGAGGATTCCGTCACGTTATCATGCAATGATAGTTGGATCCCGATTCCCACTGATGAGTTGGTTTACTCCTTGGGTGATCCCGACTAATTCTTCTTTCAGGTTTGGAGGAGAATTTGACGGTACAGTGGGAGGTTTCCAGATTAGATAAATTGGTAACCATTCTGATCTAGGATAGAGTGCACGCTGAGTGTTTCTTTTCTCTCTCTCTTCGGCAGCGACCATTGACCCGACCCTAAGACTATGACTCAGTGACCAAGTTGACCGAACCTTCTTAACACTGGCTTTTGGATTGTCAGAGTTGCAAACCTCATTGCCACTCCTACTTTTACCCTTTTCTCCAGGACACCCCGTATTACTACGAACGTCCACTTCCATTGGACAAAACCATCGTATGGTTATATACGAACTCGAAGGAATTCGAGGATGGTTTCTGGTTCTGGAGAAAACGAATAGGACTATTCAGTTGTCTTTTCCTTTTACCTTCTCTCTCAGGTTGCGAGTACTCCTTGGTTTAGGAGCAGTACACCTATTACGCAAATTGGATATTCTTCTTCCAAGCCATAGGCTAGTGCCGACCGGTAGGGAATGAAGAAAACTAATTAGCCTAAATGGTGTACAGAAGGTATTAAGTTAAGACAAAGAAAGGAATTAGTAAGAGGGCAAAGTAAATTGCGACTGCTATTCACGACTAAACCAAGTGTTTCTTCGCCAATCCTAAATCACCTTTGTTTTTCTCCAGGACACTCCGTATCACTACGAAGATCCCAAGTTTATTGGATAATCCATCGTATGGTTATATACGAACTCGAAAGGAACTTGTTCCAGTTCGGGGATGGATTCTGGTTCAGGAGAAATAGGAATAAGGTTTATTCGGTTGTCTTTTATCTTCACCTTCTCTCGCATTGAGAGTGCTCCTAGGATTAGGACAGTACACCCATTATGCTTATTGGATAGTCTTCTTCCAAACCATAGGCTGGTGCCGAACGGTAGGGACGGAAGAAAACCATTTGGCCTAAAGGGGTGTGCAGAAGGTAATGACTAAAGACATATAAAGGGATTTGGAGAGGTGGCAAAGAATTACACGGTTACAGTTGTGAATCTGAATAATGGAAGAGGAATTACTAGGAATACCAGGATACCCCATCGAAACATTTCAATGTTTCAGTTTCACTGTGTACTGTTAAAGGAAAACTGATTTCCCAATTAGACACTTTCTCCAGGGTATGTATTTACCAGGTATGATTCTCACATCTGTATGGTTTTACAGATGATGAGTGGGAGTAAGTTATTGGGAATTGGGTGATCATCCTCATTATATCGGGATTCGATGTAATCGGTGATATTTGAGGAAATCACCTGGGCCGTTTGCCGGTCGGCAAATATTTGGTTTTGAATATCCGCTGTTATGCACCAATTTCAAATCGATATATCTGTACGTCTATTTTCATAGAGTGAGATATACTTTTTGAAATTATGTCAGTGACATTTACCTATATCATTGGATGGTTAGGAAAGTAGCATTAAACAGCGGTGTAATTCTTCTTAACCATAAGTACAGTTTTCAACCTACGACACACAGTGAATGAGTTATCAGACTCAAGGGACTTATACAGAGTATTGTATGTTGTCCAGGGTCCATCAGGACAGAGGGGTTGGTCCTTGTACTATATTCGGTTTACTTATGACTTCTCTAGTTTTTAGACAAGTGTTTCGTAGAAACACAGGGTCCGAATTTTGAGAAGTTATAGGTATTTGAATAAAGTAGAGAACCAGATGTTGCAAGTATCGGGATTCTTCAAAGTGATCGAAGATGTAGATACTTGTGTATGGTATTCAGTTGATAGTAGTGATTAAGAGAACTTGCTTCTCTTTCAGGTTACTCATAATTGGAAGCATTCCTAAGTTGAGTAACGTTGATCGGCCTCCTTCCATTTAGTTGACATGCACTGGAGACAGCTGCATGATTTGAATCTGGTTCAACTAAATCAGTGCCTCTGGTTCTATATTGGATATAGAACAGTTCATATCTTAACGATGTTAAGGTACGGGGAGTTGTCCGGCTTATGATTAAAACCAGACTCTGGATAACTCAAGGCACGTTTCTGTAATGGCTGTTTGTGGGTTGACCCAGGCTATGACGAGGGTTGACTTTCTACCATCTGGAAGATCAATAGTGATATTGTTCTTGACTCGCCACAGTTTTAATAAAAAAGGATTTTTTCAGAAAACAGTAGTGGGAGTATGGTAGAACTGGAAGTGATTCCAGAACCACAAACGATTACTGAAGATTTGATAGGAACCTAAAGATTCAATCTGGTTTGACATTCCATTGGCCACTCCGCAGATAAGGTGGGTAACTTCAGGCACCCGAGAGGTACTCCGGTAGCCTCAAGGACGGTGACAGGAAAGTTCTTGTTTACCCACACTTGCCATTGCTGTTGTTCCAGACTGTGAGACCCGGCAGGAGGATGAGTATAGCGTCGTTCTAAACTCGCTTTAGAAGTGTACGTATATATGACTCTGCTAGAGGGTTGTCGTAGTCAGTGGGAGCAGCGGAAGCATTGGTGGACATGTGGCTTATGTCTATTTATAGACTAAAGAAGATATAGCGGAGAAAGATCATCTATTTCTGACGTGACAGTCATAGGTTTGACTTCATCAGAATAGGGGATGGATCTGTTGAGAAGGTAGTATGGTGTGTTGTCATGGTATTTGGATGACATACACAGAGTAGGAAGTGATATTCCTATACTACGATCGGTTATACTTTGGTCATCACACAGTGGTTTCTCCACAAAGGAAATGGATTTTATATCTGACATACTGGTTACTAGATCTATGGCTTTAGATCTAAATTTGGGTGGTTTCCCAATCAGGGTACTCAGACAGCATTCTAAGAGTATTTAGAATGGACGACTCCTGGCACGGTAGTGTACCTGCAGGTAATGGAGTCACCCTCTCTAAAGGTGTCTTACAGACTAAAGAGGGGAGGGATGTGCATGATTGGCAGATTACTTGCTCAGGCAATTGAGTCAATCATGAGATGTCAAGTACCACACCAGATGTTGTTCTTGCACTAGATGCAATAAGTTGACATTGATCCAAACCTGGAGAAACAGTCGGAAGCAGTTTTAGAACATAAGTGGATGTTCTAGGGATATGATAACGACAAGCCTCATTCGGGAGACAGTTATCATTCCAGGCTTCCAAGGTGACATGGACGACAAGGAGGTTGTCAGAGCTATAGTTTTTCCTTCTGACGAGGGGCAGTATTTTGGACAGGTGGTCCAAGGAAATACTGAGGGAGGCATGGCGCAGGATACTGATTAAGTTCAGTTGACGATACAGTCTAAGAAGTTTGGATTTGGAGTTCATTTATGAGCTAGGTCCCATCAGACATCCAGACACATTCTAAGACAGGTATTGCTCATTTCGGGAGATGGGTTTCTCCGCGAACTTGAGATATAGAGAGACATAGAAAGAAACATCAAAGCGGATCCACTCACTGAGGCTATTCCTCGAACGCAATAGTTTCGCAAGCGAGCTTTGTGAGACTGACTAGTAGAGGAGTTGGGTGTTCGGTATCACACGGGCTGTGAGTATGCGGCATCGCAATAATTAGCCTTGAGTGCGAGTGGGAGATTGTTGGAGATAGTGCCCTCAGAGTCAATTATTGGATCACAGGCACGTGATTGCAATGATTGAGGGAGGACCTGTCCCGGTAGGACAGTCTTACTCGAGATGATAGTATGCTATCTGGTTTACATTTATCATCGTGTACTGCTTTAGGTGACCTTACAGGTCACTATTGCACGTTGATAGAGCCCCTAGGATTCTTGCTTGACTGCCAGCAGTATGAGGGCGATCATATACGTGGGAGCTGGTAGTCTATAAGCACATCATTAAAAGGTCCCTAGTCGTGGGAGTTTCGAGACAGGGCATCGATACTCCAGAGTAGACTAGTGTATACAGTCGAGACCCCGACGAGGGGCGGTGGCCGGTCTCACAAGCCACTGGTGTCAGTTGGTTCACCTAAGATGTATACATGTGCTCATTGGGTTATGAGTACACCGGACAGGACTCGCCGGGAACAAGCTAGTTGGTCTTATACCTGACGTCAGATAGCAGTTCCCTGGTGACATGTGTACAGGTTAGTTCATCGACCTTGGGATCATCATTTGTCTCGTGTGAGTTCCCACTGTACTTTGATTACTACCCTACCACGCTCAAAGGAGACGTGCAAACAGGTTTTAGTTTGGTACAGTCCCGAGCCATATGGAGGCAGTGAGCGGATCTTCAGGGGTTCGTCTCTCCCGGTATTGGGGGTGAGGTCGCGCTGTGTCTAGGAGAGCCATTACACAAAGCCCTCGGCCGAGGCAGGAGATTTACTGGTAGGTATTCCAGTAGTATCTCAGGGTGTTCTGGGCTACACTCTGACACGACTTGTACCGCTTTTGGGGGTCTGACTTTTACCAACCCCCTAGGCCCGCCATGCGATGCTCATAGACGAACGGATACGGATATTGTCACTGACAGGCTCAGTAGGGTGTCAGGATGAGTTCGCTCATCGACGTCCCTTTTGGTCAATAGCTGGTGGCCCGTTACGTATTGGCTTATACCTCTAACGTGCTAGTGGTTAAATCCACAGCCATAGTATTGACGAGTCTTTAGAGTCCCCCACATTCAGTTACTTAAGCTTTCGGGCGAAACGCTGTAGAGGCCGTATGGAGATATGGCAGGGTCCGATCAGATACGTGCCGTATTGCACGCATCAGGATCGGACGGTTAGTACTAGAGGCCGTATGGATATATGGCAGGGTTCGATCAGATACGTGCGGTATTGCACGGATCAGGATCGGACGGTTAATACTAGCCGGCTTTGGTTTAAGCCGGATTCTAGTATAGTACAGTGTAGATTTTGTCTCATTGCTTTTGTATTTCGGTCGAAATACAAATGCGGGTGTGTATGCACAGTTTCGGGGTTTTCCTGTAATTTATTACGGGACCAGTTTTCTGGAGTTGCCAGTTTGCTTTCTGTGTCGGCCATTTTCATTTGTATCTTCGAATGGCCGAAGATTGGTGGAGGAGGGCTTATTTGCATTTGTGCAAATAAGCAATTTGGAAGGGGGTCTTTGCATATTCTTGTGTCATGATGGTTGCACCATCCTTTGACCATTTGACTTCTTCTTCTTTCATGATGGCTTGACTTTGTCATGAGTTGATGGTTGTGGTGGAGTGTTGATTTTAGTTAGTCATCATGCTTTTGATGATGGCTGAATATGATAGCCATTTTTATTTTCACCATTTTATTTCTTGTGGCTATCCTTATTCTATCCCTCCCTCATATTCATTCTCAACTCTCCCCTCATTCAACCATGGCCGGCCACTCTCATTGTGGGGGCTGTCCAAATTTCATATGTGGGGTTTTTGGTGCTTTTGCTTTGGTAAAAATCCCACAAGATCAATCTCCAAAAGCTTATATCATTTCCTCCACCACAAAGGCAATTCCACTACCCCAAAAATGAGACATGGTTCTACACACATTCTACAGCAAACCTTGGGCCCGTCGACTAGCCAGCTTCATGCCCGAGTTTCCTCGGTATTGAGGCGGGAGCCCGTAAAAGACGCAGGCGACGTGGTGCCATTCCGGCGAGGAGGTGGAGACTGGAGATTCCGCGGGAGATCGGGACGACGACGAGAAGACCGGAGGATACGGATCACTCGGTATATCTCTCTTCCCCATCTTGTAGTTAGCTAGGACTAGTTAATGGTTCGATCCGGGTTATAGTGCGCGGTGGTGCCGGTTCATGAAAATTTAAAGTTAACCATCGCATCCGCATTTGGCCTCGGGATGGAGGTCGGGGCGCCGCCGTGCACTTACACACTCAACACTTGGGTCAGATTAAAAATACCCAGAAGCAGCTAAAAATACCTACGGATGTACTGTGCCAAAAAGCTAACCCTAACTCTACTGTGCTGCCGCGGAACCGCCGCAGAAGGCATGGTATGGCCGCGGTTCAGCGGCGCTTTAGTGGAGTTTTGGTGTCGTTTTGCACAGTAACTCATAGAATTCGCTGCTAATTTTTTGAGTATTTTTAATGCAGAAAAAATCACATTTTTACAAAATTTCCAGAGAGGGGGTCAAGTTCGATGTTTCGGGGTTCGATCGGAGTTTTAACTTCGTATACACGTCGCCTAATGCTCTAGCTAGGCTCTGATACCACTGAAGGGTTCCTAGGCACTCTTACATGGGTTAATAAGGCATCAAACATGCCCGAATAAAAATTTAGACGTTCCGAACAACCCAAAGCCGGGATCTTTGCTAGATTATTAGGGTTAAACATGCAAGTAAACATCTTTACAACTAAGTGTGAGGGATTACAACCTTTGTAGTCCGCTCCTTCGCTTCATAAGCTCCAAGTAGAAGTCCCTTCGCCGCGATCCATGATCTCCCGGACTCAAGAGAGACTCCACAACTCGAACGATCCATGCTAGCTTGTAGTCTTCCTTTTCTCCGATGATCTACCTCGAAGTTTCTATAACTTAAGCTCTCTCTCTCTAATGAGGTGAACACCCTAATCTAATTGGCTAGATTATATGAGGATGATGGAGTAGTATTTGTGCTCACTTTTCTTATCAAATTCTCACTCTTAATCATCACAAAATGAAAACCTAGATTGCTTTCTCAAAGCTCAAGGTTGAAGAAGAAGAAGAATCATATATGAGCTAATCCTTTTGTGATGAATAATGAATTATTGTAGTGGTTACAAATCTAACCAAGGGTTAAGCATGAAGGAGTTAACCCTTGTAGAGAATTAACTAGAGTTAATGGTATGGATTGGGTTAACATAATATCTTCACAAAATATCAAGCCAACGACAAAGTCAAAGCTTCATAAAGCTTCATGGAAGCTTCATGCAAAAGATAACCCTAATCCAAACCCTAACCAAGTTTAAACCCTAAACCATTGTTAAATTTGTAACCCTAACATGTTACAATATTATATATCACATATACAATATATTTTGTAACAAAAGAAAATAATACAATTAACATATATCGCATATATATCAATGTATTATCCCGTGAGAAAATGAATCAATAAAGCGAGCTTATATTAGTTAATGTAACGTAATATATCACATATATAATTATACATTAAATTATCGAATCAACACTTGATCCGATAACCCAGCTATATTACATATAACCGACTAATATAATATGTACCAATTCATCGAATCAACACTTGATCCGATGACCAGGTTATATCACATATACCCGGCCGATATCTCATATCGCGAGAATAGAATACGGTATCTCATATCGTATTATTCTCGGTCCCGCACATATCACATATGTGCTCCTACTCCGTTTTGCCTGAGCCAGGAAACCTCTGTGTAGGACTCTAAATAATCGTCAATACACCGGCAGTAGGTGATGATCATATCAAACACCCACAAGCTGCAAGCGGTCAGCTAAACGTAACAGCCACCCATTTATTGAGCGATCAGAAGATTAACAAGCAATCCAGTACATTCTCCTGTGAATCCAATCAGCAACACTCCCGTACAGTCCGGTCTCTTCGTATGATATGTTGCATATCTAGTCTAAGGGTGGTATACGTAAGACCCCAGTAACCGATAAGTCGTGTCGATATAAGGCTCATAATGGGTCGAGAAACTACTGATAACTCTTACCAGCAGCACTCCATATCATCCCTGGCCAGGGACTTCCAGTTATAGACAATCGAACACATCACAACATCAACTCCCAATACCGGGAGAGACGAAACCCCTCCTATCACTCATTGCCTCCATGTAATTCGGGACTGTACCCAAAAGCCACCGTTTTGCATGCCCTCTTGGACGTGGTAAGGTGGAAATCAAAGCACAGTGGGAATCACACAAGACTCTATGATGATCTCGGGTCTACAGACTAACCTGTACCAGTGTCACCGAAGAACTGCTATCTGACGATAGGTATAATACCATCTAGGAGTTCTCGGCGAGTCCGTTTAGTGTACCCAGTCTCCACTGAGCACCCGTACACCATCTTTGATGTCAAACACCAATGGATATGGGATCATCCATCGCCCATCATATGGGTCAAGATGCGTATACGCTAGTCTACTCTGGTGTATCGATGCCCTGTCTCGACACTGTTGGAGATAGTGCCCTCAGAGTCAATTATTGGATCACAGGCACGTGATTGCAATGATTGAGGGAGGACCTATCCCGGTAGGACAGTCTTACTCGAGATGATAGTATACTATCTGGTTTATCTTTATCATCGTGTACTGCTTTAGGTGACCTGGCATGTCGCTATTACACGTTGATAGAGCCCCTAGGATTCTTGCTTGACTGCCGGCAGTATGATGGCGATCATATACGTCGGAGCTGGTAGTCTATAAGCACATCCTTAAAAGGTCCCTAGTCGTAGGAGTTTCGAGACAGGGCATCGATACTCCATTAGTAGACTAGTGTATACAGTCGAGACCCCGACGAGGGGCGGTGGCCGGTCTCACAAGCCACTGGTGTCAGTTGGTTCACCTAAGATGTATACAGGTGCTCATTGGGTTATGAGTACACCGGACAGGACTCGCCGGGAACCTGCCAATTGGGATTATACCAGACGTCAGATAGCAGTTCCCTGGTGACATGTGTACAGGTTAGTTCATCGACCTGAGATCGTCATTTGTCTCATGTGAGTTCCCACTGTGCTTTGATTACTACCCTACCACGGCTCAAAGGAGTCGTGCAAACAGGTTTTAGTTGGGTACAGTCCCGAGCCATATGGAGGCAGTGAGCGGATCTGCAGGGGTTCGTCTCTCCCGGTATTGGGGGTGAGGTCGCGCTGTGTCTAGGAGAGCCGTTACGCAAAGCCCTCGGCCGAGTGACTTGCCGCGCCCGTAGGGGTCTAGGATTTCATTGCACAGGCTATCCACACGACCAGGGGAACGTCGGGTTTCAGCAGCGGCTCTGTGAAACCCGGGGCTTCCAGATATCTGTATTGTTCTGTGATGCTGTACATTTCTGTGATGTTGCATTTCTTATCACGCCTTGAGCGAATATAATATTTTGGTATATATATTAGTAGATGTTGTATATGTTTTACATCCGCGCTAGTCCAGTCCCCGCTCTGTCGTTAGTTAAGTAACCTAACGGGTGATGACGGGACCCAGTGGCGAAAGCGGATGGCATATACGTACATCATTATTTTCGTTCTTTATTGGTGTGATCATTTGATGGGACTGCGTTGATTCGGATCAATGCAAGATAAACAAACCTATTCTGATGTTGTTGGAACATTTTTCAAAAAGCTGTTATTGCAAGGACGTTCACTTTTGTTTTGCATCATGGTATTCATTTGGAATATCCTGCTCCTCAGTCGACGAGGCAAGGGCCGAGATCCCTTCACCGGGAGTGACCCCTTGGACAGAAGTTTGCGTCAGGGCATTAACTTCACTATAGCCGATTACTTTTGCTTTGCATCGTGGTATTCAATTGGAATATCCTGCACCTCATTCTACGGGGAAAGAGCCGAGATCCCTTCACCGGGAGTGACCTCTTTAGCAAAGGTTTTCGTCACTATATTTTTATAAAAGGCTATGCAGTTCCTTCAACGATATCAAGTTCATTACGTTAAAGGTTTTTCGCCAAAAACCAGCCGTAGCCCTCCGTCATTTCCTACAGGTATTATTTAGTATTCGTGCTGCGTTTGTTGACCTAGTCAAGACGTAGTGTTCGGTAGCTGAGTGGTACTTGTTTGTTGCATAAGTGGGATTGGTTAAGACAGTCGTGCGGCCTTGTTGACCTAGTCAAGGGCACGTACGGGTGGGTTTAATGCAATCCAGAATAATGACGGGTTGAACTTGAATGGCGGTTTATGGTTTGTTGACCTAGTCAAGGTCATAAACCGCTTGGGGTAAAAATCACATCGGGAGTTTCAAAAGAACTGAAACTTGCCAGGCATACGCATACCTTCTGGAGTGTGGTGACTTGAGTGGATTCCGTCAAGTTATCATGCGATGATAGTTGGATCCCGATTCCCACTGATGAGTTAGTTTACTCCTCGGGTGACCCCGACTAATTCTTCTTTCAGGTTTGGAGGAGAATTTGAGGTACAGCGAGAGGTTTCCTGATTAGATAAATTTGTAACCATTCTGATCTAGGTTAGAGTGCACGCTGAGTGTTTCTTTTCTCTCTCTCTTTGGCAGCGACTATTGACCCGACCCTAAGACTATGACTCAGTGACCAAGTTGATCGAACCTTCTTAACACTGGCTTTTGGATTGTCAGAGTTGCAGACCTCATTGCCACTCCTACTTTTACCCTTTTCTCCAGGACACCCCGCATTACTGCGAACGTCCACTTCCATTGGACAAAACCATCGTATGGTTAGATACGAACTCGAAGGAATTCGAGGATGGTTTCCGGTTCTGGAGAAAACGGATAGGATTATTCAGTTGTCTTTTCTTTTCACCTTCTTTCATTGCGAGTACTCCTTGGTTTAGGAGATAGCAAACCTATTACGCAAATTGGATAGTCTTCTTCCAAACCATAGGCTGGTGCCGACCGGTAGGGAATGAAGAAAACCAGTTAGCCTAAATGGTGTACAGAAGGTATTAAGTTCAGACAAAGCAAGCGATTAGTAAGGGGGCAAAGTAAATTGCGACAGATATTCACGACCAAACCAAGTTTTCCTTCTCCAATCCTAAATCACCTTTGTATTTCTCCAGGACACTCCGTGTCACTACGAAGATCCACAGTTTATTGGATACTCCATCGTATGGTTATATACGAACTCGAAAGGAACTTGTTCCAGTTCGGGGATGGATTCTGGTTCAGGAGAAATAGGAATAAGGTTTATTCGGTTGTCTTTTATCTTCACCTTCTCTCGCTTTGCGAGTGCTCCTAGGATTAGGACAGTACACCTTTTATGCTTATTGGATAGTCTTCTTCCAAACCATAGGCTGGTGCCGAACGGTAGGGAAGGAAGAAAACCATTTGGCCTAAAGGGGTGTGCAGACGGTAATGACTAAAGACATATAAAGGGATTTGGACAGATGGCAAAGAGATATACGGTTACAGTTGTGAATCTGGATAATGGAAGAGGCATTACTAGGAATACCAGGATACCCCGACGAAACATTTCAATGTTTCAGTTTCACCGTGTACTGTTAATGGAAAACTGATTTCCCAGTTAGACACTTGCTCCAGGGTATGTATTTACCAGGTATGATTCTCACATCTGTATGGTTTTACAGATGCTGAGTGGGAGTAAGTTATTGGGAATAGGGTGATCATCCTCATTATATCGGGATTCGTTGTAATCGGTGATATTTGAGGAGATCATCTGGGCTGTTTGCCGGTCGGCAAATATTTGGTTTTGAATATCCGCTGTTGTGCACCAATTTCAAATTGATATATCTGTACGTCTATTTTCATAGAGTGAGATATACCTTTTGATATTATGTCGATGACATTTACCTATATCAGTGGATGGTTAGGTAAGGAGCATTAAACAGCGGTGTAATTCTTCTTAACCATAAGTACAGTTTTCAACCTACGACACACAGTGAAAGAGTTGTTAGACTCAGCGGACTTATACAGAGTATTGTATGTTGTCCAGTGTCCATTAGGACAGAGGGGTTGGTCCTCATACTATATTCTGTTTACTTTTAACTTCTCTAGTTCTTAGACATGTGTTTCGTGGAAACACAGGGCCTAAGTTTTGAGGAGTTATAGGTATTTGAATAGAGTAGAGAACCAGGTATAGCAAGTATCGGGATTCTTCAAAGTGATCGAAGATGTAGATACTTGTGTATGGTATTCAGTTGATAGTAATGATAAAGAGAACTAGCTTCTCTTTCAGGTTACTCATAATTGGAAGCATTCCTAAGTTGAGTAACGATGATCGGCCTCCTTCCATTTAGTTGACATGCACTGGTGACAGCTGCATGATTTGAATCTGGTTCAATTAAATCAGTACCTCTGGTTCTATATTGGATATAGAACAGTTCATATCTTAACGTTGTTAAGGTACGGGGAGTTGTCCGGCTTATGATTAAAACCAGACACTGGACAACTCAAGGCACGTTTCTGTAATGGCTGTTTGTGGGTTGACCCAGGCTATGACGAGGGTTGACTTTCTACCATCTGGCAGATCAATAGAAATATTGTTCTAGACTCGCCACAGTTTTATTAAAAAATGGATTTTTTCAAAAACAGAAGTGGGAGTATGGTAGAACTGGAAGTGATTCCAGAACCGCAAACGATTACTGAAGATTTGATAAGCAACCTAAAGATTCAATCTGGTTTGACATTCCATTGGCCACTCCGCAGATAAGGTGGGTAACTTCAGGCACCCGAGAGGTACTCCGGTAGCCTCAAGGACGGTGAAAGGGAAGTTCTTGTTTACCCACACTTGCCATTGTTGTTGTTCCAGGCTGCGAGACCCGGCAGGAGGATGAGTATAGCGTCGGTCTAAACTAGCTTTAGAAGTGAACGTCTATATGACTCTGCCAGAGGGTTGTCGTAGTCAGTGGGAGCAGCGGAAGCATTGGTGGACATCAGGCTTATGTCTATTTATAGACTAAAGCAGATGTAGCGGAGATAGATCATCTATTTCTGATGTGACAGTCATAGGTTTGACGTCATCAGAATAGGGGATGGATCTGTTGAGAAGGTAGTAGGAAGTGATACTCCTATACTACGATCGGTTATACTTTGGTTGTCACACAGTGGTTTCTCTACACAGGACTTGGATATTATATCAGACATACTGGTTACTGGATCTATGGTTTTAGATCTAGATTTGGGTGGTTTCCCAATCTGGGTACCTTGACAGCATTCTATGAGTATTTAGAATGGACGACTCCTGGCACGGTAGTGTGCCTGCAGTTGATGGAGTCACCCTCTCTAAAGCTGTCTTATAGACTAAAAAGGAGAGGGATACTCATGATTGGCAGATCACTTGCTTAGGCAATTGAGTCAATCATGAGATGACAAGTACCACACCAGATGTTGTTCTTGCAGTAGATGCAATAAGTTGATATTAATCCAATCCTGGAGAAACGGTCGGAAGCAGTTTTAGAACATAAGTTGATGTTCTAGGGATATGATAACGACAGCCTCCTTTAGGAGACGGTTATCATTCCAGGCTTCCAAGGTGACCTGGATGGCAGAGTGGCTGTCAGAGTTATAGTTTTCCTTCTGACGAGGGGCAGTATTTTGGACAGATGGTCCAAGGCAATACCGAGGGTGGCATGGCGCAGGATACTGATTAAGTTCAGTTGACGATACAGTCTAAGAAGTTTGGATTTGGAGTTCATTTATGAGCTAGGTCCCATCAGACATCCAGACATTCTAAGACAGGTATTGCTCGTTTCGGGAGATGGCTTTCTCCGCGAACTTGAGATATAGAGAGACATAGAAAGAAACATCACAGCGGATCCACTCACTGAGGCTATTCCTCGAACGCAATAGTTTCGCAAACGAGCTTTGTGAGACTGACTAGTAGAGGAGTTGGGTGTTCGGTATCACACGGGCTGTGAGTATGCGGCATCGCAATAATTAGCCTTGAGTGCAAGTGGGAGATTGTTGGAGATAGTGCCCTCAGAGTCAATTATTGGATCACAGGCACGTGATTGCAATGATTGAGGGAGGACCTATCCCGGTAGGACAGTCTTACTCGAGATGATAGTATGCTATCTGGTTTATCTTTATCATCGTGTACTGCTTTAGGTGACCTGGCATGTCGCTATTACACGTTGATAGAGCCCCTAGGATTCTTGCTTGACTGCCGGCAGTATGATGGCGATCATATACGTGGGAGCTGGTAGTCTATAAGCACATCCTTAAAAGGTCCCTAGTCGTAGGAGTTTCGAGACAGGGCATCGATACTCCATTAGTAGACTAGTGTATACAGTCGAGACCCCGACGAGGGGCGGTGGCCGGTCTCACAAGCCACTGGTGTCAGTTGGTTCACCTAAAATGTATACAGGTGCTCATTGGGTTATGAGTACACCGGACAGGACTCGCCGGGAACCTGCCAGTTGGGATTATACCAGACGTCAGATAGCAGTTCCCTGGTGACATGTGTACAGGTTAGTTCATCGACCTGAGATCGTCATTTGTCTCGTGTGAGTTCCCACTGTGCTTTGATTACTACCCTACCACGGCTCAAAGGAGTCGTGCAAACAGGTTTTAGTTGGGTACAGTCCAGAGCCACATGGAGGCAGTGAGCGGATCTGCAGGGGTTCGTCTCTCCCGGTATTGGGGGTGAGGTCGCGCTGTGTCTAGGAGAGCCATTACGCAAAGCCCTCGGCCGAGGCAGGAGATTTACTGGTAGGTATTCCAGTAGTATCTCAGGGCGTTCTGGGCTACACTCCGACACGACTTGTACCGCTTTTGGGGGTCTGACTTTTACCAACACTCTAGGCCCGACATGCGATGCTCATAGACGAACGGACCGGACTGTACGGATATTGTCACTGACAGGCTCAGTAGGGTGTCAGGATGAGTTCGCTCATCGACGTCCCTTTTGGTCAATAGCTGGTGGCCCGTCACGTATTGGCTTATACCTCTGACGTGCTAGTGGTTAAATCCACAGCCATAGTATTGACGAGTCTTTAGAGTCCACCACACTTACAGTTACTCAAGCTTTCGGGCGAAACGCTGTAGAGGCCGTATGGAGATATGGCAGGGTCTGATCAGATACGTGCGGTATTGCACGGATCAGGATCGGACAGTTTTGTACTAGTGGCCGTATAGTTATATGGCAGGGTTCGATCTGATACGTGAGGTATTGCACGGATTAGGGTCGAACGGATTTTACTAGCCGGCTTTGGTTTAAGCCGGTACTAGTTTAGTACAGTGTAGATTTTGTCTCATTGCATTTGTATCCGGTCGGAATACAGATGCGGGTGTGTATGCACAGTATCGGGGTTTTCCTGTAATTTATTACGGGACCAGTTTTCTGGAGTTGCCAGTTTGCATTCCGTTCCGGCCGGTTTTTCCTTTGTTCTTTCCCGGCCGGACTTTTCCGATGGAGGGGGTAATTTGCAGTTTTGCAAATTACACTTTGTGGAGGATTTTCTTGCATATGTATTTATCATGATAGCATCTTTAGATGCCATTCTTTTCCTTCATCTTTTCATGCTTTATTATGATTTGAAGTGAGTTGAAAGTTGATGAGAAAGGATTAGGATTGATGTAGATTTGTTATGATGAGGTTTAGGATATGGTCACCCTTCATGCTCTCCTACACTCACCTCCCTCTTGTTTGATATACATTCTTTCCTCCACCATTTATTCTTGGATGATAAGTTTTTCCATGGTTGAGAGAAGAAAAAGAAGAGAGCTTCATTCTTGAGAGTTTCTTTCTTGATCTCATTTTCATGCTAGAAAAATGCAAGCACCATTTTTCTAATCCTTGTTTCCTCCATCATCCTCAATGGCAACAACATAACCCCAAAGAGACAAGAATCTTCTACACTACATTCTACAACATATCTTGAGCATGTCGAGTTGCCGGCTTCATGCCCGAGTTGCCTCGGTATCGAGGCGGGAGCCCGTAAAAGACGCAGGCGATGTGGTGCCCTTCCGGCGAGGAGGCGACGATGTGGAGCCAAGACTTTCCGCGGGAGATCGGGACGATGAAGAGAAGACCGGAGGACTCGGATCACTCGGTATACTTTTCTTCCCATCTCTAGTTAGCTAGGATAGGTTAATGGTTAACGATCCGGGTTTTAATTGTCCGCGGTAGCGCCGGTTTCCGAGTAAGGAAAATTTTTGATTCCGCAATTTGGCCTCGGAATAGACGGCCGGGGCGCTGCCGTGGCGCAACAGACACACCCACGACTAGGAACAGTTATAGGATATACTCATCGACTACCGTGGCCCCACTAGTATGATCTCATCATAGTCCCAGTAGTCGAGTACATATCCTAAGGGCTTTATCAACATGTGAGAGCAAGACAGTAAACTAATACAAGTCAACATGTTAAGACAAAGTGAAACCAAATAGCATACTATCATGTCGAGCAAGAAAGTCCTCTCTATATATATCCAAGCATCCACTATAATATACATCATATGTACAACAATGGCCTCTAGGGCATATATATAACTAACAATATATATAATAGTCGGTGATCCCGCTTCAATAGTATTCCACACGATACCCTATATAATATGATATCCTCGAGTCAAGAGTGCGGATCTATCATCAATACATAGCTCGTACAGTAAATCCGTCATACGGCCTCCCAAATCTGGGTACGGCTCAAATATCACACTTATCTTACTATTCGTCTGGTATCCTTTTCACCATATATCATGATCTGGGGGGTACTGATTTAAGTCTAGTACAATACTGATACCATCTATGTATATGCATGTGTGTGTATGAAAACACCACGCCTAAAGGACCCGCTAAAATATCGTGTCGTATCTCAAATACGAACCACGTCATATCACCAATCTCATGGCATCCAGCCCAATCTCATCGACTCATCTCCAAATATCATATACCATCCTCATAATCCATGTATATGTATACGTATATATATATATATACACACACACACATAGTCCCATACCCATGTGTGTGTGTGTGTGTGTATATACATATCTGTAAGTCTACGTTAGCGCCCCGGCAGTCTACAGACGCCAAAATGCGGAACAAAACTTTTAAACTGGCGCTATCGTATACTTTAACCCGGATCTGCCATTATTGCTAAACTAACAAACTGTAAAGAGTGTAGAATGGTTATACCGAACGATCCGAGTCCTTCGTTCTTCAACCATCATCCCACGCTCCGTTGCGGCTGCTCCGATCTCCTCGTCGAGGTGGCACCACATGATCGGTTCTTTAAACGGGCTCCCGCCTCTGACTCGAGGCAACTCGATCGTCAAGTTTGCTAAAAGAGACGACCAAGATTGATGTAGAGAATGAGTAGATGACTTTGTCTCACTTCGTCCAAGTCCGTGGACGATCGGTTAATGAAGTTGCCGTGGAAATGAAATGGAATAAGAAATGAACTATGAAATTTCCATGCATCCAAAACTTTACTCTTTTCTCTCCTAAAATGAAAATCAATCACACACTTTTCACAAGGGTGGCCGACCATATATATTGATGGAGGGAGGTGACCGTAGGAGGAGGGAGGTAACTTTAAGCAAATGATAGTTATCATCTCAAAAGAACAAATATCTTTAGCTAAAACCAAAAAACCATAATGAAAAGAATGACTCACACCCTTAGTCATCTTATCATTAAAAACCAACCAATGAAAACCCTACACCAAAAAAGCCTAGTCACCTCATCTAGAATATTCTAGAACACTGACTCACCTCATCTGTAGAAAAGATAAATCCGTCTTTAACAGAATGTTAAAAGACGGCTGATAGAAAACTGGAAACTGGCAACTTCCAAAAGTGATCCTGAAACGACTTTCAGGATAACCCCGAAACTGTATAAATTTACCCGCATTTGTATTACGACCGAATACAAATGCAACTGAGACAAAGATATTATACCTACTCAATATAATACTCGGATCCGGCTTAAACCAAAGCCGACCAGTATTATCTGTCCGAAAATCGACACGTGCGTAAACGCACGTGCATTTTCCGAACCCTGCCATAAAACCATACGGCCTCTACAACGTTTCGCCCGAACTTGGGAAACTGTCTGTGGGGGACTCTAATGACTCGTCAGTACCCTGGCAGTGGGTTTAACCACAAACCGTTAGCGGCACTAGCAATGCGCAACGGCTGCCCACAGACTGACCTCAAGGGATGCCGATGAGCGCACTCATCCGGAAAACCCTACTGAGCCTAACAGTGACAATGTATATACAGTCCGGTCCGTTCGTCAATGAGTATCGCATATCCGCCTAGGGGGCTAGTAACGTCAGACCCCCAAAAGCAGTATAAGTCGTGTCGGAGTGAAGCCCAATTACACCCTGAGATACTACTGGAGTACCTACCAGTAAATCTCCTGCCATGGCCATGGACTTTGTGTAATGGCTCTCCTAGACACAGCACGACCTCGCCCCCAATACCGGGAGAGACGAATCCCCTGCCGATCCGCTCACGTGCCTCCATATGGCTCGGGACTGTACCCAAAAACTACCTGTTTGCACGACTCCTTTGAGCCGTGGTAGGGTAGAAATCAAAGCACAGTGGGAACTCACACGAGACAAATGACGATCTCGGGTCGATGAACTAACCTGTACACATGTCACCAGGGAACTGCTATCTGACGATAGGTATAGTACTAACTAGCAGATTCCCGGCGAGTCCTGTCCGGTGTACTCATAACCCAATGAGCACCTGTATACATCTTAGGTGATCCAACTGACACCAGTGGCTTGTGAGACCGGCCACCGCCCCTCGTCGGGGTCTCGACTGTACACACTAGTCTACTCCGGAGTATCGATGCCCTGTCTCGAAACTCCCATGACTAGGGACTACAATTAAGGATATGCATATAAACTACCCAACTCTCACGTATATGATCGCCATCATACTGTTGGTAGTAAAGCAAGATCCTAAGGGCTCTATCAAAGTGTAACATGCAATCAGTCACCTGAACATGTACACGACTGATAAAGGCAAACTAGATAGCATACTATCATCTCGAGTAAGACTGTGCTACCGGGATAGGTCCTCCACAATCATTGCAATCACGTACCTGCGATCCAATAATTGACTATGAGGGCACTATCTCCAACAATCTCCCACTTGCACTCAAGGCTAATATTGCGATGTCGACTACTCACAGCCCGTGTGAAACCGAACATCCAACTCCTCTACTAATCAGTTTCACAAAGCCCGTTTGTAAAACTATTGTGTTCGAGAAATAGCCTCGGTGAGTGGATCCGCCTAGAAGTTTCTTTCTGTATCTCTCTTAATCTCAAGTTCGCGGAGAAAGCCATCTCCCGAATTGAGTAGTACCTGTCTTAGAATATGTCTGGATATCTGATGGGACCTTAGTTCATAAATGAACTCTATATCCAAACTTCTTAGACTGAATCGATCACTGAACCTAATCAGTATCGGGCACCATGCCACCCACAGTATCCTCTGGAACCACCTGTCCATAATACTGTCCCTCGTCAGAGGGAAAACTAAAACTCTGACAATCACTCTGTCATCCATGTCACCTTTGAAGCCTGGAATGATAACTGTCTCTCGAAGGAGGCTGCCGTCATCAAATCCGTAGAACATGTACTAATGTTCTAAAACCGCTTCCTTATGTTTCTCCAGGATTGGATTAATACAAACTTATTGCATCTAGTGCAAAACCAACATTTGGTGTGGTACTTGACATCTCATGATTGACTCAATTGCCTAAGCAAGTGATCTGCCAATCATGCACATCCCTCTCCCCTTTAGTCTGTAAGACACCTTTAGAGAGGGTGACTCCATCACCTGCAGGTACACCACCATGCTAGGAGTCAACTATTCCAAAAACCATTAGAATATCTGTCAAAGTACCCACATTGGGAAACTACCCAAATCCAGATCTAAAACCATAGATCTAGAAACCAAAATGTCAAATATTATATCCATATCCTGTCTGGAGAAACAACTGTGTGACGACCACAGTACAACCGATCGTAGTATAGGAATTTTACTTCCTACTCTGTGTATGTCATCCAGATACCATGACATCACACCCTACTACCTTCTTAACTGATCCATCCTCTATTCTGATTGAAGTCAAACCCATGACTGTCACATCAAAATTAGACGATCTATCTCCGCTATAACTGCTCAAGTCTATAAATAGACATAAGCTACTTGCCCACTATGCTTCTGCTGCTCCCACTGACTACGACAACCCTCCTACCGGGTCTCATATCCTGGAACAACAGTAGTGTCATGTCTTGGTAGATAAGAACCTCCCTGTCATCGTCTCTGAGGCTACCGAAGTACCTCTCGGGCATCTGAGGTTACCTACCATACCTGCGGAGTGGCTATTGGAATGTCAAACCTGATTGAATATATAGGTCCTATTAAATTTTTCCGTAATCGTTCGCGGTTCTGGAATCACTTCCAGTTCTACCATACTCCTACTACTGTTTTCTGAAAAAGATCCATTTTTACTAAAACTGTGGCGAGTCAAGAACAATATCACTATTGATCTTCCAAATGGTAGAATATCAACCCTCGTCATTGCCAGGGTCAACCCACAAACAGCCATTACAGAAACGTGCCCTGAGTTATCCAGTGTCTGGTTTTAATCATAAGCTGGACAACTCCCCGTACCTTAGATTCTTTTAAGGTACGAACTATTCTATATCCAATATAGAAACTTTGGCACTTATTTAATTGGAACCATATTCAATCCATGCAGCTGTCTCCAGTGCATATCAACTTAATGGAAAGAGGCTAATCAGCATTACTCAACTTAGGAATCCATCCAATAATGAGTAACCTGAAAGAGAAACACGTTTCTCAAAACCATCACTATCATCTGAATACCAATCATAAGAATCTACATCTTCGATCTCTTTGAAGAATCCCGATACTTGTGATATCTGGTTCTCTACTTTATTCTTATACCCACAACTTCTCAAAACTTAGACCTTGTATTTCTACGAAACACTCGTCTAAATACTAGAGAAGTTATAAGTAAATAGAACATAGTACGAGGACCTACCCCTTTGTCCTGATGGATACTGGACAACATACAATACTCTGTATAAGTCCGCTGAGTTAAACAACTCAAAACCTGTGCGTTGTAGGTGGAAAACTGTACCCTGGCGATTTCCTCAAATATCACCAATTATAACGAATTCCGATATAATGAGGATGATCACCTAATTCCCAATATCTTACTCCCACTCATCATCTGTAAAACCATACAGATATGAGAATGAAACCTGGTAAATACATACCCTTGGAGTAAGTGTCTAATCGGGAAAAACAATTTTTCTTTTAACAATGCACTGAAACATGAAAATGTTTCGTAGGGGTATCCTGGTATTCATAGCAATGCCTCTTCCATAATCCAATTCATGACTTCAACCGTATATTTTATTGCCATCTCTCCAAATCCCCTTTATTTGTCTTTAGTCGTTACCTTCTGTACACCATCGTTAGGCTAACTGGTTTTCTTCCTTCCCTACCGTTCGGCACCAGCCTATGGTTTGGAAGAAGACTATCCAGTAAGCATAATAGGTGTACCCTCCTAAACCAAGGAGTACTCGCATCTCGAGAGAAGGTGATGATAAAAGACAACTGAATAATACCTTATTCTTTTAAAGGTGAAATAGGAGTGGCGATGAAGTATGCGGTTTTGGTCGTGAATGATATCAGTCGCAATTTACTTTGCCCTCTTTCTAATCCCTTTATTTTGTCTTTACATATTACCTTCTGCACACCCTACTTAGGCTAATTGGTTTTCTTCATTCCCTACCTTTCGGCACCAGCCTATGGTTTGGAATAAGACTATCCAATAGGCGTAATAGGTGTACTCTCCTAAACCAAGGAGCTCTCGCAACCTGAGAGAAGGTGATAATAAAAGACAACTGAATAAACCAATTCTATTTCTCCTGAACCTGGATCCATCCTCGAAGAAGTCCCTTCGAGTTCGTATATAACCATACGATGGCTCTATCCAATGGAAGTGGATATCCGTAGTAATACGGGTGTTCTGAGAAATTCAAAGGGTAAAAGAAGGAGTGGCAATGACTTATGCAACTCAGACAATCCAAAAACCAGTATTTTAAGAAGGTTCGGTCAACCTGGTCACTGAGTCATAGTCTAGGGTCGGTCAAAGGTCGCTGCCAAAGAGAGAGAGAGAAAAGAAACACTCTGCGTGCACTCTAACCTAGATCAGAATGGTCATCATTTTATCTAATCCGGAAACCTCCCACTGTCCTGTCAAATTCTCCTCCAAACCTAAAGAAGAATCAATCGGGATCACCCGAAGAGTAAACCAACTCATCAGTGGGAATCGGGATCCAACTCTCATCGCATGATAACGTGATGGAATGCATCCACGTTACTCATACTCCAGAAGGTATGCGCATACTTGGCAAGTTTCAGTTTCTTTAGAAACTCCCGATATAGTTTTTGCCCCATGCTCTTATGATCGTGACTAAGGGCCAGCCCACCATAAGTCACATGTCAAGTTCTTCCCATCATTATCTTGTTAATTTGAACCCACCCGTACTCGCCCTTGACTAAAGGCCAACAAGGCTGTACGACTGTCCCAAACTAACTCATCTATCTATGCAACATGTGAACACCCCAGCAGCTACCAATCACTATGTCCTAGCTAAGGGCTAGACCAACATAGCTTGAATACTACTGACCATCCATATGAAATGACGGAGGGCTACGGCTGGTTTTTGGCGAAAAACCTTTAGCGTAGTGAACTTGATATCGCTGAAGGAACCTGATAGCTTTTTAAAATATAGTGGCGAAAACCTTTTGCTAAAGAGGTCACTCCCGGTAAAGGGATCTCGGCTCTTTCCTCGTGGAATGAGGTGCAGGATATTCCACTGAATACCGCTATGCAAAGCAACTTGTAATCGACTATAGTAAAGTTATTACGCTGACGCAAACTTCTGCCCAAGGGGTCAGTCCCGGTGAAGGGATATCAGCCCTTGCCCCGTCGAATGAGGTGCAGGATATTCCACTGAATACCGCTATGCATAACAAAAGGAAACGTCTTTGCAATAACACTTTTTAAAATTGTTCCAACAACTGTAAACAGGTTTGTTATACTTTGCATTGATCAGAATCAACACAGTCCCATCAATCGATCACACCAGAAAAGAACGAAAATAAAATGTACGTATATGCCATCCGCATTCGTCACTGGGTCCCGTCATCACCCGTTAGGTTACTTAACTAACGACAGAGCGGGGACTGGACTAGCGCGGGTGTAAAACATTTACAACATCTAATAGTATATAAACCAATATACACTAATCGCTCCAGGCGTGATAGTATGCAACATTACAGAAAAGTAATAAGCATCACAGAACAATACAGATATCTGGGATCCCCGAGTTTCACAGAGCCGCTGCTGAAACTCGACGTTGCCCTGTCGTGTGGATAGCCTGTGCAATGAAACCTAGACCCCTACGGGTGCGGCAAGTTACCCGCCAAAACCTGAAGCGAGGCAGTCCCCCACAGCATAGTGAATGGAACACCCGGCACTTCACGGAATCCGGTAAATTGAGCACCCCTCCTTGGGTCAACCTGTACCCCCTACGAGTGCGGCGAATAGTCTGCCAATTCTGAAGTGGGGCCCCTCTGCCTCTCAAAGCCATGAGATGCGGACCCGTTGCTTTCCCGAACCCGGCTATCCGTGCACTCCGTCTCGGGGCAAAACCTAGTACAGTAATGAAAAATAGTACAACAGGTACATCGACCGCAACCTGGTCGTGCCCCAAAAGAATATTATACAACAGGCAGTGACGGCAGTCCACAAGTTGGACGCTCGCCCCGCAATATCAAATGTACAAATAAATAAAAACTGTACTACCATTGCACACTGCTATCCACCACGACAAATCCGCAACATCACAGCACAACACAGAACATCAACGCGAATGTCACGTTCGCAAACCCGTCTAAAAGAACTATAGCATTCAGACGCGGTTTACCGATCAAATGACATTCCCGGTCGGAGATATAATGTAAGCACTGTAAACTAACGTGTTTAAATTTCGATCGACCAAAGACCAAATATCAAAAAGTGGGCCCCACGACTTACAGGTGAACAGTAACAAAACCTGGGCCAAAATGATATATACCAAAAATCAGAAAAACCCAAACAAAACCCACTGACAAAATTTGGGAGCACGTGCTCCCCACGTGGCCGCGGATGCGCGGCCAACCCATGGGTTTGGCCGCCCTTCCGCGGCAGCTTGGAGGGATCACGACCCCAAATTTTGTCGTGACTCTTAAAATTCCCTGCACGGATTTTTAAGACATGCAGAAATTGATTTTGAGACCATTTAAAATTAACAGAACTGTCGAGCTAGGATTTTGTGTTTTTCGATTTTCGGTCGGATCGATGTTTTAAACGCGTTAGCACAAGTTAGAATAGCAAAATGGTGAGGCTCTGATACCACTGTAAGTCTACGTTAGCGCCCCGGCAGTCTACAGACGCCAAAATGCGGAACAAAACTTTTAAACTGGCGCTATCGTATACTTTAACCCGGATCTGCCATTATTGCTAAACTAACAAACTGTAAAGAGTGTAGAATGGTTATACCGAACGATCCGAGTCCTTCGTTCTTCAACCATCATCCCACGCTCCGTTGCGGCTGCTCCGATCTCGTCGATCTCCGATCTCCTCGTCGAGGTGGCACCACATGATCGGTTCTTTAAACGGGCTCCCGCCTCTGACTCGAGGCAACTCGATCGTCAAGTTTGCTAAAAGAGACGACCAAGATTGATGTAGAGAATGAGTAGATGACTTTGTCTCACTTCGTCCAAGTCCGTGGACGATCGGTTAATGAAGTTGCCGTGGAAATGAAATGGAACAAGAAATGAACTATGAAATTTCCATGCATCCAAAACTATACTCTTTTCTCTCCCAAAATGAAAATCAATCACACACTATTCACAAGGGTGGCCGGCCATATATATTGATGGAGGGAGGTGACCGTAGGAGGAGGGAGGTAACTTTAAGCAAATGATAGTTATCATCTCAAAAGAACAAATATCTTTAGCTAAAACCAAAAAACCATAATGAAAAGAATGACTCACACCCTTAGTCATCTTATCATTAAAAACCAACCAATGAAAACCCTACACCAAAAAAGCCTAGTCACCTCTTCTAGAATATTCTAGAACACTGACTCACCTCATCTGTAGAAAAGATAAATCCGTCTTTAACAGAATGTTAAAAGACGGCTGATAGAAAACTGGAAACTGGAAACTTCCAAAAGCGATCCTGAAACGACTTTCAGGATAACCCCGAAACTGTATAAATATACCCGCATTTGTATTACGACCGAATACAAATGCAACTGAGACAAAGATATTATACCTACTCAATATAATACTCGGATCCGGCTTAAACCAAAGCCGACCAGTATTATCTGTCCGAAAATCGACACGTGCGTAAACGCACGTGCATTTTCCGAACCCTGCCATAAAACCATACGGCCTCTACAACGTTTCGCCCGAACTTGGGAAACTGTTTGTGGGGGACTCTAATGACTCGTCAGTACCCTGGCAGTGGGTTTAACCACAAACCGTCAGCGGCACTAGCAATGCGCAACGGCTGCCCACGGACTGACCTCAAGGGATGCCGATGAGCGCACTCATTCGGAAAACCCTACTGAGCCTAACAGTGACAATGTATATACAGTCCGGTCCGTTCGTCAATGAGTATCGCATATCCGCCTAGGGGGCTAGTAACGTCAGACCCCCAAAAGCAGTATAAGTCGTGTCGGAGTGAAGCCCAATTACACCCTGAGATACTACTGGAGTACCTACCAGTAAATCTCCTGCCATGGCCATGGATTTTGTGTAATGGCTCTCCTAGACACAGCACGACCTCGCCCCTAATACCGAGAGAGACGAATCCCCTGCCGATCCGCTCACGTGCCTCCATATGGCTCGGGACTGTACCCAAAAACTACCTGTTTGCACGACTCCTTTGAGCCGTGGTAGGGTAGAAATCAAAGCACAGTGGGAACTCACACGAGACAAATGACGACCTCAGGTCGATGAACTAACCTGTACACATGTCACCAGGGAACTGCTATCTGACGATAGGTATAGTACTAACTAGCAGATTCCCGGCGAGTCCTGTCCGGTGTACTCATAACCCAATGAGCACCTGTATACATCTTAGGTGATCCAACTGACACCAGTGGCTTGTGAGACCGGCCACCGCCCCTCGTCGGGGTCTCGACTGTACACACTAGTCTACTCCGGAGTATCGATGCCCTGTCTCGAAACTCCCACGACTAGGGACTACAATTAAGGATATGCATATAAACTACCCAACTCTCACGTATATGATCGCCATCATACTGTTGGTAGTAAAGCAAGATCCTAAGGGCTCTATCAAAGTGTAACATGCAATCAGTCACCTGAACATGTACACGACTGATAAAGGCAAACCAGATAGCATACTATCATCTCGAGTAAGACTGTGCTACCGGGATAGGTCCTCCGCAATCATTGCAATCACGTACCTGCGATCCAATAATTGACTATGAGGGCACTATCTCCAACAATATCCCCATATGCGCACAGGTAATAAAATGTATGCATGTGTGTGCGCGTGTGGGTGTAAACCTATTCTAGGTTTCACGACTAAGAAGCTAAACTAAGTTACTTCTAATTACCCTAAACTAAACTATGAACACATAAACATATCTTGATAATCATCCACGTAACATAAAACACATATATAACCATGTATATATATAAGCTATACTACGAACTGCGGGGGTGCTATACGCCATCCACCCGACTTCCCCCGTAGATATATATCTACTCACCTCGATCCTCGCTTGCTGGAGTCGATGACACTACGCTCATCCTCATCGTCTCGAAGTCCACGTGGGGGTACCTACAATTTCCAATGCGTCATATAGTATTAAGAATCGAGCATGAAAACCAAAACGGCATGTGAATCGCTTATAGGTTAGTTACTTTAGCCTACGCCTGCAAAACCATCAAACAACCCTCGATATCGTCGTACAAACGTCAAGTGATCGAGGTAAAACACAAATGCTAAAATCCAGAATCCAAAATACGAAAAATATAACTCCGAATCAAAACAGCAACTCATGAAAATGGTCCCAGATTTTACCTTAACTGAAATTAGCCAATTTTGCATACAGGAGGGATCTAATTTACAGCTAAAGGAGCCATGGACCAAAAATGAGGCACCCAGGTCAAGTCCTGGCCGCAAATTGCGGACAGGGGGAATTTAATTGCGGCCATGGTGTTAGGGTTGGGGCTCGGGTCTTTAGGGTATGCTCTTAATCACCCGCACATCTCTCTGTGTTCGCTAAATAAATTTTAGAGTCCCCGGGTGTTAGCAGATAACCAAAAACCATCACAATTCCCACAATTTCCGTATCTGCAGAATTCAAAGTTCGTATTTAGGGGTTAAGTCTCAGGTTTTAGTCCAAAATGATATCACTAAGGGGGGGTTAGGGTCACTACTAATCTCAATTACGCTTTTGGAATCAATTCAAACCCTAATCCTTTTCTAGGAATTTCCAAACCCCACTAAACATCGCCTAATCACTTCTAAACATGCATGAAAGCAAAAGTAAACCAAATACTATACTAATGGTTCAGAAATTACCTCATTTGGCACTCATGAATCCGCTAGGGCACCAAACTGCAAACTTTCTTGGTCCAAAGTGTTGCTTGTGAGCTTGTGCACATTTTTTATGAAATGGGGATGGACTTTTGATGTTGATTTGGGGGTGTTTTGAGGGTTGAAGAGATGGGGGAGGAAAAGGGCAGCCATAGGAGTTGAGGGGAGAGAGAATGAAGAAGAGAAAATGAGAGAGGAATGAGACCTAGACCAAGGTTGACCCCCTCACCTCACTCTCTCTCAAGCCCATACCTCTTACAATACTCATTTCTTTTTCTTTTTCTTTTTCTTTTCTTTTCTTCTCTCTTCTCATAATAAAACCCAAATCAAGCATGAAGAATAAAGTAAAGCCATGATAAAATGTAACAAGTGTAAAATATGACATGGTGCATGTCATCTGCACAAAACCGGATTAATGCAAGATTAGCGATATTTAATCGCGATTAGCATTAAAATAGTGTATAATAAATCACAATTAACTTAAAATTTCTCAATTCATATAAAACACCCTTTTTTAGTAATTTTTCTAATTTTCCAAATTTTTCCCAATTTATCGGTATTTAATTATACCGCAATATTAAAATATTCAATATATTTATTATTTAATAATAAAATTTTCCCAAAAATAATATTTTATTTTTTCTGAAATGTTACAGTTTGTGTAGCTGGAACTTCATCCAGTTCTACCTCTTTGCCACTAATTTCTTTTTCAAGAAATTCCTTTTCTAAAATGGTGGCATTGTGAGAAACAAACACCTTTTGTTCCTCGGTGTGGTAGAATATATACCCACGTGAGTTTTTAGGATATCCTACAAACTTGCACAGAACTGACCTTGCCTCGAGCTTGTCCGGATTTTGCGTTTTAACATAAGCAGGACAACCCCATATCTTAATATAATTAAGACATGGTCTCTTCCCTTTCCAAATCTCATATGGAGTGGTTGGCACAGATTTGGTAGGAAACATATTCAATAGGTGTATGGCTGTTTCAAGCGCATAACCCCAAAAGATAATAGGCTACTCAGCAGTACTCATCATAGAGCGCACCATATCTAATAGGGTGTGATTCCTCCGCTCCGATACACCGTTGTGCTGTGGTGTATACGGAGGAGTAAGCTGAGAGAGAATCCCATTCTCTTTTAGATAGTCACGAAATTCCGTGCCCAAGTATTCTCCTCCCCGATCAGATCGAAGGATTTTAATACTTTTACCCGTTTAGTGTTAGTGTATATGCCCTAGGGGCCATTATTGTATCATACTAGTTTGTATATTACTTAATGGAAGCTTGGGATATTCACAGTTATATAACAGTCTTGCTAAACATGGTAGTATGCTACTTGGTTTTATCTATCTTAATATGTGAGTATACGTATTGATAGAGCTCTTCGGATCTTGCTTGACTACCAGCGTTGTGATGGCAGTCACACTAGTGGGGGCTAGGTAGTTTACAAGCATATCCTTTTTCAAGTCCCTAGTCGTTGGATTATCGAGACAGGGCATCGATACTCCGGAGTAGACTAGTGTGTACGCTTCTCATCCCAGTTGGGGAGATGGTCTGTCCTACAGCCGTCAGTACGTCGTACTGGAGATAGTATGCAGGTGCTCGTTAGGTTACGGGTACACCGGACAGGACTCACGGGGAACTGTTGGTTGGTATTATACCCGTCGTCAGTTAACAGTTCCCAGGTGACATGAGTACAGCATAGTCCGCAGACTTGACATTGCTACTTCGCCTCGAGTGTGTCCCAATGTTCTTAGATTGCTACCCTACCACGGTTCAAAAGGAGTCGTGCAAACAGGTAGCAGTTGGGTGCAGTCCCGAGCACTTTGAGGCAGTGGCAGTTAGACAGGATTCGTCTCTCCCGGTATTGGGAGTTGATATCACGTTGTGTCAGAGAGCCATTATGCAAAGTCCCTGGCCAGGGCAAGCGAGATTTACTGGTAGGTTCCAGTTGTTTTCTCAGGGTGTAATGGGCTACGCTCCGACACGACTTATACCGCTATTAGGGGACTGACGCTTGCCGCCCCCTAGGCCCGATATGCGATAGTCTTAGACGAACAGACCGGACTGTATGGAGATTGTCACATCAGGCTCAGTAGGAGTTCGGATGGGTTTCCTCATCGGCCTTCTTATCGACATCTACCTGGGGACCGTTACGTACAGCTAGTGCCGCTTGCGGTCTGTGGTTAAACCCACCGCCAGCGTACTAGTCGAGTCTTTAGAGTCCCATACAAAAAGTTTCCCTACTCCAGGCGAAACGATATAGAGGTCGTATGGTTTTACGACAAGGGTTCGGACACATACGTGTGTTTACGCGCGTACGACATCCGGACAGTTTTTACTAGCCGGCTTTGGTTTAAGCCAGTTTCTAGTATCCGGTTATTCGATTTATACAGTCTAAAGTTTTTCCGTGTTTTCACGGATAGGAGGGGCGTTCTCGTAATTTCGCGAGAAGCTTCTAGAAGGTTGGTGACTTGGGGTTTAGGTGGCATAAGTATTAAATGAGATTAGTGACTCATTTGTGTGATTCATCCTTGTCATTAATGCATCATAAATGCTTAATGACTCATGTAGATGAATCACTCATTTGTATTTATGAAGCATGGTTGTTAAATCCTTTATTTCATTTATTTGATAATGATAATGCTTCATATATATCATGAGAGATCATTATCTCATTCTAATTCTCTTGCTCACCTTCTCTCTCCTCAAGCTCTCTCTCTTCAAACCCTAATTCTCCCCTCTCATGTGTTGAGACCAAGGATTAGAATAGACTACTTAATCCATAACCCTTCTCTATATCACCTAGGTTACTTAGATTAGCACTTTAAGAAACCTAGTTACCTCAAGTTAGAGGTGAAGCTTGAAGTAAAGCTCTCGGGTGGATCATCTACTACATAGAGAAGGCCGGAGAGGACGTGGAGAACGAAAAGACGAAGGACACGGTTCATTAGGTATAATCACTTTTCATAGTAGTTGATAACTTTTATGATTCTTGTTAGTTATAGTTTAGCAAAGATTCTCGGTTAGTCGATGTTTATGCAAAGAACAAGATCGTTTTTTCAATTTTCCGCCTCCCCGCAAGTCGTGGGGTATTGTACATCGACTTACAGTGGTATCGGAGCCTCGCTAAACAATAATTAACTCATTAGCAAAGTCGTATGAATTTCGAACGCAAAACGAACCGAAAAAGACATCGATGTCACCATGTTTCTGTCGATTTTAAAACTGGCTCTAAAAATTTTTCAGGGAGCTTCAGAATAACAAGCAGAGAAATATAAGATCACTGGAGAAAAATGGGTTCCTGAATCGGCCATACAGCCGCGGAACCGCGACCGATCCCACCGATCCGCCGTGGATCCGCGGCTGAGTTGGGGCCGATTCAACCCAGTTTGCTCCAGTTACTCTTCTGTGATGTTTTTGTCTTTTCTGGAATGTTTATTTTTCTGCTCAAGTCTCAGGTGCACAGAGAAGTTTTGGAGTAGAATCTAAAGTGTTTGCACGATCGAAATCTTACAATGTTTGCTAATTTGGTTATATCTGTGATTGTATAATGTGTTCGTAAACCTCCCCTAACTGCTAATATGTCGGTTAGCAGGGGGTTGCACATTTCTGTAATGGTTTTTACTGCTTGTGGTTGTGAACTTTATTGGACTGTTGTGATGATTAGCCGGGGTTTGTGATGGGTTGTTATATTCATTCATTCAAAGATTTTGTAATATGTTGTAATATTATTTTGCGGGGCACATCCAGGTTGCGGTTGTAGCTACCGTTGTATTATCTCATTTTACTGTTTTTGTTCCTAAGATAGATCCAAGGTAGGGTGCACAAACTACCGGGTACTTTGAAGTGTTTAGTGGCCTACTCACGTTGTTGAGGGAGACCGCTTCACTTCGGGTATTTGGCGGGTAGTTTGCCGTACCTGTAGGGGTCTAGGATGGGGTAATGGCTATTCATCACAACTGTGTAATCCGTCTTTTGTTGCAGGCTCTAAACAAACGCGGATTGCTTGCAAATCCAATAATGTTCATATGAGATCTGGAATGCCTATTATTGCGTCTGACGAATGTACAATATCTATATATGATAGCTATTTAGACGTCACTTATGTTTTACACCCGCGCTAGCCCAGCCCCCGCTCTGCCGTTAGTTAAGTAACCTAACGGGTGATGACGGGACCCAGTGGCGAATGCGGATGGCATAAGAGGACGTTGTATTTTCGTTGTTTTCTACAATGATAGGTTAATGATGTGACGCATTATTATTAATGCAAAGAAAATAAACCAAAAGTTGAATCGTTGGAACAATTTAAAAGAAACCACTCGGTTATTTTAAAACAGATGATATTTTTAATTGCGGAGCTTTAACCACTCCTTTTAAAAAGCTATCAGGTTCCTTCGGTCATATCAAGTTCACTACGTTCACGGTTTCGCCAAAACAATTCGTAGCCCTCCGTCATTTCATTTGGGTATTCAGTAGTATTCAAGCTATGTATTTTGACCTAACGCCAAGGCATAGTGTTTGGTAGCTGCTGGGTATTCATTTGTTGCATAGATAGATGAGTTAGTTTGGGACAGTCGTATTATCATTTTGGCCGAACGTCAAGGATATGTACGGATGGGTTCAAATTAACAAGATAATGATGGGTAGAACTTGACATGTGACTTATGACATTTTGACCTAACGCCAAGGTCATAAGAGCATGGGGCAAAAATATATATCGGGAATTTCTAAAGAAACTGAAATTTGCAAAGAGATGCATACCATTTGGAGTTTGATGAATGTTGGTAGGACTCCTTCAACATTATCATACGATGATATTTGGATCCCGATCCTACTGTGAGTATATGCTACTCATCAGGAGATTCGTCACTTAACGATCAATGCTATAAACCAAGTAGGTGTCAAGAAAGGTGTCAGCGGGGTTACGCCCCCAGAGAAAAAAGGTTATTTAATTAAGGAACTTCGCGAAAGCGTTGGAAAACCTCCCTCGAAGTACCGACACCAGCCTGGCCGAACGGTTAAGCAAGTATTGTACAGTGAGAATAATCCTGAGTAATTCTTCTTTTATGGTTTGAGGAAAGATTCGAGAAACAGTGGGAGCCATCCAGTTTAGATAAATTAAAAACCACTCTAAACTTGCAAGAGCATCAAGCTAAAGTGTTTCTTCTCTCTTTCCTACTTGCAGCGACCCTGAAAATAACTGGACTTAAGTTACTTTTAGAGAAAAATATACTGACAGGGCCAAACTATAAAGATTGGTTGCGGAATATCAAAATGGCTTTGACCAATGACAAATTGGGGTACGTCCTCACCGCTAAGGTACCT
The DNA here is from genome assembly GCA_030015575.1 of Agapanthus africanus. Taxonomy (NCBI): domain Eukaryota; kingdom Viridiplantae; phylum Streptophyta; class Magnoliopsida; order Asparagales; family Amaryllidaceae; genus Agapanthus; species Agapanthus africanus. Next base: position 216,539,695 of record JASDDO010000006.1, read on the forward strand.
GCAGTCCCAGGTCCCAAATCCAGTAATGCGGATAAGGAAATCCGCAAAACCTGGGAATATGATTGCGCGAAGGCCAAGTGCATCGTGCTTGCCTCGATGAACAATGAACATCAGAGGAGGCACGAGGATATGGATCTTGATGCCATATTTCTCCATACAAAAGAACTTTATGGAGAGCAATCTCGTATAGCAAGATACGAGACCTCTAAGAACTTGTTTCGAGCGAGGTTGGCCGTCGGATCATCGGTAGGAGAATATGTCCTAAAGATGATTGGCTATATAGAAGAGCTCGCAGACCTTGGGACGACTTTGGATAATGAGCTCTATACAGACCTTATTCTCCAGTCCCTTCCTTCCACCTACGCCCAGTTTATTCTGAACTTCAACATTCAAATAAAAGAAGTTGAACTTCCGGAACTCCTTAACATATTGAGGAGTGCAGAGGGCACCTTGCAGAAAGCAAAGGAAACACCCGCTATGTTTGTTAGCGGTGCTTCTTCTTCCGGGTCCAAGGCTAGGGCCAAAGGAAGGAAAAAGAAGGCCGCCACCAAACCTAGAGGAGGTGTGAGTAAGGTGGGAGCGAAGGGAAAGAAAAAGTTTGCGGTACCAGTAGTGGCCCAGGATGAGTGTTTCCATTGTCATAGGAAAGGGCACTGGAAGAAAGATTGCAAGGCGTGGAACGCCAAGAACCAGGAACCGAAGCAAGCTGTGGCTTCGACTTCAGGTGTGTTTGTAATTGAGAATTGTCTGTCAATCAACTCTACTTCCTGGGTATTGGATACCGGATCAGGATCTCATATATGCAATTCATTGCAGGCACTGAAAAACCGTAGAGTGCTGAAGGATGGTGATATGACCCTGATGGTTGCTAACGGAGCTAGCGTGGGAGCTGTGTTCGTAGGGGATTATCACCTGGGATTGACGAGTGGAAACATTTTGGTTTTACATAACTGTTTTTGTGTACCCAGCTTAACGTGTAATATCATATCTGTTTCCTTGTTATCAAATAAAGGTTATGATTTCACGTTTGTAAGTGATGTTGTTAACATCCACCTTAATCATAGTTTGATTGAGTCCGGTACACTGGATAACTGTATATATGTCTTAAACCAACTCCAAATTTTCAATGTCCAGAACACACTAAAAAGAAAGTCTCCAGATTTAAATAAAGCTTTCTTATGGCATTGTAGACTGGGTCGCATCAATGAAAGAAGGTTGACTAAGTTACATAGAGAAGGATATTTGGACTCGTTCGAATATCAAACTTATGCCACTTGTCAATCTTGTCTCAAAGGAAAGATGACAAAGACTCCATTTACTGGACATGGAGTAAGAGCGAGCGAGCTCTTAGGACTCATACACAGCGATGTATGTGGTCCAATGTCTACACATGCAAGAGGTGGTTTTTCCTATTTCATTACTTTTACGGATGATTACTCAAGGTACGGATTCATTTATCTGATGAAACATAAATCCGAGGCTTTTGAGAAATTCCAAGAGTACAAGAATGAAGTAGAAAACCAAACCGGTAAAAGTATCAAGACACTAAGATCTGATCGAGGTGGTGAATACTTAAGTGCCGAGTTCCTAGGTTACCTAAAAGAGAAAGGAATTCTCTCTCAGCTTACTCCTCCATACACTCCACAGCATAACGGTGTATCGGAGAGACGGAATCGAACCCTATTGGATATGGTACGTTCCATGATGAGTAATGCTGAGTTACCGCGATCTTTCTGGGGTTATGCGCTTGAATCAGCGGCATATCTTTTGAACATAGTTCATACCAAAACTGTGCCTACCACACCATATCAGCTGTGGAGTGGGAAGAAACCCTATCTTCAGTATCTAAAAATTTGGGGATGTCCAGCTTTTGTTAAAAAGCAGCATGTGGACAAGCTCGAGGCACGATCAGTAAAGTGTAAGTTTGTGGGATATCCAAAGAACTCCACGGGATATCTATTCTATTACCCAGAGGAACAAAAGGTGTTTTTTTTTCGTAATGCCCATTTTCTAAAACATTAGTTTTTAGAAAAGGAAACAAGTGGGAGCGAAATAGAACTGGAAGAAATTCAAGAACCACAAACTACTACTGAAAGTTTGGTAGAACCAGTAGTTCAAGAAGAACAGGACATTCCCGCACCCCTCCGCAGGAGTAGTAGGCCGTCTCATCCGCCTGAGAGATACTACGGTTTTCTCATAGATGGGGATAGAGAGGATTGCATCATAGATGATGATGAACCTACTGGCTTCCAGCAGGCCATCCAGAGCGGCGACTCGGTACGATGGCTAGATGCAATGCGGACCGAAATGGTGTCCATGTACACCAACAAAGTATGGACTTTGGACTTTGCTCCAGATGGGGTTAAACCCATAGGATGCAAATGGATCTTCAAGAAAAAGATTGGTGTAGATGGACAGGTGGAAACCTATAAGGCTAGACTTGTTGCAAAGGGTTTTCGTCAAAGACCTGGTTTGGACTATGACGAAACTTTTTCTCCAGTGGCTATGCTCAAATCCATTCGGGTCCTTCTTGCTATTGCTGCCTTCCATGATTATGAAATCTGGCAGATGGACGTAAAGACGGCTTTTCTGAATGGAAATTTAGAAGAGTGTGTCTATATGGATCAGCCAGAGGGTTTCAATCAGAGTGGGAGCAGCGGGAAAGTATGCAAGTTGCTTAAGTCCATTTATGGACTAAAGAAGGCATCGCGGAGTTGGAACATCTGTTTTGATGAAACAGTCAAAGAATATGACTTTATCAAAAATCCAGATGAACCATGCATATATAGTAAAGTTGTAGCACGAACTGTCGTATTCCTCGTCTTGTACGTGGATGACATTCTATTGATAGGAAATGACATTCCTATGCTACAATCTGTCAAAGGATTCTTGTCACACAGGTTCTCCATGAAAGACCTGGGTGATGCCTTTACATTCTGGGGATCCAAATCTATCGTGATAGATCCAAGAGGATGTTGGGACTTTCGCAGTCTAGGTATATCGACACCATACTGAAAAGATTCAGTATGGAAGATTCTAAGCGCGGTAATCTACCGGCTTGTCACGGAATCGCCCTATCCGAAGAGATGTCTCCCAAGACAGATTTGGAAAGGGAACGCATGTCTATTATACCCTACGCTTCTGCGGTAGGCTCTATAATGTATGCGATGTTGTGCACCAGACCAGATGTAGCTTACGCACTGAACGTGGTAAGCCGGTATCAGTCAAACCCGGGGGAGAAGCACTGGATAGCAGTAAAGAACATTCTCAAGTACCTGAGAAGGACTAAAGAGATGTTCTTGGTTTACGGCGGAAAAGACCTCAAGATAGAGGCCTTTGCTGATTCCGGCTTCCAGAGTGATAAGGACGATTCTAAGTCCATGTCAGGTTATGTCTTTACCCTCAATGGAGGGGCGGTGTGCTGGAAGAGTTCCAAGCAGAACACCGTTGCTGACTCGACGATGGAAGCGGAGTATATTGCTGCTTGCGATGCCGCAAAAGAAGCGGTCTGGATGAAGAAGTTCCTAACAGAACTTCAGGTGGTTCCTACCATTGTTGATCTAATACCTCTGTATTGCGACAACAACGGAGCTATAGCTTTAGCGAAGGAACCAAGGTCCCATCAGAAGTCCAGACACATCTTAAGGCGGTATCACCAGATCAGGGAGATCATTGATCGTCGGGAGATCGAGGTCCGGAGAGTTGCTACTGAAGAGAACATTGCTGATCCATTCACGAAGGCCCTACCTCAGATTCAGTTCGAGAGGCTACTCGAGATCATCGGTCTTCGATATGCCAGTACATGGCCCTAGTGCAAGTGGGAGATTGTTAGTGTATATGCCCTAGGGGCCATTATTGTATCATACTAGTTTGTATATTACTTAATGGAAGCTTGGGATATTCACAGTTATATAACAGTCTTGCTAAACATGGTAGTATGCTACTTGGTTTTATCTATCTTAATATGTGAGTATACGTATTGATAGAGATCTTAGGATCTTGCTTGACTACCAGAGTTGTGATGGCAGTCACACTAGTGGGGGCTGGGTAGTTTACAAGCACATCCTTTTTCAAGTCCCTAGTCGTTGGATTATCGAGACAGGGCATCGATACTCCGGAGTAGACTAGTGTGTACGCTTCTCATCCCAGTTGGGGAGATGGTCTGTCCTACAGCCGTCAGTACGTCGTACTGGAGATAGTATGCAGGTGCTCGTTAGGTTACGGGTACACCGGACAGGACTCACGGGGAACTGTTGGTTGGTATTATACCCGTCGTCAGTTAACAGTTCCCAGGTGACATGAGTACAGCATAGTCCGCAGACTTGACATTGCTACTTCGCCTCGAGTGTGTCCCACTGTTCTTAGATTGCTACCCTAACACGGCTCAAAAGGAGTCGTGCAAACAGGTAGCAGTTGGGTGCAGTCCCGAGCACTTGGAGGCAGTGGCAGTTAGACAGGATTCGTCTCTCCCGGTATTGGGAGTTGATATCATGTTGTGTCAGAGAGCCATTACGCAAAGTCCCTGGCCAGGGCAAGCGAGATTTACTGGTAGGTTCCAGTTGTTTTCTCAGGGTGTAATGGGCTACGCTCCGACACGACTTATACCGCTATTAGGGGACTGACGCTTGCCGCCCCCTAGGCCCGATATGCGATAGTCTTAGACGAACAGACCGGACTGTACGGAGATTGTCACATCAGGCTCAGTAGGAGTTCGGATGGGTTTCCTCATCGGCCTTCTTATCGACATCTACCTGGGGACCGTTACGTACAGCTAGTGCCGCTTGCGGTCTGTAGTTAAACCCACTGCCAGCGTACTAGTCGAGTCTTTAGAGTCCCATACAAAAAGTTTCCCTACTCCAGGCGAAACGATATAGAGGTCGTATGGTTTTACGACAAGGGTTCGGACGCATACGTGTGTTTACGCACGTACGACATCCGGACAGTTTTTACTAGCCGGCTTTGGTTTAAGCCAGTTTCTAGTATCCGGTTATTCGATTTATACAGTCTAAAGTTTTTCCGTGTTTTCACGGATAGGAGGGGCGTTCTCGTAATTTCGCGAGAAGCTTCTAGAAGGTTGGTGACTTGGGGGTTTAGGTGGCATAAGTATTAAATGAGATTAGTGACTCATTTGTGTGATTCATCCTTGTCATTAATGCATCATAAATGCTTAATGACTCATGTAGATGAATCACTCATTTGTATTTATGAAGCATGGTCGTTAAATCCTTTATTTCATTTATTTGATAATGATAATGCTTCATATATATCATGAGAGATCATTATCTCATTCTAATTCTTTGCTCACCTTCTCTCTCCTCAAGCTCTCTCTCTTCAAACCCTAATCATCCCCTCTCATGTGTTGAGACCAAGGATTAGAATAGACTACTTAATCCATAACCCTTCTCTATATTACCTAGGTTACTTAGATTAGGACTTTAAGAAACCTAGTTACCTCAAGTTAGAGGTGAAGCTTGAAGTAAAGCTTTCGGGTGGATCATCTACTACATAGAGAAGGCCGGAGAGGACATGGAGAACGAAAAGACGAAGGACACGGTTCATTAGGTATAATCACTTTTCATAGTAGTTGATAACTTCTATGATTCTTGTTAGTTATAGTTTAGCAAAGATTCTCGGTTAGTCGATGTTTATGCAAAGAACAAGATCGTTTTTTCAATTTTCCGCCTCCCTACAAGTCGTGGGATGTTGTACATTGACTTACATTTAGTTCTCGACTTCGTACTTATATTCCTTGAATTTCTCAAAAGCTTCAGACTTGTGTTTCAACAGAAACACATATCCGTATCTTGAGAGATCATCAGTGAATTTAATGAAGTACGAGGAACCATTCCTGGCATGTATAGACATGGGACTGCATACATCACTATGTATCATTCCCAAGAGTTCCGTAGCTCTTTCTCCGTGTCCAGTAAATGGAGTTTTTGTCATTTTGCCTTTGAGACATGATTGGAAAGTTGCATAAGATGAAAATTCGAACGGATTCAAATATCCATCCTTATGTAACTTAGCTATTCGTGTCGCATTAATATAACCTAATCTACAATGCCACAAGAAGTATTCGTTCATTTCTAAACTCTTCCTCTTGTGTGTGTTCTGTATACTTAGAACTGTGGTTTGATTTAGAACGTATATGCCATTGTATAACGTGTCTGATCCAATCAACTTTTGATTCAGAAAAATGTTCATAATATTAGGCCGCAATACAAAATTCTATCCTTCTTTACTTAATAAAGAGACTGATATAATGTTGTGATCAGTCGAAAATACTGCATTTTTAACACGGCAATTTCCCTACCATTTGAACTCATATAGAAGTGTTCGGTATTCATAATTGCACATATTACCAAATCATCTCTGAAATACCAGATTGCATGTGTTAGACTTTTAAACCGGCACTTTAAGGGAAATTGACTGTGTTTCATGGCATCGCATCATCCCTGTATTGCGCAACTCTTGTCTTGGGGTTTAATGCAGGAAATTCAAGAAGCAAAGCCCAAAATTGGGAAAAGAGCTGATAAAAGATACGCCAACTCCAAGATGCAAGATCTGGTAGTAATACAGAAGGCCAAAGAAAATTTAAAATATCAGAAAAAGGCCCATTAGGAAGCCCAAGAATTACCATAAAAAAATAAAGCACTAAGGGTCTTAAAGGACCGCGGATCCGCGGCCCAAAACCCCTTGGCGCCGCGGATCCGCGGCTTTATGAGGTGATCAATGCTCCAGATTTTGCCACGTGCTTACCTCTAACGGCCAAAGCTTCCAGAAGACCCCAGAAGCTCCACGTGGCGCATCTAGAAGGCTCGGCTTAACAAACTATTTCTAGAAGGCTCTCTTAACAAACTTTTGGAGGGAAATTCAAATCTCTTTAACAAACTTTTGGAGGGAAATTCAAAATTGAAATCCTAGATCTAGGGTTTTGATGGTCTATAAAAAGGAGCCTAGATCTAGGGTTGAGGTTGTTCAAGAATCATCCATCTTCTACCCACAAGTTGAGTGACACGACTTGTGCCAAACCCCAATTGAAAATCAAGATCAAGATCCCGAGTGCAATTCAAGCAAGAGAGCCTTCAACCTTTAGAAGAAACACCGGATTTCAACGGAGCAAGAGATCCAAGCCGATCCGCGACTCAAGGAGCCGAGCGAAGCCGAAATCGACGATCTAGTTCCTTCCTTTTGTAAATTCAAGAGAGTTGTAACAAAATTTGTCGATAAATAAAGGTGAAATTTCTATATCTTGCTTATCTTTTGATTCAACATTATGATTCGATCTCAATTTGTGATTGCGTTTGTTATTATGATGGTTGAGTAAACTCCGCTCGTGTAGGAGTTGTGACGATCAATAGAATGATGATGATTTAGATTCTTTTACAATTCTTAAATCCTATAATGATTGTAAATTCTTGTGAATCAAATGATCGATGACCTAGTTTCGGGATGATCCTTTCTTGATTGTGTTCACTCGAAAATAGGGAACAACAATTGATCATTTGATTAACTAGAAGCTAGAATTTGAATGAGATTCATTGAAAGGACAAAGGATAAAACGAGGAAACCCTAACTTCTTCGCAAAATCCTTAACCTCGATGAATTATTATCGATCTAGTATCAATTAGTTAATGGATAAGAACATGAAATCTTTAGATCTCATCACATCTATAGATCCGATCTACTCCTACGAGCTACACTTCGAATCTTGATTGTTGGTTGGAAATCATCCCAAATTATCACTTCTTGATTTTAATGCTTTCTTAGATCTAGATATTTTCTCTTTCTTGAAATGCAATTTTATAAATCATGAATTGTTTTCTTTTCTTTTCCTTAAATTTTCGACTCATCTAATTCGAAACACGAACGGTTATACTTTCCCTGTGGACGAGCCGCACTTACTAACACGCTACATTCGACACCGTTATTGATTGCGGTCAAATAATTTTTGGTTGTGATTTCATACAATTTTCTAAACCGACACATCCGAAATCGCATCAATCAAATGGAGCCGTTGCCGGGGATAATGAGCTAATTGTTCGTATTTTGAAATTTTAGTTGAAAGATTTATTCCATTACAATTTTTAGATCAAAATTCACGCAAACACTAATACGTGTTGTTGTGATTTGATTGCGAGGGAATCTGGAATTATTGGAGCTGGAGAAAATTTTTTCTCAATATTCCAGAGAGCTAAGGGGAGCAACAGAAGCAGTCTCCTAAAATTTTGTGCAGGGATCCTCTCATTAGACCGCGTTTCCGCGGCATTAGCTTGCATTTGCCGCGTATCCGCGGTGGGCGTGCTTCCTCTCTGTGCAAAAATTCTCAGGTAATCTCAATCTTTCTTATCTCCTTACTAAATCTGCTCCAATTAACAATTTGCTGCAGGTTTCTTTGCAAATAAATCGCAGCGCCGCAAAAGCAAAATTTATGCGTGTTTTGATTTTTGGTTGTTTGCATATTAATACGGAAATTAAGGGGCACGGCCAAATCCAGATTAGGTGCAGAGTTCATTACCCTTCCTAAGCCCCAAAAATCACAAACTTGCATCCGCATTACCCTCATTAACTAAAAAATATCTAGAGATGACTCTAAGGACCGCCGCGCTCACTTAGGACAGAAGAAGGCCGTGGGTAATCCATTGTTTATCCGCGTTTCTTTTGTGGTGTCTAAGGCAAGTGTGTCGAAGGCTAGTGGTTATTTAATTAGGCCCACTACTTACGTAGTGGAGAACCTCCCACTTACCTGGCACTTACCTGACCACAGGAGAAACAAAGAGGCTGTGGAGGATTTATCCTGCGACTTGTCTTTTGGCAGTTAGGAGCGGTCTAGAGCTTTGACCTAGGTGACCAATAGAATTAGGGTTTTGCTTGTTGCATTTGTTGTGATCGAATCATAATTTCAAAAATCCGTATATTTTCAAAACAAACACCAATCACATTCATTCATTCCCCTAATTATAAGTCACGCTGCCACTTGTACTAACCCTTTTTAGTGCAAGATAGGCTGGACACGGGATTCTAGTGCCCGACTTGTCCGCGTACCCCCGATCGACCCTAAAGTCGGTATTTCTACATTTACCTTTCCTTTACCCACCACCACACCCACATCGATGGATCCGTCTCCATCGAATTTCTTTTCCACTACTCTGTCGCCGTCCGTTGGTGCGCAGAATCCACCCCGCATCTCTCTTCAAGAGAGGTGCTATACTACACGAGGTCCCCTTTCCACCTGCCTTTCCATTCCACCAGCCAACGGGGACAATTTTGAAATAAAACCCCAATACATCAACCTTCTACCAAAATTTCACGGTCTCGAGTCTGAAGACGCATATGCCTTTATCACCAAATTTGAAAATGTATGCGCAATGATGGGTACCTCACAGCTGTCTATGGATGCTATGCGTTTACATCTTCTCCCATTCACCTTGTGCGATATAGCCGAGAAGTGGCTGTATAACACTACCGCACAGTCCATTTCAAATTGGGAAGAATTCGTCAAAGCATTCCTTAAGAAATTTTACCCACATCATAAAACAGCTCGAGTTCGTAGCGAAATATATCAATTCACCCAGCTTCCAAATGAAACATTTTCAAAATGTCTTGAACACTTCAAGGATCTGTTAGTCCAATGTCCTCATCACAGAATCCCCAGATGGGAACTGTGCCGAATCATTTATGAGGGCATTAATCCTAACACAAGACAGACCCTTGAATTAATGTGTCAAGGCAACTTCATGACTAAAGATGATGGGGAAGCCTGGAAATTTCTAGAAGATTTCGCTGAAAAATCCTTACAGTGGGAAGGTGTGAGTCAATCGTCTAGGGATGGCAATGATGTTTCCATAGGAATTAGAGCTGAAATTTCAGCTTTACACAAGAAATTCGACGCTATGGAAAACAAATTTTTAGCTGCCGCCCTAAATCAAATGTCACTCTCCAAAACTGTATGTGGATGTTGTTCTGATCCTTCTCATTTGACGGAAGAATGTCCACTAAATTCTCCGTTTCATGATCACGAGCATACCAATGCCGCATTTCAAAGACCTAGGAACGATCCATATTCTTCCACATATAATCAGGGTTGGAGGAATCACCCTAACTTTGCTTAGAACCAATCACAATCTCAAAACATGGTTCCAACCCAAAACAATTTCCAAAGGGTCCCTCCACCGCAACAGCAACCACCACATCAATTGAGTCAGCACCCCTTCCAAGCACAAAACTTTCAAAATCCGGCCAACACTTTTGCACCACATGAAAACGCTTTGCAATTGACCGGTACAGATAATACCTCTGCACTAGCACAAACCTTGGATACTTTCATGAAACAATCCATCCAAGGGACGACAAGTTTGCAATCTTCCGTCGAGAATGTGATGAAGATCATTGTCTCTCAAAATGAGAATATCAAATCGATGGAAGCACAAATTGCACAACTAAAAGCCGAAATGAGTGCAAGAGAGAAAGGGAAACTTCCAGCTCAACCTTTACCCAATCCTGGCTATTCACATCCTGTGAATGCAATCATGTTGAGATCTGGAAGAGTACTTGACAATCATGTTGGGAAAGAGATTGATGACACTGAAAAATCTATCGATGATACCCCGGCTGAGACCTTTCCTTCCACTTCTACTTCTAATTCTAACCCCAGTTCTTCTACCCCACCATTTTCTTCCGAACCTATTCTCCGTTTCCCACAAGGCTCGCCACCTCAGCCCACCTCTTCTAGTCTACCACCGATGATCCCCACTTCTATTCTGGGATCAGGTCCACACACACTTCCTTCTCCTATGATGGACCCAGCGCTTATTGCTAAACCACCTTATCCTAATCGGTTAAGGGCTAACAAATCGAGTCCACATATGGAGAAGATTATGGACATGTTTAAGCAAGCTAACATCAACATCTCTCTCCTAGATGCTATCCAACAAGTTCCGTCCTATATGAAAACTCTTAAGAACTTGTGCACTAGGAAGAAGAAGACTCAAGTGCCCAAGAAGATATTCATGGCAAAAACTGTAGACACGGCTTTCCCCCAACAATTACCGAGGAAACGTAAGGATCCTGGATATCCTACTATTTCCATTTCTATTGGGGAAAAACACATTAACCGTGCTCTACTAGATCTGGGTGTAAGTGTTAACCTGCTTCCTTTCTCATTCTATGAGCAATTAGGAATCGGAGAGTTGAAGCCAACCCATTGCACTCTCCAGATGGCTGACCGATCAATCACCAAACCTAGGGGTGAACTGGAAGATGTGTTAATAAAAATCGGGGAATTTGTATTCCCTGTGGATTTTATTGTAATTGATACACAGCCTGTAGCGAACCCACGAAATCAAATTCCGGTGATTTTAGGTCGCCCCTTTTTGGCCACTTCCAACGCTATCATCAACTGTCGTAATGGTTCTATGACCCTATCCTTCGGGAATATGTCAATTGAGCTGAACATTTACAAGTTGGGAAGTGTACCCTCCGAACCTACTGCTCAGGTCTGTTCTGTCGACTTAATGGATGTCGACAGCAGCGAATTTGACGATCCTCATGATACCGATCTAGACTCTTTTCATACGTTGTTGTTTGACCCAACTATGTATCATACACATACAGACTCTTCTACCGAGATGTTCGGGTCAACAACTAACACTGATTATGAAATGCTTTTGGAGTCTGAAGATCACCCCGCACTTTGTGATGACATTATTCATCGGGATATAGATGGAACTTTTGAGGAGATCTTCGCTGATGAACTCGCATTTTTGAATGACACGGGTGTTGAGATGAATCATGTCCCAATCAATGAAATTGAACCTCCACCCCTTCTTCTGAACTGTAAAAAGAATACGAGTAATCCATCATATACACTGCATCGTCTCTCCAAAATGAGACGCACACACATTCTATTCCACCACTTACCTTTTCCCCACTTCTTCTTCCACCAACCAGAGCACTGCATTGATAAAATTTTCGAATGGTTGGTGTTAACGTTTGGTCTTTGCAAAGCTTGGCATCGACCACTGATTTTTGACCCCCTCATGTGATTTTCAAAGATTAACATTGCATAACTCAAGTTTGGGGGGATGTAATCTGGCTCTTGATAAGAAAATTTTTACAAAATGATGAGCCAAGAATAAATTTGGGGGAGGTTCTTCACTTAAATATTTTGCCCCCACTAATAAATTCCTCCCAAGCTTACAGGTTTTTTTGTAGATTTAGCGGTTGGCAACAGTGAGAACACTGTTGAAAATAAGTTTGGGGGAGGTTTGTGCTTATTTTCGCATCATTTGCTTCATACTTTGCATAAGCACAAAACAATTTTTAAAACCCATAAAAATTTAAAAAATTTCAAAATAAAAAAAATTTGTACATAAATAAGATAATAAAAGATTAGATAGTGAAAAATTACATCCAAAAGATTGGAAAAATTTAAGAAAACCAAGAAAATTAGAAGTTTTCTTATACGAACTAATAATAAGTAGTTATGAGCCGTTGTCCCAAGGGTTAGTAAGATGAAGGAAGTCACTAATCTGAGGATAAAAATAAGTCTGAAAAATAGTTCCTATTCTGGAAGCCAAACATTTGAACGTTGATACCCTACTATTCGCACTTACACACGTCTTGAAACTCGGGATAGTAGAGGATACCTTGAAATGCTCTTGTCTAAAAGCCAAAGTATGAAGTAAATAAAAAAAATGAAGAAAATATAAAATGGTGAAGAAAAAAATAAACACTGGTTTTGTTATCGCCAAGGCAGCAATAAAAAAATATAGCGAGGGTGCCTGTTCACCTAGTGCCCTAAGACTAACTGGTCTGGGAGTCACTGCTAAGCCTTAGGTGGTGCAAGACGAGGAAAAACACCAAATAAGCAAGCACATAAGTAATCGGTCGGTTAGTACCTCAAGAAGTATTAACGGTCGCATGAAAGTGTGTGAGCAAATTCATCTAAATATTCATTAATTAAAAAGTACCGAGGTGGATGGACAAGAGTATGATAGCTTGAATTGAATTCTCCGGGTGTAGGGATGTCTTTACACACACGTAGGGTTATATGATCGATGTTTGGAAGAAAGATAGGAATGAAGAATAAGACAATGTTTTATTGAGAGAGGACGTGATTTCTGACATCTTTTCATGACTATTAAGATAGGGCTCATGACAACCGAAAAGATAGCTTAGTTGAAAACCCTAATTTTCAAAGTCTTTCTTTTACAATTCTTATCTTTAAACGTAATATTCACGGTCTTCCTTTTATTATTGGATTTTGTGGGTGCAATCCGCTGAAAACCCTCAGGAGACAACACTCCTCCTACTAGGGACACCTAGAGGTTTAAAAGCTTGTTGCACGTGCTCAGTGCAATCGTGTTGCTTACGAAAGTGTGCTTTTCTCTTTCTTTATTTTCTCCTTCTCTTTTTAATAAAACAATTCAATCGAGACGATCGAAAATAAGTTTGGGGGAATTTGATCGGTCGAAAATACTGCATTATTAACACGGCAATTTCCCTACCATTTGAACTCATATAGAAGTGTTCGGTATTCATAATTGCACATATTACCAAATCATCTCTGAAATACCAGATTGCATGTGTTAGACCTTTAAAACGGCACTTTAAGGGAAATTGACTGTGTTTCATGGCATCGCATCATCCCTGTATTGCGCAACTCTTGTCTTGGGGTTTAATGCAGGAAATTCAAGAAGCAAAGCCCAAAATTGGGAAAAGAGCTGATAAAAGATACGCCAACTCCAAGATGCAAGATCTGGTAGTAATACAGAAGGCCAAAGAAAATTTAAAATATCAGAAAAAGGCCCATTAGGAAGCCCAAGAATTACCATAGAAAAATAAAGCACTAAGGCTCTTAAAGGACCGCGGATCCGCGGCGCAAACCCCCTTGGCGCCGCGGATCCGAGGCTTTATGAGGTGATCAATGCTCCAGATTTTGCCACGTGCTTACCTCTAACGGCCAAAGCTTCCAGAAGACCCCAGAAGCCACGTGGCGCATCTAGAAGGCTCGGCTTAACAAACTATTTCTAGAAGGCTCTCATAACAAACTTTTGGAGGGAAATTCAAATCTCTTTAACAAACTTTTGGAGGGAAATTCAAAATTGAAATCCTAGATCTAGGGTTTTGATGGTCTATAAAAAGGAGCTTAGATCTAGGGTTGAGGTTGTTCAAGAATCATCCATCTTCTACCCACAAGTTGAGTGACACGACTTGTGCCAAACCCCAATTCAAAATCAAGATCAAGATCCCGAGTGGAATTCAAGCAAGAGAGCCTTCAACCTTTAGAAGCGACGCCGGATTTCAACGGAGCAAGAGATCCAAGCCGATCCGTGACTCAAGGAGCCGAGCGAAGCCGAAATCGACGATCTAGTTCCTTCCTTTTGTAAATTCAAGAGAGTTGTAACGAAATTTGTCGATAAATAAAGGTGAAATTTCTATATCTTGCTTATCTTTTGATTCAACATTATGATTCGATCTCAATTTGTGATTGCGTTTGTTTTTATGATATTTGAGTAAACTCCGCTCGTGTAGGAGTTATGACGATCAATAGAATGATGATGATTTAGATTCTTTTACAATTCTTAAATCCTATAATGATTGTAAATTCTTGTGAATCAAATGATCGATGACCTAGTTTCGGGATGATCCTTTCTTGATTGTGTTCACTCGAAACTAGGGAACAACAATTGATCATTTGATTAACTAGAAGCTAGAATTTGAATGAGATTCATTGAAAGGACAAAGGATAAGACGAGGAAACCCTAACTTCTTCGCAAAATCCTTAACCTCGATGAATTATCATCGATCTAGTATCAATTAGTTAATGGATAAGAACACGAAATCTTTAGATCTCATCACATCTATAGATCCGATCTACTCCTACGAGCTACACTTCGAATCTTGATTGTTGGTTGGAAATCATCCCAAATTATCACTTCTTGATTTTAATGCTTTCTTAGATCTAGATATTTTCTCTTTCTTGAAATGCAATTTTATAAATCATGAATTGTTTTCTTTTCTTTTCCTTAAATTTTCGACTCATCTAATTCGAAACACGAACGATTACACTTTCCCTGTGGACGATCCGCACTTACTAACGCGCGACATTCGACACCGTTATTGATTGCGGTCAAATAATTTTTGGTTGTGATTTCATACAATTTTCTAAACCGACACATCCGAAATCGCATCAATCATGTTGCATATCAGATTCGGCATGTAATAACATTCGTTCAGAATCAATGTATTACCACTTGATAATACAAGGTGATATTTGCCAACTGATTTGGCTGCAACAATTGCACCATTTCCAACTCTTATATCTTTATCACCCATTCTCAGTTCTCTACCTTTCCTTAGCCCATGTAACATATTACATATGTGGGATCCTGATCCGGTATCTAATACCCAGGACGTAGAGCACAGTGAGAAACAGTTCTCAGTAACGAACACACCCGAAGAAAATGCATCAATATGTTCTTTCTTCGATCGGGTGGCATGGGAATCCTAGCATTCCCCTATTTCCTGCTCAGACTTATAACAATTATAAGATAGATCGGAACCAACGTTCCCCAGCTCAGTATAATAAGCAGGTTCGATCAGTACATCCATATTATTATCTTGATTAAGGCGTGACATGGTCGCTACCTGGAGAGAGAGAGAAGAAAACACTTAGCGTATGCTCTTGCAAGATTAGATTGGTTATTATTTTATATAATCAGGATGGCTCCCACTATATTTATCAAATATTCCTTCAAACCCTAAAAGGTAAGACTAACCGGGATTAATTACACCCTTCAAGTTCGCTAACCGTTCAGCTAGGACAGTGTCGATACTTTGAGGGAGGTTCCCCGTGCTTTCGCACGGACCTAATTAAAGTAAACCTCATTTTCCCAGAGGCATAACCCCGTTGACACCTTTCTAGACACCTAATGGGTTAGCTAATTGTAAAGTGCAAAACTTTCCCAGGAGTAACACTTGCTCGCAGTGGGTAACGGGATCCAACTATCTTATAGAAGGTATGCAATCTCATTGCAAATTTCAACACTTTAAATTCCCGATAATGTTTTTCCCCTAACGTCCTATGACCTTGACGAAGGCCAGCAACCTATTGGGCGGTAGTCAAGATCAACCCGTACATTTCGTGATTGAATTAAACCCACCCGCACGACCCTTGACTGTTAGTTATATGTATGCCCTAGAGGCCATTACTGTACATTGGATGTATATTGTAGTGGATGCTGGGACATATATAGGTAGGACTTTCTTGCTCGACATGATAGTACGCTATCTGGTTGCTCTTTATCTTAACATGCATACTTTCTGTCTCTTTGATTACATGTTGATAAAGCCCTTAGGATGTGTACTCGACTTCCAGGACTATGATGCAGATCATACTAGTAGGGCCTGGGTAGTCAATGAGTACATCCTTCATTGTTCCTAGTCGTGGGAATATCGAGACGGGGCATCGATATTCCAGAGTAGACTAGCGTATATCTTCTAGACCCATGCGATGGGCGATGGATGATCCCATATCCATTGGTGTTTGACATCGAAGATGGTATGCGGGTGCTCAGTGGAGACTGTGTACACTGAACGGACTCGCCGAGAACTCCCAGATGGTATTATACCTCACGTCAGATGGCAGTTCTCTGGTGACACTGGTACAGCTTAGTCTGTTGACCCGAGATCGTCATAGAGTCTTGTGTGTCTCCCACTGTGCTTTTATTTCCACCCTACCACGGCTCTACTGAGTTGTGCAAACAGGTGGTTTTTGGGTACAGTCCCGATTCACAGGGAGGCAATGAGCGATAGGAAGGGATTCGTCTCTCCCGGTATTGGGGGTTGATGTTGTGCTATGCTCGACTGGCCATAATAGAAAATCCCTGGCCAGGGTTGCAGTGATATACTGGTAAGAGTTATCAGTAGTTTCACGAATGTTATGGACCTCAAGTCGGCATGACTTATCGAGCTATTGGGGTCTGACGTTTACCACCCCTAGGCGAGATATGCGACATATCAGACGAACAGACCGGACTATACGGTAAGTGTTACTGGTTGGATTCACAGGAGTGTGAGCGGGCTTGCTCGTCGATCTTCTGATCGCTCAATACCCGGGTGGCCGTTACGTTTAGCAGACCGCTTGCGGCTTGTGGGTTTTTGATATGATCATCACCTGCTGCCGGCGTATTGACGAGTCTTTAGAGTCCTACACAGAGGTTTCCTGGCTCAAGCGAAACGAAATAGGAGCGCATATGAGATATGTGCGGGACCGAGAATAATACGAGTATATGATACTGTATTCGATTCTCGCGATGTGACATTGATCGGTTATATGCGATATAGCCGGGTTATCGGATCAAGTGTTGATTCGATAAGTTGTTACTAATGATACCAGTCGGTTATGTGCGACATGACCGGATCGTTAAATCAAGTGTTGATTTAATGATTTAATGTAAAATTATATATTTGATATATTACTTTGCATTAACTAGTATCGGTTTACTTAAGATGGATTTTCTCACTCGCCTGTGCACATTGTATATTCGATATAGTTTTGTGCACCTAGATGTATCATGTTTGATGATGCATGTTTACTTGAGTATGTGTAAAGTTTAAACCATGGTTGTTTAAATGGTTAGGGTTTTGGTTTCAATATCTATTTATTTATTTATATTTATTATGGAATTGATAAAGAAGAAAAAGGTGGCTTTCTTTGAATGTTCATGAAGTTTCATGAAGACTTTGACCTAAAGTGACCTTTTTGTTTTTATCTTCAATGCCCTAACCACTCACTAACCTTGGTTAACTCTCTACACTTAACTATGGTCATAATTATGATAAGAATTAAGATTCTATTCTATTTTCTTATTCTTATCATATTATTATCATCTTCTTCCTCTTCTTCTTCTTCATGAAGATACCTTCCTCCATCAATGGTGATTGATGCAAATGAGTGAGAAATCCAATTCTAAAGTCTACCCACTTCCTATTTCTTCATCCTCTACCTCTTGCCAAGTAGTAGAGTGTGTTTCCTACACAAGTTTTCTAGACTTGATGAAGTTGGAGCTTGATCTAGCGATGCCTCGACGTAGATCATCTTCGGCATGGACATCGACGACCTAGCTCGCCATTTCTCCGACGAAGCCGACGCTAGAGCCCGGGAATTCATTTGGACAGCGAGGGGACTTCGTTGCGGAGCCGTGGAGGTGGAGCACCGGATCTACAAAGGTTGTATTTCCGTTAAACTGTTAGTTAAGTTGTTAACTAGTTTAATTTTCGCCTAGATATCTAGCCAACGATCCGTTCTAGGTTTTCTCGGCACCCGTAAAATTTGATTTGTGCATGTTTGATCACTTGTGAGACCTCACTAGGGTGCCTAGGAACCCTCCAGTGGTATCAGAGCCTAGCTAGAGCCTTAGGCGAAGTCTAGACGGACTTTGAAGTCCGATCGAACCAAAAATCCGAACCCAAAATAGCTCTCTGGACTTTTTCCAAATTCTGGGATTTTTCCAAATTAAAAATTCTTAAAAAATTCAGCAGGGAATTATAAGAATTGCGGTGCAATTTTTTTCCCATGAACAGTAAAGACCGCGGCGGAAGCGCGGCAGAAGCCTGCCTTATGCGGCGGTTCCGCCGCACCTTGATGACGTCATCCTTGTATGTTTGCACAGTAACTCTTATTATATTATGCTGGATTTTCTGGGTATTTTTTAAATTTTATTCAAGAGTTGAATTTTCTGGAGTTGTTTTGGGGATTCGGTGTTTCGATCGGGGTTTCAAATTTTGTCTATGTGGCTTTCCGGATAAATTTTAGAATATGTTAAAAAGTTCGACCGGATATAAATACCCAATTTTTCCCCTGTCGGGAAATTTCCAAGTGTTGGATTTTTCCGTAGTTTAAAGACGTTCTAAGTAGTGCAAGTAACTCGATGGACCCTCTAGAAGACAACAAACCTTAACTCGATTATGTGACCGTCTTGAACTGCCCTTTGAACCTTCGGGTTTGGGGGAGTACGGCGTGCCACATGTGAGGCGTTGGCTTGACCCTTCTACGGCTGGACCGTTGGTACTGAGGCACGAACTGAATGTGTTTAGACTTGTTTCATGTGTTGATCTGTATCGGGAAAACTTGGGTGTTCGATTGTTCGATCGGAAAGTTTAACATTTTCTGTTTATCCGGAATGTGATACAATAATTGGAATTCACAAATAGTTATGAGATAACTGAATGAATGTTATAAACATAGCAGTTTAGTCTCACTTGATCGGTTGCCACGGAATTTTGATGTGATCAAAAGTCCGTCGCAATCACGTAGTGTACGCGGATACTCGCCGGGTAAACTTAATAGACAGCCTCACTCCATAGCCCCGACCAAGTGACTGTAGGAGAACCCCGTCGCCGAAAGCATCCGTTCGGGTGCTCGCGGTGGCGGTGTTCCGCCTTGGTGCACTTCGTCGACGGTATCGGGGGTGCGGCCGTCTACTAAAGTTTGCGACGAGCATTCGATCAAAATGTCGGGAATCTTGTTGAATTGCCCGACTTGATATTGAAAAGTGTTTTTGATTTTGAGACTAAAATGTGGGGTTTATAATTGTTAGGCATGTGATGTCTAAGTAATTCATTTGTTTAGGCATACGATGTCTATGCAGGTTGCGGATTCCAACTGTTGTAGTTTTACACTTTCTTTTCTGTGACCGTAAGTGTAATATGTTATATCGCCGGTTTCGTTGCTATATGTCAACGACAATTGGGATGGACATATTTACTTACGTTGATGACATGTGATGTTATGTGTTGCTGGATATGTTATATTGGATCGTCGTGTTTGAATAGCCGGGGTTTTTTTTTATGTGAGATGACTGTTTTTCATTTTCATTCATGTAAAAACTTGTATGTAATATTCTTTTATTGGGGCACTTCCAGGTTGCGGAAGTTGTCACCTTTTGTATATTATTTACTTTTCCGCACTAAGATAGACCCAAGGAGGGGAGCACAAGTAACCGGGTTCTGGAGTCCAGTAGGAGACCAACTCGAGGAGTCGAGTCCGGGTCTCCTAACTCTAGAATTGGTAGGGTTTCTTGCCGCTCTCGTAGGGGTCTAGGGGTGTGGGATTGGCTATTCATCGCGACCGTGGAATCCGTGTTTTATACTGGCTCGTATTGAAAACACGGACGTCCTAGTATATCCAATATTTCATATGATTCTTCTGCTGTGCTTTATCTGTGATGTGATCATGCGATATTCTGTGACAGGTATTATATATAGTATATATGATATATTATATAGACGTTGCTTATGTTTTACACCCGCGCTAGCCCTGCCCCGCTCTGCCGTTAGTTACCTAACCTAACGGTGCACGAGGGGACATCGAGGCGAATGCGGATGGCATAAGTGTACGTCATATTTATCTGTGATGTTTAGGTAATTTAAATGATGGGATATTCATTAATGAGATTAATGAAAGAAAATAAACCTAATTGATGTTGTGGAATCGAATTTCAAAATAAAACAGGTAGCTACAGTTCTTGCTTTGCATTGCGGTGTTCCTTATAGAACATCCTGCACCTTATTCGATAGGGAAAGGACCGAGATCCCTTCACCGGGAGTGACTCCTTTAGCAAAAACTGGCAGATGCTACAACCCTCGGTTTGTCTTTGATCGCTTCTATAGTTTATGCTTTGCACAGTGATATATATGATATATCCCGCACCTCATTCGACGAGGAAAGGGCCGACGATCCCTTCACCGGGAGTGACCCCTTTAGCAAAACTAGAAAAGCCTCAAAAACATTCCATTTAAAAACCATTTGATTCCGCAACGAGATCAAGTTCAAAGCGTTAAAGGTTTTCACAAAAACCAGCCGCAACCCTCCGTCATTTTAGGAAGTAGAGTACTTAGTATTCGTGCTGTGTTTGTTGACCATAGTCAAGGCACAGTGTACGGTAGCTAAGTGATGTCTTCCTACACCGCATATGATGCGATTAGTTAGGACAGTCATGTGGCTTTGTTGACCTTAGCCAAGGGTCATGTGGGTGGGTCTAATTAATCACGAAATGACGGGTAGAACTTGACTAGTACCTATGATTTGTTGACCTTAGCCAAGGTCATAGGTGCTAGGGGTAAAAACCATTATCGGGAGTTTCAAGTGTTGGAATTTGCAATGAGATTGCATACCTTCTATGTGATAGTTGGATCCCGATACCCACTGCGAGTAATTGTTACTCCTGGGAGAGTTTTGCACTTTGGAATTAGCCGATCAAGTAGGTGTCTAGAAAGGTGTCAATGGGGTTATGCCTCTGGGAAAACGAGGTTTACAGTAATTAGGTCCGTGCGAAAGCACGGGGAACCTCCCTCAAAGTACCGACACTGGCCTGGCTGAAAGATTGGCGAACTTGTAGAGTGTAATTAATCCCGGCTAGTCTTTCCTTTTAAGGTTTGAAGGAAGATTTGATAAAAACAGTGGGAGCCATCCTGATTAGATAATATATATAACCAATCTGATCTTGCAAGAGCGCACGCTGAGTGTTTTCTTCTCTCTCTCTCCAGGTAGCGACCATATCACGCCTTAATCAAGATAATAATATGGATGTATTGACCGAACCCGCCTGTTATACTGAGCTGGGGAACGTTGGTCCCGCTCCAACTTATAATTGTTATAAGACAGAGCAGGAAATAGGGGAATGCCAGGATTCCCATGCCGCCCAAACGAAGAAAGTGCATGAGATGCATCTCCTTCGGGTATGTTCATTACAAAGAACTGTTTCTCAGTATCCTCTGCATCCTGGGTATATGATACCAGATCAGGATCCCAGATATGTAATATGTTACATAGGGCTACAAAAAGGTAGAAAAACTGAGAAAGGGTGATAAGTTTCATAAGGCAGAAAACGGGGCAAGTGTTGCAGCCAAGTCTGTTGGTCACTGTCACCCTGTATTACCAATACATTGATTCTGAACAAATGCTATTAGATACCGAACCTGATATACAAAATCATATCAGTCTCTTTATTGGTAAAGAAATGATATAATTTTGTATTGTTGAATAATGTTTTGAACATTTCCTATATCAAAAGTTGATCGGTTCAGGTACGTTATCTAAAAGCATTGACGTTCTAAATCAAACTACAGTTCCTTGTATACAGAACACACACAAGAGGAAGAGTTCAGAAATGAACGAATCCTTCTTGAGGCATTGTAGACTAGGTCACATCAAAGAGACCCGACTGGCTGAAGTTACATTTTAGATGCATCTTTAAATCAGTTTGAATTTACATCTTATGAAACTTGCCAGTCCTGTCACAAAGATTAGATGACCATAGCTCTGTTTATTAGAAACAGAGAAAGACTTAATAAACTCTTGGGACTGATACATGATGATGTATGTAAAGTCTCCTGTCTACACATGCCAGGACTGGTTCTTTATACTTCATTGTATTCTCTGATAATCTCTCAAGCTTCAGTCATATGTTCCTGTTGAAACATAAATCTGAAGCTTTTGAGGTATTCACATAATATAAGTTAGAAGTAGAGAACCAAAATACGGGTATAAGTATTATGTCCTGTGATAAGATCAGGGAGGAGAATACTTGTGCATAGAATTCCTGGACTATTCTAAAGGAGAATGAGATTCTCTCTCAGTGTTACTCCTCTGAATACACCACAGCACAACGGTGTATCAGGGCGGAGCAATTATACAATATTAGATATGGTGTGCTCTATGATGAGTATTACTGAGTTACCTATTTCCTTTTGGGGTTATGCACTTGAGAAGCTGCATACCTATTGAGTTAGGCTTGAATCAAATCAGTGCCTACCACTCCATATGAGATATGGTATGAGAAGAACCCATCTCTTAAGTGAGTTAAGATTTGGGGTTGTCCGGCCTATGTTTAAAGCAAAATCCGGACAAGATCGAGGCAGGATCAGTTCTGTAGAACTGGAAAGGTTCCAGCTATACAAAACTGCAGTTGATGATTTGACAGAACCAAAGGATTCTATAGTTCCCGACGAACCTCAGCCTCTCCGCCGATCTAGTAGGGTTCCTCATCCGCCTGAGAGATACCTCGGTTTCTCGATGACAGTGGGAGCGAGGATTGCATCATGAGATGATGACCCAACTGGTTTCGAGCAGGCCATCGAGAGTAGGGACTCTGTAAGAATGGCTGGATGCTTAGCGATCTGAGATGGAATCAATATACATCAGCAAAGTATGGACTTTGGTTGCTATATCTGAAGGGTTAAATCCCCATCAGGAGCAAGTATATCTTGAGATGATTACTTGGTGTAGATGGAAAAGTTGAGACATTCAAAGCTAGGCTTATTAAAGGTTTTAGTCATCAACCAGGCATGGATAATGATGAAACCTTTTCCAAGTGACTATGCTTAAGTCCATCCAGATCCTACTTGCCACGGCTACATACCATGACTGCGATATCTGGTGGTTGGGTGCCCTGACTGCTTTTCTAAATACTGATTTAGAAGAGAACGTCTATAAGAACACAGCCAGAGGTCTTCGTAAACAGTGGGAGCAGCGGAAACGTGTGCAAGTTGCTTTAAATAATAAAGCAGGCATCGCGGAGTTGGAACGTCTGTTTTGATGTGATAGTCAAAGTGTTTGACATCATCAAAATGGAAGATGAACCTTGTATATACAAAAAGGTAGTAGAGAGTAAGGTGGTCATCTTCGTATTGTACGTAAACAACATACTCTTGATAGGAAAAGAGTTTCCTATACTACGATCGGTCAATCTCCTATTATCACTAGGATTCTCCAAATAGGATCAAAGTGATACCTCCTAAACCCTGAGTTTTTCATCTATGAGATAGATGTAATTGGATGATAGGATTCTCACTAGATGTAGTGAGATGGTATCAAACGATCCTGAGGAGAATCACTGGAAGAGTTCCAGGGTGATAAAAATGACTGAATGTCAGTCACAGGCATTGTCTTTACCCTCAGTAAAAGGACGGTATGTTGGAAGAGTTCCAAGCTCGATGCCGTGGCAAACTAGACGATAAAGGCTGGTAACATCGCTATTAAAGATACTACCAAAGAGGCAGTTTGGGTGTATATTGGTTCATAAGATGAACTAGGTTCCTGCCATTGTATGACAATGGAAGTGTGGCTTCGGCCCTGGAACCTTAGTCCCATCAGTGACCCAGACAAATTCTGAGGCAGCATCACCTGATCATGGAGATAGTTGTTCTCCAGGGTGATCGAGATTAGGAGAGAAGACTCAGAGGACAACACGGCGGATCCACTCACGAAGGCCTTTTTCCCAGAGAGAGACTCATATGGGATGGTTGAGTATTAGATACTGCGACCACTGCTACAGATGGCCCTAGTGCAAGTGGGAGATTGTTAGTTATATGTATGCCCTAGAGGCCAGTACTATACATTGGATGCATATTGTAGTGGATGCTGGGACATATATAGGTAGGACTTTCTTGCTCGACATGATAGTATGCTATCTGGTTTCTCTTTATCTTAACATGCATACTTTCTGTCTCTCTGATTACATGTTGATAAAGCCCTTAGGATGTGTACTCGACTTCCAGGACTATGATGCAGATCATACTAGTGGGGCCTGGGTAGTCAATGAGTACATCCTTCATTGTACCTAGTCGTGGGAATATCGAGACGGGGCATCGATATTCCAGAGTAGACTAGCGCATATCTTCTCGACCCATGCGATGGGCGATGGATGATCCCATATCCATTGGTGTTTGACATCGAAGATGGTATGCGGGTGCTCAGTGGAGACTGGGTACACTGAACGGACTCGCCGAGAACTCCCAGATGGTATTATACCTCACGTCAGATGGAAGTTCTCTGGTGACACTGGTACAGCTTAGTCTGTTGACCCGAGATCGTCATAGAGTCTTGTGTGTCTCCCACTGTGCTTTTATTTCCACCCTACCACGGCTCTACTGAGTTGTGCAAACAGGTGGTTTTTGGGTACAGTCCCGATTCACATGGAGGCAATGAGCGATAGGAGGGGATTCGTCTCTCCCGGTATTGGGGGTTGATGTTGTGCTATGCTCGACTGGCCATAACAGGAAATCCCTGGCCAGGGTTGCAGTGATATACTGGTAAGAGTTATCAGTAGTTTCACGAATGTTATGGACCTCAAGTCGGCATGACTTATCGAGCTATTGGGGTCTGACGTTTACCACCCCTAGGCGAGATATGCGACATATCAGACGAACAGACCGGACTATACGGTAAGTGTTACTGGTTGGATTCACAGGAGTGTGAGCGGGCTTGCTCGTCGATCTTCTGATCGCTCAATACCCGGGTGGCCGTTACGTTTAGCAGACCGCTTGCGGCTTGTGGGTGTTTGATATGATCATCACCTGCTGCCGGCGTATTGACGAGTCTTTAGAGTCCTACACAGAGGTTTCCTGGCTCAAGCGAAACGAAATAGGAGCGCATATGAGATATGTGCGGAACCGAGAATAATACGAGTATATGATACTGTATTCGAATCTCGCGATGTGACATTGATCGGTTATATGCGATATAGCCGGGTTATCGGATCAAGTGTTGATTCGATAAGTTGTTACTAATGATACCAGTCGGTTATGTGCGACATGACCGGATCGTTAAATCAAGTGTTGATTTAATGATTTAATGTAAAATTATATATTTGATATATTACTTTGCATTAACTAGTATCGGTTTACTTAAGATGGATTTTCTCACTCGCCTGTGCACATTGTATATTCGATATAGTTTTGTGCACCTAGATGTATCATGTTTGATGATGCATGTTTACTTGAGTATGTGTAAAGTTTAAACCATGGTTGTTTAAATGGTTAGGGTTTTGGTTTCAATATCTATTTATTTATTTATATTTATTATGGAATTGATAAAGAAGAAAAAGGTGGCTTTCTTTGAATGTTCATGAAGTTTCATGAAGACTTTGACCTAAAGTGACCTTTTTGTTTTTATCTTCAATGCCCTAACCACTCACTAACCTTGGTTAACTCTCTACACTTAACTATGGTCATTATTATGATAAGAATTAAGATTCTATTCTATTTTCTTATTCTTATCATATTATTATCATCTTCTTCCTCTTCTTCTTCTTCATGAAGATACCTTCCTCCATCAATGGTGATTGATGCAAATGAGTGAGAAATCCAATTCTAAACTCTACCCACTTCCTATTTCTTCATCCTCTACCTCTTGCCAAGTAGTAGAGTATGTTTCCTTCATAAGTTTTCTAGACTTGATGAAGTTGGAGCTTGATCTAGCGATGCCTCGACGTAGATCATCTTCGGCATGGACATCGACGACCTAGCTCGCCATTTCTCCGACGAAGCCGACGCTAGAGCCCGGGAATTCATTTGGACAGCGAGGGGACTTCGTTGCGGAGCCGTGGAGGTGGAGCACCGGATCTACAAAGGTTGTATTTCCGTTAAACTCTTAGTTAAGTTGTTAACTAGTTTAATTTTCGCCTAGATATCTAGCCAACGATCCGTTCGAGGTTTTCTCGGCACCCGTAAAATTTGATTTGTGCATGTTTGATCACCTGTGAGACCTCACTAGGGTGCCTAGGAACCCTCCATTGACGAAGGCCAACAAAGTCGTACGACTACCCTAATCCAATGCATCATATGCAGCAGATAAGCACTAATCAGCTACCACATACTACACCTTGACGAAGGCCAACAAACATAGCACGAATACTAAATAGTACTTATCTGAAATGACAGAGGGAGACGACAGGTTTTTAAGAAAACCTTTTGCATAATGAACTTGATATCGTTGTAGAATCGAGTGATTTGAAAAGGAGTGGTTTAAGCTCTGCTTTTAAAATCGATTAGTTTTCAAAACAAACCGAGTGGGTTATAGAATTTACTAGCTTTTGCTAAAGAGGTCATTACCGGTGAAGGGATCTCGGCTCTTTCCTCATCGAATGAGGTGCTGGATATTCATAAAAAATACTGCTATGCAAAGCAAGAACTAGAGCTACCTTTTTGAAAATTTGATTCTACAACATCTTTAGGTTTCTTTCCTTTTCATTAATCTCATTAATGAAGTCCCATGATTTATGCTTCCTAAGCATCACAGAAGAAACGAAAATACAACGTACACTTATGCCATCCGCATTTGCCTCGGGGTCCCGTCATGCACCGTTAGGTTAGTTAACTAACGGCAGAGCGGGGGCAGGACTAGCGCGGGGGTCAAACATAAGCAACGTTTATTATATATCATATATATAATAATAAAGCATTTGTCTTACGCAGTTATATGATCTCATCACAGAAGAAGTCAACATATGAAATATTGGATATATTAGGAGTTCCGCGTTTTAAATTAAGCCAGTAAAAAACATGGATTCCACGGTCGCGATGAATAGCTAAACCCACATCCCTAGACCCCCTACGAGAGCGGAAAGTAACCCTACCAATTCTACAGTTAGGAGATCCGGTCTCGAATCCTCGAATACGAAACACTCCGAATTGCCACTACGGAAAAGATAACATCACATGCAATCATGGCAAAATCAAACAATACCTGAAACACAAAACCCCAGAGACTGAAACACCAAAGAAAAATGAAGCCCATACTCTAATGCAAAACCGGCTGGGCCGGTTTTTTAATAGGTTTCGCCGGGCAAAATCCGGCGGAGTGGGCTCGTTTTTCTCTGGTGTTCATATTACATCACATGTAACATTCTGCACCTGTTTAAAGAATTTTCAGAGAACTTTTTAAAAACGACAAAAACTAGGGTTTTGGTTTCGAGGTTTCGGAGTTGTTTTGGTTTCGTAATTCTACTGACGTCGTCTAATTCTCTAGCTTGGCTCTGATACCACTGAAGGGTTCTTTAGCACCCTCACTAGGTTTTCTAAGGCATCTAGCATGCTATTTTAATAAATCCAGAGAGCAAAGCAACCTATAACCGAGGATCTAACTAGAGAATTAGGGTTTAACTAAGCAAGTAAACAACTTTACTCTAAATGAACATTGTCACGACCCGAAATATTAGCTCATGACCAGCACTTAAATCACGCAAGGTCTAAAGACGTAACATAATTCAAGTAAGCTGAAACCCAGAAATCTAAACCTTTTAAGAAAAATAAAGGAGGTGAAGTTTTGAAATAAAGGTATAATGAAATCAAGTTTTCTTAATGCATATAATAGGAACATGAAAAATGCAAGTGGATTATGCAAGTTTAAAAAACATGTTTCGTCTTTTTAAAAATTTGGGCAGCACCTCCTTTGTATATTTTGATCCAAAACCACATATACAAGATAATTATAAAGGCATCCCCAAGAGGGAGCTAGCTCTTCGCCAAAAGGTGGATCACAACCATGCAAGACAATATATATAAGTATACGGCGCCCAACGGCGAAGATCACCACAAGAGATAAAGAAATAGGCAAGACATAAACCCAAAAGCGAACATAAAACCCATAGCTCTAATCTCGCAAATACAGGTCTCACTAAGTCTCATTATTTATACAAATACTAGTTTTGATTTGATGGAGTTAACTAGATACAATATGAAATATAGATACAAGAGTGGGTACGATACAAATGTCCCACTTACCAATGCAAAACACCCGAATGCAACTGTTTGCCAGCGAAGCCGCTACTGGTCCATGCGGTCTATCTGCAAGAACTGTGGTACAATGGGGGTGAGTTGCCAACTCGTGAGTAGAAAAACATCTACAAGTAGAAATCGAATAAACAACGACTCCTTGGTCAACTATATCATAAAGGTAATACTATGATATTTAGGGTGACCGTATCTTTATATGTGCCAACAATCTAATCAATACCTATATGTATGCGGATATAATCCAACAATATAATCAATGTATGTATGCATGTGGATCTCGTCCAACCATATAATCAATGTATGTATGCATGTGGATCTCGTCCACCCATATAATCAATGTATGTATGCATCATAAAAGCTTATGCATGAAAGTATGAGGATATAAATCAAAGGGTGTCCCTCACGACACATCAAAATCATGGAACCTGGGTGTCCAACATCGGCACTCGAAAACATCATGAAACCCGTGTCCAGCATCGACACGTAAATCCTCATATATCTCAGGCGCCGCACACCCTGGTCGGCCCTCATATCCATCTCTCTACTCCGGTCGGTATCCTCCGGATAACCACCGAGTCCAAATACAATCACCGGTAGCTAGTAGTCCCTCTGCCAGGCTCACCGTCTACAGCACAACAATCCGTTCTCACCCCGGGTACCATACCGGGTCCACCATGTAACCGCAATCGGCCTCATCCAGCTCCTCGAATCGGGTTTCACATGTCACACGTCTCAGAACCGAGAAAACGCATAGTGGACGCACTGAAATATCATATCAAGAAAAACCGGGTTTTTAAAATAGTACTTACTTTCTTTTGAAATAGCCATGGTTCTCAAATCCAGAAATCTCATGAAAATAGCATATCTCAATACGTAAAATCATAAATTATGATGTATGCGACATATGATAAAAATGTAAGCATATCTGAATATCATGCAACATGGCACAGTGATATGACATATTAAGGGAAAACCGCTCTTTTAAATGATTCCAGTTTTTAAAATATATCCTACGGTTCCCAATTTCTCCAAAATCAAAGCAAGCATCATCTATGTATGTGCAATAAGTATGTATGTGAGCATGGATGCACAAAAATATATGTACGCAAGTATGAGTGTACAATATGTATATGCGCCAATATGGATGTACAAGTGGGTATATACGCAAGTATGAGTGTACAATATGTATGTGCGCCCGTATGGATGTACAAGTGGTATATACGCAAGTATGAGTGTACAATATGTATGTGCGCTAGTATGGATGTACAAGTGGGTATATACGCTAGTATGAGTGTACAATATGTATGTGCGCCCGTATGGATGTACATGTGGTATATACGCAAGTATGAGTGTACTGTTAGGTCCACGTTACCCACCCCGGTTCTTTCGGGGAGGCGGAATAGGTAAAACGAAAATTTTTCCCTAGCTAGGTAACATGGACCGTTTCATGAAGGATCGTTGCTAAACAAAACTAACAAAAATCTACAAGTTATAACTACTATGTAGAATGGTTACACCTAGTCTTGAACTCCTTCTCTTCTTGTCGTTCTCTTGAACTCCTTCTCTTCTTGTTGTTCTCCTCCTTGCTTGCTCCTTGTAGTAGTTTGAACGGCTCCTCCTTCTCGTCTCCTCTTTGCCAAAGATAGATCCACCCGAGGGCCTTGAACTTGAGCTCCTACCTCAACCTAGAGGTAATTAAGGTATTTGGTTTGCTAAACCTAGTACCCTAGAATGAGTAGAGATGTGTTATGGTGGCTTTGTCTCAAAAACTTATGATTTCCAACACATGGAACACTTAAGCTTGTAGAGAGGAAGAAGAAGAGCTTTTGCAAAGAGAGAGAAAAAATATGATAGAATGAGAGCTGTCTTTTTGCAACCATGCTCATATGAGAATAATAGATTAACAATAATAATCAAAAAGGAAAATGTGATGGTGAGTATGGAAAGAAGTATCTTTGATATGAAATGATTATGGTCAAAATGTCAACAATGGTCAAAATGTCCGCCATGGTCAAATGGTCAACCTAACCATCATACAACAATCCTTAATTATCATTATTAATCATATTTATCATTCTCATTAGGGTTTGGAAAAAGTCAACGGTCAACAAGTCAACCAAAGTCAAACGGTCAACAACCCTAATGAGAATCCTCTGCCTCTGCCTCTATCAACTGTGCATACACACCCGCATCCGCGTTCCGAGGAACACGAATACAATGAGACAAAACCAATCCCAAAACCAATACCAGTATCTGACTTAAACCAAAGCCCACTAGTAATAACTGCCCGGTCACCAAACATGCACAAGTGCACGAGTGTGAACGAACCCTGTCGCAAAACCATGCGACCTCTACTCAGTTTTGCCCAAAGGCGAGTAACCCTCTGTGTGGGACTCTGAAGACTCGACACTACGCTGGCAGTGGGGTTAACCACAGACCGCAAGCGGCACTAGCTGTACGTAACGGTCCCCAGGTAGATGCCGATAAGAAGACTGATGAGGTGAACCCATCCGAACTCCTACTGAGCCTGTATGTGACAATCTCCGTATAGTCCGGTCTATTCGTCTAAGAATATCGCATGGCGGGCCTAAGGGGGCGGTAAACGTCAGTCCCATACTAGCGGTACGAGTCGTGCAGGAGTGTAGCCCAGAACACCTGAGATAACACTAGAAACCTACCAGTCTATCTCGGTTGCCCTGGCCAGGGACTTTGTGTAATGGCTCTCCTAGACACAGCGCGATATCAACCCCCAATACCGGGAGAGACGAATCCTGTCTAACCGTCACTGCCTCCAAGTGCTTTGGGACTGCACCCAACTACTACCTGTTTGCACGACTCAGTAGAGCCGTGGTAGGGTAGTAATCTAAGAGCAGTGGGAACACACTCGAGGCGGAGTGACAGTGTCAAGTCAACGGACTAAGCTGTACTCATGTCACCTGGGAACTGTTAACTGACGATAGGTATAATACCAACCAACAGTTCCCGACGAGTCCTGTCCAGTGTACTCGTAACCTAACGAGCACCTGCATACTATCTCCAGTACGACGTACTGATGGCTGTGGGACAGACCATCTCCCCTGCTGGGAAGAGAAGCGTATGCACTAGTCTACTCTGGAGTATCGATGCCCTGTCTCGATAATCCTACGACTAGGGACCAAAATAAGGATGTGCTTATAGACTACCCAGCCGCCACTATTGTGATCGCCATCACAACACCGGTAGTCAAGCAAAGATCCTAAAGGCTCTACCAATATGTTTTTAGCGATATGTTAAAAGAAACATATACACATATTAAGATAGAAACAAACCAAGTAGCATACTGCTATATCGAGCAAGACTGTCGTAAAACCATATATATATCCCAAGCCTCCAAAATGTATTATAAACCAGTACTATACAATAATGGCCTCTAGGGCATACATATCTAACAATCTCCCACTTGTACTAAAGGCCAGTAATTGGTGTACCGCATACCCAACGTCTGCATTAAGGCCAGCTGTCGGCGTACCACATACCCAATAGCTCAAAAAGTCGCTCGAACTGTGTTTGAGGGTGGACCTTCGTGAATGGATCCGTTGTGTTGTCTTTTGTGTCCACTCTCCGTACCTCGATCTCCTGGCGATCAATGATCTCCCTGATCAGGTGATACCGCCTTAAGATGTGTCTGGATTTCTGATGGGACCTTGGTTCCTTCGCTAAAGCTATAGCCCCATTGTTATCGCAATACAAAGGTATTGGGTCAACAATGGACGGAACCACCTGAAGTTCACTAATGAACTTCTTTATCCAGACCGCCTCTTTTGCGGCATCGCTTGCAGCAATGTATTCAGCCTCCATCGTCGAGTCTGCGACGGTATCCTGTTTGGAACTCCTCCAACATACCGCCCCTCTGTTGAGGGTAAACACAAAACCCGAGACATACTTGCTGTCATCTTTGTCACTCTGGAAGCTTGAATCAGTAAAAGACTCGACCCTGAGGTCTCCATTACCGTAAACCAGGAATATCTCCTTAGTCCTTCTCAGGTACTTGAGAATGTTCTTCACTGCCGTCCAGTGGTCCTCACCTGGGTCTGACTGATACCGGCTCACCACGCTCAGCGTGTAAGCTACATTTGGTCT
Source organism: Agapanthus africanus (assembly GCA_030015575.1). Lineage (NCBI taxonomy): Eukaryota > Viridiplantae > Streptophyta > Magnoliopsida > Asparagales > Amaryllidaceae > Agapanthus > Agapanthus africanus. The sequence goes on from JASDDO010000006.1 coordinate 216,572,395, forward strand.
TGTACATAGCATCACATACATTATAGATCCTACCGCCGAAGCATAGGGTATAGTGTTCATGCGAACCCTCTCCTCGTCAGTCTTAGGAGACATCTTCTTGGAGAGGGTAATTCCGTGCAATGCGGGTATGTTACCGCGCTTGGAATCCTCCATACTAAATTTCTTTAGTACGGTCTCTATGTACCTGGACTGCGAAAGTCCCAGTAGTCTCTTGGATTTATCTCTATAGACCTTGATCCCCAGAATGTACGAGGCATCACCCAGGTCATTCATTAAGAACCGTTGTGACACGAATAGCTTGACCGATTGTAGCATAGGAATGTCATTTCCTGTCAAAAGAATGTCGTCCACGTACAAGACTAGGAATACGACAGTTCGTCCTACAATCTTCTTATAGACACAAGGTTCATCTTCGTTCTTGATGAAATCAAATTCCTTGATTGCCTCATCAAAACAGATGTTCCAGCTCCGTGATGCCTGCTTCAATCCATAAATGGATTTGAGTAACTTGCACACCTTCCCGCTGCTCCCACTGTCCACGAAACCTTCTGGCTGATCCATGTAAACGCACTCTTCTAAACAGCCGTTTAGTAAAGCCGTTTTAACGTCCATTTGCCAGATTTCATAGTCATGGAAGGCAGCAATGGCAAGTAGGATCCGAATGGATTTGAGCATAGCCACTGGAGAAAAAGTTTCGTCATAGTCCAAACCAGGTCTTTGACGAAAACCTTTTGCAACGAGTCTAGCCTTATAGGTTTCCACCTGCCCATCTACACCAAGTTTCCTTTTGTAGATCCATTTGCATCCAACGGGTTTTACCCCAGGTGGAGCAATATCCAAGGTCCACACTTTATTGGTGTGCATGGACTCCATCTCGGATTGCATTGCATCCAGCCACTTATCAGAGTCCCTACTGATAATGGCCTGCCTGAAACTGGTAGGGTCATCTTCTTCCAAAATGCAATCCTCTCGATCCCCGTCTATGAGAAAACCGTAGTATCTCTCGGGCGGATGAGAAATCCTACCAGATCTGCGGAGTGGCTGAGGTTCGTCTGGGGTTATTGAATCCAGTGTTCCTCCAAATTTTCAGTTACATTTTGTGGTCGCTGAATTTCTTCCAGTTCTACCGAACTCTCACTAGTTTCTTTTGCAAGAAACTCCCTTTCTAAAAAGGTATCATGGCGAGATACAAACACCTTCTGTTCCTCAGTGTGGTAGAACAGATATCCTAGTGAGTCTTTAGGATATCCCACAAATTTACATAGAACTGACCATGCCTCTAACTTGTCCGGTTTCTGTGTTTTCACATAGGCCGGACAACCCCATATCTTAATAAATTTAAGACATGGTTTCTTACTGCTCCATATTTCATACGGAGTTCTAGGCACAGATTTGGACGGAACTTGATTCAAAAGGTATGCCGCTGTCTGAAGCGCATGTCCCCAAAATGAAAGAGGCAACTCGGCATTACACATCATGGAGCGAACCATATCCAGTAGGGTACGATTCCTCCGCTCCGATACACCGTTGTGCTGTGGTGTATAAGGAGGAGTAAGCTGAGAGAGAATACCATTCTCTTTTAAGTAATTTAGGAATTCCGTGCTTAAGTACTCCCCTCCTCTATCAGACCGGAGGATCTTGATACTCTTACCAATCTGGTTCTCTACTTCGTTTATGAATTCCTTGAATTTCTCAAAAGCTTCAGATTTGTGTTTCATCAGATACACATATCCGGACCTAGAGAGATCGTCAGTGAATGTGATGAAGTACGAGAACCCACCCCTTGCATGTATAGACATCGGACCACATACATCACTGTGTATGAGTCCCAAGAGTGCTGCCCTTTCTCCATGTCCAGTGAACGGAGATTTGGTCATCTTTCCTTCGAGACAAGACTGACAAGTTTCATAAGATGAAAACTCGAACGTATCCAAGAGTCCATCTTTATGCAACTTACTTAGTCTTTTCTCTCCGATATGACCAAGTCTACAATGCCACAAGTAGGATTCATTCATATCTGAATTCTTCCTCTTGCGTATGTTTTGTATATTGAGAACTGTATTCTGATTTAGAACGTAGATACCATTACACAGTGTACCTTCTGCAACCTGTACCTTATGAAGGTAGATGTTCATGATATTTCTATCAAGAAAAAAGTTATATCCATCTTTATCGAGTAAAGAAACTGATATGATGTTGCAAACCATGGAAGGTACATAGTAGCAATCGTTCAAAATCATAGTATTGCCATTTGGCAACACTAGGTGATATTCACCGACGGCTGCAGCATTAACTTGTGCTCCGTTCGCTACTCTGAGCGACATATCACCAGGTACAACTCTCCTACTTTTTCTAAGTCCCTACAATAAATTACAGATATGAGATCCTGATCCGGTATCAAGTACCCAGGAGGTAGGGCTGACCGTAAAGCAGTTCTCAATTACAAGAACACCTGAAGTAGATGCAAAACCATGCTTCTTCTTCAACTGGGTATCCTTGGAATCCATACAATCCTCTTTCCCTTGCTCATACTTATGACTGTTGTCGTAAGTTAGAGCCGAACCAACGTTCCCCAGCCCCGAATAAGAATTCGGATCGGTCAAGCGATACATTTTATTATCTTGATTAGGGCGTGAAATGGCTGCTACCTGGAGAGAGAGAAAAGAAACACTCATCATGCGCTCTTGCAAGATTAGATTGGTTTATTGATTTATCTAATCAGGATGGCACCCACTGTTTCCTCAAATTCTTCTTCTAACCCTAAAAGAAGAACTAGTCAGGATTAATCGCACGTCACAATACTTGCTTAACCATTCAGCCAGGCTGGTGTTGGTACTTCGAGAGAGGTTTTCCAACGCTTTCGCGAAGTTCCTTAATTAAATAACCTCTTTTCCCTGGAGGCGTAGCCCCGCTAACACCTTTCTAGGCACCTACTTGGTTTATAGCATTGATTGTTAAGTGAAAAAATCTCCCGAGAGTAATCCAACTCATCAGTGGGATCGGGATCCAACTATCATTGTGCAATGACCTAGATGGAATCCACTCTAGTCACCACACTCCAGAAGGTATGCTAAATCTGCAAGTTTCAATTTCTTTAGAAACTCCCGATGTGGATTTTTGCCCATAGGACCCAAGTGACCTTGACGAATAATCAACAAATCAAAAGGTCCTAGTCAAGTTCAACCCGTCGTTATCCAGGATTGCATTAGACCCGCCCGCATGATCCTTGATGAATAATCAACAAAATCATGTGACCGTTCTAACCAATCGCATCTATCAGTGCAACAGATAATTATTACTTAGCTACCGTTCACTGTGCCTTGACGAATAATCAACAAACGCAGCACGAATACTAAGTATTAATTTTCTGAAACGATGGAGGGCTACGGCTGGGTTTTTGGCGAAAAACCCATTAACGTAATGAACTTGATATCGTTGAAGAAACCTGATAACCTTTTTGAAAATATAGTGGCGAAAACTTTTGCTAAAGAGGTCACTCCCTGTGAAGGGATCTCGGCTCTTTCCTCGTCGAATGAGGTGCAGGATATTCCAAACTGAATACCTCGATGCAAAGCAAGAATAATCGGCTATAGTGAAGTTATTACCTTGACGCAAACTTTTTGTCCAAGGGGTCACTCCCGATGAAGGGATCTCGGCCCTTGCCTCGTCGACTGAGGTGCTGGGCATTCATAACCGAATACCTCTATGCAAAACAAAAGAGAACGTCTTTACAATAACAGATTTTTGAAAATTGTTCCAACAACGTCTTTTTGGTTTATATTTCTTTGCATTAATTTAATGCGTCCCATCAGTTAATCCTACCATTGCAGAAAACAACGAAAATATGACGTACGCTTATGCCATCCGCATTCGCCACGGGGTCCCGTCATCACCCGTTAGGTTACTTAACTAACGACAGAGCGGGGGCTGGACTAGCGTGGATGCAAAACATAAGCAACGCCTAAATAGATATCTTATATAGATATATATTCACATTCGTCAGATGCAATGATAGCCATTCCAGATCATAGATGAATACTTTGGATATACTAGGAATCTGCATTCCGTTCGAGCCTTCAACGAAAAACAGATTACACGGTCGCGATGAATAGCCAAATACCCCACCCTAGACCCCTACGGGTGCGGCAAACTACCCGCCAAATACCCGAAGTGAAGCAACCTCCCTCAACAAAGTGAGTAGGCCACTCGGCACTTCGAGGTACCCGGTAGTTTGTGCACCCCACCTTGGGTCTATCCTAGGAGCAAAAAAAGTAAAAGAAATTATACAATGACGGCTACAACCCCATCCCGGTTGTGCGGCCAAATAAATAATATTACATCAATTTACATATTACATGAATTGAAAGATAAAGAAAACTTTCATCTCACAACCCCCGGCTATTCATCCGCGACAATCCAACGAATTCATATACACAAACCATCAACATTACATATCACAGATATGCACAACCCCCACTAATCGACGTATAGCAATTAGCCGACGTTTAGTGCATATATCACATCACAGATATAACCCATTAGCCAAAGTCTAGAGAAGTTCGATCAAAATACGGATTTGTAACCACCCCAAAAACAAATTTGTTCTCTGGAAAATCTGGGCAGAAACAACATATACTAAAAATCCCAAAACTTCCAAATAAGAACACTGCACAAAACCCGAACCACGGCCGAGTCAACTCGGCCGCGGTTCCGCGGCAGGAAGCATGTTCTTGCCGCGGATCCGCAGCGCTTTGACCGAGTCACTAGATCGTTTTTGTTTTGTGTTTTTACAAAACCCTGAGCCGATTTTTCATGTATGTTAAATCATTTTTAGAGCAGTAAAAAAATCGCCAGAAACATGGTTTTTCCGGACGTGTTTTGCGATTTTTGTCCGATCGAAATTCTACATACTTTGCTAACATGCTAGTTTGTGTTTAGCTAGGCTCTGATACCACTGTTAGGTCCACGTTACCCACCCCGGTTCTTTCGGGGAGGCGGAATAGGTAAAACGAAAATTTTTCCCTAGCTAGGTAACATGGACCGTTTCATTAAGGATCGTTGCTAAGCAAAACTAACAAAAATCTACAAGTTATAACTACTATGTAGAATGGTTATACCTAGTCTAGAACTCCTTCTCTTCTTGTTGTTCTCTTGAACTCCTTCTCTTCTTGTTGTTCTCTTGAACTCCTTCTCTTCTTGTTGTTCTCTTGAACTCCTTCTCTTCTTGTTGTTCTCCTCCTTGCTTGCTCCTTGTAGTAGTTTGAACGGCTCCTCCTTCTCGTCTCCTCTTTGCCGAAGATAGATCCACCCGAGGGCCTCGAACTTGAGCTCCTACCTCAACCTAGAGGTAACTAAGGTATTTGGTTTGCTAAACCTAGTACCCTAGAATGAGTAGAGATGTGTTATGGTGGCTTTGTCTCAAAAACTTATGATTTCCAACACATGGAACACTTAAGCTTTTAGAGAGGAAGAAGAAGAGCTTTTGCAAAGAGAGAGAAAAATTATGATAGAATGAGAGCTGTCTTTTTGCAACCATGCTCATATGAGAATAATAGATTAACAATAATAATCAAAAAGGAAAATGTGATGGTGAGTATGGAATGACCATTATCATTTCATAATAAATGCAATTTGCAAAGATCAAGAAGTATCTTTGATATGAAATGATTATGGTCAAAATGTCAACAATGGTCAAAATGTCCGCCATGGTCAAATGGTCAACCTAACCATCACACAACAATCCTTAATTATCATTATTAATCATATTTATCATTCTCATTAGGGTTTGGAAAAAGTCAACGGTCAACAAGTCAACCAAAGTCAAACGGTCAACAACCCTAATGAGAATCCTCTGCCTCTGCCTCTATCAACTGTGCATACACACCCGCATCCGCGTTCCGAGGAACACGAATACAATGAGACAAAACCAATCCCAAAACCAATACCAGTATCTGACTTAAACCAAAGCCCACTAGTAATAACTGCCCGGTCACCAAACGTGCATAAGTGCACGAGTGTGAACGAACCCTGTCGCAAAACCATACGACCTCTACTCAGTTTTGCCCAAAGGCGAGGACTCTAAAGACTCGACACTACGCTGGCAGTGGGGTTAACCACAGATCGCAAGCGGCACTAGCTGTACGTAACGGTCCCTAAGTAGATGCCGATAAGAAGACTGATGAGGTGAACCCATCCGAACTCCTACTGAGCCTGTATGTGACAATCTCCGTACAGTCCGGTCTGTTCGTCTAAGAACATCGCATGGCGGGCCTAGGGGGCGGTAAACGTCAGTCCCCTACTAGCGGTACATGTTGTGCCGGAGTGTAGCCCAGAACACCTGAGATAACACTGGAAACCTACCAGTCTATCTCGCTTTCCATGGCCAGGGACTTTGTGTAATGGCTCTCCTAAACACAACGCGATATCAACCCCCAATACCGGGAGAGACGAATCCTGTCTAACCGTCACTGCCTCTAAGTGCTTCGGGACTACACCCAACTACTACCTGTTTGCACGACTCAATAGAGCCGTGGTAGGGTAGTAATCTAAGAACAGTGGGAACACACTCGAGGCGGAGTGACAGTGTCAAATCAACGGACTAAGCTGTACTCATGTCACCTGGGAACTGTTAACTGACGATAGGTATAATACCAACCAACAGTTCCCGACGAGTCCTGTCCAGTGTACTCATAACCTAACGAGCACCTGCATACTATCTCCAGTACGACATACTGATGGCTGTGGGACAGACCATCTCCCCTGCTGGGAGGAGAAGCGTATGCACTAGTCTACTCTGTAGTATCGATGTCATGTCTCGATAATCCTACGACTAGGGACCAAAATAAGGATGTGCTTATAGACTACCCAGCCCCCACTAGTGTGATCGCCATCACAACGCCGGTAGTCAAGCAAAGATCCTAAGGGCTCTACCAATATATTTTTAGCGATATGTTAAAAGAAACATATACACATATTAAGATAGAAACAAACCAAGTAGCATACTACTATATCGAGCAAGACTGTCGTAAAACCATATATATATCCCAAGCCTCCAAAATGTATTATACAAACCAGTACTATACAATAATGGCCTCTAGGGCATACATATCTAACATGTACAATATGTATGTGCTCCAGTTTGGATGTACAAGTGGGTATATACGCTAGTATGAGTGTACAATATGTATGTGCGCCAGTATGGATGTAAAAGTGGGTATATACGCTAGTATGAGTGTACAATATGTATGTGCGCCAGTATGGATGTACAAGTGGGTATATATGCAAGTATGAGTGTACAATATGTATGTGCGCCAATATGGATGTACAAGTGGGTATATACGCTAGTATGGGTGTACAATATGTATGTGCGCCAATATTGATGTACAAGTGCTATATATGCAAGTATGAGTGTACAATATGTATGTGCGCCAATATGGATGTACAAGTGGGTATATACGCTAGTATGGGTGTACAATATGTATGTGCGCCAGTTTGGATGTATAAGTGGTTTATACGCAAGTATGTTATGCGATGAGTCATATCATAATGCAGCAATCCTACTGTGTAGTGACATGGAAATTATCGATGATGAAGTGTAAGAGCCGGCCAGTCTGTGTAAGTGTAACATACGCATTATCGATAATGGTGCAGGTGTACTAGCACAGGTATAAGTAATGCAATGCCAATAACATGAATGCAGCATAAGGTAAATCATCAGCTACAAGCTATAAGGTATACGTGTCTACAAGACCGAGTTGGTGAATCTATCAATCGGCATATAGTCTCACAACAACGCGCACGGTACTATACATCGTACGGCAGCCTCTAGTCAAGGGTATGGATCAAACATCAAGTCAAACTCATCACGCATATAAAATCATCGTACGGCGGCATTAAACCAATAGGGATCCTATCAACCTATAAGACAATGAGGGTACGGCCTAATATCACGTACGACATATCATTCATGATTCACAACATTCTATATATATCTATATACCTATATCCCAGGTCACATCCATAACAATCTCGTATCAGGGGACCGACAAGGTATCAATCATCTCAATCGACTCTCATCCGTATACCAACATATCACCAAGTCATCATATCGAATCGTACATTCTTTTTATCACATTTATATCTCACATCGAATCAAAAGTTATATATATACATTCTACCTTTACTATAAGCATACTTATCTAATCTAACATACACACCCGAACCATACAATCAGTTTTTAAAAGATGCGAATCGTAGTTTTGAAAATAGGGGCTACGGTGTTTTTAAGAAAAAGATATCTTTTGAAAATCCGTAACTTCCCTCAAGGTATCTGTTTAAAAGATGCATATGATTCTTTAGTTTAGAAATAGGTATGGTTCGGATGACACATCTATGTCGCCTATCTAGTCCTACCCTACACGGGAATATCATCAAACATCATCCTCAAATCCCTTCATCACGTATTAGCCATATCATAACTTCTAACTATCCTTTAGTTCCTAATATGGTTTCTCTATCTATCTATAACTCTATCTATAGTTTCTATTAAGGTTGCCTTAACCATATTCTATATATAAATCGGTTTCCATCAAAGTTTGCGGGGGTGCTATACGCCATTCACCCGACTTCCCCCGTACATATAGATCTACTCACCTGATCCTTGCTTGTCGAAGTCGATGACGCTACGCTCCATCGTCTCGGAATCCACGCGAAGGTACCTACAATAATATACAATCGAAATCGCTATTAAAATCGAATCTAGAAAACCGATACCGCACACGCGTTCATAGGTTACAACCTATGGCCTACGCGTGCAAAAACAATCAAATAACCCTTGTTGTTGATGTTCAAACATCCAACAACCAAATACGAATTTAAATATAAAAAATTAGCATTTCAAAATACGGAAAACATAGCCATAATCACACCAAAATGCTCCAAGATTTTGACTCAGGTCAAATAAAGCTAAACAAACAAGTATATGGTGATGTATATGGAGTTAATAAGCTACTGGACCAACCTAGACCCAAAACCCCCCAAAGTGGCCGGCCACCTAGCCTAAAACTCCGGCCTCCTCCGGTCCCCCTGCTCAGATTGGGTCCGTCTCGCCAAGAGGGTCTCCTATTGGTCCAATTTGGTCTCTGGTATTGTTTGTTAAACTCAGAAACTCCCCGGATCAACCCAGGTTCTCTGTAGGCTCACAAAAGCAACGAAACCGACATGGACACAATCTAAGTTTGTATTCTTTGTCCTAGATCCAGAATTTGATCTCTAGGGTCTTGTACTCCCTCACTACAACTCACAAGTCCACAAATCACCAAACCCTCTTTTGAATTTCCAAGTATCACAAATCCATCCCTAAACGAATTCTAAATTTAAACAAAATGCTAGGAAATCAAAACTACTCTAAATGAAAATAGATATACCTCATGGTTGCACCCAAGCAAAACCTTAGAAGTCCCAATGTTGTCAAAATCCCACTTTGCTTGGTTCAATGTGTAGAGAAAGATATGGGGATTAATTTTTGTAAAGGGAGTATACGGTTTTGGGGATTATTTGGAGATGGATTTAGGGGTAGAAGTGGAGGGAAGTGAGGTTAGAGGAAGATTAATAAGGAGGAGAAAATGATGGGGGAAAAGATATGGCAGCAGCCCCCCCTCTCTCTCACATATTCTTACACTCTCTCTCTCTCCAATCATTCACCTTTTTATCCTTTTTCATTTCTTTTTCTTTTCTCTTTTAAATTTCAAAACCAAATCACATAATACCCATAAAACAACACAAAAGTAACAACATGTAACTAAATGTAACATGACATGGTGCACTAGCCATGAAAAACTGTAGAAACACGGATTTGGCTTAATTGCGATTAGCAGTGCACTAATCGGGTTTTTATTTAAACTGCATATAATAAATTTTAAAAATGTCAAATCCTTTAAATATATTTTAAAAATGAATAAATAATTTTAATTTCCATTTATTTCACAATTATTGGTATATATTTATACCCTTTTTCGAAAACCCCAATTACGCAAATCGGGCAGTTTTCGGGAAATATATTATTTTAATATTAAATTCCAAAAATAATATTTTATATTTTCTGAAATATTACAATCTTCCCCCCTTAATTAAATTCGGTCCCCGAATTTAAATTTAAACCCCCAATTTAAAACATTTCAATAATCAGCTCAAATCAACGGGGCTCCGAAATCATGGAAGATGCAGAAACAACACAGCGCGTCAAGTACGCATGAAAACGAGTACAAAACTCAAAAACCGAACACCGTCAAGCGTTACTCAAATCATCGGATTTGCACGCATATCCTCGGAGTTACAATGGAGATACAGATCTTGAAATCCACTATTGAAACCTAATATGCACAAATCAAATACTATAATATGTATATAGTACGCATCCTTGAGAAATCTCCAAAAACTAGCTAAAACACATGCAAAATTCTTTCCTAAATCGCCGTGTGATGCGTAACTCACGGCACAAGTGACGGACGCTCATTTGTAAAATAATAATATATGTCCATATATGTTTTGCTAAATATACGTTCCGTCGTTTCAAAAATATCCCAAAAGGTTTTCTTTTGTAAACGTTCGTGTCGCTCGCGAACACGTAGGAAATAGCGAGACTATAACTCTTTTTCAAAAAACCTCTTAATAAACTTTTAAGGCATGCAAAGTACTCAGGTACTGTCCTCAGATCAGTCTTGTTTGGCTACTACACAATATAGTGCCCACATGAAAACAAAGTGCTCAAAAGCCAAATCAGCCTTGAAAGGCGTATCCAACAATCACATGCATCTGGTGCGCACGGAAATCAAATTCAAACACAGGTGCCACAATATGCACAAAGCAAAACTAAGTGTAATGGGTGTGCACGAAAGCATCTGTCCGGTGCAACGGGTGTGCACGACAACAACATCTGGTGCATCTATTGTGCACGAAAACAACATCTGGTGCATCAAATGCACGAAATACAGTCAATAACTCAAACGCGTAAAAGCCACAACGAATGCACCAAGGTGTATAAATCAAAAACGTGTGCAACTATGTGCACAAAATCCGTATCAATGCACTGCAAGCACATGTGAGCTATACCGAGTGCAAAAATCAAATCATCCGTATGAAATTCACAAAATCATAAACACATGCTACAAAGGTACAAAATAGACATCAAATGCAATAGATATGCACAAATCGCAAATCAACACAACGGTGTATAAAATATATATCAAGTGCGATAACTATGCGCAAAATGTAAATACCCAGCAGGTGCAGCCATGGTGCACGAAAAAAATATCATAAAGCTAAATCATCAAAACTCAAATCCAAACGACATAAACGTGATACTCGGATCACAACGCAAATCGCAAAAAATGACATTGAGGTACACCTCCAACAATATCAAAAAATGTATCGGTGTGCCCAAAACTGGCAGAGCAAGAACATCCGCTTGCCTCCTGCTCACGGTCTAGCGTCTTCTGTCCCTAGGTCCTCGTCTTCTCTGTGGATTTACCAATCTCGTAATCCATCTGCTAATCGGCCCGGTCAGTGTAACGTTTTAGAAATCGTTATACGAATTTTTCCGTTTTAGGGCAAAATAGTCGGTATTTCCCGTTTTAACCCGATTTCGATCAAACGTCCGTATAAACTTTCCGGCACCTAGTTTAGCTAAAATAAAGCTAGTGCGCAAACTTTGGGGGTATATGGGAGGTTTTGGTTCAGATAGAATTTTTCCCAAATAAAATATTATTTTAAGCGGTAAATTGTGCACGTAAATCGGGAAATTTCTTCTCTTGAGAATAAATTAAATCTTATCACTAGAAAATTTTAGAAGCTTCTTTTCTAAATATCTAGATATTTTTAGAGTGCAAAAGATTTTAATTTAAAAAGAAAAGAAAATGAATGAAAGGTGGCAAATGCATTTATTGAAGCATTAATTGTATTTTTCTAGAACAAACTTCGCTTTTATTTACACAAACCACCACCACCCCCCATCAACCCTTGGCCGAGCCATTCGCCATTTCTGCCCTCTCATTTTATTTTGCACATTTCTTCATTCTTGCTTCAAAATTCTTCAAAAAAGTTCCAAAAATAAATTCACAAAATCCTAAATAAAAATAAAACCATCATTTCCCTTCACTAAACTAGTTTGGATCTTCAAGAAAAAGGTGATCTTTGGAGGAAAAGTTGATTAATCTAGTGGCTAAATTGTGTTCTTGTTAAGGTTTAATTTCTATCCTTAATCCTTAATTAATTGTGTTTAAATCTTAAGTTAGCTAATTAATTTGTTATTATAGCTTTAAACTCTTGATTAATTCATTATTCATAATTTTTAAGAAATTCAAGTTAGGGTTAAAGTTTGATTAAGTGTTTAATGTTAATTAAAGTGTTAATTTGTGATTAGGAAAAGATTAACCTAGTAGAAAATGATAATTTTTGTTAATGAATACTCTGTTTAAATATGCAATTTTGCTTACTTGGTTTTTGCTAAAACTTAATTAGCAAGTGTTAAAAATATACGAATGGTTTAGATAGCTTAGTTAAGCTATTATAAGGTATTCATAATCGCTAGATATGCGTTAGCTTGAAACTAGTGCGAAATATTGCGATAAGTTGCTTACTAGGTTTCGGGGGTTTTCCGACGTGGGTTCGATTGGTCGTTGCAAGGTTATATCTATTTTATTCCTTGTAATTTTTTGTGTTGTGTTGCGCGATAGGGACGATCGGGGTCTAGACTTGGTGTTTTGTAGTTTAGCGACCCTAGTTAGGGTTTTTGGCCGATGTCATGCGCGATAGATGCGCTAAGTGCGCAGTGCATTTTTCACGGCGTTATTCTTGCGTTTCAATGTCTTTTCGTCGATGTAGGATATTTAGCTTATGCGATGTGTTTGTGAAATTTTAGGTCCGCAAGCGGGGACTTCGGGCACTGTGAACAAGGGGAAGCAGGTGGTTGGATTTTCATAGCTCGAGACCATCGGTGAGTAAATTTAACATCTACGGGGAAATCGCCCGTATGGCGTTAAGCGTCAGGGCTAGATATGATATGATATTAGCCGCATTTGTATATGCTCATATAGAGATGATGCATGCATTTCATTGCATATAGCTACTTGTTGTGCCTAAACTTGTATTCTTTGTACACTGCACTATTATTGACAGTCCATGTTGCACGAGCACCAATGATATGCTACACACACACTGTCGGTAATTGCCATGATACGCACAACACAAATATTCGTTGATGTACCCTGCTAGTAGTTAGCGACATAGAGGTCGTTATTCTTGTGCGGTAGCGCATATGACATATAGCATACCTGTGTACCTACATGCCTATACATATGCCATACTATATTTACTTGCTCGCACATATACTTTGCTATTGTTACATGATTGGCTTTTTATAACATATATATCGGTGGAACGGGACGCTGTATATATATGTATTTTGGATTTGGATTTTGGGAACCGCGAGATATATTTAATGACTTGATGCATTTAAATATCGGACTTTTCCCATGATATGCTCATATTGATGTTTTGTGTTGCATATGTTGTTTTACGTGGATTTACGCATTTGAGATATGTTTTCATGCGATATGGGAATTTCAAGTGTCGATGTTAGGCACTTATATTCCGAGAGATATATGGATTTGGATACCAATACGTGGAACACAAGTGTCGAGGTGGGATACTTGGGTTTCGAGGAACGTATGGATGTCAGAAAGACCGATACGTGGAACACAAGTGTCGAAGTGGGATACTTGGGTTTCGAGGAATGTATGGATACGAGTATTTATGTGTCAATGTTAGGCACTGGTTTTCATGATGTTTTAGAGTGTCGATGTTTGACATTCAGGTTCCATGAGACTTACTGGATTTGAGGGTCGAGCAGAGGGCCGATTTGAGTATTTTGGGTATTTTGGGAATTTTGGGTGTTGTTGATTTACACCGGGCTTTTCGATGCTTATGATTTGTGAATGAGATTATTTATTTTCCCGTACTCAGTACTTAGTTATATGCACTTATTCATGTAGATATATTACCTGGTGGTGTACCTTGATCATGATAGTCGCATATTCATATTGTCATACTCATGCTACCAGCTTACATGCTTTTGATCATTGCTGTTAGTGCATACTTGCGATTTCAGTATGATGTTATTTACTATTAATGAGTTGGAAACTCACCCCCGTTGTGCCACAGTGTTTTGCAGGACTTACCCTCTGAGTAGTCGCGGCAGGGCGTTTTATCATCTCTACTTTTGCGGATACCGCTACGGTTGGCTGTGAGACCTTTGCTTTTAGGTGGGTTTGCGGTTATCTGTTTGTACATTGTTTATCTTTTTGTTGGATCTAGTATTCTCCATCTACCACTTCTTTTTTTGACTTAGAGACGAGTTGTGAGGATTCGGTGTTGCATTATTATTTTGGTGACTTTGGGTGCCGTGCTCATGGAAGCCGGTTTTGTTGAAAAGTTTTACTTCTTTATGCATTTTTCTTTTATATTTCTTCGCTTCGGCGTCGTATATATGTTTGTGGTGGTTGTCTCTGCCGTTGGGCGTGATTTGCTCCCATTTGGAATGCTTTATATATTATCTATGTTGTACCCGTTTTCAGGGCTAGTTTTTACAAAGGAGGTGCTGCCGAAATTTTCAAGAAAGAAAACTAAAGTTCAAGATTTTTACTTAAGAGTTTCCCGAATGTTTAAAACTATGTTTTTCTCCGTTGATCCAGTTTTGGGTGGTTTAGATTTCTGGGTTTCGGCTTACTTAAGTTGCGTACGCCTGTAAACGTTACGTAGTTTAAGTGCTGGTTATGGGCCAAATATTGGGTCGTGACAAAGTTGGTATCAATGCGCTAGGTTTTACCTTTCGGAGTGTAGGATGACCTTGGTATGATGGACTAGGTAGCTTAAGCAGAGTGACGTAGCATGTGTATGTTCCGCGGCATACTTACGACACGGTACTCCGCCTAAGTGACCTTAGGAGTTATTGATTATTTTTCCTCCGTGATGATATACATCCTTTTGATTTGATTCCTATTTCCTTATCGAATCTTGTTTCAATTTCTAGCCTATATTCCGCTGAAGACTACGAGGGCGCAGAGAGCGGCTGCGAGGGCCGAGGTCAGAGTTGACTCGTCGGAGGCGAAGACTGACCAGGGCGGTACGCCTATTATACCGGAGCACATTGCTATGATTGGGGCTGGCATGCAGGACCTGAGCCATATGATGGGTACTTTAGTAGAGGCCATTCGAGCGCAGGGGCAGGCAGTTGTTCCACCCGTTGCAGGGACCACGATGGTACCTACAGTTCCGGCAGTCGCAGTTACAGCTCCGGAGGTTATTACCGTGACACTGACAGTGTATATGAGGCTGAGGCCTCCGGTGTTTATTGGATATAGTGCCCTCAGAGTCAATTATTGGATCACAGGCACGTGATTGCAATGATTGAGGGAGGACCTATACCGGTAGGACAGTCTTACTCAAGATGATAGTATGCTATCTGGTTTATCTTTATCATCGTGTACAGCTTTAGGTGACCTTACAGGTCACTATTACACGTTGATAGAGCCCTTAGGATTCTTGCTTGACAGCCAGCGGTATGATGGCGATCATATACGTGGGAGCTGGGGTCTACAAGGACATCCTTAAAGTGGTCCCTAGTCGTGGGAGTTTTTGAGACTGGGCATCGATACTCCATTAGTAGACTAGGGTATACAGTCGAGACCCCGACGAGGGGCGGTGGCCGGTCTCACAAGCCATTGGTGTCAGTTGGTTCACCTAAGATGTATACAGGTGCTCGTTGGGTTATGAGTACACCGGACAGGACTCGCCGGGAACATGCTAGTTGGTATTATACCTGACGTCAGATAGCAGTTCCCTGGTGACATGTGTACAGGTTAGTTCATCGACCTGAGATCGTCATTTGTCTCGTGTGAGTTCCCACTGTGCTTTGATTACTACCCTACCACAACTCAAAGGAGTCGTGCAAACAGGTTTTAGTTGGGTACAGTCCCGAGCCACATGGAGGCAGTGAGCGGATCGGCAAGGGTTTCGTCTCTCCCGGTATTGGGGGTGAGATCGCGCTATGTCTAGGAGAGCAATTACATGTAGTCCTTGGCCAAGGCAGGAGATTTACTGGTAGGTATTTCAGTAGTATCTCAGGGTGTTCTGGGCTACACTCCGACACGACTTGTACCGCTTTTGGGGGTCTGACTTTTACCAACCCCCTAGGCCCGCCATGCGATGCTCATAGACGAACGGACCGGACTATACGGATATTGTCACTGACAGGCTCGGTAGGGTGTCATGATGAGTTCGCTCATCGAACTCCCTTTTGGTCAATACCTGGTAGCCCGTTACGTACGGCTAGTACCTCTGACGTGCTAGTGGTTAAATCCACAGCCAAAGTATTGACGAGTCTTTAGAGTCCCCCACAGACAGTTTTCAAGTTTCGAGCGAAACGTTGTAGAGACCGTATGATATATGGCAGGGTCCGATCATATACGTGCAGTAGTGCACGGATCATGATCGGGCGGATCATACTAGTGGGCTTTGGTTTAAGCCGGATCTTGGTATTATATTTGTTGGATTACTTTAGTCTCATCGCATTCGCATTCGGTCGGAATGCGGATGCAGGTATGTATATACAGGTGAGGGGTATCCTTGTGATCCGTCAAGAGTTTACTTTAGATGTTGCCGTATCTTTTTATTGTTGCAAACATTTGGATTAATGTTTGCATATGGAAATTATGAGCTAGAAATCATGATGAGGTGCAATTAATGTGACATGTTCATTTTGGTGACTCATGGTCTCTTTTTGTGTGAACATGTCATGTTAATTGAGTGATTTGAGTGTTGAAATGAGAGGTAGAAAGAGAAGGGGCTGCCATATGAGAGAGGTTAGCTCTTGTATCATTATGCTAGCTCTCATTTCTTCATATCAACACAACAAAAGAAAAAGAGCTTCTTCTTCTTCTTCTTCTTCCTCTAGCTCACCATTTCCATGGATGGCATCACCTTCAACCTCCATCCATACAATGGATGCAAGAGACAAAGTTGTCACATACATTCTCTACATCGCCTTAGACACGTCGGCTAGAGAACTTCGTGCCCGAGTTGCTTCGGACGAAGGAGGAGCCCGTAAAAAGACTCGAAGATGTGGTGCCCTTTCCGACGAGGAGATCAAGATCGGAGATGCCGCGAGGAGCATGGGATGGTGGCCAAAGACCGAAGGACACGGATCGATCGGTATAGCTTTTCCAACCCTTTCTCTAGTTGCTAGTTATAGGTTAATGGTTCGATCCGGATTTATAGTATACGATAGCGCTAGTTTCTAGTTTTGAAAAAGTTTTGTTTCCGCATTTTGGTCTCGGACAGACGGCCGGGGCTCTACCGTAGACTTATATGGTATCAGAGCCACGCCATTAACCTTTACTAGCTTGCTCTAACGTGTTTAGAACTTCGATCGAACGAAATTTCCAAAACCGCGATTCCAAGTCATCAAGTTTCTGTCGAATTTTTTTTGTGCTCTAAAATTTTTTTTTAGTATTGCAGAAAATCAGGCAGGCTTTTTTAAGAAAACTGCAGAAATTTTGTAGGCTGATTTCACTGTAGCGCGGCGGAACCGCGGCCGTACCCACGTTTTGGCCGCTGTTCCGCCGCAGTACTGTAGCAACACTGCACCAAATTTTCTGCAGTGGTCTTTGTGTTGGAATTGAGGTTTCTGGTAATTTTTGTTTTGGCCCAGATTATTTTGAGTACTGGATTTGTGCTTGGGGCCCACTTCGGGAAATTTTGTCGATCGAAAATTTTAAATATGTTAGTTCACAGTATTTAAATTATATCTGCGACCGTGAATGTCATTTAATCGGTAAAATTTGTCTAATTGCTATAGTTCTTTTAGACGGATTTGGGAACGTGACATTCACGTTGATGTTCTGTGTTGTGCTGTGATGTTGCGGATTTGTCATGGTGGATAGCCTGCATGCAATGGTAGTACAGTTTGGTTGTATTTGTACATTTGATATTGCGGGGCGAGCATCCGACATGTGGACTGCCGTCACTGCCTGTTTGTATATTATTCTTTTGGGGCACGACCGGGCTGAGGTCGATGTACCCGTTGTATATATTTTACTTTCTGTACTAGGATTACCCCGCGGTGGGGTGTACGGATAGCCGGGTTCTAGAAGGCAACGGGCCCGCATCTCATGGCATTGAGACGGAGGGGGCTTTACTCTAGAATTGGCGGCTATTCGCCGCACTCGTAGGGGGTACAGGTTGACCCAAGGAGGGGCGCTCAAGTTAACGGATTCCGTGAAGTGCTGGGTGGTCCATTCACTTTGTTGAAGAGGGCTGCCTCGCTTCAGGTTTTGGCGGGTAACTTGTCGCGCCCGTAGGGGTCTATGATTTCATTGCACAGGCTATCCACACGACCAGGGGAACGTCGGGGTTCAGTAGCGGCTCTATGAAACCCGGGGATCCCAGATTATCTGTATTGTTCTGTGATGCTTATTACATTTCTGTGATGTGGCATTTATCATGCCTTGAGCGATTATTATATATTGATATATATATACTAGTAGATGTTGTATATGTTTTACACCCGCGCTAGTCCAGTCCCCGCTCTGTCGTTAGTTATGTAACCTAACGGGTGATGACGGGACCCAGTGGCGAATGCGGATGGCATATACGTACATCGTATTTTCGTTCTGTATTGGTGTGATCAATTGATGGGACTACATTGATTTGGATCAATGCAAGCTAAACAAACCTATTATGATGTTGTTGGAACATTTTTCAAAAAAAGCTGTTATTGCAAGGACGTTCTCTTTTGTTTTGCACGGTGGTATTCGGTTA
This sequence comes from Agapanthus africanus, assembly GCA_030015575.1. Taxonomy (NCBI): domain Eukaryota; kingdom Viridiplantae; phylum Streptophyta; class Magnoliopsida; order Asparagales; family Amaryllidaceae; genus Agapanthus; species Agapanthus africanus. The sequence continues at coordinate 216,591,268 of JASDDO010000006.1, forward strand.
TGAATATCCAGCACCTCAGTCGACGAGGCAAGGGCCAAGATCCCTTCACCGGGAGTGACCCCTTGGACAGAAGTTTGCGTCAGGGTAATAACTTCACTATAGTCGATTACTTTCTGCTTTACATCATGGTATTCAGTTGGAATATCCTGCACCTCATTCTACGGGGAAAGAGCCGAGATCCCTTCACCGGGAGTGACCTCTTTAGCAAAAGTTTTCGCCACTATATTTTTATAAAAAGCTATCCGGTTCCTTCAACGATATCAAGTTCATTACGTTAAAGGTTTTTCGCCAAAATCCAACCGTAGCCCTCCGTCAATTCAGATTAGTATTGCTTAATATTCGTGCTACGTATGTCGTGCTCAGCCGAGGCGTAGTGTGCGATAGCTCTGTAATGCTTTTCTGTCTTATGGATATGTGATTGGTTAGGACAGTCGTACGGTCATTTTGGCTCAGTCAAGGACTCGTACGGGTGGGTCTAATGCAATCAAGATAATGATGGGTTGAACTTGGCTAGGATCCTTTGATATGTTGGCTCAGTCAAGGTCACTTGGGTCCTAGGAGTAAAAACACACATCAGGAGTTTCTAAAGAAATTAAAACTTGCCAGGCATGCGCATACCTTCTGGAGTGTGGTGACTTGAGTGGATTCCATCAAGTTATCATGCGATGATAGTTGGATCCCGATTCCCGCTGATGAGTTGGTTTACTCCTCGGGTGATCCCGACTAATTCTTCTTTCAGGTTTGGAGGAGAATTTGAGGTTACAGTGGGAGGTTTCCTGATTAGATAAAGTGATAACCATTCTGATCTAGGTTAGAGTGCACGCAGAGTGTTTCTTTTCTCTCTCTCTTTGGCAGCGACCATGGCCCGACCCTAGACTATGACTCAGTGACCAAGTTGACCGAACCTTCTTATAACACTGGCTTTTGGATTGTCAGAGTTGCATACCTCATTGCCACTCCTTTTTTTACCCTTTTCTCCAGAACACCTCGTATTACTACGAACATCCACTTCCATTGGATAAAACCATCGTATGGTTATATACGAACTCGAAGGAACTTGTTCCAGATTCGAGGATGGTTTCCGGTTCTGGAGAAAATGAATAGGATTATTTAGTTGTCTTTTCCTTTCACCTTCTCTCAGATTGCGAGTGCTCCTTGGATTAGGACAGTACACCTGTTACGCTTATTGGATAGTCTTCTTCCAAACCATAGGCAGGTGCCGAACGGTAGGGAATGAAGAAAACCAATTAGCCTAACGACGGTGTACAGAAGGTATTAAGTAAAGGCAAATAAAGGGATTAGTAAGAGGGCAAAGTAAATTGCAACTGCTATTCACGACCAAACCAAGTATTCATCGCCGCTCTTACTTCACCTTTGTATTTCTCCGGAACACCCCGTATCACTATGAAGATCCACAGTTTATTGGATACTCCATCGTATGGTTATATACGAACTCGAAGGAACTTGTTCCAGTTCGGAGATGGATTCTGGTTCAGGAGAAATAGGAATAAGGTTTATTCAGTTGTCTTTTATCTTTACCTTCTCTCGCATTGCGAGTGCTCCTAGGATTATGAAAGTACACCTATTACGCTTATTGTATAGTCTTCTTCCAAACCATAGGCTGGTGCCGAACGGTAGGGAAGGAAGAAAACCATTTAGACTAACGATGGTGTGCAGAAGGTAGAGACTAAAGACAAATAAAGGGATTTGGAGAGATGGCAATGAAATGTACGGTTACAGTCATGAATCTGGATAATGGAAGAGGCATTACTATGAATACCCGGATACCCCTTCGAAACATTTACATGTTTCAGTTTCACTGTGTATTGTTAATAGAAAACTGATTTCCCAATTAGGTACTCACTCCAGGGTATGTATTTACCTGGTTTGATTCTCACATCTGTATGGTTTTACAGATGATGAGTGGGAGTAAGTTATTAGGAATTGGGTGATCATCCTCATTATATCGGGATTCGTTGTAATTGGTGATATTTGAGGAAATCGCCTGGGTTGTTTGCCGGACGGCAAATATTTGGTTTTGAATATCCGTTGTTATGCACCAATTTCAAATTGATATATCTGTACGTTTATTTTTATAAAGTGAGATATAACTTTTTGAAATTATGTCTATGACATTTACCTATATCAGTGGATGGTTAGGTAAGGAGCATTAAACAGCGGTGTAATTCTTCTTAACCATAAGTACAGTTTTCAACCTACGACACATAGGGAATGAGTTATTAGACTCAAGGGATTTATACAGAGTATTGTATGTTGTCCAGTGTCCATTAGGACAGAGGGGTTGGTTGTCGTACTATATTCGGTTTACTTATGACTTCTCTAGTTTTTAGACAAGTGTTTCGTAGAAATACAAGGTCCAAGTTTTGAGAAGTTATAGGTATATGAATAAAGTAGAGAACCAGGTATTGCAAGTATCAGGATTCTTCAAGGTGATCGAAGATGTGGATACTTGTGTATGGTATTCAGTTGATAGTAATGATTATGAGAACTTGCTTCTCTTTCAGGTTACTCATATCTGGATGTATTCCTAAGTTGAGTAATGTTGATCGGCCTCTCTCTATTTAGTTGACATGCACTGGAGACAGCTGCATGATTTGAATCTGGTTCCAATTAAATTAGTGCCTCTGTTTCTATATTGGATATAGAACGGTTCATATCTTAACGATGTTAAGGTACGGGGAGTTTTCCGGTTTATGCTTAAAACCAGACTCTGGATAACTCAAGGCACGTTTCTGTAATGGCTGTTTGTGGGTTGACCTGGGCTATGACGAGGGTTGACTTTCTACCATCTGGAATATCAATAGTGATATTGTTCTTGACTCGCCACAGTTTTAGTAAAATGGAATTTTTTTCAGAAAACAGTAGTGGGAGTATGGTAGAACTGGAAGTGATTCCAGAACCACAAACGATTACTGAAAATTTAATAAGAACCTAAAGATTCAATCTGGTTTGACATTCCATTGGCCACTCCGCGGATATGGTGGGTGACCTCAGGCACTCGAGAGGTACTTCGGTAGCCTCAAGGACGGTGACAGGGAGGTTCTTGTTTACCCAGACTTGCCATTGCTGTTGTTCCAGACTGTGAGACCCGGCAGGAGGATGAGTATAGCGTCGTTCTAAACTAGCTTTAGAAGTGCACGTGTATATGACTCTGCCAGAGGGTTGTCGTAGTCAGTGGGAGCAGCGGAAGCATAGTCGACAAGTAGCTTATGTCTATTTATAGACTAAAGCAGATATAGCGGAGATAGATCATCTATTTCTGATGTGATAGTCATAGGTTTGACTTCATCAGAATAGGGGATGGATCTGTTAAGAAGATAGTAGGGTGTGATGTCCTGGTATTTGGATGACATACACATAGTAGGAGGTTAAATTCCTATACTACGATCGGTTATACTTTGGTTGTCACACAGTGGTTTCTCCAAATAGGACATGGATATTATATCAGATATTCTGGTTACTAGATCTATGGTTTTAGATCTAGATTTAGATAGTTTTCCAATCTGGGTACTTTGACAGCATTCTAAAGGTATTTTAGAATGGACGACTCCTGGCACGGTAGTGTACCTGCAGGTGATGGAGTCACCCTCTCTAAAGGTGTCTTGCAGACTAAAGGGGAGAAGGATGTGCATGATTGACAGATCACTTGCTTAGGCAATTGAGTCAATCATGAGATGTCAAGTACCACACCAGATGTTGTTTTTGCACTAGATGCAAAAGGTTGATATCAATCCTATCTTGGAGAAACGATCGGAAGCAGTTTTAGAACATAAGTGGATGTTCTAGAGATATGATAACAACAGCCTCTTTTTGGAGGCGGTTATCATTCCAGGCTTCCACGGTGACCTGGATGACAGAGTGACTGTCAGAGTTATAGTTTTCCCTCTGACGAGGGGCAGTATTTTGGACAGGTAGTCCAAGCGGATACTGAGGGAGGTGTGGCGCAGGATACTGATTAAGTTCAGTTGACGATACAGTCTAAGAAGTTTGGATTTGGAGTTCATTTATGAACCAGGTCCCATCAGATATCCATACATATTCTAAGACAGGTATTGCTCATTTCGGGAGATGGCTTTCTCCGCGAACTTGAGATAAAGAGAGACATAGAAAGAAACATCAGGGCGGATCCACTCACTGAGGCTATTCCTCGAACACAATAGTTTCACAAACGGGCTTTGTGAGACTGATCAGTAGAGGAGTTGGGTGTTCGGTATCATACGGGTTGTGAGTCTGCGACATCGCAATAATTATCCTTGAGTGCAAGTGGGAGATTGTTGGATATAGTGCCCTCAGAGTCAATTATTGGATCACAAGCACGTGATTGCAATGATTGAGGGAGGACCTATACCGGTAGGACAGTCTTACTCAAGATGATAGTATGCTATCTGGTTTATCTTTATCAACGTGTACAGCTTTAGGTGACCTTACAGGTCACTATTACACGTTGATAGAGCCCTTAGGATTCTTGCTTGATGGCCAGCAGTATGATGGCGATCATATACGTGGGAGCTGGGGTCTACAAGCACATCCTTAAAGTGGTCCCTAGTCGTGGGAGTTTTCGAGACTGGGCATCAATACTCCATTAGTAGACTAGTGTATGCAGTCGAGACCCCGACGAGGGGCGGTGGCCGGTCTCACAAGCCATTGGTGTCAGTTGGTTCACCTAAGATGTATACAGGTGCTCATTGTGTTATGAGTACACCGGACAGGACTCGCCGGGAACATGCTAGTTGGTATTATACCTGACGTCAGATAGCAGTTCCCTGGTGACATGTGTACATGTTAGTTCATCGACCTGAGATCGTCATTTGTCTCGTGTGAGTTCCCACTGTGCTTTGATTACTACCCTACCACGACTCAAAGGAGTCATGCAAACAGGTTTTAGTTGGGTACAGTCCCGAGCCACATGGAGGAAGTGAGCGGATCGGCAGGGGTTTCGTCTCTCCCGGTATTGGGGGTGAGATCGCGCTTTGTCTAGGAGAGCCATTACACGAAGTCCTTGGACAAGGAAGGAGATTTACTCGTAGGTATTCCAATAGTATCTCAGGGTGTTCTGGGCTACACTCCGACACGACTTGTACCGCTTTTGGGGGTCTGACTTTTACCAACCCCCTAGGCCCGCCATGCGATGCTCATAGACGAACGGACCGGACAGTACGGATATTGTCACTGACAGGCTCAGTAGGGTGTTATGATGAGTTCGCTCATCGACCTCCCTTTTGGTCAATACCTGGTAGGCCGTTACGTACGGCTAGTACCTCTGACGTGCTAGTGGTTAAATCTACAGCCAAAGTATTGACGAGTCTTTAGAGTCCCCTACAGACAGTTTTCAAGTTTCGGGAGAAACGTTGTAGAGGCCGTATGATATATGGCAGGGTCCGATCATATACGTGCAGTAGTGCACGGATCATGATCGGGCGGATCATACTAGTGGGCTTTGGTTTAAGCCGGATCCTGGTATTAGATTTGTTGGATTACTTTAGTCTCATCGCATTCGCATTCGGTCGGAATGCGGATGCAGGTATGTATATACAGGTGAGGGGTATCCTTGTGATCCGTCATGAGTTTACTTTAGATATTGCCGTATCTTTTTATTGTTGCAAACTTTTGGATTAATGTTTGCATATGGAAATTATGAGCTAGAAATCATGATGAGGTGCAATTAATGTGACATGTTCATTTCGGCTACTCATGGTCTCTTTTTGTGTGAACATGTCATGTTAATTGAGTGATTTGAGTGTTGAAATGAAAGGTAGAAAGAGAAGGGGCTTCCATATGAGAGAGGTTAGCTCTTGTATCATTATGCTAGCTCTCATTTCTTCATATCAACACAACAAAAGAAAAAGAGCTTCTTCTTCTTCTTCCTCTAGCTCACCATTTCCATGGATGGCATCACCTTCAACCTCCATCCATACAATGGATGCAAGAGACAAAGTTGTCACACACATTCTCTACATCGCCTGGGACACGTCGTCTAGCGAACTTCATGCCCGAGTTGCTTCGGACGAAGCGGGAGCCCGTAAAAAGACTCGAAGATGTGGTTCCCTTTCCGACGAGGAGATCAAGATCGGAGATGCCGCGAGGAGCTTGGGATGGTGGCCAAAGACCGAAGGACACGGATCGATCGGTATAGTTTTTCCAACCCTTTCTCTAGTTGCTAGTTATAGGTTAATGGTTCGATCCGGATTTATAGTATATGATAGCGCCAGTTTCTAGTTTTGAAAAAATTTTGTTTCCGCATTTTGTCCTCGGACAGACGGCCGGGGCGCTGCCGTAGACTTACAGTGTTTACTGGCACAAATACTACTGAGGATCCGCAGTCGTTTATCGACCGGATGGGCAGGATTTGTCGTTCGCTCCGATGCTCTGATGAGAGATGGGTGGAGTTTGCGAGCTTTTATCTGGAGGGTCTGGCCCAGAAGTGGTGTGAGTCGTTGGAGAGGGGCAGAGCCGCGGGTCTTGCTCCTATAACCTGGGCCGAGTTTGTAACGGTATTTCTCGCCCGTTTTCTTCAACCGAGCGTCAGGGATGCGCAAGCGCGTAGATTTGATTCATTACGTTAGACTCCGGGGATGACAGTGTCTGAGTATGATGTACTGTTTACCAAGCTGTCAGTGTATGCTCCGTACTTGGTGGCGACAGAGGAGATGAGAGTGAAGAGGTTTGTTCGAGGCCTACTTACCCAGTTGTTCCTAGCCATCAGCATTCAGCATTGCGACACATATGCGGCGACGGTGGATGCAGCCCTATTGGTTGAGGAGCGTCTTTCTGAGTCGTCAGTTGCTCCGGAACTGAAGAAGGTTTGTAGTGGTGATCCGTCAGTGAGGCGGGCGTTTAAACGTCGTGACAGTTCCCGTTCAGATAGTGGAGGTTCGGGACGAGGTCGGCTTTTTAGCTCTTACCCTCAGGAGGGTCAGCAGTTTGTATCTGGATGTTACCGGTGCGGGAGTACGGGTCATCGGGTTCGAGATTATGCTGAGCCACGTGTGAGCGAGGCAGCTGTACCGCAGGTTACCTTACCACCTTCTCCACCTCAGAGGGCGTTGCCCCTTATGCCGGTTGTTGCTCTGCGTCAGACTCTTATGCAGAGAGGTCGGGGTCGCGGTGGTTTTGTACCGAGAGGGCGGGGTGGTAGAGGCGGAGGTCAGCCAGTTGCCGGTAGAGGGCAAGCTCGGGTGTTTGCCTTGACTCACCAGGACGCTCAGGCGTCCAATGCTGTGGTTTCAGGTACCCTTTCAGTATGTTCTTATGATGCACATGTTCTTTTTGATTCGGGATCTACGCATTCGTATGTTTCTAGGCACTTCGTGCCGAGGTTAGGCCGAGAGTCGTGTTGGCTAGATCAGCCGCTGGTCGTGGCTACTCCTGTAGGAGAGTCGTTTGTTGCATGACACGTGTTCCGGTCGTGTGTTGTCCGTATAGGGGACAGAGATTTTCCCGTCGAGTTGATCCTTCTTGAGATGTTGGACTTCGACGTTCTGTTGGGCATGGACTGGCTAGCTACTTGCTACGCGTCCGTGGACTGCCGCGAGAAGACAGTTAGATTTTGTTTTCCCGGCGAGTCAGTGTTTGTTGTGCAGGGGGACAGTGGTGCCGCCCCTCACAGTTTGATTTATGTCCTTTGCGCTAGTCGGCTTTTGAGGAGGGGATGTCGGGGATTCTTAGCTTTCATTCATGATACTGGGACCGCTGTGGAGTCGTTGGACCAGGTTCCTACCGTGCGAGAGTTTCCCGACGTTTTTCCAGATGAGTTACCTGGGATGCCGCCAGAGCGCGATATTGAGTTCTGCATTAATCTAATTCCTGGCACGGAGCCTATTTCTATACCGCCTTATCGGATGGCTCCGGCAGAGCTTAGAGAGCTTAAAGGTCAATTGCAAGAGTTGCATGATATGTGACTTGTGCGTCCGAGTGTTTCGCCGTGGGGAGCTCCTGTTCTATTCGTCAAGAAGAAGGACGGCAGTTTGAGGTTGTGTGTAGATTATCGTCAATTGAACCGAGTTACGGTGCGGAATAGGTATCCTTCACTTTGCATTGATGATTTATTTGATCATCTCCAGGGTGCGAAACATTTTTCTAAGATTGATTTGCGTTCGGGTTATCATCAGTTGCGGGTTCGGAATGATGACATTCCGAAGACTGCTTTTCATACGCGCTATAGGCATTATGAGTTTTTGGTGATGTCGTTCGGACTCACCAATGCGCTAGCAGCGTTCATGGATCTGATGAACCGGATTTTCAGGCCATTCCTCGACCAGTTTATTATTATGTTTATTGATAACATACTGGTCTACTCTAGGAGTCGTGAAGAGTATGAGCAGCACTTGAGGATTGCTTTGCAGATATTGAGAGAGCACCAGCTATATGTTAAATTCTCAAAGTGCGCATTTTGGATTGATAGTGTGGACTTACTGGGTCATGTGGTGACTGGTGATGGTATTCTAGTGGACCCGTGGAAGATCGAGGCTGTACAGCTTTGGCCCAGACCTGTATCGGTGACTGAGGTCCGCAGCTTTTTGGGCTTAGCTGGTTATTATCGCCGTTTTGTGCAGGATTTCTCGAGTATTGCTGCACCGCTGACTGGACTGACCCGGAAGGGAGTTCTTTTTCTTTGGACAGATGCGTGCGAGCAGAGTTTTCAGTAGTTGAAGACTCGGTTGACGACAGCACCAATTTTATCTTTGGCTTTTGGATCGGGCGGCTATGTTGTTTTTTGTGATGCTTCTCGAGTGGGGCTCGGCTGTGTATTGATGCAGTACGATAGAGTGATTGCTTATGCTTCTAGGAAGCTGAAGAAGCATGAGCAGAATTACCCCACTCACGATCTTGAGATGGCCGCGGTAGTCTTCGCGTTGATGATTTGGAGACACTACTTGTACGGAGAGTCGTGTCAGATCTTCACGGATCACAAGAGCTTGAAATACATCTTCCAGCAGCGGGATCTGAATCTGAGACAGCACCGTTGGATGGAGCTAGTGAAGGATTATGATTGTGAGATCCTTTATCACCCGGGCAAGGCGAATGTGGTAGCTGATGCTTTGAGTCGTAGGCCCGGGGGTAGCTTGTTCCAGTTGAGCGCAGTTCAGCGTCAGTCTTCTGCAGATTGGCAGCTCTTGTGTGATGGTAGAGTGCAGTTCGAGTTCACTTCCGCTGGGGGACAGCTTGCTCATGTCCGCGCCCGTCCACTACTATTTGAGCGTATCCGTGAGGCGCAGCCCAATGATGCCCGTTTGACTGAGATTCTTGAGCTTGTTCGGTAGGGAAGAGTTTCGGAGTTCATGATTGATGACCAGGGTGTGCTACGATGCGGGACTCGCTTGTGTGTATAAGATGCTGATGGGTTGAGGTGCGAGATCCTAGAGCAGGCACATCAGTCGGCCTTTAGCGTTCATCCAGGTTCCACCAAGATGTACCGTGACTTGAGGGACTTTTACTGGTGGGAAGGGATGAAGCGTGATATATCGGACTTCGTTTCGAGGTGCCTGACTTGTCAGCAAGTCAAGGCTGAGCATCAGAGACCGGCTAGAGAGTTGCAGCCTTTACCCGTTCCGGAGTGGAAATGGGAGCAGATTTCCATGGACTTTATTGTGGGTCTACCCAGGACCAGTCGAGGGTATGACTCCATTTGGGTGATTATTGACCGGTTGACGAAAACGGCTCACTTCCTTCCAGTGAAGACCCCTTTCGGTTATGCTCAGTATGCTCAGTTGTACATAGATGAGATTGTGCGTTTGCACGGTGTTCCCACATGCATAGTATCCGACAGAGGCACCCAGTTTACTAGCCGTCTTTGGCAGAAGCTTCAGGAAGCTTTGGGTACCAGGTTGAGTTTTAGCACCGCTTTTCATCCACAGACCGATGGCCAGTCGGAGCAGACTATACAGACTCTGGAGGATATGCTTCGTGCATGTGTGCTTGATTTTGGTGGCAGTTGGGATCGTCATTTGCCGTTGATTGAGTTCTCCTACAACAACAGCTTTCAGGAGACTATTCAGATGGCACCTTTTGAGGCTTTGTATGGTAGGAAGTGTCGATCGCCAGTCTGTTGGACCGAACTCAGCGAGTATAGAGTTTTGGGACCCCGGCTAGTTCAAGAGACTACGGAGAAGATCCAGCTGATTCAGGACAGGATGAGAGCAGCCCAGTGCAGGCAGAAGTCTTATGCCGACCGTCGTCGTCGCAGACTTGAGTTCGCAGTGGGGGATCATGTATTCCTGAGGATTTCTCCGATGAAGGGCATTATGCGATTTGGGAAGAGAGGGAAGCTCAGTCCCAGATTTGTTGGTCCCTTCGAGTTCCTTGAGCGAGTGGGTTCTGTTGCTTATCGTTTGGCGTTCCCGCCCAGTTTTCCGGATGTGCACCCCGTTTTCCATGTGTCGATGCTTCGTAGATACCTTCATGATCCTTCTCACATGATTCAGCATGAGACCGTTCAGCTTGAGCGCGATCTTTGTTCACCGAGCAGCCGGTAGTTATTTTGGATCGGCAGGTGAAGAAACTTCGGTCAAAGGTCTTGCCATCTGTGAAGGTTCTTTGGCGTAGCCCGACTAGTGAGAAGATCACTTGGGAGGCTGAGAGCCAGATGCGGAAGAAATTCTCTCATCTCTTTGAAGGTACGCGTAGTTAAATTTTAATTCGGGGACCGAATTTCTATAAGAGGGAGATTGTAACGTTTTAGAAATCGTTATACGAATTTTTCCATTTTAGGGCAAAATAGTCGGTATTTCCCGTTTTAACCCGATTTCAATCAAACGTCCGTATAAACTTACCGGCACCTAGTTTAGCTAAAATAAAGCTAGTGCGCAAACTTTGGGGGTATATGGGAGGTTTTGGTTCAGATAGAATTTTTCCCAAATAAAATATTATTTTAAACGGTAAATTGTGCACGTAAATCGAGAAATTTCTTCTCTTGAGAATAAATTAAATCTTATCACTAGAAAATTTTAGAAGCTTCTTTTCTAAATATCTAGATATTTTTAGAGTGCAAAAGATTTTAAATTAAAAAGAAAAGAAAATGAATGAAAGGTGGCAAATGCATTTATTGAAGCATTAATTGTATTTTTCTAGAACAAACTTCACTTTTATTTACACAACCCCCCCTCCCCATCAACCCTTGGCCGAGACATTCCCCATTTCTGCCCTCTCATTTTATTTTGCTCATTTCTTCATTCTTGCTTCAAAATTCTTCAAAAAATTCAAAAAATAAATCCACAAAATCCTAAATAAAAATAAAACCATCATTTCCCTTCACTAAACTAGTTTGGATCTTCAAGAAAAAGGTGATCTTTGGAGGAAAAGTTGATTAATCTAGTGGCTAAATTGTGTTCTTGTTAAGGTTTAATTTCTATCCTTAATCCTTAATTAATTGTGTTTAAATCTTAAGTTAGCTAATTAATTTGTTATTATAGCTTTAAACTCTTGATTAATTCATTATTCATAATTTTTAAGAAATTCAAGTTAGGGTTAAAGTTTGATTAAGTGTTTAATGTTAATTAAAGTGTTAATTTGTGATTAGGAAAAGATTAACCTGGTAGAAAATGATAATTTTTGTTAATGAATACTCTGTTTAAATATGCAATTTTGCTTATTAGGTTTTTGCTAAAACTTAATTAGCAAGTGTTAAAAATATAGGAATGGTTTAGATAGCTTAGTTAAGCTATTATAAGGTATTCGTAATCGCTAAATATGCGTTAGACTGAAACTAGTGCGAAATATTGCGATAAGTTGCTTACTAGGTTTCGGGGTTTTTCCGACGTGGGTTCGATTGGTCGTTGCGAGATTATATCTATTTTATTTCTCGTAATTGTTTGTGTTGTGTTGCGCGATAGGGACGATCGGGGTCTAGACTTGGTGTTTTGTAGTTCAGCGACCCTAGTTAGGGTTTTTGGCCGATGTCGTGCGTGATAGATGCGCTAAGTGCGCAGTGCATTTTTCAGGGCGTTATTCCTGCGTTTCGATGTCTTTTCATCGATGTAGGATATTTAGCTTATGCGATGTGTTTGAGAAATTTTAGGTTCTCAAGCAGGGACTTCGGGCGCTGCGAACAAGGGGAAGCAGGTGGTCGGATTTTCATAGCTCGAGACCATCGATGAGTAAATTTAACATCTACGGGGAAATAGCCCGTATGGCGTTAAGCGTCAGGGCTATATATGATATGATATTAGCCGCATTTGTATATGCTCATATAGAGATGATGCATGCATTTCATTGCATATAGCTACTTGTTGTGCCTAAACCTGTATTCTTTGTACACTGCACTATTATTTACAGTCCATGTTGCACGAGCACCAATGATATGCTACACACATTGTCGGTAATTGCCATGATACGCACAACACAAATATTCGTGATTTTCCCTGCTAGTAGTTAGCGACATAGAGGTGGTTATTCTTGTGCGGTAGCGTATATGACATATAGCATACATGTGTACCTACATGCCTATACATATGCCATACTATATTTACTTGCTCGCACATATACTTTGCTATTGTTACATGATTGGCTTTTTATAACATATATATCGGTGGAATGGGACGCTGTATATATATGTATTTTGGATTTGGATTTTGGGAACCGCGGGATATATTTAATGACTTGATGCATTTAAATAGCGTACTTTTCCCGTGATATGCTCATATTGATGTTTTGTGTTGCATATGTTGTTTTACGTGGATTTACGCATTTGAGATATGTTTTCATGCGATATGGGAATTTCAAGTGTCGATGTTAGGCACTTATATTCCGAGAGATATATGGATTTGGAGACTGATACGTGGAACACAAGTGTCGAGGTAGGATACTTGGGTTTCGAGGAACGTATGGATATCAGAAAGACCGATACGTGGAACACAAGTGTCGAAGTGGGATACTAGGGTTTCGAGGAACGTATGGATACGAGTATTTATGTGTCGATGTTAGGCACTGGTTTTCATGATGTTTTAGAGTGTCGATGTTTGACACTCAGGTTCCATGAGACTTACAGGATTTGAGGGCCGAGCAGAGGGCCGATTTGAGTATTTTGGGAATTTAGGGTGTTGTTGATTTACACCGGGCTTTTCCATGCTTATGATTTGTGCATGAGATTATTTATTTTCCCGTACTCAGTACTCAGTTATATGCACTTATTCATGTAGATATAGTACCTGGTGGTGTACCTTGATCATGATAGTCGCATATTCATATTGTCGTACTCATGCTACCAGCTTACATGCTTTTGATCATTGCTGTTAGTGCATACTTGCGATTTCAGTATGATGTTATTTACTATTCACGAGTTGGCAACTCACCCCCGTTGTGCCACAGTGTTTTGCAGGACTTATCCTCTGAGTAGTCGCGGCAGGGCGTCTTATCATCTCTACTTTTGCAGATACCGCTACGGTTGGCTGTGAGACCTTCGCTTTTAGGTGGGTTTGCGGTTATCTGTTTGTACATTGTTTATCTTTTTGTTGGATCAAGTATTCTCCATCTACCACTTCTTTTTTTTGATATAGAGACGAGTTGTGAGGATTCTGTGTTGCATTATTATTTTGGTGACTTTGGGTGCCGTGCTCGTGGAAGCCGGTTTTGTTGAAAAGTTTTACTTCTTTATGCAGTTTTCTTTTATATTTCTTCGTTTCGGCGTCGTATATATGTTTGTGGTGGTTGTCTCCGCCGTTGGGCGTGATTTGCTCCCGTTTGGGATGCTTTATATATTATCTATGTTGTACCCGTTTTCGGGGCTAGTATTTACAGAGGAGGTGCTACCGAAATTTTCAAGAAAGAAAACTAAAGTTAAAGATTTTTACTTAAGAGTTTCCCGAATGTTTAAAACTATGTTTTTCTCCGTTGATCCAGTTTTGGGTGGTTTAGATTTTTAGGTTTCGGCTTACTTAAGTTGCGTACGCCTGTAGACGTTACGTAGTTTAAGTGCCGGTTATGGGCCAAATATTGGGTCGTGACAGTCAGGTGTGCTAACGGAAACGATTCTACTCTGGCACTTCTCTGGTCAACTCTCGGTCAATTAGTATGATCATCAATAAAGCAGCATGTCACAGGCGTCGGCCTCTAGTCCTCTGAATACACGTTACACATCTGATCCTGGGTGCAAATTTTATTTCAGTAGTGTCCTGGAAGGAATCCTGCTCAAGGTCTCTTCTTATCTCGCATATGCCGAACTGTACGGAGGCTGGTACTCTTATATAATCTGTTCTCGTTTTCTGGACATCTGCATTTTCAGCACAACATTTCCTCGGGAATTGGCTGCTTCCTAACGCCTCTGTATGCATATCAGATCTCTAATCTCGACGGGGAGTAACAACAGCTCGTCCGCATCTCGCACGAAACTCTGGTACCGCTCGTCTTTATCATCGTCCACCTGACGTCACGTCATGCTATCTGCGCACTGCAACAGTTCTCGGCTAAGGTCGATCCGGAGTCTCTCACACAGACTCGAAGTTACGAACTCGGTATCTTCATCACTCTGTAGAAGATATCTGGCCGACCACATCCTCGGGAACTCGTCGCAACTATCGGAGGAATACTCAATATTCGTCCGTTCTCGATCAACTTACAGCGCATCTGGGTAAGGTCCTCTATCCAAAGCTGGTCAGCTTACTGATCTCTTATCACATGATATCCGGACGACGTCAAACCTTTCGATCGAGTCATCAAAGTCCCATAATTTCCCAAAAGATCAACACCTGAGCACAGTCTAATAATATCTGGTACATACCACAGTACCTACAGACCAACCGTAGAAGGGCAAACCTAAGCCTCACTGATGGCACCGCTAAACTGCCGCAAACCCTAAGGTTCAAAAGCGGTTCCATGGCTATCATGTCGAGTTACGGTTTCATTCTTCTAGAGGGTCCACAGAATTACCTGCATGTTCTTCCGAATACTTAAACTTGGAAAAATGGGTTTTCTGACATTCGTTCGAACTTTTTAATTTCGCCTATAGAACATGTGAATATCCTTCGTCCGCATGCTAAACAATTCCTCAATCTTCCAGGAAAAACGATACGTCAATGGTCATCTCTGGATCGGTCTGCTCTAGATCTGAGTAAGACACTCCACACTGGAAATCTTCAACTCAACTGGGCCTGCGTCGACGCATCAATCTGACGAATCTCCTTCGTCTCTCAAATCGGGGTAGACTAGCTATCATCTGTTGCATTTCTGCCTGGAAGCTCCGGCGATCTCAGCTCGTAAGCTCTGGAAGCGACATCTTATCAATCTCAGCAACAACTGGGTCATCTGTCTGCACGGTAGGCGACCTCACAATCTCCAAGATAGGCTGTACATCAACAGTCCTCTAGCAACTGGCAGCTCTATCAATGGCCCGATCATCCGGTGCAAAACCAAACACTCGCCTCAACCGAGAGATCACAACATAAATACTAACTCGAGACGTTCCCGTGTCACCAGAAAACACGATGGTCAGTTCTCGTCCATGATGAGCTTGCCCTGACCGCATCACTAGCAGTAGCTCATTCTGTGCTCAAACCATGGTGACAGGAACCTCAATCGAGTATCGAAGAAAGCAGATCAACGGCATGAAAGGAAACGACAGATCCAGAATGGATACATGATCATAAGAAGGAACATAATCAATGTAAGTATGATCATCGAACGAATAGAATCAAGGATCTCAAATGGATGTATAATCATGGGTACGAAGAGAATCATAAATCTCCAAAATATGTACATCTTAAGGTTTCTTAAGTGGAGTATCATATTGTAATTATTTCGCGGAACATACGTACGGGACGTCACTCTACTCAAGCTACCTACTCCATCAATCAGGGTCAGCCTATGAAACGAAAGTTCGGGTCTAATACCCCCCTGTACAAGTCTAAGTTCCGTATGGTCAAGCCTAGGTTCCGAAATACATACCCGCCCTAGACTCCACATAGTCAAACCTAAACTCGAACCAAGGTTAAACCTAGTGCTCTGATACCAACTTTGTCACGACCCGAAATATTAGCTCGTGACCAGCACTTAAATCACGCAAGGTCTAAAGGCATAACGTAATTCAAGTAAGCTGAAACCTAGAAATCTAAACGTTTTAAGAAAAATAAAGGAGGTGAAGTTTTGAAATAAAGGTATAATGAAATCAAGTTTTCCTAATGCATAGAATAGGAACATGAAAAATGCAAGTGGATTATGCAAGTTTAAAAAACATGTTTCGTCTTTTTAAAAATTTGGGAAGCACCTCCTTTGTATATTTTGATCAAAAACCACATATACAAGATAATGATAAAGGCATCCGCAAGCGGGAGCTAGCTCTTCGCCAAACGGTGGATCACAACCACACAAGACTATATATATAAGTATACGACGCCCAACAGCGAAGATCACCACAAGAGATAAAGAAATAGGCAAGACATAAACCCAAAAGCGAACATAAAACCCATCGCTCCAATCTCGCAACTACAGGTCTCACTAAGTCTCATTACTTATAAAAATACTAGTTTTGATTTGATGGAGTTAACTAGATACAATATGAAATATAGATACAAGAGTGGGTACGATACAAATGTCCCACCTACCAATGCAAAACACCCGAATGCAACTGTGTGCCAGCGAAGCCGCTACTGATCCATGCGGTCTACCTGCAAGAACTGTGGCACAACGGGGATGAGTTGCCAACTCGTGAGTAGAAAAACATCTACAAGTAGAAATCGAATAAACAATGACTCTTAGGTCAACTATATCATAAAGGTAATACTATTCTGTATATGTGCCAACAATGTAATCAATACCTATATATATGCGGATATAATCCAACAATATAATCAATGTATGTATGCATGTGGATCTCATCCAACCATATAATGAATGCAAGTATGCATGTGGATCTCGTCCAACCATATAATCAATGTATGTATGCATGTGGATCTCGTCCACCCATATAATCAATGTATGTATACATCATAAAAGCTTATGCATGAAAGTATTAGGATATAAATCAACGGGTGTCTCTCGCGACACATCAAAATCATGGAACCTGGGTGTCCAACATCGACACTCGAAAACATCATGAAACCCGTGTCCAGCATCGACACGTAAATCCTCATATATCTCAGGCGCCACACACCCTGGTCGGTCCTCATATCCATCTCTCTACTCCGGTCGGTATCCTCCGGATAACCTCCGAGTCCAAATACAATCACCGGTAGGTAGTAGTCCCTCTGCCAGGCTCACCGTCTATAGCACAACAATCCATTCTCGCCCTGGGGTACCATACCGGGTCCACCATGTACCCGCAATCGGCCTCATCCAGCTCCTCGAATCGGGTTTCACATGTCACACATCTCAGAACCGAGAAAACGCATGGTGGACACACTGAAATATCAGATCAAGAGAAACCGGGTTTTTAAAAGAGTACTTACTTTCTTTTGAATTAGCCACGGTTCTCAAATCCAGAAATCTCATGAAAACAACATATCTCAATGCGTAAAATCATAAAGCATGATGTATGCGACATATGATAAAAATGTAAGCATATCCGAATATCATGCAACATGGGACAGTGATATGACATATTAAGGAAAAACCGCTCTTTTAAATGATTCAAGTTTTTAAAATATATCCAGCGGTTCCCAATTTCTTCAAAATCAAAGACAACATCATCTATGTATGTGCAATAAGTATGTATGTAGGCATGGATGTACAAAGATATATGTACGCAAGTATGAGTGTACAAGTGGGTATATACGCAAGTATGAGTGCACAATATGTATGTGCGCCAATATGGATGTACAAGTGGGTATATACGCAAGTATGAGTGTACAATATGTATGTGCGCCCGTATGGATGTACAAGTGGTATATACGCAAGTATGAGTATACAATATGTATGTGCACCAGTATGGATGTACAAGTGGGTATATACGCAAGTATGAGTGTACAATATGTATGTGCGCCCGTATGGATGTACAAGTGGTATATACGCAAGTATGAGTGTACAATATGTATGTGCGCCAGTATGGATGTACAAGTGGGTATATACGCAAGTATGAGTGTACAATATGTATGTGCGCTAATATGGATGTACAAGTGGGTATATACGCAAGTAAGAGTGTACAATATGTATGTGCGCCAATATGGATGTACAAGTCGGTATATACGCTAGTATGGGTGTACAATATGTATGTGCGCCAGTATGGATGTACAAGTGGTATATACGCAAGTATGTGTACAATATGTATGTGCGCCAATATGGATGTACAAGTGGTTTTATACGCTAGTATGGGTGTACAAAATGTATGTGCGTCAGTATGGATGTACAAGTAGTATATACACAAGTATGTTATGCGAAGAGTCATATCATAATGCAGCATTCCTACTGTGTAGTGACATGGAAATTATCGATGATGAAGTGTGTGAGCCAGCCAGTCTGTGTAAGTGTAACATACGGATTATCGATAATGGTGCAGGTGTACTAGCACAGGTTTAAGTAATGCAATGCGAATAACATGAATGCAGCATAAGGTAAATCATCAGCTACAAGCTATAAGGTATACGTATCTACAAGACCGCGTCGGTGAATCTATCAATCGGCATATAATCTCACAACAACGCGCACGGTACTATACATCGTACGACAGCCTCTAGTCAAGGGTATGGATCAAACATCAAGTCAAACTCATCACAAATGGAAAATCATTGTACGACGGCATTAAACCAATAGGGATCCTATCAACCTATAAGACAATGAAGGTACGGCTTAATATCACGTACGACCTATCATTCATGATTCACAACATTCTATATATATCTATATACCTATTTTCCAGGTCACATCCATAACAATCTCGTATCAGGGGACCGACAAGGTATCAATCATCTCAATCGACTCTCATCCGTATACCAACATATCACCAAGTCATCATATCGAATCGTACATTCTTTTTATCACATTTATATCACATTGAATCAAAAGTTATATATATACATTCTACCTTTACTATAAGCATACTTATCTAATCTATCATATACACCCGAACCATACAATCAGTTTTTAAAAAATGTGAATCGTAGTTTTGAAAATAGGGGCTGCGGTGTTTTTAAGGAAAAGATATCTTTTAAAAATCTGTAACTTCCCTCAAGGTATCTGTTTAAAAGATGCATACGATTCTTTAGTTTAGAAATAGGTATGGTTCGGATGACACATCTACGTCGGCTATCTAGTCCTATAGTACCCTACACGGAAATATCATCAAACATCATCCTCAAATTCCATCATCACGTATTAGCCGTATCGTAACTTCTAACTATCCTTTAGTTCCTAATATGGTTTCACTATCTATCTATAACTCTATCTATAGTTTCTATTAAGGTTGCCTTAACCATATTCTATATATAAATCGGTTTCCATCAAAGTTTGCGAGGGTGCTGTACGCCATCCACCCGACTTCCCCCATAGATATAGATCTACTCACCTGATCCTTGCTTGCCGATGTCGATGACGCCACGCTCCGTCGTCTCGGAATCCATGCGAAGGTACCTACAATAATACACAATCGAAATCGCTATTAAAATCGAATCTAGAAAACCGATACAGCACACGGTGCGTTCATAGGTTAGAACCTATGGTCTACGCGTGCAAAAACAATCAAATAACCCTTTTTGGTTATGTACAAACATCAAACAACCAAATACAAATCCAAATATCAAAAATTAGCATTTCAAAATACGGAAAACATAGCCAAAATCACACCAAAATGCTCCCAGATTTTGACTCAGGTCAAATAAAGCTAAGCAAACAAGTATAGGGTGATGTATATGGAGTTAATAAGCTACTGGACCAACCTAGACCCAAAACCCCCCAAAGTGGCCAGCCACCTAGCCTAAAACTCTGGCCTCCTCGGGTCCCCCTGCTCAAATTGGGTCCGTCTCGTCAAGGTGGTCTCCTATTGGTCCAATTTAGTCTCTGGTATTGTTTGCTAAACTCAGAAACTCCCCGAATCAACCCAGATTCTCTGTAGGCTCACAAAAGCAACGAAACCGACATGGACACAATCTAAGTTTGTATTCTCTGTCCTAGGTCCAGAATTTGATCTCTAGGGTCTTGTACACCCTCACTACAACTCCAAGTCCACAAATCACCAAACCCTCTCTTGAATTTCTAAGTATCACAAATCCATCACTAAACGAATTCTAAATTTAAACAAAATGCTAGGAAATCAAAACTACCCTAAATGAAAAGAGATATACCTCATGGTTACACCCAAGCAAAACCCTAGAAGTCCCAATGTTGTCAAAATCCCACTTTGCTTGGTTCAATGTGTAGAGGAAGAGATGGGGATTAATTTTTGTGAAGGGAGTATAAGGTTTTGGGTTTATTTAGAGATGTATCTAAGGGTAGAAGTGGAGGGAAGTGAGGTTGGAGGAAGATGAAGAAGGAGGAGAAAATGATGGGGAAAAAGATATGGCAGCAGCCCCCCTCTCTCTCACTTATTCTCACACTCTCTCTCTCTCTCTCCAATCATTCACCGTTTTAACCCTTTTCATTTCTTTTTCTTTTCTCTTTTAAATTTCAAAACCAAATCACATAATGCCCATAAAACAACACAAATGCAACAACATGTAACCAAATGTAACATGACATGGTGCACTAGCCATGGAAAACTGTAGAAACACGGATTTGGCTTAATTGCGATTAGCAGTGCACTAATCGGGTTTTTATTTAAACTGCATATAATAAATTTTAAAAAAGCCAAATCCTTTAAATATATTTAAAAAATGAATAAATCATTTTAATTTCCATTTATTTCACAATTATTGGTATATATTTATACTCTTTTTCGAAAACCCCAATTCCGCAAATCGGGCAGTTTTCGGGAAATATATTATTTTAATATTAAATTCCAAAAATAATATTTTATATTTTCTGAAATGTTACAAACATGGAATACAACCTTTGTAGACCGGTCCTTCACTTCAAAATCTCCCTGTAGTAGTCCCTTCGCTCCAAGTAGTGATCTCCCGGACTCTCGTTAGGCTCCACCAGGCGAAAGGAACAAGCTTGCTCTACGTCAAGGAACCTCCAACTCAAGCTACCTCTTCACTAATTGAGAATTAGTGAAGTAAATAACCTATACTAAATGGTTAGTGTAGTGTAGATTGATGATGTAGAAATTTTGCTCACTTTAGAATTATTTTTCTCTCACTTTTTCTTCACCTCAAGAAAACCTAGAGAGCTTAGTTGAGATAAAGAAGATGAAGTGGTGAATGAATCAAGAATAGAATGACAACCATGGGTGAGAAAATATCATATATAACTCATGTAGAGACTTAACCAAGGCTAAAGATAACGGTTAGGTTAATAAATATCTAGAGTAAAACAAAATTAGTAGACTAAGTCAATGGTTTCCACAAGCTTCTCCAAGCTTCACAAGCCATGACAAATTTCCACCTAATTTTGATTTTCCCATAATAATTAAATCCCTACATTATCTTAAGTGTGGTGTGAGTCTCATACAACCAAGTCCAATGTTTCATCAAACATGACACAAAGAAATAAACATAATAATATATATCACATATATATTAAATGTACAAGTGAGATAAAGAAATTCTTAAGTGAGCTAATATTAGTTAATGTATATTAATATATCAAATATATAATCATACATTAAATTATTAAATCAACACTTGATTTAATAATCGGGCTATATCTCATATAACCGACAAATATCATTTATAACAACTTATCGAATCAACACTTGATTCAATAACCCGGCTATATCACATGTAAACGACTGATATCACATATCGCAAGATTAGAATACGGCATCACATACACGTATCAATCTCGGTCCCGCACATATCGAATATGTGCCCTACTTCATTTCCCTCGAGCCAGGAAACCTCTGTGTAGGACTCTAAAGACTCGTCAATACACCAGCAGTAGGTAATGATCATATCAGTTACCCACAAGCCGTAAGCGGTTCTAGATGGATGTAACGGCTACCCGGGTATTAAGCGATTAGAAGATCAACAAGCAAGCCTGCTCATACTTCCGTGAATCCAATAAGTAACACTACCGTACAGTCCAGTCTCTTCGTCTGATATGTCGCATATCTAGTCTGGGGGTGGTAAACGTCAGACCCCAATAACTTGATAAGTCATTGTTAGTTATATGTATGCCCTAGAGGCCATTATTGTACATGATTGTATATTATAGTGGATGCTTAGACATATATAGAGATGACTTTCTTGCTCGACATGATAATATGCTATCTGGTTGCTCTTTGTCTTAACATGTAGACTTGTATTGTGATACTGTCTTGCTCTCACATGTTGATAAATCCTTTAGGATGAGTACTTGACTACTGAAAGGTTACCCTAGTGCCCCGGCCAACTGCCGTGGCCAAATGCGGAACAAAAATTTTATAGCGGACAAAACTTTGGCACTAGATTAACCTTTAACCCGGATCTTTAACCATAAACCTAACTAGCATTACAAGGAGAGTTAACTACTTATGATGAAGAAGTTATACCAAGAGGCTCGAGTCCTTCGGTCTTCTTTCCTCGTCGTGTGCTCCAAGTGACCACCTTGAACTTGGTTGATCTTTCTTTTCCGCTCCTTCGGCTCTTCGGGATCGAGCTTGTTCTCCGGCCTTCCTTAGTCCTCGATGATCCACCCGAGGGGTATGATCCATGGCTCTAGCTCTTTGCTAAATGTAAAAAGAGCAACTAGAGAACTTGGGATGCTAGTCCAAGTAATCTAGGATGTAGTGAGGGTGTCTAAGTGTTTGCTATCTCTTTTCTAACCTCTTCACTTGTTTCTCAACTCATGAGAATGTTAGTGAAGAGGAAGAAGATGAAGGTGGAGCAAAGCAAGAGGAGGGAGGAGATCAAGAGAAAAATGAGAGCTCAAGAGAATAATGAAACAAGCATGAAAGAGAAAATACACACATAGGTTTTGTGTATGAATTCTTTCATTAAACAATTAACAACCATGCTTCAATAGTAACTCCAAATGAATTAAAAATTCATTTGCAAACTATTAAGGCATGGTTATCACCATTCCTCCTATACCTTTTACTTTACACCTCATTTCCAATTATCAAATAAAATGAAAATACATAATGAGGTGGCCAACTTCTAGAAGGAAATCTGTAATAAATACGGATTTCAGTCTACTGTACATATATACCGGCAATCGGATAAAAATCCGAACGCCCAAAGAGATAGAATAACACGAAGAACGTAATACTAGAATATATATATCGAAATACATATACGTAAATTATTAAATCAATACCTGATTTAATAATCCGGCTCAAACCCTAACCGGCTAGTATTACAAACTGTCCGATCGAAAGTCCGAGTATAAAGTACATCAATCGATCGAACCCTGTGCGTATCTAATACGGCTACTACATCATTTCGCCTGGATCAGGGAAACCCTCTGTGTGGGACTCTAAAGACTCGACAGTACTCTGGCAGTGGGTTTAACCACAAGCACGTCAGCGGCACTAGCTGTACGTAACGGCTACCCAAGTACCTGTCGAAAAGGAAGGCCGATAAGCAAACTCATTCAGATCTGCTACTGAGCCTATCCATGACAATATCCGTACAGTCCGGTCTCTTCGTCAAAGAGTATCGCATACTGGGTCTACGGGATGGTGAACGTCAGACCCTAATAACCTGATAAGTCGTGCCGATGTGGCTTAGGACCAATCCGGGAAACTACTGATCAACCTATCGGTAAATCCCAAGTGCCTTGGCCAAGGTCTTATGGTCCTGACCAATCGAATCACAGTGCGATATCGACTCCCTATACCGGGAAAGACGAATCCCTGACAATCGCTCACTGCCTCCATGTGGCTCGGGACTGAACCCAACCAAAACCTGTTTGCATGACTCAGTAGAGCCGTGGTAGGGTAGTGATCAAAGTTCAGTGGGAACTCACACGAGACAAATGCCGATCTCGGGTCCAAAGACTAACCTATACACATGTCACCTGAGAACTTCCATCTGACGATAGGTATAGTACCACATGGAAGTTCTCGGCGAGTCTGTCCAGTGTACTCACACCCAGTGAGCACCTGTATACGATCTTAGGTGCATCAGACCAATGGCTGCGGGACCAACCATCCCCCGACGGGGCTAGAAACGTACACACCAGTCTACTCTGGAGTATCAGTGCCCAGTCTCGATACTCACGTTACTAGGGACCATTTAAGGATGTGCTTATGGACTACCCTGCTCCCACAAGTATGATCGCCATCACAACGCAGGAAGTCAAGCAAGATCCTAGAAGCTTTATCAACATGTAACCACAATATGTAATAACGAGTATGACATATGCCATGTTAAGATAAAGACAAACCACAATAGTATACTACCGTATAAAGTCATTATCAATATGTGCAAACCATATATAACAACAATACAAATAAATACACATATCCCGATAAAGACAAGTCAAATAATATACTATAAAACTGAGCAAGATTGTTTTGTACGTACATATCCCTAGTATCCATATGTATACAATACTGGCCTCTAGGGCATATACATCCAACAATCTCCCACTTTCACTAAAGGCCAGTGATTGGCGTACCGAATAACCAACGTCTGCTCTAAGGCCAGTAGCTGGTGTACCACATACCCAACATCCCAAAAAGTCGCTTGAACTGTGCTTGAGGGAGGGCCTTTGTAAATAGATCCACCGTGTTTTCTTTCGTATCCACTCTCCGGACCTCGATCTCCTGGCGATCTACGATCTCCATGATCAGGTGATATCGCCTTAAGATGTGCCTGGATTTCTGATGGGACCGTGGTTCCTTCGCTAAAGCTATAGCCCCATTGTTATCACAATACACTGGTATCGGATCAACAATGGATGGAACCACCTGAAGTTCAGCTATGAACTTCTTTATCCAGACCGCCTCTTTTGCGACATCGCTTGCAGCAATGTATTCAGCCTCCATCATCGAGTCTGGGATGGTATCCTGTTTGGAACTCTTCCAACATACCGCCCCTCTGTTGAGGGTAAACACAAAACCCGAGACAGACTTGTTGTCATCCTTGTCACTCTGGAAGCTTGAGTCGGTAAAGGACTCGACCCTGAGGTCTCTATTACCGTAAATCAGGAACATCTCCTTAGTCCTTCTCAGGTACTTGAGAATGTTCTTTACTGTTGTCCAGTGGTTCTCACCTGGGTCTGACTGATACCGGCTCACCATGCTTAGCGCATAAGCTACATAGCATCGCATACATTATAGATCCTACCGCTGAAGCGTAGGGTATAGTGCTCATGCGAACCCTCTCCTCTTCAGTCTTTGGAGACATCTCCTTGGAGAGGGTGATTCCGTGCAATGCGGGTATGTTACCGCGTTAGGAATCTTCCTAACTAAATCTCTTTAGTACGGTCTCTATGTACCTGGACTATGAAAGTCCCAGTAATCTCTATGATCTATCTCTGTAGATCTTGATCCCCAGAATGTACGAGGCATCACCTAGGTCTTTCATGGAGAACCATTGTGATAAGAATAACTTGACCGATTGTAGCATAGGAATATTATTTCCTATCAAAAGAATGTCGTCCACATACAAGACTAGGAACACGACAGTTCGTCCTACAATCTTCTTATATATATAAGGCTCATCTTAGTTCTTGATGAAGTCAAAGTCCTTGAGAAAACAGATGTTCCAACTCCGCGATGCTTGCTTCAATCCATAAATGGATTTGAGTAACTTGCACACCTTCCCTCTGCTCCCATTGTCTACAAAACCTTCTGGCTGATCCATATAAACGCACTCTTCTAAACTTCCGTTTAAAAAAGCCGTTTTTATGTCCATCTGCCAGATCTCATAGTCATGGAAGGCAGCAATGGCAAGTAGGATCCTAATGGATTTGAGCATAGCCACTGGAGAAAAGATTTCGTCATAGTCCACTCCTGGTCTTTGACGAAAACCTTTTGCAACGAGTCTAGCCTTATAGGTTTCCACCTGTCCATCTACACCAAGTTTCTTCTTGTAGATCCATTTGCATCCAACGGGTTTTACCCCAGGTGGAGCAACTTCCAGGGTCCACACTTTATTGGTGTACATGGACTCCATTTCAGATTGCATAGCATCCAGCCACTTATCAGAGTCCCTATTGATAATGGCCTGTCTGAAACTAGTAGGATCATCTTCTTCCAAGATGCAGTCCTCTCGATCCCCGTCTATGAGAAAATTGTAGTATCTCTCGGGCGGATGAGAAATCCTACTAGATCTGTGGAGTTCCTGAAGTTCGTCCCGGGTTATTGAATCTTGAGGTTCTGTCAAATCTTCAGTTTCAGTTTGTGGTCGCTGAATTTCTTCCAGTTCTACCGAACTCCCACTTGTTTCTTTTGCAAGAAATTGCCACTCTAAAATGGTGGCATGGTGAGATATAAACACCTTCTGTTCCTCGGTATGGTAGAACAGATATCCTATTGAATTTTTAGGATATCCCACAAACTTGCATAAAACTGAACGTGCCTCTAATTTGTCCGGATTTTGTACTTTTACATAGGTCGGACAACCCCATATCTTAATACGTTTAAGATATGGCCTTTTGCCATTCCATATCTCGAATGGTGTCTTAGGCACGGATTTGGACGGAACATCATTCAATAGATATGCTGTTGTCAAAAGTGCATGTCCTCAAAATGAAATAGGCAACTCAGCACTACTCATCATGGAGCGAACCATATCTAATAGGGTACGATTCCTCCGCTCCGATACACCGTTGTGCTGTGGTGCATACGGAGGAGTAAGCTGAGAGAGAATTCCATTCTCTTTTAGGTAATCTAGGAATTATGTGCTTAAGTACTCCCCTCCTCTGTCAGATCGGAGGATCTTAATACTCTTCCTCTCTACTTCGTTTCTATATTCTTTGAATTTCTCAAAAGCTTCAGATTTGTGTTTCATAAGATACACATACCCAAATCTAGAAAGATCGTCAGTGAATGTGATGAAGTACGAGAACCCACCCCTTGCATGTATAGACATCGGACCACACGCATCACTGTGTATGAGTCCCAAGAGCTCTGATGCTCTCTCTCCATGTCCGGTGAATGGAGATTTGGTCATCTTTCATTTGAGACAAGATTGACAAGTCTCATAAGATGAAAATTCGAACGTATCCAAGAGTCCATCTTTATGCAACTTGATCAGTATTTTCTCTCCGATATAATCAAGTCTACAATGCCACAAGTAGGATTCGTTCACATCTGAACTCTTCCTCTTGCGTGTGTTTTGTACATTGAGAACTGTATTCTGATTTAGAACATAGATACCATTACACAGTGTACCTTCTGCAACCAATACCTTATGAAGGTAGATGTTCATTATATTTCTATCAAGAACAAAGTTATATCCATCTTTATCAAGTAAAGAAACTGATATTATGTTGCATAACATGGAAGGTACATAGTAGCAAATGTTCAAAATCATAGTATTGCCATTTGGCAACACTAGGTGATATTCACCGACGGCCGCAGCATTAACTTGTGCTCCGTTCCCTACCCTGAGGGACATATCACCAGGTCCAACTATCCTACTTTTTCTCAGTCTCTGCAATAAATTACAGATATAAGATTCTGATCCGGTATCTAGTACCCAGGAGGTAGGACTGACCGAAAAGAAGTTCTCAATTACAAGAACACCTGAAGAAGATGCAATAGTATGCTTCTTCTTCGATGAGGTCATCAAGGAATTCATGCTTTCTTCTTTCCCTTGCTCACACTCACGACTGTTGTCATAAGTTAGAGCCAAACAGACGTTCCCCAGCCCCGAATAAGAATTCGGATTGGTCAAGCGATACATTTTATTATCTTGATTAGGGCGTGAAATGGTTGCTACCTGGAGAGAGAGAGGGAAAACACTCAGCGTGCGCTCTTAAAAGATTATATTGGTTATTAATTTATCTAACCAGGATGGCTCCCACTGTTTCCTTAAATTCTTCTTCAAACCCTAAAAGAAGAACTAGTCAGGATTAATCGCACGTCACAATACTTTCTTAACCTTTCGGCCAGGCTGGTGTTGGCACTTCGAGGGAGGTTTTCCAACGTTTTCGCGAAGTTCCTTAATTACATAACCTCTTTTCCCTGGAGGCGTAGCCCCGCTAACACCTTTCTAGACACCTACTTGGTTTATAGTATTGATTGTTAAGTGTGATAATCTCCCGAGAGTAATCCTACTCATCAGTGGGATCGGGATCCAACTATCATTATGTGATGAACTAGATGGAATCCACTCTAGTCACCACACTCCAGGAGGTATGCTAAATCTGCAAGTTTCCTGTATGTTTGAAACTCCCGATGTGGTTCTTACCCCTAGGACCCAAGTGACCTTGACTGAGCCAACATATCAAAGGATCCTAGTCAAGTTCAACCCGTCATTATCTTGATTGCATTAGACCCACCCGTACGAGTCCTTGACTGAGCCAAAATGACCGCACGACTGTCCTAACCAATCGCTTTATTTGCTACAGAAAAATATTACATAGCTACCGTACACCACGCCTCGGCTGAGCACGAAATACGTAGCACGAATACTAAGTAATAGCAATCCGAAATGATGGAGGACTACGGCTAGGTTTTTGGCGAAAAACCCGTTAACGTAGTGAATTTGATATCGTTGAAGGAAACTGAGAAGTTTTGTAAATATATAGTGGCGAAAACTTCTGCTAAAGAGGTCACTCCCTGTGAAGGGATCTCGGCACTTTTCTCATCGAATGAGGTGCAGGATATTCCAAACTGAATACCACGATGCAAAGCAAAAAATAATCGACTATATTGAAGTTATTACGTTGACGCAAACTTTTACTCAAGGGGTCACTCCCGGTGAAGGGATCTCGGCCCTTGCCTCGTCGAATGAGGTGCAGTATATACCAAACTGAATACCACTGTGCAAAGCAAAAAGAACGTCTGTAATGTCAGTTTTTAAAGCTTGGTTCCAACAACATCTTTTAGGTTTATTATTTTGCATTAATCAAAATTAATGCGGTCCCATCAATTTGTAACCTATCACACCAGAAAAGAACGAAAATATGATGTACGTATATGCCATCCGCATTCTCCACTGGGCCCCGTCATCACCCGTTAGGTTACTTAACTAAC
Source organism: Agapanthus africanus (assembly GCA_030015575.1). Taxonomy (NCBI): domain Eukaryota; kingdom Viridiplantae; phylum Streptophyta; class Magnoliopsida; order Asparagales; family Amaryllidaceae; genus Agapanthus; species Agapanthus africanus. The sequence continues at coordinate 216,620,378 of JASDDO010000006.1, forward strand.
GACAGAGCGGGGGCTGGACTAGCGCGGGTGAAAGACATATACAACATCTACTAGTATATATATAAGTATATATAACATTCGTCCCAGGCAGGATAATAAACAACATCACAGATAACAATACAGAATGGTGGATAATCTTGGAGCCCCGGGTTTCATTTGAGCCGCAAATAAAACCCGACGTTCCCGGTCGTGTGGATAGCATGTGCAATGAAAACCTGTACCCCCTACGAGTGTGGCGAATAGCCCGCCAATTCTAGAATGAAGCCCCCTCTGTCTAAGCGCCATGAGATGCGGGCTTGTTGCCTTCTAGAACCTGGCTATTCGTGCACTCCACCGCGGGGTAATCCTAATACAGAAAAATAAAATAATATATACAAGCGGTGACATCGACCTCAACCCGGTCGTGCCCCAAAATAATATACAACCTGGCAAAGACGGCAGTCCACATGTCGGACGCTCGCCCCGCAACAACAAATGTACAAATGAATTATAAACTGTATTACTAACATTGCACCGCATGCTATCCACCACGACAATCCAACCACAAACACAACACAAGTACAAAATATCAACGCGAATGTCACGTTCGCAAACCCGGCAAAAAGAACATATAGCAATCAGATGAGTTTACCGATCAAGTGACATTCCCGGTCGCAGATAAAAGTAAAAGTACTGTAAACTGTTAAACAATATTAAATTTTAACGACTTCGAAACACTCCAAAATGTCCCGTACAGAGAACTACAGAGAATCAAATTTGGGCAAAAAACAAACAACACCAGAAAACCAAAATCCTTGAGATAAGTGCCCAGAACCAAAAAATATTGCATTTGCCCACATGAAAAATGAGGTCTCCAGTTTTAGGGGGTTGGTGGCATGTCCAACTTGATAAAAATGGCTTGTTTTTGTTCTGGGTACATATCACAATGTAAGGAGCATTCTGCACATGTTAAAAAAATTTCTGGAACCTTTTAAAAATTAACAAAAATTGCATATTTGGTTTTGGTGTTTCGGAGTCGTTTCGGTTTCGTTGTTTTTAACATTGTTTAAACTGCTAAGCTCGGGTTTATGGGCTGGCTCTGATACCATGAAGGGTTACCCTAGTTCCCCGGCCAACTACCGTGGCCAAATGCGGAACAAAAATTTTATAGCGAACAAAACTTTGGCACTAGATTAACCTTTAACCCGGATCTTTAACCATAAACCTAACTAGCATTACAAGGAGAGTTAACTACTTATGATGAAGAAGTTATACCAAGAGGCTCGATTCCTTCGGTCTTCTCTCCTCGTCGTGTGCTCCAAGTAGCCACCTTGAACTTAGTTGATCTTTCTTTTCCGCTCCTTCGGCTCTCCGGGATCGAGCTTGTTCTCCGGTCTTCCTTAGTCCTCGATGATCCACCCGAGGGGTATGATCCATGGCTCTAGCTCTTTGCTAAATGTTAAAAGATCAACTAGAGAACTTGGGATGCTAGTCCAAGTAATTTAGGATGTAGTGAGGGTGTCTAAGTGTTTGCTATCTCTTTTCTAACCTCTTCACTTGTTTCTCAACTCATGAAAATGTTAGTGAAGAGGAAGAAGATGAAGGTGTAGCAAAGCAAGAGGAGGGAGGATATCAAGAGAAAAATGAAAGCTCAAGAGAATAATGAAGCAAGCATGAAAGAGAAAATACACACAAAGGTTTTGTGTATGAATTCTTTCATTAAACAATTAACAACCATGCTTCAATAGTAACTCCAAATGAATTAAAAATTCATCTGTAAACTATTAAAGCATGGTTATCACCATTCCTCCCATACCATTTACTTTACACCTCATTTCCAATTATCAAATAAAAGGAAAGTACATAATGAGGTGGCAACCTTCTAGAAGGAAATCTGTAATAAATACGGATTTCAGTCTACTATACATGTATACCGGCAATCGGATAAAAATCCGAACGCCCAAAGAGATAGAATAACACGAAGAACGTAATACTAGAATATATATATCGAAATACATATACGTAAATTATTAAATCAATACCTGATTTAATAATCCGGCTCAAACCTTAGCCAGCTAGTATTATAAACCGTCCGATCGAAAGTCCGAGTACAAAGTACATCAACCGATCGAACCCTGCACGTATCCAATACGGCTACTACATCATTTCTCCTGGATCAGGGAAACCCTCTGTGTGGGACACTAAAGACTCGACAGTACTCTGGCAGTGGGTTTAACCACAAGCACGTCAGCGGCACTAGCTGTACGTAACGGCTACCCAGGTACCTGTCGAAAAGTAAGGCCGATGAGCAAACTCATCCGGATCTCCTACTGAGCCTATCCGTGACAATATCCGTACAATCCGGTCTCTTCGTCAAAGAGTATCGCATACCGAGTCTAGGGGATAGTGAACGTCAGAGCCTAATAACCTGATAAGTCGTGCCGATGTGGCTCAGGACCAATCCGGGAAACTACTGATCAACCTATCGGTAAATCCCAAGTGCCTTGGCCAAGGTCTTATAGTCCTGACCAATCGAATCATAGTACGATATCGACACCCTATACCGGGAGAGATGAATCCCCGACAATCGCTTGTAAGTCTACGGTAGCGCCCCGGCCGTCTGTCCGAGGCCAAAATGCGGAAACGAAAACTTTTCTAAACTTGAAACCGGCGCTATCGCAGACATTAATCCCGGATCGAACCATTAACCTATAACTAGCAAACAAGAGAAGGGTTAGAAAAGCTATACCGATCGATCCGTGTCCTTCGGTCTTTGGCCACCAACCCAAGCTCCTCGCGGCATCTCCGATCTCCGGTCTTCTCGTCGGAAGGGCACCATATCAATGAGTCTTTTTACGGGCTCCCACTTCGTCCGAAGCAACTCGGACACGAAGTTTGCTAGCCGACGTGTCCAAGGTGATGTAGAGAATGTGTGTGATCACTTTGTCTCAAACATCCATTGATTCTCATCACATGAGAGTGTATGGATGGAGGTTGAAGGTGAAGCCATCAATGGAGATTGTGAGCTATAGGAAGAAGAAGAAGAGGAGCCTTTCTTTCTTATGTTGTGTATGATAAAATGAGAGAGTGAGTGTGAAAAATACAAGACCAAACATCCCCTCTTGGCTGCCCTCTCTCTCTCTCTCTCCTCATCATATCAACACAAAATCAATCAAATAATGTGACGCATGCACAAAGAAAGAGACCATGAGTCACCACTTGTGCACGTGTCACAATTAATGCTCCTAATCATGATTTCTAGCTCATTATTTCCATTTGTAAACATTAACCCAAATGTTTACAACAATAAAAAGATACGGCAACATCTAAAGTAAAACTCGTGACGGATCACAAGGATACCCCTCACCTGTATATACATACCTGCACCCGCATTCCGACTGAATGCGAATGCGATGAGACTAAAGTAATCCAACAAATCTAATACTAGGATCCGGATTAAACCAAAGCCCACTAGTATGATCCACCCGATCATGATCCGTACACTACTGCACGTATATGATCGAACCCTGCCATATATCATACGGCCTCTACAACGTTTCGCCCGAAACTTGAGAAACTGTCTGTGGGGGACTCTAAAGACTCGTCAATACTTTGGCTGTGGATTTAACCAATAGCACGTCAGAGGTACTAGCCGTACGTGACGGGCTACCAGGTATTGACCAAAAAGGAGGTCGATGAGCGAACTCATCCTGACACCCTCCTGAGCCTGTCAGTGACAATATCCGTACAGTCCGGTCCGTTCATCTATGAGCATCGCATGGCGGGCCTAGGGGGTCGGTAAAAGTCAGACCCATAAAAGCGGTACAAGTCGTGTCGGAGTGTAGCCCAGAACACCCTGAGATACTACTGGAATACCTACCTGTAAATCTCCTGCCTTGGCCAAGGACTTCGTGTAATGGCTCTACTAGACACAGCGTGATCTCACCCCCAATACCGGGAGAGACGAACCCCTGCCGATCCGCTCACTGCCTCCATGTGGCTCGGGACTGTACCCAACTAAAACCTGTTTGCACGACTCCTTTGAGCCATGGTAGGGTAGTAATCAAAGCACAGTGGGAACTCACACGAGACAAATGACGATCTCAGGTCGATGCACTAACCTGTACACATGTCACCAGGTAACTTCCATCTGACGTCAGGTATAATACCAACTAGCATGTTCCCGGTAAGTCATGTCCGGTGTACTCATAACCCAATGAGCACCTGTATACAGCTTAGGTGATCCAATTGACACCAATGGCTTGTGAGACCGGCCACCACCACTCGTCGGGGTCTCGACTGTATACACTAGTCTACTAATGGAGTATCGATACCCAGTCTCGAAACTCCCACGACAAGGGACCACTTTAAGGATGTTCTTATAGACCCCAGCTCCGACGTATATGATCTCCATCATACTGCTGGTAGTCAAGCAAGAATCCTAAGGGCTCTATCAATGTGTAATAGCGACCTGTAAGGTCACCTAAAGCTGTACACGATGATAAAGATAAACCAGATAGCATACTATCATCTTGAATAAGACTGTACTACCGGCATAGGTCCTTCCTCAATCATTGCAATCACGTGCCTGTGATCCAATAATTGACTCTGAGGACACTATATCCAACAATCTCCCACTTACACTCAAGGCTAATTATTGCGATGTCGCATACTCACAGCCCGTGTGATACCGAACACCCAACTCCTCTACTGATCAGTTTCACAAAACCCGTTTGCGAAACTATTGCGTTCGAGGAATAGCCTCAGTGAGTGGATCCACCCTAATGTTTCTTTCTATGTCTCTTTTTATCTCAAGTTCGTAGAGAAAGCCATCTCCCGAAATGAGCAATACCTGTCTTAGAATTTGTCTGGATATCTGATGGGACCTAGTTCATAAATGAACTCCAAATCCAAACTTCTTAGACTGTATCGTCAACTTAACATAATCAGTATCCTGCGCCAAGCCTCCCTCAGTATCCGTTTGGACCTCCTGTCTAAACAACTGCCCCTCGTCAGAGGAAAAACTACAACTCTGTCAGTCACTCTGTCATCCAGGTCACCTTGGAAGCTTGGAATGATAATTGTCTCCCGAAGGAGGCTGCCATTATCATTTCCCTAGAACATCCACTTATGTTCTAAAACTGCTTCCGAACGTTTCTCCAGGATAGGATTAATATCAATTTTTTGCATCTAGTGCAAAAAACAACGTCTGGTGTGGTACTTGACATCTCATGATTGACTCAATTACCTAAGCAAGTGATCTGCCAATCATGCACATCCCTCTCCCCTTTAGTCTGTAAGACACCTTTAGAGAGGGTGACTCCATCACCAACAGGTACACTACTGTGCCAGGAGTCGTCCATTCTAAAACACCTTTAGAATGCTGTCAAAGTACCCAGATTGGGAAACTACCCAAATCTAGATCTAAAACCATAGATCTAGTAACCAGAATGTCTGATATAAAATCCATGTCCTTTGTGGAGAAACCACTGTGTGACAACCAAAGTATAACCGATCGTAGTATAGGAATTTCACTTCCTACTCTGTGTATGTCATCCAAATACCAGGACATCACACCCTACTACCTTCTTAACAGATCCATCCCTTATTCTGATGAAGTCAAACCTATGACTGTCACATCAGAAATAGATGATCTATCTCCGCAATATCTGCTTTAGTCCATAAATAGACATAAGCTACTTGTCCACTATGCTTCCGCTGCTCCACTGACTACGACAACCCTCTGGCAGAGTCATATACACGTATACTTCTAAAGCTAGTTTAGAACGACGCTATACTAAGCCGGTTCTCACAGTCTGGAACAACAGCATCGGCAAGTATGGGTAAACAAGAACCTCCCTGTCACCTTCTTTGAGCATACCGAGGTACCTCTAGAGTGCCTGAGGTTACCCACCATATTTGCGGAGTGGCCAATGGAATGGCAAACCAGATTGAATCTTTAGGTTCTAATCAAATTTTTCAGTAACTGTTTGCGGTTCTGGAATCACTTCCAGTTCTACCATACTCCCACTACTGTTTTCTGAAAAAATCCATTTTTATCAAAACTGTGGCGAGTCAAGAACAATATCACTATTGATCTTCCAGAAGGTAGAAAGTCAACCCTCGTCGTAGTCCGGGTCAACCCACAAACAACCATTACAGAAACGTGCCTTGAGTTATCCAGAGTCTGGTTTTAAGTATAAGCCGGACAACTCCCCGTATCTTAACATTGTTAAGATATGAACTATTCTATATCCAATATAGAAACAGAGGCACTGATTTAATTGGAACCAGATTCAAATCATGTAGCTGTTTCCAGTGCATGTCAACTAAATGGAGATAGGCCGATCAACATTACTCAACTTAGGAATACATCCAGATATGAGTAACTTGAAAGAGAAGCAAGTTCTCATAATCATTACTATCAACTGAATACCATACACAGGTATCTACATCTTCGATCATCTTGAAGAATCCTGATACTTGCGATACCTGGTTCTCTACTTTATTCTTATACCTATAACTTCTCAAAACTTAGACCATGCATTTCTACGAAACACATGTCTAAGAACTAGAGAAGTCACAAGTAAACAGAATATAGTACGAGTACCAACCCCTCTGTCCCAATGGACACTGGACAACATACAGTACTCTGTATAAGTCCTCTAAGTCTAATAACTCATTCCCTGTGTGTCGTAGGTTGAAAACTGTACTTATGGTTAAGAAGAATTACACCGCTGTTTAATGCTCCTTACCTAACCATCCCCTGATATAGGTAAATGTCATAGACATAATTTCAAAAGGTTATATCTCAGTTTATAAATATAAACGTACAGATATATCAATTTGAAATTGGTGCATAACAACGGATATTCAAAACCAAATATTTGCCGTCCGGCGAACAACCCAGGCGGTTTCCTCAAGTATCACCATTACAACGAATCTCGATATAATGAGGATGATCACCCAATTCCCAATAACTTACTCACACTCATCATCTGTAAAACCATACAGATGTGAGAATCAAACATGGTAAATATATACCCTGGAGCAAGGACTAATTGGGAAATAAGCTTTCTTTTAACAATACACAGTGAAACTGAAACATGTATGTTTCGAAGGGGTATCCGGGTATTCCTACCAATGCCTCTTCCATTATCAGATTCACAACTGTAACTGTATATTTCTTTGTCATCTCTCCAAATCCCTTTATATGTCTTTAGTCATTACCTTCTTTACACCCCTTTAGGCTAAATGGTTTTCTTCCTTCCCTACCGTTCGACACCAGCCTATGGTTTGGAAGAAGACTATCCAATAAGCATAATAGGTGTACTTTCCTAATCCTAGGAGTACTCGTAACCTGAGAGAAGGTGAAGATAAAAGACAACTGAATAAAACCTTATTCATATTTCTCCTGAACCAGAGTCCATCCCCGAACTGGAACAAGTTCCTTCGAGTTCGTATATAACCATACGATGGAGTATCCAATAAACTGTGGATCTTCGTAGTGATACGGGGTGTTCCGGAGAAATACAAAGGTGAAGTTGGAGTGGCGATGAAATACTTGGTTTGGTCATGAATAGCAGTCGCAATTTACTTTGCCATCTTACTAATCCCTTTATTTGTCTTAACTTATTACCTTCTGTACACCATCGTTAGGCTAATTGGTTTTCTTCATTCCCTACCGTTCGGCACCTGCCTATGTTTTGGAAGAAGACTATCCAATTAGCGTAATAGGTGTACCGACCTAATCCAAGGAGCACTTGTAAGTCCATGCTACCTCTCTCGGTACTTTCGGGCATGCGGAATTTGGTGAAAAACGATTTTCTAGAGGCGGTAACATTGACTCAAAACCGGATCTTTGTTAAACTACTAACTAACAACTTAACAAGAGTTTACCTACTCGGTTAGGGGGCTATACCTTTCTTGAACTCCTTCGTCTTCGACTCCTCCCGGTGTACGGATCGGCCTCACCTCGTCGTCTCCTTGCGCCGAAGATGGATCCACCCGAAAGCTTTTACCTTTGGCTTCTTCTTCGACCTTTGAAGAAACTAGATCACTTGGCTTGCTAGGCCTTGTGAACTAGAATGAGTAGAGGAATGTTTTGGTGTCTTTTTATCTCTAAGGTAATGAGTCTCAACACATGAGAATGGTTTGCCTTGAGGTAGAGAGAGGAAGAGGAAGAGGGAGAGCTTGAGAATGAGAGAGCTCAAGAGAGAGAAAGCAAATGATAGAATCAACCATACTCTTCTCATTCTCACCTCTCATAATCCAAAAGCCATCATCACAAAAATAGTAATCAAGTATTGTGTAAATGGTTTAAGTCAAAATGGCTATATCATTTCATGCACTCATTTTTCATAAATAAACAAGCAAGCAAAAGTCTTTGCCATGGAATGATAGCTATTGTTATGATGATGGTCAACTAGTCCAACCTAGTCAACCGGTCAACAAAGTCAACAAGTCAACAATGTCAACCCCTCAACAACCATGTCACTATAATACTTAATTAATATTAATGTTAATCATATATCTTATTCTCATTAGGGTTAAGTAAAAGTCAATGGTCAACAGTCAACAGTCAACAACCCCAATGAGAATACTCTGCCTCTGTCTCTCTGTCAACTGTGCATACACACCCGCATCCGCGTTCCGAGAACACGAATACATACGGGATAAAACCAACCCCAAAACGTACACTAGGATCTGGCTTAAACCAAAGCCCGCTAGTGTTAACTGTCCGGACACTGTACGTGCACAAGTGCACGGATGTGACCGAACCCTGTCGCAAAACCATGCGACCTGTCGCAAAACCATGCGACCACTACTCTTTTGCCTAAAGGCGAATAGCTTTCTGTGTGGGACTCTAAAGACTCGACACTACGCTGGCAGTGGGTTTAACCACAGACCGCAAGCGGCACTAGCTGTGCGTAACGGTCCCCAGGTAGATGCCGACAAGAAGACTGACGAGGTGAAACCCATCTGAACTCCTACTGAGTCTGACTGTGACAATCTCCATACAGTCCGGTCTGTTCGTCTGATACATCGCATGGCGGGCCTAGGGGGCGGTAAATGTCAGTCCCCCAATAGCGGTACAAGTCGTGTCGGAGTGAAGCCCAGAACACCCTGAGATAATATTGGAAATCTACCAGTATATCTCGCTTGCCCTGGCCAGGGACTACTCGTGTAATGGCTCTCCTAGACACAGCGCGATGTCAACCCCCAATACCGGGAGAGACGAATCCTGTCTAACCGTCACTGCCTCCAAGTGCTTCGGGACTGCACCCAAAAACTACCTATTTGCACGACTCCTTTGAGCCGTGGTAGGGTAGTAATGAAAGTGCAGTGGGAACACACTCGAGGAGAAGTGACAGTGTCAAGTCAGCGGACTAAGCTGTACTCATGTCACCTGGGAACTGATAACTGACGATAGGTATAGTACCAACCAACAGTTCCCGACGAGTCCTGTCTAGTGTACTCGTAACCCAACGAGCACCCGCATACTATCTCCAGTACGACGTACTGATGGCTGTGGGACAGACCATCTCCCACACTGGGATGAGAAGCGCATACGCTAGTCTACTCCGGAGTATCGATGCCCTGTCTCGATAGTCCTGCGACTAGGGACCTGCATAAGGATGTGCTTGTAGATTACCCAGCCCCCACTAGTGTGACTGCCATCACAACGCTGGAAATCAAGCAAAGATCCTAAGGGCTCCACTAATGTGTATAGGTGATATACTAAAATAAACACACGTACACATTGAAGTAGAAACAAACCAAGTACCATACTACTATATTAAATAAACGCCCGCTCCCGCTTCCCACGAGGCATCACGATTTCACGGTCGTCCGTCCTCTTGGGGTATCGACAATGATCCTTCCGCAGGTTCACCTGCAGAAACCTTGTTACGACTTCTCCTTCCTCTAAATGATAAGGTTCAGTGGACTTCTCGCGACGTCACGGGCGGCGAACCGCCCCCATCGCCGCGATCCGAACACTTCACCGGACCATTCAATCGGTAGGAGCGACGGGCGGTGTGTACAAAGGGCAGGGACGTAGTCAACGCGAGCTGATGACTCGCGCTTACTAGGAATTCCTCGTTGAAGACCAACAATTGCAATGATCTATCCCCATCACGATGAAATTTTCAAAGATTACCCGGGCCTGTCGGCCAAGGCTATAGACTCGTTGAATACATCAGTGTAGCGCGCGTGCGGCCCAGAACATCTAAGGGCATCACAGACCTATTATTGCCTCAAACTTTCGTGGCCTAAGCGGCCATAGTCCCTCTAAGAAGCTGGCCGCGGAGGGATGCCTCCGCGTAGCTAGTTAGCAGGCTGAGGTCTCGTTCGTTAACGGAATTAACCAGACAAATCGCTCCACCAACTAAGAACGGCCATGCACCACCAACCAAGTAGTTATACAACTGTGAATATCCCAAGCTTCCATTAAGTAATATACAAACTAGTATGATACAGTAATGGCCTCTAGGGCATATACACTAACAATCTCCCACTTGCACTAAGGCCATGTACTGGCGTATCGAAGACCTATCATCTCGATCAGCCGCTCGAACTGAGTCTGGGGCAAGGCCTTTGTGAGTGGATCAGCAGTGTTGTCTTCTGTAGACACTCTCCGAACCTCGATCTCCTGGCGACCCACGATCTCCCTGATCAGGTGATACTGCCTTAAGATGTGTCTGGACTTCTGATGGGACCTTGGTTCCTTTGCTAAAGCTATAGCCCCGTTGTTGTCGCAATACAGACGTATTGGTTCAACAATGGACGGAACCACCTGAAGTTCAGTTAAGAACTTCCTTACCCAGACAGCTTCTTTTGCGGCATCTGCAGCAGCGATATATTCCGCTTCCATCGTCGAGTCAGCAACGGTTTCCTGTTTGGAACTCTTCCAACACACCGCCCCTCCATTGAGGGTAAAGACATAACCCGACATGGACTCGGAATCATCCTTGTCACTCTGGAAGCTGGAGTCAGCAAAGGCCTCGATCTGGAGGTCTTTTCCGCCATACACCAAGAACATCTCCTTAGTCCTTCTCAGGTACTTGAGAATGTTCTTTACTGCTATCCAATGTTTCTCCCCGGGGTTTGACTGATACCGGCTTACCACACTCAGTGCATAGCTACATCTGGTCTGGTACACAACATCGCATACATCATAGAGCCTACCGCAGAAGCGTAGGGTATAATAGACATGCGATCCCTTTCCAAATCAGTCTTGGGAGACATCTCTTTGGAGAGGGTGATCCCGTGACAAGCCGGTAGATTACCGCGCTTGGAATCTTCCATACTGAATCTTTTCAGTATGGTGTCGATGTACCTGGACTGTGAGAGTCCCAGTATCCTCTTGGATCTGTCACGATAGATCCGGATCCCCAGAATGTATGAGGCATCACCCAGGTCTTTTATGGAGAACCTGTGTGACAAGAACCCCTTGACAGATTGTAGCATAGGAATGTCATTTCATATTAAGAGAATGTCATCCACGTATAAAACGAGGAATACTACAGTTCTCTCTACAAATCTACTATAGATGCATGGTTCATCTGGATTTTTGATAAAGCCAAATTCCTTGACCGTCTCATCAAAACAGATGTTCCAACTCCGCGATGCCTGCTTTAGTCCATAGATGGACTTAAGCAACTTGCACACCTTTCCGCTGCTCTCACTCTGAATGAAACCCTCTGGCTGGTCCATATAAACACACTCCTCTAAATTTCCATTTAGAAAAGCGGTCTTTACGTCCATCTGCCAAATCTCATAATCGTAGAAGGCAGCAATGGCAAGAAGGATCCGAATGGATTTCAGCATAGCTACTGGAGAAAAGGTCTCGTCATGGTCCAAACCAGGTCTTTGACGAAAACCCTTTGCAACCAGTCTAGCTTTATAGGTCTCAACATGTCCATCTACACCAATCTTCCTTTTGAAAATCTACTTGCATCCTACGGGTTTTACCCCATCTGGAGCAATGTCCAACGTCCATACTTTGTTGGTGTACATGGACTCCATTTCGGTCCGCATTGCATCCAGCCATTTTACCGAGTCAACGCTCTGAATGGCTTGCTGGAAGCTAGTCGGCTCATCATAATCTATGATGCAATCCTCTCTATCCCCGTCTATGAGAAAACCGTAGTATCTCTCGGGCGGATGAGACTGCCTACTACTCCTGCGGTGTGGCGTAGGAATGTCATTTTCTTTTGAACCCTCTGGTTCTACTAAGCTCGTGGTTCTGGAATTTCTTCCAGTTCTATTGCGTTCCCACTTATCTGATTTTCCAAAAATTCAGTTTCCAAGAAGTGGGCATGACGAGAAACATAAATCTTTTGTTCCTCTTCGCAATAGAAGAAATATCCCTTGGAGTTCTTTGGATATCCCACAAACTTGCACTGTACTGAGCGTGCTTCGAGCTTGTCCGCATGCTGCTTTTTGACAAAAGCTGGACATCCCCATGTCTTAATGTGATTAAGATAGGGTCTCTTCCCACACCACATCTCATATGGTGTAGTAGGCACAGTCTTAGTTGGAACTCGGTTCAAAAGGTATGCAGCTGATTCTAGTGCATATCCCCAGAATGATCGCGGTAACTCAGCGTTACTCATCATGGACCGTACCATATCCAATAGGGTTCGGTTCTGTCTCTCCGATACACCGTTATGTTGCGGAGTGTATGGAGGAGTAAGCTGAGAGAGAATTCCGTTCTCTTTTAAATAATCCAGGAACTCGGCACTCAAGTATTCACCACCTCGATCCGATCTTAGAATCTTGATACTTTTGCCGGTTTGTTTTTCTACTTCATTCTTATATTCCTGGAATTTTCCAAAGGCTTCGGACTTATGTTTCATTAAGAAGACATAACCGTACCTTGAAAAGTCATCCGTAAAAGTAATGAAGTAAGAATAACCGCTTCGCGCATGTGTAGACATTGGACCGCACACGTCGCTGTGTACGAGTCCCAAGAACTCGCTCGCTCTTACTCCGTGTCCAGTGAACGGAGTCTTTGTCATCTTTCCTTTGAGACAGGATTGACAAGTGGCATACGATTGATATTCGAACGGATTCAAATATCCTTCTGTATGTAACTTCATCAACCTTCTCTCATTGATGTGACCCAGTCTACAATGCCATAAGAAAGTCTGATTTATTTCCGGAGACTTTCTTTTGTGTGTATTCTGGACATTGAAAATCTGTGGTTGGTTTAATACGTATATACCATTGCTTAATGTACCTGACCCAATCAAAACTTGATTAAGGTGAATGTTTACAACATTACTTACAAACGCAAATTCATAACCTTCTTTAGAAACCAAAGATACAGAAATGATATTACAAGTTGCGTTGGGTACAAAAAAAGCAATTACGCAAAACCAAAACGTGTCCATCTGACAAACCCAGGTGATAGTCCCCCATGGCCTTAGCATCCATGCTAGCTCCGTTTGCAACTTTGAGGGTCATGTCACCTGCCTTCAAAACCCTACGGTTTCTCAACGCCTGCAAAGAATTATAGATATGAGATCCTGATCCGTTATCCAATACCCAGGAAGTAGAGTTTATTGATAGACAGTTTTCAATAACATACACACCTGAAGCTGAAGCCGCAACTTGCTTTAGTTCCTGTGTCCTGGCTTTCCAAGCCCTGCAATCTTTCTTCCAGTGACAACTCTTATGACAGAAAAAGCACTCTTCCTTCCCTATAAGCTTCCTCGCTATCTTTGTTGCTTTTGCTTTTCCCTTCGTATCCACTTTACTAACACCGCCCCTTGGTTTGGCGGAGTCTTTCTTCTTCTTTCCCTTGGCTTTCGCCTTGGACCTAGAAGATGAAGATCCTCCTACAAACAAAGTGGATGTTTCCCTACCTTTCTGTAGGGTGCCCTATGCACTCCTCAGCATGTTGAGGAGTTCTGAAAGTTCAACTTCTTTTTCTTGTAAGTTGAAGTTCAGGATAAACTGGGCGTAAGTGGAAGGAAGGGACTGGAGAATCAAGTCCGTATAGAGCTCGTTCTCTAACGTCGTCCCAAGTTCCGCGAGCTTCTCAATGAAGCCAATCATCTTAAGCACGTGTTCCGCTACCGATGATCCGATGGCCAACCTTACCGAAAATAACTTCTTCGACACTTCGTATCTTGCGATACGAGATTGCTCTCCATACAGTTCTTTTGTATGGAGAAATATGGATTCGAGGTCCATATTCTCGTGCGTCCTCTGATGTTCGTTGTCCATAGAGGCAAGTACGAGGCACTTGGCCTTCGCGCTATCAATCTCCCAAGTCTTACGGATTTCCTTATCCGCGACGCTGGAGGTGGGACTTGGGACAGGGGGAGCTTTGGTGGTAAGGAGATACCCCAACTTGTCATAAGTGATTGCCATTTTGACATTCCTGAGCCAATCTTTGTAGTTTGGCCCTGTCAGTATGTTTTTATCTAGAAGTAACATAAGTCCAGTCATGTCGATTGGTCGCTGCAATTAGGAGAGAGAGAAGAAACACTCAGCATGATACTCTTGCAAGTTTAGAGTGGTTTTTAATTTGTCTAAACAGGATGGCTCCCACTGTCTCTCGAATCCCTCCTCAAACCAGAAAGGAAGAATTAGTCAGGATCAATCTCACCGTACAATACTTGCTTAACCGTTCGGCCAGGCTGGTGTTGGTACTTCGAGGGAGGTTTTCCAACGCTTTCGCGAAGTTCCTTAATTTAAGAACCTCTTTTCCCTGGGGGCGTAGCCCCGCTAACACCTTTCTAGACACCTACTTGGTTTATAGCATTGATCGTTAAGTGAGAAATTTCCCGAGGAGTAGCATATACTCACAGCAGGATCGGGATCCAAATATCATCGCGTGACGAAACTGAAGGAATCCTACCAGAATCATCACACTCCAAATGGTATGCAACACTAGCAAGTTTCAGTTCTTTTGAAACTCCCGATGTGGATTTTTGCCCCATGCTCTTATGACCTTGACTTTGGCCAACAAATCATAAGTCACATGTCAAGTTCTACCCGTCATTCTCCAGGTTAATTTGAGCCCACCAGCACATACCCTTGACTTTGGCCAACAAGGTAGAACGACTGCCCCAAACCAACACATCTATCTATGCTGCACATGAATACCCAATAGCTACCAATCACTATGCCTTGACTTTGGCCAACAAACATAGCTTGAATACTATTGACCATCCATGTGAAATGACGGAGGGCTATGAATGGTTTTGGCGAAACCGTGAACGTAGTGAACTTGATATAATCGATGGAACGAGATAGCTTTCAAAAGGAGTGGTTCATACTCCGCATTTAAAAGTTTGGTTTTGAAAAGAACCGAGTGGTTTTTCAAAGTGTTCCAACGACTTTTACTTGGTTTATTTTTCTTGCATTAGTTCTTTTAATGCGTGTTTTTCTTGCATTAGTTCTTTTAATGCATCCTATCATTTAATCCTACCATTGCAGAAAACAACCAAAATATGATGTACGCTTATGCCATTCGCATTCGCCACGGGGCCCCGTCATTACCCGTTAGGTTAGTTAACTAACGACAGAGCGGGGGCTGGGCTAGCGCGGCTACAAAACATAAGCAACGCCTAAATAATATCATATATAGATATATTGCAATGATAGCCATTTCAGATCACAGATGAACACATTGGATATACAAGGAACCCGCAATTCGTACGAGCCTGTAACGAAAAGCAGATTACACGGTCGCGGTGAATAGCCAATACCCCACCCAAGACCCCTACGGGTGCGGCAAACTACCCGCCAAGTACCCGAAGCGAAGCAACCTCCCTCAACTCCATGAGTAGGCCACTTGGCACTTCGGGATACCCGGTAGTTTGTGCACCCCCTTCCATGGGTCTATCCTTGGAGAAAAAACAGTAAAAAGAAATTATACAATGACGGCTATATCCCCCACCCGGTTGTGCGGCCATACAAATAATTATTATATCAATTTACAAATTTACATGAATTGAAAGAAAAGAAATCTCTCGTCTCACAACCCCCCGGCTATTCACCCGCGATAATCCAATGAATTCATATACACATTCCAATGACATTACAGATCACAGATTTGTATAACTCCCACTAATCGACATATAGCGATTAGCAGACGTTCAATACAAATATCACATCACAGATAAAAACCCGTCAGCTTAAGTCTTTAGAAGTTCGATCAAAAATACGGATTTGTAGGCCCCAAACACAAAATTTTCGTTCTGGAAAATCTGGGCTGAAAAGACATATTCCAAAAATCCCAAAACAACCCCAGAAATACACTGCACAAAATTTGGACCTCGGTCGAGTCAACTCGGCCGCGGAACCACGCTCCCGCCGCGTTTCCGCGGCGCTTTGATCGGTTCGTGGGACCAAATTTTGTGGTTATTTAATAAAAAGCCTGAGCCGATTTTTAAGATGAAATTTATCATTTTTTGAACAGAAAAAAAATCGGCAGAAACTTGACATATCGGGTTCGTTTCGTGACTTTTTCTTTGATCGATCTTCTAGTTACTTTGCTAACATGTTAGATAGAGTTTAACTAGGCTCTGATACTACTGTAAGTCCATGCTACCTCTCCCGGTACTTTCGGGCATGCGGAATTTGGTGAAAAACGATTTTCTAGAGGCGGTAACATGGACTCAAAACCGGATCTTTGTTAAACTACTAACTAACAACCTAACAAGAGTTTACCTACTCGGTTAGGGGGCTATACCTTTCTTGAACTCCTTCGTCTTCGACTCCTCCCGGTGTACGGATCGGCCTCACCTCGTCGTCTCCTTGCGCCGAAAATGGATCCACCCGAAAGCTTCTACCTTTGGCTTCTTCTTCGACCTTTGAAGAAACTATATCACTTGGCTTGCTAGGCCTTGTGAACTAGAATGAGTAGAGGAATGTTTTGGTGTCTTTTTATCTCTAAGGCAATGAGTCTCAACACATGAGAATGGCTTGCCTTGAGGTAGAGAGAGCAAGAGGAAGAGGGAGAGCTTGAGAATGAGAGAGCTCAAGAGAGAGAAAGCAAATGATAGAATCAACCATACTCTTCTCATTCTCATCTCTCATAATCCAAAAGCCATCATCACAAAAATAGTAATCAAGTATTGTGTAAATGGTTTAAGTCAAAATGGCTATATCATTTCATGCACTCATTTTGCATAAATAAACAAGCAAGCAAAAGTCTTTGCCATGGAATGATAGCCATTGTCATGATGATGGTCAACTCGTCCAACCTAGTCAACCGGTCAACAAAGTCAACAAGTCAACAATGTCAACCCCTCAACAACCATGTCACTATAATACTTAATTAATATTAATGTTAATCATATATCTTATTCTCATTAGGGTTAAGTAAAAGTCAATGGTCAACAGTCAACTGTTAACAGTCAACAGTCAACAACCCCAATGAGAATACTCTGCCTCTGTCTCTCTGTCAACTGTGCATACACACCTACATCCGCGTTCCGAGGAACACGAATACATACGAGATAAAACCAACCCCAAAACGTACACTAGGATCTGGCTTAAACCAAAGCCCGCTAGTGTTAACTGTCCGGACACTGTACGTGCACAAGTGCACGGATGTGACCGAACCCTGTCGCAAAACCATGCGACCTGTCGCAAAACCATGCGACTACTCTTTTGCCTAAAGGCGAATAGCTTTCTGTGTGGGGCTCTAAATACTCGACACTACACTGGCAGTGGGTTTAACCACAGACCGCAAGCGGCACTAGCTGTGCGTAACGGTCCCCAGGTAGATACCGACAAGAAGACTGACGAGGTGAAACCTATCTGAACTCCTACTGAGTCTGACTGTGACAATCTCCATACAGTCCGGTCTATTCGTCTGATACATCGCATGGCGGGCCTAGGGGGCGGTAAACGTCGGTCCCCCAATAGCGGTACAAGTCGTGTCGGAGTGAAGCCCAGAACACCCTGAGATAACATTGGAAACCTACCAGTATATCTCGCTTTCCCTGGCCAGGGACTACTCGTGTAATGGCTCTCCTAGAGCGCGATGTCAACCCCCAATACCGGGAGAGACGAATCCTGTCTAACCGTCACTGCCTCCAAGTGCTTCGGGACTGCACCCAAAAACTACCTATTTACACGACTCCTTTGAGCCGTGGTAGGGTAGTAATCAAACCGGAGTGGGAACACACTCGAGGCGAAGTGACAGTGTCAAGTCAGCGGACTAAGCTGTACTCATGTCACCTGGGAACTGATAACTGACGATAGGTATAGTACCAACCAACAGTTCCCGACGAGTCCTGTCCAGTGTACTCGTAACCCAACGAGCACCCGCATACTATCTCCAGTACGACGTACTGATGGCTGTGGGACAGACCATCTCCCACACTGGGATGAGAAGCGCATACGCTAGTCTACTCCGGAATATCGATGCCCTGTCTCGATAGTCCTGCGACTAGGGACCTGCATAAGGATGTGCTTGTAGATTACCCAGCCCCCACTAGTGTGACTGCCATCACAACGCTGGTAATCAAGCAAAGATCCTAAGGGCTCCACTAATGTGTATAGGTGATATACTAAAATAAACACACGTACACATTGAAGTAGAAACAAACCAAGTAGCATACTACTATATTGAGCAAGATTGTTTATACAACTGTGAATATCCCAAGCTTCCATTAAGTAATATACAAACTAGTATGATACAGTAATGGCCTCTAGGGCATATACACTAACAGCACTCGCAACCTGAGAGAAGGTAAAAGAAAAAGAGAACTGAATAGTCCTATTCGTTTTCTCCAGAACCAGAAACCATCCTCAAATCTGGAACAAGTTCCTTCGAGTTCGTATATAACCATACGATGGTTTTATCCAATGGAAGTGGATGTTCGTAGTAATACGGGGTGTTCTGGAGAAAAGGGTAAAAGTAGGAGTGGCAATGAGGTATGTAACTCTGACAATCCAAAAGCCAATGTTTTAAGAAGGTTCGGTTAACTTGGTCACTGAGTCGTAGTCAAGGGTCGGGCCATGGTCGCTGCCAAAGAGAGAGAGAAAAGAAACACTCATCGTGCACTCTAACCTAGATCAGAATGGTTACCAATTTATCTGATCAGGAAACCTCCCACTGTATCGTCAAATTCTCCTCCAAACCTGAAAGAAGAATTAGTCGGGATCACCCGAGGAGTAAACCAACTCATCAGTGGGAATCGGGATCCAACTATCATCGCGTGATAATGTGATGGAATCCACTCACGTTATCACACTCCAGAAAGTATGCGTATGCCTGGCAAGTTTCAGTTTCTTTAGAAACTCCCGATGTTTGTTTTTACCCCTAGGACCCAAGTGACCTTGACACAGTCAACAAATCAAAGAGTCTTAGTCAAGTTCAACCCGTCATTATCCTGGATTGCATTAAACCCACCCGTACGAGCCCTTGACACAGTCAACAAGGCCGCACGACTTTTCTAACCAATCGCATTAATATGCCACAAACAAACACTACTTAGCTACCGCACACTACGCCTTGACACAATCAACAAACGCAGCACGAATACTAAGTAATACTTGTAAGAAATGTCGGAGGGCTATGGCTGGTTTTTGGCGAAAAACCTTTAACGTAATGAACTTGATATCGTTGAAAGAACTGCATAGCTTTTATAAATATATAGTGGCGAAAACCTTTGCTAAAGAGGTCACTCCCGGTGAAGGGATCTCGGCTCTTTCCCCGTAGAATGAGGTGCAGGATATTCCAACTGAATACCGTGATGCAAAGCAAAACGTAATCGACTATAGTGAAGTTATTACCCTGACGCAAACTTCTGTCCAAGGGGTCACTCCCGGTGAAGGGATCTCGGCCCTTGCCTCGTCGACTGAGGTGCTGGATATTCATAACCAAATACCACTGTGCAAAACAAAAGAGAACGTCCTTGCAATAACAGCTTTTTGAAAAATGTTCCAACAACATTAAAATAGGTTTGTTTAGCTTGCATTGATTCGAATCAATGCAGTCCCATCAATTAATCACACCACAAAAGAACAAAAATACGATGTATGTATATGCCATCCGCATTCGCCACTGGGTCCCGTCATCACCCGTTAGGTTACTTAACTAACGACAGAGCGGGGACTGGACTAGCGCGGGTGTAAAACATATACAACATCTACTAGTATATATATCAATATATAATATTCGCTCAAGGCGTGATAAAATGCAACATCACAGAATTGTAATAAGCATCACAGAACAATACAGATAATCTGGGATCCCCGGGTTTCATAGAGCCGCTACTGAAACCCGACATTCCCCTGGTCGTGTGGATAGCCTGTGCAATGAAATCCTAGACCCCTACGGGCGCGGCAAGTTACCCGCCAAAACCTGAAGCGAGGCAGACCCTTTTAACAAAGTGAATGGACTACCCCAGCATTTCACGGAATCCGGTAACTTGAGCACCCCTCCTTGGGTCAACCTATACCCCCTACGAGTGCGGTGAATAACCCGCCAATTCTAGAGTGAAGCCCCCTCCGTTTCAAAGCCATGAGATGCGGGCCCGTTGCCCTCTAGAACCCGGCTATCCGTGCACCCCACCTTGGGGTAATGCTAGTACAGAAAGTAAAATATACAACGGGTACATCGACCTCAGCCCGGTCGTGCCCCAAAAGAATAATATACAAACAGGTAGTGACGGCAGTCCACATGTCGGACGCTCGCCCCGCAATATCAAATATACAAATACAACCAAACTGTACTACCATTGCATCCAGGCTATCCACCACGACAAATCCGCAACATCACAGCAAAACACAGAACATCAACGTGAATGTCATGTTCGCAAATCCGTCTAAAAGAGCTATAGCAATTAGACAAGATTTACCGATCAAATGACATTCACGATCGCAGATATAATGTAAGTACTGTAAACTAACATATTTAAAATTTTCGATCGACAAAATTTCCCGAAGTGGGCCCCAATCATAAATCCAGCACTCAAACAAAATCTGGGCCCAAAAAAAATATACCAGAAACCCCAATTCCATGTCAGAGACCACTGTAGGAAATTTGGTGCATTGTTGCTACAGTGGTGGGGCGGAACCGCGGCCAAAACAAGGGTAATGCCGCGGTTCCGCGGCGCTATGGTGACATCATGCTACGAAATTTCTGCAGTGGTCTTAGAAATGCCTGCCTGATTTTCCGACGTACTCAAAAAAAAATTTAGACCACAAAAAAATTTCGACAGAAACTGCAGAATTGGAAATGCGGTTTTGGAAAATTTTGTTCGATCGAAGTTCTAAACACGTTAGATCAAGCTAGTAAAGGTTAATGGCGTGGCTCTGATACCATGTAAGTCTATGGTAGCGCCCCGGCCGTCTGTCCGAGGCCAAAATGCGGAAACGAAAACTTTTTCAAAACTTGAAACCGGCGCTATCGCGGACTTTAATCCCGAATCGAACCATTAACCTATAACTAGCAAACAAGAGAAAGGTTAGAAAAGCTATACCGATCGATCCGTGTCCTTCGGTCTTTGGCCACCAACCCAACCTCCTCGCGGCATCTCCGATCTCCGGTCTTCTCGTCGGAAGGGCACAACATCAATGAGTCTTTTTACAGGCTCCCGCTTCGTCCGAAGCAACTCGGACACGAAGTTTGCTAGCCGACGTGTCCAAGGTGATGTAGAGAATGTGTGTGATCACTTTGTCTCAAGCATCCATTGATTCTCATCACATGAGAGTGTATGGATGGAGGTTGAAGGCGAAGCCATCAATGGAGATTGTGAGCTAGAGGAAGAAGAAGAGGAGGAGAATTTCTTTCTTATGTTGTGTATGATAAAATGAGAAAGTGAGAGTGAAAAATACAAGACCAAACACCCCCTATTGGCTGCCCTCTCTCTCTCTCTCCTCATCATATCAACACAAAATCAATCAAATAATGTGACACATGCACAAAGAAAGAGACCATGAGCCACCATTTGTGCATGTGTCACAATTAATGCTGCTAATCATGATTTCTAGCTCATTATTTCCATTTGTAAACATTTTGTTTACAACAATAAAAAGATACGGCAACATCTAAAGTAAACTCGTGACGGATCACAAGGATACCCCTCACCTGTATATACATACCTGCACCCGCATTCCGACTGAATGCGAATGCGATGAGACTAAAGTAATCCAACAAATCTAATACTAGGATCCGGTTTAAACCAAAGCCCACTAGTATGATCCGCCCGATCATGATCCGTGCACTACTGCACGTATATGATCGAACCCTTCCATATATCATACGACCTCTACAACGTTTCTCCCGAAACTTGAGAAACTGTCTGTGGGGGACTCTAAAGACTCGTCAATACTTTGGCTATGGATTTAACCACTAACACGTTAGAGGTACTAGCCGTACGTGACGGGCTACCAGGTATTGACCAAAAGGGAGGTCGATGAGTGAACTCATCCTGAAACCCTACTAAGCCTGTCAGTGACAATATTCGTACAGTCCGGTCCGTTCGTCTATGAGCATCGCATGGCAGGCCTAGGGGGTTGGTAAAAGTCAGACCCCCAAAAGCGGTACAAGTCATGTCGGAGTGTAGCCCAGAACACCCTGAGATACTACTGGAATACGTACTAGTAAATCTCCTGCCTTGTCCAAGGACTTCGTGTAATGGCTCTCCTAGACACAGCGCGATCTCACCCCCAATACCGGGAGAGACGAAACCCCTGCCGATCCGCTCACTGCCTCCATGTGGCTTGGGACTGTACCCAACTAAAACCTGTTTATACGACTCCTTTGAGCCGTGGTAGGGTAGTAATCAAAGAACAGTGGGAACTCACACGAGACAAATGACGATCTCAGGTCGATGAACTAACCTGTACATATGTCACCAGGGAACTGCTATCTGATGTCAGGTATAATACCAACTAGCATGTTCCCGGCGAGTCATGTCCGGTGTACTCATAACCCAATGAGCACCTGTATACATCTTAGGTGATCCAACTGACACCAATGGCTTGTGAGACCGGCCACCGCCCCTCGTTGGGGTCTCGACTGTATACACTAGTCTACTAATGGAGTATCGATGCCCAGTCTCGAAACTCCCAAGACTAGGGACCACTTTAAGGATGTGCTTATAGACCCCAGCTCCCACATATATGATCGCCATCATACTGTTGGTAGTCAAGCAAGAATCCTAAGGGCTCTATCAATGTGTAATAGCGATCTGTAAGGTCACCTAAAGCAGTACACGATGATAAAGATAAACCAGATAGCATACTATCATCTTGAGTAAGACTGTCCTACCGGCATAGGTCCTTCCTCAATCATTGCAATCACGTGCCTGTGATCCAATAATTGACTCTGAGGGCACTATATCCAACATCGCTCACTGCCTCCATGAGGCTTGGGACTGAACCCAACCAAAACCTGTTTGCACGACTCAGTAGAGCCGTGGTAGGGTAGTGATCAAAGTTCAGTGGGAACACACAAGACAAATGCCGATCTCGGGTCCAAAGACTAACCTGTACACATGTCACCTGAGAACTTCCATCTGAAGATAGGTATAGTACCACCTGGAAGTTCTCGGCGAATCCGTCCAGTGTACTCACACCCAGTGAGCACCTGTATACGATCTTAGGTGCATCAGACCAATGGTTGCGGGACCAACCATCCCCCGACGGGGCTAGAAACGTACACACCAGTCTACTCTGGAGTATCAGTGCCCAGTCTCGATACTCACGCGACTAGGGACCATTTAAGGATGTGCTTATGGAGTACCCTGCACCCACAAGTATGATCGCCATCACAACGCAGGTAGTCAAGCAAGATCCTAGGGGCTTTATCAACATGTAACCGCAATATATAATAACGAGTATGACATATGCCATGTTAAGATAAAGACAAACCACAATAGTATACTACCGTATCAAGTCTTTATCAATATGTGCAAACCAGATATAACAACAATAGAAATAAATACACATATCCCGATAAAGACAAGTCAAATAATACTATAAAACTGAGCAAGATTGTTCTGTACATATATATCCCTAGTATCCATATGTATACAATACTAGCCTATAGGGCATATACATCCAACAACTACCATGACTATGATGGAGATCATAATAGTGGGACCAGGGTAGTCTATAAGTTCATCCTTTAATTGTTCCAAGTCGAGGGTGTATCGAGACAGGGCATCGATATTCCAGAGTAGACTAGCGTATACGTTTCTTGACCTATATGATGGGCGATGGATGATGCCACATCCATTGGTGTTTGACATCAAAGATGTATACGGGTGCTCAGTGGAGACTGGGTACACTGAACAGGACTCGCCGAGAACTCCTAGATGGTATTATACCTAGCGTCAGATAGCAGTTCTCTGGTGACACTGGTACAGGTTACTCTGTAGACCCGAGATCGTCATAGAGTCTTGTGTGATTCCCACCGTGCTTTTATTTCCACCTCACCACGTTCAAGAGAACGTGCAAAACGGTGGTTTTTGGGTCAGTCCCGAGTCACATGGAGGCAATGATCGATAGGATGGGTTTCGCCTCTCCCGGTATTGGGGGTTGATGTTGCGCGGTGCTCGATTGGCTATAACAGGAAGTCCCTGGCCAGGGCTGATATGGAGATTTACTGGTAAGTGTTATCAGTAGTTTCTCGACCCGTTATGAGCCTTACATCGATATAACTTATCAAGTTACTGGGGTCTGACGTTTACCACCCTTAGACTAGATATGCAACATATCAGATGAAGAGACCGGACCGTACGGTAGTGTTACTGATAGGCTTTGCGGGAGTTTGGACAAGCTTGCTTGTTGATCTTCTGATCGCTCAATACCCGGGTAGCCGTTATGTCCAGCTAGTACGGCTGACGGCTTGTGGTTGACTGATATGATTATCACCTACTGCCGACGTATTAATGAGTCTTTAGAATCCTACACAGAGGTTTCCTGGCTCAGGCGAAACGAAGTAGGAGCACATATGTGATATGTGCGGAACCGAAATTAATACGTGTATGTGATACCGTATTCTATTCTCGCGATATGTGATATTGGTCGGTTATATGGGATATAGCCGGGTTATCGAATCAAGTGTTGATTCGATAAGTTGATACAACTGATATTAGTCGGTTATATGTGATATAGCCGGATTATTAAATCAAGTGTTGATTTAATAATTTAATGTATAATTATATATTTGATATATTAATTTACATTAACTAATACTATCTCACTTAAGCATTTCTTTTTCTCACTTGTGTACACTTAATATATATGTGATATATATTATTGTGTCATGCTAGTTGCTACATGCTACATGGGTGTATGAGACTCACACCATGCTTATGATAATGTAGGGTTTATTTATTTAAAGTAAATCAAAAATTAGTTAGAAATTAGCACATGGTTTCAAGCTTGTAGAAGCTTGTGGAACCATTGACTTAGTCCACTAATTTTGTCTTACCTTAGATATTTATTAACCCAATCATTATCTAAAGCTATGGTTAAGTCTCTACATGAGTTATATGAGATATTTCTCACCCATGGTTGCCATAACATTATTGACTTCATCTTCTTCTTCATTAAGAGAAAGCTCTCTAAGTTTTCAAGAGGTGAAGAAAATTAGTGAGAAAAATAATTCTACAATGAGCAAAAATCCTACTTCATCAACCGACACTAGATTAGCCATTTAGTTTAGGTTGTTTGCTTCACTAAGCCCTAATTAGTGAAGAGGTAGCTTGAGTTAGTGTATCCTCGATGTAGATCATCTTCGGCCTCGAAGACTTCAAGCAAGCTTGATCATTTCACCTTGAGGAGTCTTACTAGAGTTCGGGAGATCACTACTTGGAGCGAAGGGACTACTACACGGAGCTTTTGAAGTGAAGGACCGGTCTACAAAGGTTGCATTCCTTGTTCACTTTGTATGTAAAGTTGTTTACATGCTTGTTTACCCTAGTTATCTAGTTAAGATCTTGTGTTAGGGTTCTTTAGCACGCTAAATTTTTGAAAACGGCATGGAAGATGCCTCCCGAAACCTTGCTGTCATGCTAGAGAACCCTATAGTGGTATCAGAGCCAAAATAAAGAATTAGATGATGTTAGTAGAATTACGAAACCGAAACAACTCCGAAACCTCGAAACAAAACCATAATTTCTGTCGAATTTTAAAAGTCCTCTAAAATTTTTTAAGCAAGTACAGAATGTTACATGAGATGTAACATGAGTACCAGACAAAAATTAACCCTTTTCACCGGGTTTGACCCGGCGAAAGCTTGCTAAATTCTGACCTGGCCGGTCTTAGATGTGTAAGTCGACGTTACACACCCTACGGGTTTGCGGGGAGGCGGAACGGATAAAAAACGATTTTTACAAACAAAGTAACATCGACTTGAATTCCAAGATCTTAGCTAAACCATAACTAACAAAACTAACTAGAAGTTTTATCTACTATGTAAGAATATTATACTTAAAGTTCCAAGTCCTTCTTGTCTTCCCGCTGTCCTCCTTCACTTTGCGAGCTCCTTGGAGTGGAAATGGATAGCACCTCCTCGTCGGCTTCTCGAAGTAGTAGAAGATCCACCCGAGAGTTCCAACCTTGAGCTAAACCTCCAAGTTGAGGAAACTAGATCACTTGGTGTGCTAAACTAAGTAACCTAGAGTGTGTAGAGTGTGATTTAGAGTAGCTAAGTCTCACTAACCCTTGATTATCAACACATGATACACTAGGGTTTGAGAGGAAGAAGGAGAGAGCAAGCTTGAGGAAAGAGAATGTATTTGTGATAATATGGTAATTCATAAATGGAATGGCTCCTTGATATGGTAATAAGCATGGCATGTAAATAATATTTTAACAAAAATATCTAGGTCTCAAAATATCTCACCAAAAATATCTAGAGTCAAAAAGTCAATCCAAGTCAAATTGTCAACCCAAGTAGCCATGCCACAAAATTATCATTTACCAAAAATAACAAATACTTTTCTCCACCTCATATTTATTTTGACCAAGTCAATGGTCAAAACCCTAATGAGGTGTCTCCTTCTTTAACCCCTCTCATCCGTATATACATACCCGCATCTGTGTTCCGAGAAACATGAATACAATGAAACGAAGCTAATCCAATAATCAAATACTAGGATCTGGCTTAAACCAAAGCTCACTAGTATTGTCCGCTCGAACACCACACGCGCACAACTACACATATGTGATCGAATCCTGTCGTAAAACCATATAACCTCTACATCGTTTCGGCCGAAGCTGAGAAACCCTCTGTGTGGGACTCTAAAGACTCGAAAATACTATGGCCGTGGGTTTAACCACAAGCACGTCAGCGGCACTAGCTGTACGCAACGGCTACCCAGGTATCTGTCGATAAGAAGGCCGACGAGCAAGCTCATCCAAACTCCTACTGAGCCTGTCTATGGCAATCTCCGTACAATCCGGTCTGTTCGTCTAAGAGTATCGCATATCGGGCCTAGGGGGATGGTAAACGTCAGACCCCTAATAGCGTTATAAGTCGTGTTGGAGTATAATCCAAAACACCCTGAGAAACTACTGGAGTACCTACCAGAAAATCTCGCTTGCCCTGGCCAGGGACTTTGTGTAATGGCGTTCCGAACACAGCGCGACATCAACCCCCAATACCGGGAGAGACGAATCCTATCTAACCGCCACTGCCTCCAAGTGCTTCGGGACTGCAACCAACTACTACCTGTTTGCACGACCCAATAGAGCCGTGGTAGGGTAGCAATCTAAGAACAGTGGGAACACACTTGAGGCGAAGTAGCATTGTCAAGTCAACGGACTAAGTTGTACTCATGTCACCTGGGAACTGCTACCTAACGATAGGTATAGTACCAACTGGCAGTATCCAACGAGTCCGTCCAGTGTAACTCATAACCCAATGAATACCTGCATACTATCTCCAGTACGACGTACTGATGGCTATGGGACAGACCATCTCCCCTGCTGGGATGAGAAGCGTATACACTAGTCTACTCTGGAGTATCGATGCCCTGTCTCGATAATCCTACGACTAGGGACCTGTATAAGGATGTTCTTATAGACTACCCATCCCCTACTAGTGTGACTGCTATCACAACGCTGGTAGTCAAGCAAAGATCCTAAGGGCTCTATCAATATGTATTAGCGATACGTTAAAAGAAACATATACACATATTAAGATAGATACAAATCAAGTAGCATACTACCATATCGAGCAAGACTGTTATAAATCCGTGTATATATCCCAAGCTTCCAAAATGTAATATACAAACTAGTACTATACAATAATGTCCTCTAGGGCATATTACACTAACAGGATGTGTATTTGGACCTCGTTTTTGTCTGGTGCTCTGGTCTCTGGGGTTTAGTGTTTCAGGTGTTGTTTGTTTTTACTAAGATTGCATGTGATGTTATCTTTCTGTAAAGGCAATTCGGAGTGTTTCGTAGTCGTAATTTTAACATTGTTTCGGGTAATTTAGACGACATTAAAAAGTTCGAACGAATATCAATAAACCATTTTCTCCCTCGCTGGAAATTTTCCGAAAGTTGGATTTTTCCAAGTTTAAAATCTTCAGAAAATAATGCAAGTAATTCTATGGACCCTCTAGAAGAACGATACCCAAACTCGACTTTTTCACCACGGAACCGCGGCCAAACTCTATGGTTTGCAGCAGTTCCACGGCGCTATGAGTGAGGTATGGGTCGGCCCTTCTACGGTTGGTCCATAGGTACTGTGGCATGTTCTGAGTAATTTTAAACCGTGCTGAAGTGTTGAGCTTTTTGGGAAATTTTGGGTGTTTGTTGTTTCGATCGAAATGTTTAACATCGTCTAGCTATCTGTGATGTGATACAATATTTGGAATCTACACTAATTAGTTTTGTGAAAATTGATTAGATGCTTGTAAATTTAACATTTCGGTCTTTGAAGGAATCAGGAATCTTGTTGAATTACCCGATTTCTTTTGAAAAGGTATTTCCATGAGTGAGACCCAAATGTAAGATTTACAATGTTAGGCATGAAATCCGAAATATGAGATATTCCGGGTTTATGATGTCTAAGGGCTGTTGTCGATTCCAAATGTTGTAGTTTGACATTTTCTTTTTTTGCGACCGTAAGTGTAATATGTGGTGTATCGCCGGTTTCGTTGCTATATATCAACGACAATTGGGATACGCATATTTACTTACATTGATGATATGTGATGTTATGTGTTGTTGGGATATGTTTTATTGGATCGTCGTGTTTTTGAATAGCCGGAGGTTTTGCGTGAGATGAGAGTTTTTTTTCATTTTCATTCATGTAAAAACTTGTATGTAATATTCTTTTATTGGGGCACTTCCGGGTTGAGGATGATGTCACCATTGTTGTATATTATTTACTTTTCCGCATTAGGATAGACCCAAGGTGGGGAGCACAAGTAACCGAGTTCTAGAGTCCAGTGGGAGACCATCTCGAGGAGTCGAGTCCGGCTCTCCTAACTCTAGAATTGGTGGGGTTGTTTGCCGCTCTCATAGGGGTTTAGGGATGTGGGTTTGGCTAATCATCACGACCGTGGAATCCATGTTTTTTACTGGCTTAATATAAAACACGGACCGCCTAGTATATCCAATATTTCATATGATGACTTCTGCTGCTGATATTCTGTGATGTGATCACTTTATATATGTGAGACGAATGCTTTGTTATTATATATATAATATATAATAAACGTTGATTATGTTTTGCACCCGCGCTAGTCCCGCCTCACTATGCCGTTAGTTAAGTAACCTAACGGTGCATAACGGGATACTGTGGCGAATGCGGATAGCATAAGCGTACGTTGTATTTTCGTTTCTTCTGTGATGCTTAGGAAGCATAAATGGCGGGACTTCATTAATAAGATTAATGAAAGGAAAGAAACCTAAAGATGTTATAGAATCAAATTTTCAGAAAGGTAGCTTTAGTTCTTGTTTTGCATAGCGGTATTCCTTGATGAATATCCAGCACCTCATTCGATGAGGAAAGAGCCGAGATCCCTTCACCGGGAATGATCTCTTTAGAAAAAGCTAGCAGATGCTACACCCACTCGGTTTATTTTGAAAAACACATGATTTTAAAAGCGGAGCTTAAACCACTTCTTTTTAAATCACACGATTCTACAACGATATCAAGTTCGTTACGCAAATGGTTTTCTTAAAAACCTGTCGTAGCCCTCCGTCATTTCAGATAAGTGCTACTTAGTATTCGTGCTACGTTTGTTGACTATGTTAAGGCGTAGTGTGCGGTAGTTAATTAGTGCTTGTCTGCTAAAGCATGTGATGCGATTGGATTAGGGTAGTCGTACGACTTTGTTGACTATGTAAAGGGTCGTACGGGTGGGTTTAATTCAATCAGGAAATGACGGGTTGGACTTGGCTAGCGCTTATGATTTGTTGACTATGTTAAGGTCATAAGTTGCTAGGGGCAAAATATTATTGGGAATTTCAAGTGTTGAAATTTGCAAATGAGATTGCATACCTTCTATGAGATAGTTGAATCCTGATACCCACTGCAAGTAAAAGTTACTCCTGGGAGAGTTTTGCACATTACAATTAGCCGATCAAGTAGGTGTCTAGAAAGGTGTTAACAGGGTTACGCCTCTGGGAAAACGAGGTTTATTTTAATTAGGTCCGTACGAAAGCAAGGGGAACCTCCCTCAAAGTACCAACACTGGCCTGGCCGAAAGATTGGCCTATTTGTAGGGTGAAATTAATCCCGGCTAGTCTTACCTTTTACGGGTTGAAGGAAGATTTGATAAAAACAGTGGGAGCCATCCTTATTAGATAAGATAATAACCAATCTAATCTTGCAAGAGCATATGCTAAGTGTTTTCTTCTCTCTCTCTCTCTCTCTCTCTCCAGGTAGCGACCATGTCAGGCCTTAATCAAGATAATAATATGGATGTATTGACCGAACCCACTTGTTATACTGAGCTGGAGAACGTTGGCTCCGCACCAACTTATAATTGTTATAAGTCCGAGCAGGAAATAGGGGAATGCCAGGATTCCCGTGCCACCCAAACGAAGAATGAGCATGCTGATGCATCTTCTTCAGGTGTGTTAGTTATAGAGAACTGTTTCTCAGTACACTCTACGTCCTGGGTATTAGATACCGTATCGGGATCCCACATATGTAATATGTTACATGGGATGAAGAAAGGTAGAGAATTGGGAATGGGTGATCATTCTGTAATGTTAGATATGTATATGCCCTAGAGTCCATTATTGTACACATGATGTATATTATAATGGATGCTTGGATATATATAGAGAGGACTTTCTTGCTCGATATGATAGTATGCTATCTGGTTGCTCTCTGTCTTAACATGTTGACTTGTATTGTGTTACTGTCTTGCTCTCACATGTTGATAAAGCCCTAAGGATATGTACTTGACTACTAGGACTATGATAGAGATCATACAAGTGGGGTCAGGGTAGTCTAAAAGTACATCCTATAATTGTTCCTAGTCGAGGGTGTATCGAGACAAGGCATCGATACTCCAGAGTAGACTAGCGTATACGCTTCTTGACCCATATGATGGGCGATGGATGATCCCGCATCCATTGGTGTTTGACATCAAAGATGGTATACGTGTGCTCAGTGGAGACTGGGTACACTGAACGGACTCGCCGAGAACTCCTAGATGGTATTATACCTATCGTTAGATAGCAGTTCTTTGGTGACACTGGTACAGGTTAGTCTGTAGACCCGAGATCGTCATAGAGTCTTGTGTGATTCCAACTGTGCTTTGATTTCCACCTTACCACGTTCATGAGAACGTGCAAACCGGTGGCTTTTGGGTGCAGTCCCGAATCACATGGAGGCAATGAGCGATAGGAGGGGTTTCGTCTCTCCCGGTATCAGGGGTTGATGTTGCGCTGTGTTCGATTGGCTATAATTGGATGTCCCTGGCCAGGGCTGATATGGAGATCTACTGGTAAGTGTTATCAGTAGTTTCTCGACCTGTTATGAGCCTCACATCGACACGACTTATCGGTTACTGGGGTCTGACGTTTACCACCCCTAGACTCGAAATGCGACATATCATACAAAGAGACCGGACTGTACGGTAGTGTTACTGATTGGATTCACAGGAGTGTGAGCATGCTTTATTGTTGATCTTCTAATCGCTCAATACCTGGGTGGCTGTTACGTTTAGCTGACCGCTTGCAGCTTGTAGGTGTTTGATGTGATCATCACCTACTGCCGGCGTATTGACGAGTCTTTAGAGTCCTACACAGAGGTTTCCTGGCTCAGGCGAAACAGAGTAGGAGCACATATGTGATATGTGCGGGACCGAGATTAATGCGCGTATGTGATACCGCATTCTATTCTCGCGACTTGTGACATTGGTCGGTTATATGTGATATAGCCGCGTTATCGGATCAAGTGTAGATTCGATAAATTGTTGCACTTGTTATTAATCGGTTATATGTGATATAGCCGGATTATTAAATCAAGTGTTGATTTAATAATTTAATGTAGAATTATATATTTGATATATTAAATTACATTAACTAATATTAGCTCACTTAAGCATTATTTTTTCTCACTTGATGATACATTGATATATATGTGATATATGTTAATTGTATTATTTTTTCTTTTGTTCACAAATAATATATATATGATATATATCATTGTGACATGTTAGGTTACACATGCAACATGTATGTATGAGACTCACACCATGCTTGGTTAATGTTAGGGTTTTATATTTATTATTAAGGAAATTCAAAATTGTTGGATAATTACTCATAGTTAAGAGCTTGGATGAAGCTTGTAGAACTTTGACTAAGTCCAACTCTTTTGTTTTCTCTTAAGATATTTATTAACCTAACATTTAACCCTAGCTCATGGTTTATTCTCTACATGGGTTAGCCATGACATAAACTAACCCTTGGTTGCATTTATAACCTCATCTAATGTAGCGTCTTGAAAAGTCGTTTTGGTGTTTTCCTGAAAATCGGTGAAAATTCGGTATTTTTTCGAAAACCGTCTTTCTCGTTATTTTGCAGTTTAGGACTAATTATACCTAAAATGGATAGCTAATTGCTTGTTTTTAGTAGCTAATGAGTTAGTTATGAAATTTTGGTCATTTAAAAAATTTTCCCTTTTTTCAATTTTTAATATTATTTTAAGCCGGTAAGAAAATACATTAAATTAGCGATAAATACAAATTTAAATGGGCTAAAATTAATCTTTAAAATCATGTTAATTAAAATCTAATTGTAATATAAATTTTATTAATTTATTTTAAGTTTTAACTAATTTTTGTTATAGAAAACGAAATTTATTGAATTTAAGCTTAAACTTGCAATTTTTGACTTGTAGGGGTCTTTTTGCATAAATTTCTTTTTGTATTCACTCCCACTCACCCCCACTCCCCAAGGCCGGCCCCACCACTGCTGAAGCAGCCCCCATCCCTCTCTTTTTTTGACCTTAAGTCTTGTGAATGAATGGTTTTGAATAGGATTTAAATATAGTATTTAGGTGGGGGTATTATGGTATTTTTGGGGGGTTTTGACTAAGACTTTTTGCACCATCCTCTCACATCCCCCATCCCCCTCTCTCTCCACAGAATTCCTGCAGTTGCAGCAGCCCCTCCCCCATTTCCATTATTTTCCTTCTTTTTTTCTCTCATTTTCTTCAAAAAATTGCATCAAAATTCAATAAAAATCAACAAATCCTTCACTTTTTCAACACAAAACCTTATTCCCTCTCTTCTCAAACCCAAATTGGTTCAAATCTTGGAGAAAGATGGCATCTTGGGAGGTTTTAGCAACATAGGGATTGATCTTTTGAGGTATAATTTCTAATCAAATGGTTAAATTGTAGTTTAAAGTGTGCTAATTGAACTTTGAAAATTGTTTTAGTGTTAATTTTGGTGTTAATTGCATACTAGTTTTTTTAAAGTTTGTGGTTTGAAATTAATTTAGGGTTTAGATCACCATTAAGAGATTAATAAGCTATTTTGTTATCTAGTTATTTTGTTAGCTTAATCTAAATGGTTAAATTGCTAATTGGGCTAAAATCTAGTGTTAATTTAGTGTTAGATTCTAATCTAGTTTTTAAAGGTTTATGGTTAGAGTTAAACTATGGTTTTTAGGAACCATTATTTAGTTAATTAAAGCTAATTAGATATCTAGTTAATTACTAAACAATCTTTAAGGTTACTTTGCTTAAGTGGCTTCTTATTAAGCTAATCTATGTTAAACTTGTGTGAAATTTTCATTAAGTTTGCAAATTACCAAAATCAAGAAGAGGTTTGTGTATGGAATGTGGGTTTTGTAGCATGGTAAATAAGTTAAAATTGTGTTTTTGGTGGCTAACTAGTTGTGTGTATTGGATGGTTGTGTTGGACCGTGATAACTTTGTCGCTATTGTCGATGTTGCACCAAATTGCTTTTCTAGCTTACTAGTTTTTACTAAAATGTTGTGATGAATTAATTGCGATGTCTTGATGACATTTTTAGCGTATCCTATGACTTTTAGGATGTGTGGGTACGGATTTTTGAGTGTTCGGGTTTTAGTTTTTCCGGACGACCAAATCGACGATTCTTGTTAGTTTTGCGATTTTCGCGTGCGTTCCGCGCACCTGTGCACGTTGTACCTAGCTTGTGAACGTTAGTAGTTTCGTTGGGGTTTTGCGTCGTTCTTGATATGTAACCTTATGTTTGGTATTGATGTAAATTCCAGGTTCGGTCGCGGAGACGTCAGACGCGGCGCGAAAGGGGAAAGCGGTGATTGGACACAGCTAGCCAGGGATTCCGGTGAGTAGATGTAACATCTACGGGGGACTATCGTTGGATGGCGCAAGCCGCCCGATAGTTTTAGTAACTTACAAGATTCTTAGTGATGTTAGTAATTAGGGGTGAAATACGTATATGATTATTTGCTGCATCCATGCATTATATTGACATAACTATGCGAAACCATTTTATAGGACACCTGCACCATTGCCAGGTTTTTATATGCAGCACGAGCACTATTCATGCTTACACACACACCCTGGTAATTGCCATGCCACCACACTAGATAACCTTTAATTTAAACCTTTTACTAATTGATACTTAAACTTGTGCTATTGCCTTTAATTCCTTAAAATGAAACCGTAGGATTGCTATTCATGTGCATGTACTTCATCATATTAATTGTTCATGCTTAATCTATTAATCACACATCGCAACTTGATTATTGATACCATATGCATTCATTATCATTGATATATGCACTTATGAGGATTTCTTGAGATTTTATGATATTGCTGGATTTCGGGGGAAAGCCGCAAAATTTCTAAACTTATTATAGTTTTAAAATATGTAAATTGCGGTTTTCTAGTGATGTAAGTGTCGTCCACCATGAGTTTGCTGTGGTTTTGGAAATCTGTGTCGAGGAGTGGAGGAACCGGCACGGGTACATGGTGGACCCGGTAAGGTACCCCGGGGAAAGAGGAATGTGGTGTTGACGTTGAGCCTGGCAGGGGACGGATTACCTACCGGTGACTGTTTGGGACGGCGGATATCCAGAGGATACCGACCGTGGCCGCTAGATGATGAGATATTGATATTTGAGATGGGTCAGCCGGACGGCTGAGGCCAGAGATACATTGATATGAGATTTGAGACAGTTTTGAGGTGTCGATGCTGGACACAGGTTCTTGTTGATTCTATTGGTATTGTGATGGTATTTCAAAAGACATTCTTAAAGGGAAAAACATGATTTCTTATACTTACACATTCAGATCACGAGTTGATTCGCATTGCATTCATACCTGCTAGTATATCCATATTGCATACATACTTGCCATTATGTCCTGCCTTACCTGTATTTAGATGCTAGGATGCTTGTGTGCATGCATTCGATAGCCTGTGTAGATGTTATTTATTACTCACGAGTTGGAAACTCACCCCCGTTGTGCCATAGCCTTTTGCAGGTCCGTTCCGTCAGTACAGTAGCGGCGGGTGCGCTTGCTTCTTTTGCCTCTTTTGCCTGGACTCGAGATTTTGCTCATAGGTGGGTTATGTTATTATTTTTGTACCACCTTGTATATTCTTTGTATCTAGTGTACTCCATCTACAGTTTCTACCAGTATTATTGTATATTGACCTAGAGATGAGACTGTGAGGTTTGTGGACTTTTATGCTGTATTTTGGGGTCGAGCTCACTTGAGTCGACATGATGTTTTCCTATGCTTCATTATGATTATTTCGCATGTTGTTGCTTTAAATTGCGTGGGATTTGTGACCGCCTTGTGGTGAAGAGCTAGCTCCCGCTTAGGGATGCCTTATTGTTGGATTTATATATATTTTTGTTGTACCCAGTTTGGGGGCCAGTATTTACAAAGGAGACTCTGCCGAAATTTTTCTGAAAAATTGGTATTGTTTTTAAAAAGTGTTTTACATGACTTATTTGATAAACTCGCATTCAACTGATTGGGTTTTCTTCACTCTTTTGCTTAATTGGTTTTGTTTTCTGGGCTTTGGCTTACTTACTTTACGGACGTCCTTAGACGTTTCGTAAACTTAAGTGCCAGTCACGTTCCGTACCCTGCGGGTCGTGACAAAGTTGGTATCAGAGCGATAGGTTTTACCTTTTGAGTGTAGGATGACCCTTGGTAGATGGAGTAAGTGACTTAAGCAGGGTAACGTAGCGTGCGTATGTCCGCGGCATACTTGCGATACGGTACTCCGCCTAAGTGACTTTAGGGTATACTTGCTTGAAAATTCCTTCTTCAATTCCGTGTATCCTATGATCCTATTGCACTGTTTTTACTATCCGTTTTCCTGTAACAGCCACTATGCCGCCGAAGGCTACGAGGGCACAGAGGGCTGCCGCCAGAGACGAGATTCGAGCCGGCTCGTCCGAGACTAGGACTGAGCAGGGTGGTATGCCTACGCCGCAGGGACAGACCGATCCACCTTCCCCAGGCCGTATGGATAGGCTCGAGACCAGTATGGAGGAGTTGCGACAGATGATGGGAGGCATGCAGGAACTACGTCAGATGGTAGGATCCCTAGTTGCAGCCAGTCGTACACCGAGGCCGGATGACGTTCCTACTACATCACAGACGACCATGATACCTGCTCCTACTACTACCACCGTGACCATTCCGGTTTCGCTACAGGATTTCATGAGGCTGAGACCTCCAGTATTCACCGGCACCGAGGCAGCGGAGGACCCACAGACGTTCCTTGACAGTTTAGCCAGGATCTGCAGTTCGCTGAGATGTTCGGATGATCGATGGGTGGAGCTTGCGAGTTTCTGACTAGAGGGTCTCGCGCAGACATGGTGGGAGTCAGTCTTGAGAGGTCGAGCTGCAGGTCTACCGCCTATGACTTGGGTCGAGTTTACAGCGGTCTTTCTAGCCCGTTTCCTCCCAGAGAGTGTTCGTGACGCCAGAGCTCGTAGCTTTGAGGCCTTAGTCAAGACACCTGGGATGACGGTGTCTGAGTATGACATCCAGTTTACACAGTTATCCTGATATGCTCAGTATTTGGTGGATACCGAGGAGAAGATGATGAAGAGGTTCGTACAGGGACTTGATGCCCAGCTATATCTTGCCATTGGCGCCCAGCACTACGACACTTATTCAGCTGCTATGGATACGGCATTGCGGATGGAGGCACGCATATCACAGACTTCGGCCGTTTCTGGGCCGAAGAGGATTCGCACCGATGTACCGTCTCAGAGGCAAGCGCGCCAGATTCTTTCCGAGAGATAGGCCTGGCAGAGGATTTGGACGGGACAGTTATATGGTTTCTTATCCCCAGGGGCAGCAGCCGTCGCCAGGGTGTTTTGGGTGCGGGAGTTTGCACCATCTTGTTAGAGACTGTCCGGCGAGACGACAGGGAGCAGCGACAGTTCCGCATGTGACCCTGCCACCATCACCACCCCCGCCTCAGAGAGCCCTACTTCCTACCACCGGCGATGCTCCACGCTAGTTAGGTGCACCGAGAGGCCGTGGACGCGGCGGTCCTGTTCAGAGAGGACGAGGAGGCAGAGGCCGAGGTCGAGGTCAGCCCGCTATCGGTGGAGGACAGGCCCGAGTTTTTGCTTTGACACCGCAGGATGCGCAGGCATCCAATGCCGTTGTGACAGGTACCTTGCCAGTTTGTTCTTTCGACGCACGGGTATTATTCGACCCAGGTTCCACACATTCGTACGTATCTATACACTTTGCACCGATGTTGGGC
The DNA here is from genome assembly GCA_030015575.1 of Agapanthus africanus. Taxonomy (NCBI): domain Eukaryota; kingdom Viridiplantae; phylum Streptophyta; class Magnoliopsida; order Asparagales; family Amaryllidaceae; genus Agapanthus; species Agapanthus africanus. Next base: position 216,658,532 of record JASDDO010000006.1, read on the forward strand.
CGTGAGTCGTCGTCGTTAGATCATCCGCTTGTTGTTAGTACTCCGGTAGGCGAGTCGTTTGTCGCTCGTTTTGTTTTTCGATTGTGTTCCGTTCGTATCGGGGAGAGGGATTCATCGGTTGATTTGATTCTCCTCGATATGTTGGACTTTGATGTGCTTCTGGGCATGGATTGGTTAGCCACTTGTTATGCTTCGGTGGACTGCCGTGAGAAGGCAGTCATATTTAGCTTTCCGGGAGAGCCAGTCCTTGTTATTCAGGGAGACCGCAGTGTCACCCTTCCCAGCTTAATTTCGTCTCTTCGCGCTGGTCAGCTCTTGCGGAAGGGATGTCAGGGATTCTTAGCATGTATTTGTGATACTCGAGCTGCAGAGGCTCCGTTAGACCGGGTCTCGGTAGTTTGTGAGTTCCCTGATGTTTTCCCTGATGAGCTACCTGGGCTACCGCCTGAGCGCGATGTTGAGTTCTGCATTGATTTGATTCCCGGCTCGGGGCCTATTTCTATATCGCCTTATCGGATGGCCCCGGCAGGGCTTCGAGAGCTGAAGGATCAGTTGCAGGATTTGTTAGATAAGGGGCTTATACGACCTAGTGTTTCTCCGTGGGGTGCTCCGGTCCTGTTTGTCAAGAAGAAGGATGGAAGTTTGCGCTTGTGTATCGACTACCGCCAGCTGAACAAAGTTACCGTTCGGAACAGATATCCGTTGCCACGCATTGATGATTTGTTCGACCAGCTCCAGGGCGCGGGTTATTTTTCGAGGATCGACTTGCGATCAGGATACCATCAGCTGCGAGTTCGACAGGAGGATATACCGAGGACAGCTTTCCGCACGCGCTACGGCCGCTACGAGTTTTTGGTGATGTCGTTCGGACTCACCAACGCCCCAGCAGCATTTATGGATTTGATGAACCGTACATTCAGGCCGTATCTTGACTTGTTCATCATCATGTTTATCGACGATATCTTGGTGTACTCCCGGAGCAGAGAGGAGCACGAGCAGCACTTGCGGATTACGTTACAGACTCTGAGGGAGCACCAGCTGTTCGCGAAGTTCTCCAAGTGTGCTTTCTGGCTGGACAGCATCGGATTCTTGGGTCACGTGGTTACGAGAGACGGCATATGTGTGGACCCGAAGAAGATTGAGGCTGTTCAGCAGTGGCCCCGACCTACATCTGTTACTGAGATCCGTAGTTTTCTAGGCCTGGCGGGCTACTACAGGCGTTTTGTTCAGGACTTCTCCCGTATAGCAGCACCGTTGACCGGTTTGACCCGGAAGGGAGTTCCTTTCGTCTGGACAGAGGAGTGCGAGCGCAGTTTTCAGCAGCTACGGACTTGTTTGACTACGGCGCCGGTATTATCTTTGCCTTCGGGATCAGGCGGATTTGTTGTCTACTGTGATGCTTCGCGAGTGGGATTAGGATGCGTATTGATGCAGCATGGCCGGGTGATCGCTTATGCTTCTCGGCAGTTGAAGAAGCATGAACAGAACTACCCCACTCATGATTTGGAGATGGCTGCAGTGGTCTTTGCACTGAAGATTTGGCAACATTACCTGTACGGCGAGTCGTGTCAGATATTCACCGATCACAAGAGCTTAAAGTACATATTTCAGCAGCGAGACCTGAACCTCAGACAGCGTCATTGGATGGAGTTGGTGAAAGACTACGACTGCGAGATCTTATATCACCCCGGCAAGGCGAATGTGGTGGCAGATGCGTTGAGTAGGAGGCCCGGGGGTAGTCTATCCTTTTTGCGCGCAGTGCAGAGGCAGTCGTCAGCAGATTGGCAGATGTTATGCGACAGCCGAGTTGAGTTCGAGTTCACTCAGACAGGGGGACAGCTCGCGCATGTTCGTGCACGCCCACAGTTGCTTGACCGTATATATGAGGCACAGCGCAGTGACGACCGTTGCTCAGAGATCATGGCACAGATGGGACAGGGCAGATTTTCCGAGTTCGTGGTTGACGATCAGGGGATTTTACGATATGGATCTAGACTGTGCGTACCAGATGCTGATGGATTACGGCGCGACATTCTTGATGAGGCACACCGATCAGTGTATAGTGTCCACCCCGGTTCCACCAAGATGTACCATGATATGAGAGAGACCTACTGGTGGGACGGGATGAAGAGGGACATTGCGGAGTTCGTTTTGAGATGCCTGACTTGTCAGCAAGTCAAGGCCGAGCACCAGAGGCCCGCAGGAGAGCTACAGCCGTTACCCATTCCAGAGTGGAAATGGGAGCAGATTTCGATGGACTTCGTTGTGGGTCTACCCAGGACCAGTCGAGGGTACGACTCCATCTGGGTGATCGTGGATAGATTGACGAAAGCGGCTCACTTCTTACCGGTGAAGACCACTTTCAGCTTCGCTCAGTATGCTCAGCTCTATATTGACGAGATCGTGCGACTACATGGCGTACCGACTTGTATCGTGTTAGATCGAGGCACTCAGTTCACCAGCCGACTTTGGCAGAGACTTCAGGAGGCTTTGGGCACTCGTTTGAGCTTCAGCACAGCGTTTCATCCGCAGACCGACGGACAGTCAGAGCGGACCATTCAGACTCTCGAGGACATGCTCAGAGCGTGCGTTTTAGACTTTGGTGGTAGCTGGGATCGTCATTTACCTCTAGTGGAGTTCTCCTACAACAACAGCTTCCAGGATACTATTCAGATGGCACCTTTCGAGGCATTGTATGGGAGGAGATGCAGATCGCCCGTCTGTTGGACAGAGCTCAGCGAGAGCAGCATTTTGGGGCCGCAGCTTGTTGAGGAGACGACAGCGAAGATACAGTTGATCCGAGACCGGATGAGAGCGGCTCAGAGCAGGCAGAAATCGTATGCGGACAGGCGCCGTCGCAGATTAGAGTTCGCGGTTGGCGGCCATGTTTTTCTGAAAGTCTCTCCGATGAAGGGCGTGATGCGTTTTGGGCGAAAGGGGAAGCTTAGCCCTAGATTCGTAGGTCCCTTCGAGATCCTCGAGCGTGTTGGCGCTGTTTCATATCGTTTGGCTCTTCCTCCCAGCTTTCCCGATGTTCACCCCGTCTTCCATGTTTCGATGCTCCGTAAGTACCTTCACGACCCTTCGCATGCGATTCAGCACCCGACAGTCCAGCTAGAGCGCGACCTTTCTTTTGCAGAGCAGCCGGTGGCCATCTTGGATCGGCAGGTGAAGAAGTTGAGGTCGAAGATTATACCAACCGTCAAGGTCCTTTGGCGTAGCCCGAGCAGCGAGGAGGTTACCTGGGAGACCGAGGGCGAGATGAGGAAGAAATATCCCCATCTCTTTGAAGGTACGCGTAGCTATATTTTTAAATTCAGGGACCGAATTTCTTTTAGGGGGGAAGATTGTAGTGTCTTGAAAAGTCGTTTTGGTGTTTTCCTGAAAATCGGTGAAAATTCGGTATTTTTCCGAAAACCGTCTTTCTCGTTATTTTGCAGTTTAGGACTAATTATACCTAAAATGGATAGCTAATTGCTTGTTTTTAGTAGCTAATGAGTTAGTTATGAAATTTTGGTCATTTAAAAAATTTTCCCTTTTTTTCAATTTTTAATATTATTTTAAGCCGGTAAGAAAATACATTAAATTAGCGATAAATACAAATTTAAATGGGCTAAAATTAATCTTTAAAATCATGTTAATTAAAATCTAATTGTAATATAAATTTTTAGTAATTTATTTTAAGTTTTAACTAATTTTTGTTATGGAAAACAAAATTTATTGAATTTAAGCTTAAACTTGCAATTTTTGACTTGTAGGGGGTCTTTTTGCATAAAATTTCTTTTTGTATTCACTCCCACTCACCCCCACTCCCCAAGGCCGGCCCCACCACTGCTGAAGCAGCCCCCATCCCTCTCTTTTTTTGACCTTAAGTCTTGTGAATGAATGGTTTTGAATAGGATTTAAATATAGTATTTAGGTGGGGGTATTATGGTATTTTTGGGGGGGTTTTGACTAAGACTTTTTGCACCATCCTCTCACATCCCCCATCCCCCTCTCTCTCCACAGAATTCCTGCAGTTGCAGCAGCCCCTCCCCCATTTCCATTATTTTCCTTCTTTTTTTCTCTCATTTTCTTCAAAAAATTGCATCAAAATTCAATAAAAATCAACAAATCCTTCACTTTTTCAACACAAAACCTTATTCCCTCTCTTCTCAAACCCAAATTGGTTCAAATCTTGGAGAAAGATGGCATCTTGGGAGGTTTTAGCAACATAGGGATTGATCTTTTGAGGTATAATTTCTAATCAAATGGTTAAATTGTAGTTTAAAGTGTGCTAATTGTACTTTGAAAATTGTTTTAGTGTTAATTTTGGTGTTAATTGCATACTAGTTTTTTTTAAAGTTTGTGGTTTGAAATTAATTTAGGGTTTAGATCACCATTAAGAGATTAATTAAGCTATTTTGTTATCTAGTTATTTTGTTAGCTTAATCTAAATGGTTAAATTGCTAATTGGGCTAAAATCTAGTGTTAATTTAGTGTTAGATTCTAATCTAGTTTTTAAAGGTTTATGGTTAGAGTTAAACTAGGGTTTTTAGGAACCATTATTTAGTTAATTAAAGCTAATTAGATATCTAGTTAATTACTAAACCAATCTTTAAGGTTACTTTGCTTAAGTGGCTTCTTATTAAGCTAATCTATGTTAAACTTGTGTGAAATTTTCATTAAGTTTGCAAATTACCAAAATCAAGAAGAGGTTTGTGTATGGAATGTGGATTTTGTAGCAGGGTAAATAAGTTAAAATTGTGTTTTTGGTGGCTAACTAGTTGTGTGTATTGGATGGTTGTGTTGGACCATGATAACTTTGTCGCTATTGTCGATGTTGCACCAAATTGCTTTTCTAGCTTACTAGTTTTTACTAAAATGTTGTGATGAATTAATTGCGATGTCTTGATGACATTTTTAGCGTATCCTATGACTTTTAGGATGTGTGAGTACGGATTTTTGAGGGTTCGGGTTTTAGTTTTTCCGGACGACCAAATCGACGATTCTTGTTAGTTTTGCGATTTTCGCGTGCGTTCCGCGCACCTGTGCACGTTGTACCTAGCTTGTGAACGTTAGTAGTTTCGTTGGGGTTTTGTGTCGTTCTTGATATGTAATCTTATGTTTGGTATTGATGTAAATTCCAGGTTCGGTCGCGGAGACGTCAGACGCGGCGCGAAAGGGGAAAGCGGTGATTGGACACAGCTAGCCAGGGATTCCGGTGAGTAGATGTAACATCTACGGGGGACTATCGTTGGATGGCGCAAGCCGCCCGATAGTTTTAGTAACTTACAAGATTCTTAGTGATGTTAGTAATTAGGGGTGAAATACGTATATGATTATTTGCTGCATCCATGCATTATATTGACATACCTATGCGAAACCATTTTATAGGACGCCTGCACCATTGCCAGGTTTTTATATGCAGCACGAGCACTATTCATGCTTACACACACACCCTGGTAATTGCCATGCCACCACACTAGATAACCTTTAAATTTAAACCTTTTACTAATTGATACTTAAACTTGTGCTATTGCCTTTAATTCCTTAAAATGAAACCGTAGGATTGCTATTCATGTGCATGTACTTCATCATATTAATTGTTCATGCTTAATCTATTAATCACACTTCGCAACTTGATTATTGATACCATATGCATTCATTATCATTGATATATGCACTTATGAGGATTTCTTGAGATTTTATGATATTGCTGGATTTCGGGGGAAAGCCGCAAAATTTCTAAACTTATTATAGTTTTAAAATATGTAAATTGCGGTTTTCTAGTGATGTAAGTGTCGTCCACCATGAGTTTGCTGTGGTTTTGGAAATCCGTGTCGAGGAGTGGAGGAACCGGCACGGGTACATGGTGGACCCGGTAAGGTACCCCGGGGCAAGAGGAATGTGGTGTTGACGTTGAGCCTGGCAGGGGACGGATTACCTACCGGTGACTGTTTGGGACGGCGGATATCCAGAGGATACCGACCGTGGCCGCTAGATGATGAGATATTGATATTTGAGATGGGTCAGCCGGACGGCTGAGGCCAGAGATACATTGATATGAGATTTGAGACAGTTTTGAGGTGTCGATGCTGGACACAGGTTCTTGTTGATTCTATTGGTATTGTGATGGTATTTCAAAAGACATTCTTAAAGGGAAAAACATGATTTCTTATACTTACACATTCAGATCACGAGTTGATTCGCATTGCATTCATACCTGCTAGTATATCCATATTGCATACATACTTGCCATTATGTCCTGCCTTACCTGTATTTAGATGCTAGGATGCTTGTGTGCATGCATTCGATAGCCTGTGTAGATGTTATTTATTACTCACGAGTTGGCAACTCACCCCCGTTGTGCCATAACCTTTTGCAGGTCCGCTCCGTCAGTACAGTAGCGGCGGGTGCGCTTGCTTCTTTTGCCTCTTTTGCCTGGACTCGAGATTTTGCTCATAGGTGGGTTATGTTATTATTTTTCTACCACCTTGTATATTCTTTGTATCTAGTGTACTCCATCTACAGTTTCTACCAGTATTATTGTATATTGACCTAGAGATGAGACTGTGAGGTTTGTGGACTTTTATGCTGTATTTTGGGGTCGAGCTCACTTGAGTCGACATGATGTTTTCCTATGCTTCATTATGATTATTTCGCATGTTGTTGCTTTAAATTGCGTGGGATTCGTGACCGCCTTGTGGCGAAGAGCTAGCTCCCGCTTGGGGATGCCTTATTTGTTGGATTTATATATATTTTTGTTGTACCCAGTTTGGGGGCCAGTATTTACAAAGGAGACTCTGCCGAAATTTTCGGAAAAATTGGTATTGTTTTTAAAAAGTGTTTTACATGACTTATTTGATAAACTCGCATTCAACTGATTGGGTTTTCTTCACTCTTTTGCTTAATTGGTTTTGTTTTCTGGGCTTTGGCTTACTTACTTTACGGACGTCCTTAGACGTTTCGTAAACTTAAGTGCCAGTCACGTTCCGTACCCTGCGGGTCGTGACATCTAATTCATTCATCACTTGTTCATCTTATTCTTCCTCACAAAAGCTTTCTAGCTTTTTCCCATGTGATAAAACAAAGTGAGAAAAAGAAAACTAAAGAGAGCCCACTTCCTACTTCATCATCCTCTTCTATACTAGCCATATAGTTTAGTGTGTTAGCTTCACTAGTTTTATATTAGTGAAAAGTTAGCTTGAGTTTGTGTTTCCTCAAAGTAGATCATCTTGGATTGTGAAGTCTTCAAGCAAGGATGCATCATACACCGTGTGGAGCCTTTCAAGAGTCCGGGAGCACGATGATTGTAGCGAAGGGACCACAACTTGGAGCTATAGAAGTGAAGGAACGGACTACAAAGATTGTATTCTCTAATCACTTAGAAGTAAAGTTGTTTGCTTTATCGATTCCGTATGATCCTTTAGTTATGAACCTAGAGTTAGGGTTAGCTAGAATGGTAAAAATTTGAAATTGGCATGGACGATGCCTCCCGAAACCTTGCTGCCGTGCTATACAACCGTACATGTAAGAGTAGGAAATGGTGCAAATGTTGCAGCCAAAGCAGTTGGCGAATATTGTTGGGATTCCCTTGCACTTAGTCTAGGGTTTGGTAGCATCACTCATGCCACTTTAAAAAATTAGAGAGGTGCAAAGCAAATAACCATGAATCATTAGTAGAATTATTAGGGTAACAAGTTTGTATCATATAGAGTTTAGGATTACAACCTTTGTAGTCCGTTCCTTCGCTTCATAAGCTACGTGTTGAGGTCCCTTCGCTGCGATCATCAAGAACTCCGACTCTCGAGGGGCTCCATGAGGTAAATGATGCATCTTGCTTTAACTCTTCTTGATCTAAGATGATCTACCTTGAAGAATCTCTAACCCAAGCTTACACTTCACTAATGAAGAAATTAGAGAAGTGAACACCCTAATCTAAGTGGCTAGAATAGATAAGGATGATGAACTAGGAATTTTGCTCTCTTTTGTTTTTAATTTCTCATACTTAATCATCACAAATCAAAAAGCTAGTGAAGCTTTTTCAAGAGCAAGAAGAAGATGAAAGCTTTTGTGATGAATAGTGAATTGTTGTGTGGTTAGAATTGCAACCATGGGTTAAAGATGATATCCTTAACCCTTGTAGAGACTTAACCACTTGCTATGGTTAGAGTTAGGTCAACAAATATCTTAAGGAAGACAAGAATGGTGGACAAAGTCAAAGAAGCCTACAAGCTTCCATCATAATAACAACCATGACTAATTGCACCATTATTTGTATTTCCTTAATAATAATTATGAACCCTAATCTAACCCTAGCGTGGTTCAAGTCTCATAAACCCTAGTTGCAATTGTAACCTAGCATGTTACAATATTATATATCACATATATAACATATAATGTAACAAAAGAAAATAATACAATTAAAATATATCGCATATACATCAATGTATTATCCAAGTGAGAAAAAGAATAAATAAAGCGAGCTTATATTAGTTAATGTAACGTAATATATCTCATATATAATTATACATTAAATTATCGAATCAACACTTGATCCGATAACCCGGCTATAAGACATATAACCGACTAATATAACAAGTACCGTGTCATCGAATCAACACTTGATCCGATGACCCGGCTATATCACATATACCCGGCCGATATCACATATCGTAAGAATCGAATACGGTATCTTATATCGTATTAGTTTCGGTCCCGCACATATCACATATGTGCTCCTACTCTGTTTTGCCTGAGCCAGGAACCTCTGTGTAGGACTCTAAAGAATCGTCAATACGCCGGCAGTAGGTGATGATCATATCAAACTCCTACAAGCTGCAAGCGGTCAGCTAAACGTAACAGCCAACCAGGTATTGAGCGATCAGAAGATTAACAAGCAAGCCTGTACATTCTCCGGTGAATCCAATCAGTAACACTCCCGTACAGTCCGGTGTCTTCATCTGATATGTCGCATATTTGGTCTAGGGGTGGTAAACGTCAGACCCCAGTAATCGATAAGTCATGTCGATGTGAGGCTCAAAACAGGTCGAGAAACTACTGATAACACTTACCAGTAAATCTCCATTACAGCCCTGGCTAGGGACTTCCAGTTATAGCCAATCGAACACAGCGCAACATCAACTCCCAATACCGGGAGAGAAGAAACCCCTCTTATCGCTCATTGCCTCCATGTGATTTGGGACTGTACCCAAAAGCCACCGTTTTGCATGCCCTCTTGGACGTGGTAAGGTGGAAATCAAAGGACAGTGGGAATCACACAAGACTCTATGAAGATCTCGGGTCTACAGACTAACCTGTACCAGTGTCACCGGAGAACTGCTATCTGACGATAGGTATAATACCATCTAGGAGTTCTCGGCGAGTCCGTTCAGTGTATCCAGTCTCCACTGAGCACCCGTACACCATCTTTGATTTCAAACACCGATGGATATGGGATCATCCATCGCCCATCATATGGGTCAAGATGCATATACGCTAATCTACTCTGGTGTATCGATGGCCTGTCTCGATACACCCTCGACTAGGAACAGTTATAGGATGTACTCGTTGACTACCATGGTGATTGAAAGAATTAAAGTTAACCGCAATCAAGACGGTGTCGCTATGCAGCTAGCCGGTTGAGCACGGGTCGATCCACAGGGAGACGGTTGTATGTCCTTTCTTGTCTTAGACGAGTCAATAAAGAATTTGTATGAGTTTGTTCAAACTAACCTATGTGTTTTATATGCAAGTATGAAGTTGTTAAGAAAAAGATACGAAATTGTAAGCTAAAGAAATCCGTACTCAAAACCTTTGAGCCGAGTCTTGACCAATTGAAGCTAGAGCAATCGGCAACAACGTGGATTAGGGGATTTAAGCACGGTATTCGTGGAATACGGCTTATTTACCCTTGTCCTTCCGTTCTTGTCTCTTGCTTTCGCCTCCGGCCAAACCGAACACAACCGGTCGCGGTTAGGAATCACCGTTACCTTATTAGGGTAGGGTGCCTAACGGAGCGCTTGCGTATGGTTTGGGCGGAGTTCAATGGAAAATAACGGGAAAAGGAAATGAGAAAAGAAAGTCTTAACTTACAATACCGTATTTATTCTTAACAATGATAATTACAACCATTCACAAAACAAATCAAAAAGAGCAAAAGAAAAGAAAAGATTACAAGTAATTAAGTGCATGAATATAAATTGCAAGAAAGTAAAGCAAGGTAATAAAAAGCAAGTAATAAATAAGCAATAAAAAGAACAAGAAAGTAATTACAAGAACATAGAACTCAAGACAAGCATGGGATCAATAGCCAACCCTTAAACTTGCAAGCTCAATCAAGAGGTTGCAAGATCAAGAGAAGGGTAAAGAACGCATGTGAAATGAAGCACTAATTCCATAAGAAAATACGACCCTTGAGATCAATAACAAACTCTTAACCTTTCAAGCTCAATGAAGAGGTTGAAAGATCAAGAGAAAGCAAGAATCTCAAGGGGAAGTTAAACAAAAGAGAATGATACAAAAGCCCTCATCTTCATTGATCTTCCACTCAAAAAGCTCTCACTACAATTTTCATGGAGAAAAGATGAAGAAGAAGAAGAAAAAGACTAAATCCTAACAAAAAGAAGAACAAAGAATGAACACCAAAAGCTTGGCAAGTTCTGGGGTATTTATAGGAGGTGAACTGAAAACCTAGGGCAACAATCTGCCTCAATATGAAGTACCCAAACTACCCCCAAAATACGACAGAGAGAGGACCCCACATGGCCGCGGATCCGCGGCCGTATAGGGGAGTTGGGTTGTGTGCTTTTGTGGGTTTCCCTGGTTTGTAGTTCTCTTCAGTGTGGTATAGTACTTTTCTCAGAAACTCTTCACAATTATTCCAGAATTTTAGTAGAACAAAAGGTGATGTGATGTGGATCTTTTGCCATGATTTCCTCGAGCTTCGCGTAGATTTCTTGGATCTTGTGTTGACATTGAGCTTTGTGCATGACATGACAATCGATTTGCCATCATGTCCCTTAAACTGGTATGTGGCAACACACGGATAGAGAGCGGAGACCCGTGTTTTATCTGTTGTTGGCAGTAATCCGGAATTTGTCATACTTTTCCATGATATTCACGGTTCAGAGCCGAGAACCTGTATTCTGCAATTATGTAGCAAACACTGATCAAAAGCACCTACCTATAAACACACGAGCGTAAGAATGGGTGGTATAAAATGCAATATTCTGATATGAACACATGGCCCCACTAGTATGATCTCATCATAGTCCTCATAGTCAAGTACATATCCTAAGGGCTTTATCAACATGTGAGAGCAAGACAGTAATCAATACAAGTCAACATGTTAAGACAAAGTAAAACCAAATAGCATACTATCATGTTGAGCAAGAAAGTCCTCTCTATATATATCCAAGCATCCACTATAATATACATCATATGTACAAAAATGGCCTATAGGGCATATATATAACTAACAAATATCACCTTGTATTACCAAATGGTAATACATTGATTCTGAACGAATGCTATTACATACCGAACCTGATATGCAATATTATATCAGTTTCTTTATTAAGTAAAGAGGGATATAATTTTGTATTGCAGGATAATATTATGAACATTTTTCTGAATCAAAAGTTGATTGGATCAGGCTCATTAAGTAATGGCATATACATTCTAAATCAAACCACAGTTCTTAACATACAGAACACACAAAAGAGGAAGAGTTCAGAAATGAATGAATCCTTCTTGTGGCATTGTAGACTACGTCATATCAATGCGACACGACTAGCTAAGTTTCATAAGGATGGATATTTGAATCCGTTCAAATTTTCATCTTATGAAACTTACCAGTCATGTCTCAAAGGAAAAATGACCAAAACTCTGTTTACTGGACACGGAGAAAGAGTTACGGAACTCTTGGGACTGATACATAGTGATGTATGCGGTCCCATGTCTACACATGCCAGGAATGGTTCCTCGTACTTCATTACATTCACTGACGATCTCTCAATATACGGACATGTGTTCCTGTTGAAACACAAGTCTGAAGCTTTTGAGAAATTCAAAGAATATAAGAATGAAGTCGAGAACCAGACGGGTAAAAGTATTAAAATCCTACGATCTGATCGGGGAGGAAAATAGTTGAGCACGGAATTCCATGACTATCTAAAAGAGAATGGGATTCTCTCTCAGCTTACTCCTCCGTATACACCACAGCACAACAGTGTATCGGAGCTGAGGAATTGCACCCTTTTGGATATGGTGCGCTTTATGATGAGCACTGCTGAGTTACCTATTTCCTTTTGGGGTTATGCGCTTGAGACAACAGCATACCTATTGAATCAAGTTCCATCTAAATCAGTGCCTACAATGCCATATGAGATATGAAGTGGAAAGAGACCAAATCTTAAACGGGTTAAGATATGGGGTTGTCCGGCCTATGTCAAAAGGAAAAATCCGGACAAACTCGTGGCACGATTAGTTCTTTGCAAGTTTGTGGGATATCCAAAGAATTCACAAGGATATATTTTCTATCACGTTGAGGAACAAATGGTGTTTGTTTCTCAATACGCCACCTTTTTAGAAAAGGAATTCTTGCAAAAGAAATTAGTGGCAAAGAGGTAGAGCTGGAAGAAGTTCCAGCAGCACAAACTACAACTGATGATTTATTGGAACCAGAGGATTCAGTAGTCTCCGACGAACCTCGGCCTCTCCGCCGATCTAGTAGAGTTCCTCATCCACCTGAGAGATACTACGGTTTTCTCATTGATGGTGGGAGCGAGGATTGCATCATGGAAGATGATGACCCAACTAGCTTCGAGCAGGCCATCACGAGTGGGGACTCTGTGAAATGGCTGGATGCAATGCGATCTGAGATAGAATCCATGTACACCAACAAAGTATGGACTTTGGAAGTTGCTCCCGAAGGGGTAAAACCTATTGGGAACAAATGGACCTTTAAGAAGAAACTTTGTGTAGATGGAAAAGTTGAGACTTTCAAAGCTAGACTTGTTGCAAAAGGTTTTCGTCAACGACCCGGTGTGGATTATGATGAAACCTTTTCTCCAGTGGCTATGCTTAAGTTCATCCGGATCCTACTTTCCATCGCTGCATACCATGACTACGAAATCTGGCAGATGGATGTTAAGATCGCCTTTCTAAATGGTGATTTAGAAGAGAGCGTGTACATGACTCAGCCAGAGGGCTTCGTGGACAGTAGGAGCAGGGGAAAGGAGTGCAAGCTGCTTAAATCAATCTATGGGTTGAAGCAGGCATCGCGGAGTTGGAACATCTGTTTTGATGTGGTAGTCAAAGAGTTTGACTTCGTCAAAAATGTAGATGAACCTTGTATATTCAAGAATGTGGAAGAGAGTAAGGTCGTCTTCCTCGTATTGTACGTGGATGACATACTCTTTATAGGAAATGATGTTCCTATGCTGCACTCAGTCAAGGTCTTCTTATCACAAAGATTCTCCATGAAGGATCTGGATGATGCCTCCTACATCCTGGGGATTAAAATCTATAGAGATAGATCTAAACGGATACTGGGATTGTCCCAATCCAGGTACATTGACACCATACTAAAGAGGTTTAGTACGGAGGATTCCAAGCGTGGGGATTTACCTACGATCTCAGGAATCACTCTCTCCAAAGAGATGTCTCCCAAGACTGATTTGGAGAGAGATCACATGCAAGGGATACCTTATGCTTCGGCAGTAGGCTCTATCATGTACGCGATGTTATGTACCAGACCCGATGTAGCATACTCACTAAGTGTAGTGAGTAGGTATCAATCAGATCCTGGAGAGAATCACTGGATAGCTGTGAAGAACATTCTTAAGTACTTGAGAAGGACTTAAGAAATGTTCTTGGTGTATGGTAACGGTGAACTCCATGTGGAGTCCTTTACCGACTCGAGCTTCCATAGTGATAAGGACGACTCTAAGTCGGACTCGGGTTGTGTCTTCACCCTCAATGGAGGGACGGTTTGTTGTAAGAGTTCCAAGCAAGAAACCATGGCAGACTCGACGATGGAGGCTGAATACATCACTGCCAACGATGCTGCCAAAGAGGCTGTCTGGATGAAGAAGTTCATAAACAAACTTGGTGTGGTTCCGTTCATCGAGCATTCGATACTTTTGTATTGTGATAACAATGGAGCAGTGGATTTGGCCAAAGAACCCAGGTCCCATCAGCGATCCGGGCGTATTTTGAGGCGGTATCACCTGATCAAGTAGATAGTTGATCGCCGGGAGATCGAGGTCAGGAGAGTTGACACGAAGAATAACACGGCGGATCCACCACTAAGGCCATACCCTAGATACAATTTGAGAGACTCTTCGAGATGTTGGGTATGGGATACTACAACAACTGGCCTTAGTGCAAGTGGGAGATTTTTAGTTATATGTATGCCCTAGAGTCCATTATTGTACATGATTGTATATTATAGTGGATGCTTGGACATATATAGAGAGGACTTTCTTGCTCGACATGATAGTATGCTATCTGGTTGCTTTTTGTCTTAACATGTAGACTTGTATTGTGATACTGTCTTGCTCTCACATGTTGATAAAGCCCTTAGGATGTGTACTTGACTACCGGGACTATGATGGAGATCATACTAGTGGGGACAGGGTAGTCCATAAGTTCATCCTTTAATTGTTCCTAGTCGAGGGTGTATCGAGACAGGGCATCGATATTCCAGAGTAGACTAGCGTATACGCTTCTTGACCTATATGATGGGCGATGGACGATCCTACATCCATTGGTGTTTGATATCAAAGATGGTATACGGGTAATCAGTGGAGACTGTGTAAACTGAACAGGACTCGCCGAGAACTCCTAGATGGTATTATACCTAGCGTCAGATAGCAGTTCTCTGGTGACACTGGTAAAGGTTAGTCTGTAGACTCGAGATCGTCATAGTGTCTTGTGTGATTCACACCGTGCTTTGATTTCCACCTTACCACGTTCAAGAGAACGTGCAAAACGGTAGTTTTTGGGTACAGTCCCGAGTCTTTTGGAGGCAATGAGCGATAGGAGGGGTTTCGTCTCTCCCGGTATTGAGGGTTGATTTTGTGCAGTGCTCGATTGGCTATAACAGGAAGTCCCTGGCCAGGGCTGATATGGAGATTTACTGGTAAGTGTTATCAGTAGTTTCTCGACCCGTTATAAGCCTTACATCGGCACGACTTATCAAGTTACTGGGGTCTGGCGTTTACCACCCTTAGACTAGATATGCAACATATCAGATGAAGAGACCGGACCGTACGGTAGTGTTACTGATAGGCTTTGCGGGAGTTTGGACAAGCTTGCTTGTTAATCTTCTGGTCGCTCAATACCCGGTAGCCATTACGTCCAGCTAGTACCGCTGACGACTTGTGGGTGACTGATATGATCATCACCTACTACCGGCGTATTAATGAGCCTTTAGAGTCCTACACAGAGGTTTCCTGGCTCAGGCGAAACGAAGTAGGAGCACATATGTGATATGTGCGGGACCGAGATTAATACATGTATGTGATACCGTATTCTATTCTCGCGATATGTGATATCATTCGGTTATATAGGATATAGTTGGGTTATCGAATCAAGTGTTGATTCGATAAGTTGATACAAATGATATTAGTAGGTTATATGTGATATAGCCGAATTATTAAATTAAGTGTTGATTTAATAATTTAATGTATAATTATATATTTGATATATTAATTTACATTAACTAATATTAGCTCACTTAAGCATTTCTTTTTCTCACTTATGTACACTTAATATATATGTGATATATGTTATATATGTTATTGTGTCATGTTAGTTGCTACATGCTACATTGGTGTATGAGACTCACACCATGCTTATGATAATGTAGGGTTTATTTATTAAAAGTAAATCAAAAATTAGTTGGAAATTAGCACATGGCTTCAAGCTTATAGAAGCTTGTGGAACCATTGACTTAGTCCACTAATTTTGTCTTACCTTAGATATTTACTAACCTAACCATTATCTAAAGCTATGGTTAAGTCTCTACATGGGTTATATGAGATATTTCTCACCCATGGTTTCCATAACATTATTGACTTCATCATCTTCTTCATTAAGAGAGTGCTCTCAAGGTTTTCAAGAGGTGAAGAAAATTAGTGAGAAAAATAATTCTAATATGAGCAAAAATCCTACTTCATCAACCTACACTAGATTAGCCATTTAGTTTATGTTGTTTGCTTCACTAAGCCCTAATTAGTGAAGAGGTAGCTTGAGTTAGTGTCTCCTCGACGTAGATCATCTTCGGCCTCAAAGACTTCAAGCAAGCTTGATCATTTCACCTTGAGGAGCCTTACTATAGTCCGGGAGATCACTACTTAGAGCGAAAGGACTACTACACAAAGCTTTTGAAGTGAATGACCGGTCTATAAAGGTTATATTCCTTGTTCACTTTGTACGGAAAGTTGTTTGCATGCTTGTTTACCCTAGTTCTCTAGTTAAGATCTTGTGTTAGGGTTCTTTAGCACGCTAAATTTTTGAAAACGGCATGGAAGATGCCTCCCGAAACCTTGCTGTCGTGCTAGGGAACCCTACAGTCATGCCGATATGAGGCTCATAACGGGTCGAGAAACTACTGATAACACTTACCAATAAATCTCATAATCATCCCTGGCTAGGGACTTCCTGTTATAGCCAATCGAGCACAGCGCAACATCAACCCCCAATACCGGGAGAGACGAAACCCCTCCTATCGTTCATTGCCTCAATGTGACTCGGGACTGTACCCAAAAACCACCTGTTTGCACGTTCTCTTGAACGTGGTAGGGTGGAAATCAAAGCACAATGGGAATCACACAAGTCTCTATGATGATCTCGGGTCTACAGACTAACCTGTATCAGTGTCCCTAGAGAACTGCTATCTGACGATAGGTATAATACCATCTAGGAGTTCTCGGCGAGTCCTGTTCGGTGTATCCAGTCTCCACTGAGCACCTGTATACAATCTTTGATGTCAAACACCAATGGATGTGGGATCATCCATCGCCCATCATATGGGTCAAGAAACGTATACGCTAGTCTACTCCGGAGTATCGATGCCCCGTCTCGATACACCCACGACTAGGAACAATTAAAGGATGAACTTGTGGACTACCCTGGCCCCACTAGTATGATCTGCATCATAATCCTGATAGTCAAGTATACATCCTAAGGGCTTTATCAACATGTGAGAGAAAGACAGTATCATAATACAAGTCTATATGTTAAGATAAAGAGCAACCAGATAGCATACTATCATGTCGAGTAAGAAAGTCCTCTCTATATATGTCCAAGCATCCACTATAATATACAATCATGTACAATAATAGCCTCTAGGGCATACATACAACTAACAATTGGGACACTTCCGGGTTGAGGATGATGTCACTATTGATGTATATTATTTACTTTTCCGCATTAGGATAGACCCAAGACGGGGAGCACAAGTAACCGGGTTCTAGAGTCCAGTGAGAGACCATATCGAGGAGTTGAGACTGGGTATCCTAACTCTAGAATTGGTAGGGTTGCTTGCCGCTCTCGTAGGGGAATAGGGATGTGGGTTTGGCTATTCATCACGACCGTGGAATTTGTGTTTTTCTTTATTGGCTTAATTTAAAACACGGACCTCCTAGTATGTCCAATGTTTCATATGTTGACTTCTGCTGCTTGGTTCTGTGATGTAATCATATAATTGCGTGAGACGAATGCTATATATATATGATATATATAATAAACGTTGCTTATGTTTTGCACCCGCGCTAGTCTATCCCCCGCTCTGCCATTAGTTAAGTAACCTAACGGTGCATGACGGGGCCCCGTGGCGAATGCGGATGGCATAAGCGTACGTTCTATTTTCGTTTCTCTTTCTGTGATGTTTAGGGAAACATAAATGATGGGACTTCATTAATGAGATTAATGAAAAGAAAAGAAACCTAAAGATGTTGTATAATCGAAATTTTTAAAAAAAAGGTAGCTCTAGTTCTTGCTTTGCATAGTGGTATTCCTTGATGAATATCCAGCACCTCATTCGATGAGGAAAGAGCCGAGATTCCTTCACCGAGAGTGACCTCTTTAGCAAAACTAGCAAATGCTACAACCCACTCGGTTTTGTTTTAATAGCTTCTCTAGTTCTTGTTTTGCATAGTGGTATTCCTTGATGAATATCCAGCACCTCATTCGATGAGGAAAGAGCCAAGATCCCTTCACCGGGAGTGACCTCTTTAGCAAAACTAGCAAAAGCTACAAAAAACACTCCTTTTCAAATCACTAGATTCTATAACGATATCAAGTTCATTACGTTAAAGGTTTTCTTCAAAACCAGTCGTAGCCCTCCGTCATTTCAGATAAGTACTATTTAGTATTCGTGCTACGTTTGTTGGCCTCTGTCAAGGCGTAGTGTGTGGTAGCTGATTAGTGCTTATCTGCAGTATGTGATGCGATTGGATTAGGGTAGTCATGCGACTTTGTTGGCCTCCGTCAAGGGTCGTGCGGGTGGGTTTAATTCAATCAAGAAATGAACGGGTTAAACTTGACTAGCGGCCTATGATTTGTTGGCCTCCGTCAAGGTCATAGGAAGCTAGGGGAAAAACAATATTGGGAATTTCAAGTGTTGAAATTTGCAATGAGATTGCATACCCTCTATATGATAGATGGATCCCGATACCCACTACGAGTAAGAGTTACTCCTGGGAGAGTTTTCCACTTTACAATTAGCTGATCAAGTAGGTGTCTAAGAAAGGTGTTAACGGGGTTATGCCCTTGCGGAAACGAGGTTATTTAATTAGTTCTATGCGAAAGCATGGGGAGACTCCCTCGGAGTACTAATACCTGCCTGGCCGAACGATTGTCGAACTTGTAGGGTGTAATTAATCCCGGCTAATCTTACCTTTTAGGGTTTGAAGAAAGATTTGATAAAAACAGTGGGAGCCATCCTTATTAGATAAGATAATAACTAATCTAATCTTGCAAGAGCGCACGCTAAAGTGTTTCCTTTTCTCTCTCTCCAGGCAGCAACCAATGACACGCCTTAATCAAGATAATAATATGGATGTATTGACCGAACCCGCTTATTATACTGAGCTGGGGAATGTTGGTTCCGCTCTATCTTATGATTGTCATAAGTCCGAGCAAGGAAAGTAGAATATCATGATTCCCACGCCACCCGAGCGAAGAAAGAGCATGATGATGAATCTTCTTCGGGTGTGTTCATTACCGAGAACTGTTTCTCAGTATGCTCTACGTCCTGGATATTGGATACCGGATCAGGATCCCACGTATGTAATTTGTTACATGGGCTAAAGAGAGGTAGAGAACTGGGAAAGGGTGATAAATCTCTAACAGTAGGGAATGGTGCAATTGTTGTAGCCAAAGCAGTTGGCGAATATCATCTTGTATTACCAAGTGGTAATACAATGATTCTAAATAACTGTTATTACATACCGAAGATGATGTGCAATATTATATCAGTCTCTTTATTACATAAAGAAGGATATAATTTTGTACTGGAGGATAATGTTATGAACATTTTCCTAAATCAAGTGTTGATTGGGTTTGGTACGTTGTGTAACGGTATATACGTTCTGAATCAAACTACAGTTCTAAATATACTGAACACACACAAAAGGAAAAGTTCAGAAATGAACGAAGCCTTCTTGTGGCATTGTAGACTAGGTCATATCAATGCGACACGACTAGCTAAGTTGCATAATGATGGATTTTTGAATCAGTTCGAATTTACATCTTATGAAACTTTCCAGTTATGTCTCAAAAGCAAGATGACCAAGACTTCGTTTGCTGGACATGGAGAAAGAGCTACCGAACTCTTGGGACTGATACATAGTGATGTATGCGGTCCTATGTCTATGCATGGCAGAAATGGTTCCTTGTACTTTATTACATTCACCGATGATTTCTCAAGATTCGGATATGTGTTCTTGTTGAAACACAAATCTGAAGCTTTTGAAAAATTCAAGGAATATAAGTGCGAAGTAGAGAACCAGACGGGTAAAAGTATTAAAATCATTCGATCTGACCGGGGAGGAGAATACTTAAGCATGGAGTTCCTGGATTATTTAAAAGAGATTGGGATTCTCTCTCAGCTTACTCCTCCGTATACACTACAACACAACGGTGTATCGGAGCGGAGAAATCGCACCCTATTAGATATGGTGCGCTCTATGATGAGTAATGCTGAGTTACCTGTTTCTTTTTGGGGTTATGCACTTGAGACAGCTGCATACCTATTGAATAGGGTTCCGACCAAATCAGTGCCTACCACTCCATATGAGATATGAGAGGGGAAGAGACCATGAATTAATTTCATTAAGATTTGGGGTTGTCCGGCTTATGTTAAAAAGCAAAATCTAGACAAGCTCGAGGTAAGGTCTGTTCTATGTAAGTTTGTTGGATATCCTAAACATTCACGAGGGTATATCTTCTACCACACCGAGGAACAAAAGGTGTTTGTTTCTCGGAATGCCACCTTTTTAGAAAATGAATTTCTTGTGAGAGAAATTAGTGGTAATGAGGTAGAACTGGAAGAAGTTCCAGCTGCACAAACTAGAACTGATGATTTGGTGGAACCGGAGGATCCAATAGTGCCGAACGAACCCCAGCCACTCCGCGGATCTAGTAGGGTTCCTCATCCACCTGAGAGATACTACGGTTTTCTCATAGACAGTGGGAGCGAGGATTGCATTATGGAAGTGAAAGGTTATGCTAACGCCCTGGCCATCACTCGTATTCGTTTGCGGAACAAAAATTTCAAACGATTTAAAAACGGCGCTAGAATAACCCAATGCCGGATCGATGCTAAACCCTAACTAGAAAACATGCAAGAGGTTAACTACTCGGAAAGAAGTTTTACCTCATGAAAACATGTCCTTCGGGTCTTCTTTTCGCTGTCTTCCTCGTCGTCATAGGCTCCATGGATCGTTCGAATCGGGCCTCCTCGTCGGTCCTTTCATGTCGAAGAGGATCCACCCGAGAACCTGTACATCGAGCTCCCACCTCAACGGATGTAACTAGGGCACCTAGTTCGCTACACTAGATGTCATAGACGATGTAGAGAATGTAGATGGAATGCTTTGTTTCTCATAGCCATAGGATTCTCAACTCACGAGACAAAAATAGCTTGAGGTAAGTAGAAGAAGAACACTTAAGGAAAATACTAGTGAGAAAATTTGCATAAGAAAAGAGAATGAACTCTCTTAGCTCCAATCTGAACCATACCCTTTTCCTAATGAATAAATCATATTAGAAAATGAAAATATGGTTCATAATTAACTCGGTGAGTCATGGGATGAAAACCCCACAAGTGTCACCAAAAGCTATGCTTTAATTTATGCAAAATACACCTCATTTCTTCCACTCATAAAATGAATAATCATTTAAACTAAAATGATAAATACAATTATGCGGTGTCTCTTCTAGAAGAATCTTTGAACAATTTAAAAAAATGCCCCTCGTCCGTATATACATACCCGTATCCGTATTCCAAAAAATACGAATACAAAAGAGATGAAAACAATCCATCAGTATAATACTAGGATCCGGATTAAACCAAAGCCCACTAGTATTATCTGTCCGAATCGTCATCCGTGCACAAGTACACGTACGCGATCGAACCCTGTCGTAAAGCTATACGACTTCTACATCTTTTGCTCGATGTAGGAAAACCCTCTGTGTGGGACTCTAAAGACTCGACACTACGCTGGCAGTGGGTTTAACCACAAGCCGCAAGCGGTACTAGCTGTACGTAACGGCTACCCAGTATATGTCGATAAGAAGGCCTATGAGAATAACTCATCCAAGCTCCTATTGATCCTGTCTTTGACAATCTCCGTACAGTCCGGTCTGTTCGTCTAAGAGTATCGCATATCGGGCCTAGGGTGGCGGTAATCGTCAGACCCCTAATAGCGCAATAAGTCATGCCGGAGTGTAGCTCAAAACACTCTCAGAAACTACTGGAATACCTACCAGTAAATCTCACCTTCCCTGGCCAGGGACTTTGTGTAATGGCTCTCCGAACACAGCGCGATATCAACCTCTAATACCGGGAGAGACGAATCCTATCTAACCGGCACTGCCTCCAAGTGCTTCGGAACTGTACCCAACAACTACCTGTTTGCATGACTCTTTTGAGCCGTGGTAGGGTAGTAATCAAAGTACTGTGGGAACACACTCGAGGCGAAGTAGCAGTGTCAAGTCGACGGACTAAGCTGTACTCATGTCACCTGGGAACTGCTACCCGACTATGGGTATAATGCCCACCAGCAGTTCCCGACGAGTCCTGTCCAGTGTACTCATAACCTAATGAGTACCTGCATACTATCTCCAGTACGACATACTAATAGCTGTGGGACAGACCATCTCCCCTGCTGGGATGAGAAGCGCATACACTAGTCTACTCTGGAGTATCGATGCCCCGTCTCGATAATCCTACGACTAGGGACCTGTATAGGATGTGCTTATAGACTACCCAACCCCCACTAGTGTGACTGCCATTATAACGCTGGTAACAAGCAAGGATCCTAAGGGCTCTACCAATATGTATAAGCGATATGCTAAGAAATCCATGCACATGTTGTGGTAGAAACAAACCAGGTAGTATACTACCATTTTGAGAAAGACTGTTGCTATATCCATGTATATCCCAAACTACCATTAAGTAATATACAATCCAGTTATGATACAATAATGGCCTATGGGCAAATATCACTAACAATCTCCCACTTGCTCTAAGTCCATATATTAGCGTATCGCAGACCAATGATCTCGAATAGCCTCTCGAACAGTGTCTGAGAGATGGCTTTTGTGAGTGGATCTCCAGTGTTGTTCTCCGAATCTACTCTCCTCACCTCGATCTCCTGGCGATCAATGATCTCCCTGATCCGGTGGTACCGCCTCAAGATTTGTCTGGATCTCTGATGGGACCTGGGTTCCTTCCCTAAAGCTATAGCGCCGTTTGTTGTCAATACTGAAGTATTGGATCAACAATGGAAGGAACCACCAGAAGTTCAATTAAGAACTTCCTTATCTAGACTGCCTCTTTTGCGGTGTCTCATGCAGCGAAATACTCCATTTCCATCGTTGAGTCTGCAACGGTGTTCTTCTTTGAGCTCTTCCAACAGACCGCCTCTCTATTGAGGGTAAAGACATGACCCGACATGGACTTGGAGTCATCCTTATCACTCTGGAACCTGGAGTCAGCAAAGGCCTCGATCTAGAGGTCTTATCTTCCATACACTAAGAACATCTCCTTAGTCCTTCTCAGGTACTTGAGAATGTTCAATACTGCTTTCTAGTGCTTCTCCCCTGGGTTTGACTGATACAGGCTTACTACGCGGAGTGCGTAAGCAAAATCTGGTCTGGTACTGTCACGACCCAAGTTTGCATGTGACAGGCACTTAGATAGTATCATATCTAAAGATATGCACTAGTCTAAGTAAGTCAAAAACCAAGATCAAAATACCTTATTGCGGAATTATTTATGAAAATTTAGTTTTTAAGTAAAAATCTCAAGTTATGAAGTTAATTCATTAAACAATAATAAAGATTAAGTTTAGTTGCATTCCGAGTTGGAACCAACAATATCAACACTGAATGATGAATATAAACATATAGAACATCACTGAATCTCATAAAGAAAGAAGCTATGATACTGATCAACAGATCTCAACTGTACATATATATACCATCTCTCTTTTCTAAGTCAAAATACAGGTTTGATGGAGACTTCTAGACACAAAATACAACTCAAAAAGGAAGGTTGCTACACATGTAACCTACCTAACAAAAGGTGGAATACAACTGCAAAAGTATCTCTGCCTCGCAGCTACCCGTCCACTCTATCCCTGCAAGGAACTGTGGCACAACGGGGATGAGTTGCCAACTCAGTGAATACGACTAACATATAACGGCGAATAAAGTAAATATGACAATCATGCTAATGAATATGAATCAATATGATATATGAGTATATGTGAAACCCAACAATAAATCTCATTATACTTCTGAAATCACAACTCAAGTAAATCATTTCTCGGTGTCCATCAACGACACAAAACTTTCATTTCTTATAGGCATCATTCCCCGAATGATCCTATACCCATAATATTGGTCGTTATCCTCTAGATACACGCCGTATTTCTATAACCAACTCCGGTATCGAGTAACCTCGCTAGGCTCCCCCGTCTCAATACGGCTATCCTGCCCCTCGGTCTCGACCGGGTCCACCATGTATCCAACTGTATATCTCCCCCACTCAGTATGGATAACGTAAATCCGCGACCGTATATCTCCCCCACTCGGTCCGGAATAAAACCAAAACAGAAATCATCTCATGGTGGACCTGACACATCAATCATGAAAATACTGGATTTATGTAATAGTATTCAAAACTCAAAACCATAAATCCTCAATTCTGTATTTATCTCATATATAGCACAAAATAGGCATAAAGTAACATGATGTCAATGATGCAATCTACCACTATATCAGATATGTAAAATATGATATAATTCCATTTTAACAAGTATGATATTTAAGTGTAAGTGACATGGCAATATCGACGAGGTGTGTGTAACATATACATGTGCACGTGGCATGACTCGTCGATAATTGTGAAGTGTTCTAATCATCTACTCAATTTATGTGTATGTATAATGAATGCACATGATTAATTTAGCATAACAATATAAGTATCAAATTAAGCATAACTACGGGCGAAACACGCCATCTTTACAAAATTCCCCGGTAGATGTTTAGTCTACTCACCGGAAAAGTCGAATCTACTCCGGAATCGCTAATCCTTTCCCTTTCCTCGCGGCTTCCGTACTTCTCGTATTCGAGTCTAATATGCAAATTAACGTATATAAGCAAAACGGCTATTTCGATATAACGGAAATAGAAACACGTTATCCCACTTACATGTTACCTATTATCTGATTATATTAAGTTATTAAACACAAAATCTTGCTGGATTTTAACCCTAATCTGTACTGGTTCAGAAATTAAAACGCGACGTGATTTAGTCGTGTCGTATTTAGTGTTTTACGATACCCTTTCCGATATATCATCCCAGATTTTAACTACAGTAAAACTAATTTAAATAAACAGTACCAAAATATCCTAAATTGTATACTGTAGACTACCCAAAAAACCAAACCCACATAGCTCCTCACATGGCCGGCGACGCCGGCCATACCCTTGTTGTCGCCGGCCCAAAACCAGCCCCCTCGTGTCGTTTTCTTGTGGTTTGCTCTAATTGATTCCTACATCATTTTGACTCCATTTAATTTATTTAGTTATCTTCCAGATCAAAGCAGATTTTAACAGACTTTAAGTTTAGCTAAAATACGATATTATGCGACATGTTCAATCGATTTTAAATAATCTACAGAGCCTAATTTACCTACTGTGATTAAGAATTTACCCTTCAATTTAGTTGTAGGAATGACCCTCCAAAGATTGATAAGCTCCTCCTAGCTTGATGATGATCCAAACTCAAGAACAAGCCCCTTCTTCTTCTTCTTCTTCTTGTTCTTTCTTTTTCTCTCTAATTTTTCCTTTTCTTTTAAATTCCTTTGAGTTTTAATTTCAGAACTGAACTGGAAAAGGGCTATTTAAGTGAATGAATGAAGAGATAAGGAAAGGTGGTGGTGTCATGAGCTAGGGTGTGCATGTTTCATGCAAGAAGGAGGTGGAGATGAGAGGGTGCAAGAAAGCATGAGGTGGTTTTGCATTATCTTTAAATCTTTTTGTTTTAATTTTGAATATAAATTCTGAACATAAAGGAAATTCCACTCACTTTCACTTATACCCTCCACAATATCCTATTTTGCATAAAACCTAAACTTTTACAATTTAACCCCTCACAACTTAACTTATTATAAAACACATTTATTATTAAAATGAAGCTAAATTTATCATTAAAACCCTTATAACTTATTTAAATTACATTCAAAAATTCTAATTTAATTTGTATTACCTATAACTTATGAAGATTGACATATTTGATTTTAACCATTTTGTGATTTATCACTTTATTCTTAATTTAATTAATTTTATTTATTTCTAACTTTTCCTAAATGTTACAATATTCCCCCCTTAAGAAAATTCGGTCCCCGAATTTAAAATAATTACTAAACATACCTATGAAAAGATGTGGAAATTTCTTTCGCATTGCGTCCTCCGTCTCCCAAGTAATCTCCTCGCGATCCTTTCCTTGCCAGAGAACCTTTACAGATGGCAGTATCCTCGATCGTAGTTGCTTTGCCTGCCTGTCCAGAATAGCGACTGGCTGCACTGTGTAGGATAGATCTGGCTCAAGCTGTAGAGTCTGATGTTGGATCGCATGAGATGGATCGTGAAGATATATGCGAAGCATCGAAACATGGAACACTGGATGTACGTCGGGAAAATTAGGTGGAAGTGCTAACCGATAAGCCACAGCGCCCACTCTCTCTAAAATCTCGTATGGTCCAACATATCTGGGGCTGAGCTTCCCTTTCTTCCCGAAGCGCATCACACCCTTCATTGGAGATACGCGAAGGAACACATGATCTCCCACATCAAACTCAAGTTTACGTCGTCGTCGACCTGCGTATGACTTCTGTCTGCATTGGGCCGCTTTCATTCTATCTCGTATCAATTTAATCTTCTCTGTAGTTTCCTGTACTATCTGCGGTCCCAATATACAACTCTCACTAAGTTCCGTCCAGCAAACAGGTGATCTACATTTCCTTCCATACACGGCTTCAAAAGGTGCCATCTGGATCGTCTCTTGAAAACTGTTGTTATACGAGAATTCCACCAAAGGTAGGTGACGATCCCAACTACCACCGAAATCTAGGCTACAAGCCTGAAGCATATCCTCTAGTATCTGAATGGTCCGCTCCGACTGACCGTCTGTCTGTGGGTGGAAAGCTGTACTAAAACTCAGTCGTGTACCAAGAGCGTCCTGATGTTTCTGCCATAGCCTGCTCGTGAACTGGGTACCTCGATCTGATACTATGCATGTCGACACTCCATGTAGACGTACAATCTCATCGTTATAAACCTGTGCATACTGAGCAAATCCATATGGCGTCTTCACTGGAAGAAAATGAGCGGCCTTCGTCAGCCTGTCTACAATCACCCAAATGGAATCATACCCTCTGCTAGTCCTGGGTAGACCCACAACAAAATCCATGGAAATCTGTTCCCATTTCCACTCTGGAATGGGTAAGGGTTGCAGTTCTCCGGCTGGCCTCTGGTGTTCTGCTTTGACTTGCTGACAAGTCAAGCATCGTGAAACATACTCCGTAACATCCTTCTTCATTCCTTCCCACCAATAATTATCCTTTAAATCACGATACATTTTGGTGGAGCCAGGATGAATACTGTATACTGATCTGTGGGCATCCTCCAAAATCTCACGCCTCAATCCGTCAGAATCTGGCACACAGAGACGAGTCCTAAAACGTAACACTCCAAGATCATCAATCACGAACTCCGTCTCTTTGCCCTGCCTAACATGATCCATAATCTCCATCATGCGAGTATCTGTAAGCTGCGCATCTCGAATACGATCCAATAGCTGAGGTCTGGTACGAACATGTGCTAACTGACTTCCTGCCGATGTGAACTCAAACTGTATACGACTATCACATAAGATCTGCCAGTCTGTAGAAGACTGTCTCTGCAAAATACTCAAATGAGATAAATTACCTCCAGGCCTCCGACTCAAGGCATCTGCTACCACATTTGCTTTGCCTGGGTGGTACAAGATCTTACAGTCGTAATCTTTCACTAATTCCATCCATCTACGTTGCCTGAGGTTTAGATCTTTCTGCTGAAAAATATACTTTAAACTTTTATGATCTGTGAAGATTTGACACGTTTCTCCATACAAGTAATGTCTCCAAATCTTCAATGCGAATATTACAGCAGCCATCTCTAGATCATGAGTGGGGTAGTTTTGTTCATGCCTCTTTAACTGTCGAGAAGCATATGCTATTACTTTGCCGTGTTGCATCAACACACAGCCTAAGCCCACTCTAGAAGCATCGCAATACACCACGAAACCCCTGACCCGGAAGGTAAAGATAATACAGGTGCAGTTGTCAAACGCGTCTTCAACTGTTGGAAACTCTGCTCACACGCATCTGTCCATCGAAATGGAACTTCCTTCCTAGTCAATCCTGTCAAAGGTGCCGCTATTCGTGAGAAATCCTGTACGAAGCGTCTGTAATAACCTGCCAGACCTAAGAAACTCCGAACCTCCGTAACTGACATAGGCCTGGGCCAGTGTTGTACCGCTTCAATCTTCTTTGGGTCTACGCATATACCTTCTCTCGTAACTATGTGACCCAAGAACTCCACACTATCGAGCCAAAAAGCACACTTAGAAAATTTTGCATACAGCTGATGCTCCTTCAAGATCTGCAATGTGATACGTAAATGCTGCTCGTGCTCCGTCTGACTCCGAGAATATACAAGAATATCATCTATGAATACTATAATAAACCGATCGATAAATGGTCTAAAGATACGGTTCATCATATCCATAAAAGCTGCTGGAGCATTGGTGAGTCCGAACGACATCACCAGAAATTCATAATGCCCATATCTCGTACGAAATGCCGTCTTCGGAATATCGTCCTTCCGAACCCTCAACTGATGATACCCTGACCTCAAGTCAATCTTTGAGAAAAACCCAGCTCCTTGCAACTGATCGAACAAGTCATCTATACGTGGTAATGGATACCTGTTTCGCACAGTGACGCGATTCAGCTGTCGGTAGTCGATGCACATTCTCATACTACCGTCCTTCTTCTTTACAAATAAGACAGGAGCCCCCCACGGTGAAACACTGGGACGAACAAGTCCTCTATCTAACAACTCTTGCAACTGGCCCTTGAGTTCTTTCAATTCCGTCGGTGCCATTCGATAGGGTGGTATAGAAATAGGCCCTGCACCCGGAATCAAGTCGATGCAAAATTCAATATCTCGATCAGGTGGCAATCCTGGTAACTCAGCAGGAAATACCTCAGGAAATTCTCGTACGATCGGGATTTGGTCCAATGGAACTTCAGCGACCCCTTTGTCCTGAATAAAGGCCAAGAACCCATGACAACCCTTCTTCAAGAGCCGCCTCGCACAAAAAGAAGAAATCATGTTGACAGGGGTTAACTTGCAATCCCCCTGCACAACAAACACCGGTTCACCTGGAAAACAAAATCTAACCGCTTTTCCTCTGCAATCTACATAAGCATGACAAGCGGCTAACCAATCCATCCCAAGAAGTATGTCAAAATCCAACATATCTAGGAGAATTAGATCAACTATCGAATCTCTACCACCAATACGCACCGAACACGATCTGAATACGTGCCGAGCTATAAAGGAATCTCCAACTGGAGTAATCACTACCAAAGGTAACTCTAATAATGACGACTCCTTTCCCAGCAAAAGTGCGAATCGTGAAGATACATAAGACTGTGTAGAACCGGGATCAAATAAAACATGTGCCTCTAATGAGCATACTGTAAGAGTACCTGTCACGACTGCATTTGATGCCTGGGCATCCTGTGGAGTCAGCGCAAAAACCCGTGCCTAGCCCCTACCTGCATCCTGTCGTCCTCTACCTCTATCTCCTCTACCTCTCTGAGCACGTCCGGCATAGCCTCGACCTCGTGGTGCAACTGCCTGGCGTGTAGCGCCAACTGGGGGAGGAAGTAAAGCCATCTGTGTAGGAGGTGGAAGGGTTAAAGCAGCCTGTGGAGCAACAGTCCCTCCCTGAGATCTACAATCCCGCGCAAAGTGTCCAGGAAGTCCACAACTATAACAGGTAGATGGTGGTCTCTGATCATCAGGATAAGAACTGAACATCTGGCCCTGTGTCCAACCTCGTCCAACACTGCGGCCTGGAGTATATCTGTTGCGCCACGGCAGCGTCCCGGCCGTCTATCCGAGGCCAAATTGCGGAATCAAAATTTTTCCTTACTTGGAAACCGGCGCTACCGCGGACAATGAAAACCCGGATCGTTAACCATTAACCTATTGCTAGCAAACAAGAGATGGGAAGAAAAGTATACCAAGTGATCCGAGTCCTCCGGTCTTCTCTTCATCGTCCCGATCTCCCGCGGAAAGTCTTGGCTCCACATCGTCGCCTCCTCGCCGGAAGGGCATCACATCGCCTGCGTCTTTTACGGGCTCCCGCCTCAATACCGAGGCAACTCGGGCATGAAGCCGGCAACTCGAAATGCTCAAGATATGCTGTAGAATGTGTAGTGTAGAGGCTATGTCTCATTTGGGGTTTGTTGCCATGGTGATGGAGGAATCAAGAATAGAAAAATGGTGCTTGCATTTTTTTAGCAAGAAAATGAGATCAAGAATGAAACTCTCAAGATGAAGCTCTCATCTTCTTCTTTCTCTCAACCATTTTCATCTAAGAATGGTGGAGAAAAGAATATATCAAACAAGAGGGAGGTGAGTGTAGGAGAGCATGAAGGGTGACCATATCCTAAACCTCATCATCACAACCTCACATCAACTCTAATCCTTTCTCATCAACTTTCAACTCACTTCTAATCTTAATAAAGCATGAAAAGATGAAGGAAAAGAATGGTATCTAAAGATGCTAACATAATAAATCATCTTACAAATAAAACCTCCACAAAATGTAATTTGCAAAACTGCAAATTACCCCCTCCATCAGAAAAGTCCGGCCGGGAAAGAACAAAGGAAAACCGGCCGGAACGGAATGCAAACTGGAAACACCAGAAAACTGGTCCCGTAATAAATTACAGGAAAACCCCGATACTGTGCATACACACCCGCATCTGTATTCTGACCGGATACAAATGCAATGAGACAAAATCTACACTGTACTAAACTAGGACCGGCTTAAACCAAAGCCGGCTAGTAATATCCGTCCGATCCTGATCCGTGCAATACCGCACGTATCAGATCGAACCCTGCCATATAACTATACGGCCACTAGTACAAAACTGTCCGATCCTGATCCGTGCAATACCGCACGTATCTGATCGGACCCTGCCACATCTCCATACGGCCTCTACAGAGTTTCGCCCGAAAGCTTGAGTAACTGTAAGTGTGGTGGACTCTAAAGACTCGTCAATACTATGGCTGTGGATTTAACCACTAGCACGTCAGAGGTATAAGCCAATACGTGACGGGCCACCAGCTATTGACCAAAAGGGACGTCGATGAGCGAACTCATCCTGACACCCTACTGAGCCTGTCAGTGACAATATCCGTACAGTCCGGTCCGTTCGTCTATGAGCATCGCATGTCGGGCCTAGGGGTTGGTAAAAGTCAGACCCCCAAAAGCGGTACAAGTCGTGTCGGAGTGTAGCCCAGAACGCCCTGAGATACTACTGGAATACCTACCAGTAAATCTCCTGCCTCGGCCGAGGGCTTTGCGTAATGGCTCTCCTAGACACAGCGCGACCTCACCCCCAATACCGGGAGAGACGAACCCCTGAAGATCCGCTCACTGCCTCCATGTGGCTCGGGACTGTACCCAACTAAAACCTGTTTGCACGACTCCTTTGAGCCGTGGTAGGGTAGTAATCAAAGTACAGTGGGAACTCACACGAGATAAATGACGATCCCCATGTCAATGAACTAACCTGTACACATGTCACCAGGGAACTGCTATCTGACGTCTGGTATAATCCCAACTGGCAGGTTCCCGGCGAGTCCTGTCCGGTGTACTCATAACCCAATGAGCACCTGTATACATCTTAGGTGAACCAACTGACACCAGTGGCTTGTGAGACCGGCCACCGCCCCTCGTCGGGGTCTCGACTGTATACACTAGTCTACTAATGAAGTATCGATGCCCTGTCTCGAAACTCCTACGACTAGGGACCTTTTAAGGATGTGCTTATAGACTACCAGCTCCCACGTATATGATCGCCATCATACTGCTGGTAGTCAAGCAAGAATCCTAGGGGCTCTATCAACGTGTAATAGCGACATGCCAGGTCACCTAAAGCAGTACACGATGATAAAGATAAACCAGATAGCATACTATCATCTCGAGTAAGACTGTCCTACCGGGATAGGTCCTCCCTCAATCATTGCAATCACGTGCCTGTGATCCAATAATTGACTCTGAGGGCACTATCTCCAACAATATCTGCCTGGATAGGACCCTCTACCTCGGCCAAACTGTCTATTTGTCGGCACGACTGGTCTATTCCTCTTTGGCTCTGGAACGACCCCTGACTCGCTCAAACGCTCCTCTACTCGTATCGCCGCATCCATGGCCTGTGCATATGTATCAAAATGCTGGGAGCCTATCGCCAGATACAACTGTGTGTCCAAACTCCTTAGGAACCTTTTCACCCGAAGCTCCTCTATAGGTACTAAGTATGGGGCATATCGCGATAGCTGGGTGAATCGTAAGTCATAATCTGCTACTGACATACTTGCTGATTTCCTCAACGCTTCGAAACTGCTAGCTCTAGCGTCCCTCACACTTTGGGGAAGAAATCTGGCAAGAAAGACTGTAGAAAACTCGGTCCATGTCATCGGAGGAAGATTCGTAGCTCGCCCTCTCTCCATCGACTCACACCACTCCTGTGCAAGTCCCTCCAAACGAAAGCTAGTCAGCTCAACTGACCTCGCATCAGAACATCGCAATGATCTGCCAATCCTCGCCATTCTATCAAGAAAAGACTGAGGATCTTCCGCCACATCGGTCCCTGTAAATACCGGGGCTCTCAATCTCATAAACTCCGCAAGTGATACCTCCATCACTCTCGTATCTACTGGCGCTACCATCTGTGTAGGCTGTACCTCGGACTCTGCTACGGTCGGTGCTGGATCTGATCTCAAAGCTCGAGTGGTCTCAGCTAACTGTCCTACCACTCGCTGTAATCCCAACATACCCTCCTCAATCCTAGTCATGCGATCTGGAGGAGGAGGATCAACATGCTCATGCACCGCCGGCACGTCCGGTATACCAGTCGTCGTCACAGGCGGACTCGCCCTAGCTGCATTCCTGGCTGCGGCTCGCCTAGCCCGCGTAGCCATAGCAACTGGAACAAGAAACGAGAGTTGATAAGGTGTGGGAACAGAAGCAATCAATAACGGAGAATCAACGGAAGAATAGATCAAGATAAACATCCTAAGGTTAGTTAGGCTGAATACGATAACGTAAATATGCCGCGGAACATACGTACGGTACTACATTCGTCCTAATTCACCTACTCCATCAAACCAAAGGTCATCCTAACTCTCAGACTTACATCAACCTAAAGAAATCCCTTACTGAATTCCGTAAGGTTACTCCTAAGCTCTGATACCAACTTTGTCACGACCCAAGTTTGGATGTGACAGGCACTTAGATAGTATCATATCTAAAGATATGCACTAGTCTAAGTAAGCCAAAAACCAAGATCAAAATACCTTATTGCGGAATTATTTATGAAAATTTAGTTTTTAAGTAAAAATCTCAAGTTATGAAGTTAATTCATTAAACAATAATAAAGATTAAGTTTAGTTGCATTCCGAGTTGGAACCAACAATATCAACACTGAATGATGAATATAAACATATAGAACATCACTGAATCTCATAAAGAAAGAAGCTATGATACTGATCAACAGATCTCAACTGTACATATATATACCATCTCTCTTTTCTAAGTCAAAATACAGGTTTGATGGAGACTTCTAGATACAAAATACAACTCAAAAAGGAAGGTTGCTACACATGTAACCTACCTAACAAAAGGTGGAATACAACTGCAAAAGTATCTCTGCCTCGCAGCTACCCGTCCACTCTATCCCTGCAAGGAACTGTGGCACAACGGGGATGAGTTGCCAACTCAGTGAATACGACTAACATATAACGGCGAATAAAGTAAATATGACAATCATGCTAATGAATATGAATCAATATGATATATGAGTATATGTGAAACCCAACAATAAATCTCATTATACTTCTGAAATCACAACTCAAGTAAATCATTTCTCGGTGTCCATCAACGACACAAAACTTTCAATTTTCTTATAGGCATCATTCCCCGAATGATCCTATACCCATAATATCGGTCGTTATCCTCTAGATACACGCCGTATTTCTATAACCAACTCCAGTATCGAGTAACCTCGCTAGGCTCCCCCGTCTCAATACGGCTATCCTGCCCCTCGGTCTCGACCGGGTCCACCATGTATCCAACTGTATATCTCCCCCACTCAGTATGGATAACGTAAATCCGCGACCGTATATCTCCCCCACTCGGTCCGGAATAAAACCAAAACAGAAATCATCTCATGGTGGACCTGACACATCAATCATGAAAATACTGGATTTATGTAATAGTATTCAAAACTCAAAACCATAAATCCTCAATTCTGTATTTATCTCATATATAGCACAAAATAGGCATAAAGTAACATGATGTCAATGATGCAATCTACCACTATATCAGATATGTAAAATATGATATAATTCCATTTTAACAAGTATGATATTTAAGTGTAAGTGACATGGCAATATCGACGAGGTGTGTGTAACATATACATGTGCACGTGGCATGAATCGTCGATAATTGTGAAGTGTTCTAATCATCTACTCAATTTATGTGTATGTATAATGAATGCACATGATTAATTTAGCATAACAATATAAGTATCAAATTAAGCATAACTACGGGCGAAACACGCCATCTTTACAAAATTCCCCGGTAGATGTTTAGTCTACTCACCGGAAAAGTCGAATCTACTCCGGAATCGCTAATCCTTTCCCTTTCCTCGCGGCTTCCGTACTTCTCGTATTCGAGTCTAATATGCAAATTAACGTATATAAGCAAAACGGCTATTTCGATATAACGGAAATAGAAACACGTTATCCCACTTAAATGTTACCTATTATCTGATTATATTAAGTTATTAAACACAAAATCTTGCTGGATTTTAACCCTAATCTGTACTGGTTCAGAAATTAAAACGCGACGTGATTTAGTCGTGTCGTATTTAGTGTTTTACGATACCCTTTCCGATATATCATCCCAGATTTTAACTACAGTAAAACTAATTTAAATAAACAGTACCAAAATATCCTAAATTGTATACTGTAGACTACCCAAAAAACCAAACCCACGTAGCTCCTCACATGGCCGGCGACGCCGGCCATACCCTTGTTGTCGCCGGCCTAAAACCGGCCCCCTCGTGTCGTTTTCTTGTGGTTTGCTCTAATTGATTCCTACATCATTTTGACTCCATTTAATTTATTTAGTTATCTTCCAGATCAAAGCAGATTTTAACAGACTTTAAGTTTAGCTAAAATACGATATTATGCGACATGTTCAATCGATTTTAAATAATCTACAGAGCCTAATTTACCTACTGTGATTAAGAATTTACCCTTCAATTTAGTTGTAGGAATGACCCTCCAAAGATTGATAAGCTCCTCCTAGCTTGATGATGATCCAAACTCAAGAACAAGCCCCTTCTTCTTCTTCTTCTTGTTCTTTCTTTTTCTCTCTAATTTTTCCTTTTCTTTTAAATTCCTTTGAGTTTTAATTTCAGAACTGAACTGGAAAAGGGCTATTTAAGTGAATGAATGAAGAGATAAGGAAAGGTGGTGGTGTCATGAGCTAGGGTGTGCATGTTTCATGCAAGAAGGAGGTGGAGATGAGAGGGTGCAAGAAAGCATGAGGTGGTTTTGCATTATCTTTAAATCTTTTTGTTTTAATTTTGAATATAAATTCTGAACATAAAGGAAATTCCACTCACTTTCACTTATACCCTCCACAATATCCTATTTTGCATAAAACCTAAACTTTTACAATTTAACCCCTCACAACTTAACTTATTATAAAACACACTTATTATTAAAATGAAGCTAAATTTATCATTAAAACCCTTATAACTTATTTAAATTACATTCAAAAATTCTAATTTAATTTGTATTACCTATAACTTATGAAGATTGACATATTTGATTTTAACCATTTTGTGATTTATCACTTTATTCTTAATTTAATTAATTTTATTTATTTCTAACTTTTCCTAAATGTTACAGGTACACAACATCGCATACATTATAGAGCCTACCGCAGAAGCGTAGAGTATAATCGACAAGAGAGCCCTGTAGGGTTACGCTAGCGCCCCGGCCAACTTCCGTGGCCAAATGCGGAACAAAAATTTTACAACGATATAAAACTTGGCGCTAGAATAAATCTAAACCGGATCATTACCATAAACCTAACTAGCATATATTGGTTCTAACTACTATGATAGAATGTATATCAAGAGGCTCAAGTCCTTCGGGTCTTCACTCTACTCCTTTGGTATGCTCCTTGTAGTGTCCATGATCAAGCTTGAACTTCGGCCTCCTCGTGTCAATGATGATCCACCCGAGAGTTCCTTCCAAGAGCTCCTACCTCCTAATTGAGGTAACTAGAATACTTAGCTTGCTAATCTAAGTAGACTAGAGTGTGTAGAGAATGATTATGGATTAGTTAGTCTCGTAGACCCTTGGATTCTCAACTCATGAGACACTTAAGGGTAAGAGGAAGAAGATGAGAGCTTGGAGGTGTTAGTGTATATGCCCTAGAGGCCATTACTGTATCATACTAGTGTGTATATTACTTAATGGAAGCTTGGGATATTCACAGTTGTATAGACAATCTTGCTCAAAATGGTAGTATGCTACTTGGTTTGTTTCTACTTCAATATGTGCGTATGTTTCTTTTAGCATATAGCTTATACATATTAGTGGATCCCTTAGGATCTTTTCTTGATTACCAGCGTTGTGATGGCAGTCACACTAGTGGGGGCTGGGTAATCTACAAGCACATCCTTATACAGGTCCCTAGTCGTAGGATTATCGAGACAGGGCATCGATACTCCGGAGTAGACTAGCGTATGCGCTTCTCATCCCAGCAGGGAAGATGGTCTGTCCCACAGCCATTAGTACGTCGTACTTGAGATAGTATGCGGATGCTCATTAGGTTACGAGTACACTGGACAGGACTCGTCGGGAACTGTTGGTTGGTACTATACCTATTGTCAGTTATCAGTTCCCAGGTGACATGAGTACAGCATAGTCCGTTGACTTGACACTGTCACTTCGCCTCGAGTGTGTTCCTACTGTTTTTAGATTACTACCCTACCACGGCTCAAATGAGTCGAGCAAACAGGTAGTAGTTGGGTGCAGTCCCGAAGCACTTGGAGGCAGTGACGGTTAGACAGGGTTCGTCTCTCCCGGTATTGGGGGTTGATATCGCGCTGTGTCTAGGAGAGCCATTACACAATGTCCCTGGCCAGGGAAAGCGAGATATACTGGTAGCGTTTCCAGTGTTATCTCAGGGTGCTCTGGGCTACACTCCGACACGACTTGTACCGCTATTAGGGGACTGACGTTTACCGCCCCCTAGGCCCGACATGCGATACTCTTAGACGAACAGACCGGAGAACAGGCTCAGTAGGAGTTCGGATGGGTTCGCCTCATCAGTCTTCTTATCGGCATCTACCTGGGGATCGTTACGTACAGCTAGTACCGCTTGTGGCCTATGGTTAAACCCACTGCCAGCGTAGTGTCGAGTCTTTAGAGTCCCACACAGAGGGCTATTCGCCTTTGGGCAAAACAGAGTAGAGGTCGCATGGTTTTGCGACGGGGTTCGTTCACATCCGCGCACTTGTGCACGTTTGGTGGTCGGGCAGTTATTACTAGCGGGCTTTGGTTTAAGCCAGATCCTAGTATTTGTTTTGGGATTGGTTTTATCTCATTGTATTCGTGTTCCTCGGAACACGGATGCGGGTGTGTATGCACAGTTGACAGAGGCAGAGGCAGAGGATTCTCATTACGGTTGTTGACCGTTGACTTTTTCCAAACCCTAATGAAAATGAGAAATATGATTAATGATATTAATTAAAGATAATTGTGCCATGGTTAGGTTGACCATTTGACTTATGTTGACATTTTGACTTTGGTTGACCGGTTGATTTATGTTGACAATTTGACCATCATCATTTCACATGGAAGATGCTTCTTGATTCTTGCAAAATTCATTTAATGTGAAATGATAATGGTCATTCCAAATGAACCATCACAATTTCTTTTTAATTGTTATTATTAATTCATTATTCTCTCATATGAGAGTATGGTTGCAAAAAGTAGCTCATTCTTCCTTGCTCTTTCTCTCTCATATGTTTAGCTCATCCTCTTCCTCTCTCTCAAAGCTCTCATCTCTCATGTGTTGAGAACCATGAGCTCTTGAGATAAAACCACCAAAATTCATCTCTACTCATTCTAGGGTTCTAGGTTTAGCAAGCCAAGCACTTTAGTTACCTCTAGGTTGAGGTAGGAGCTCAAGGTAGAGGCCTTCGGGTGGATCCTACTTCGGCAAAAAGAAGACGACGAGGAAGAGCCGTTCAAACCACTCCAAGGAGCAAGAAGAGAAGGAGTTCAAGACCTAGGTATAACCTTCTAACCGAGTAGCTAAACTTGTAGTTAGTTTGCTAGGTTTTTGTTTAGCAAAGATCCTCCATTTCTAGTCCATGTTACCTTGCGTCAAAAATCGTTTTTTACCTATTCCGCCTCCCCGTAAGAACCGGGGTGGGTAACGTGGACTTACAGGAAGAAAGAGAATGTGTGAGATAATAATCAAATGAAAAATGGAAACCCTAGATAATTATGAAGCATAGAATAATATAAAATCAAGCATGCTTCAATAGTTATCATATGAGTCACTAAGTGAGTCATGTAGTGGCCATGCTTCATTTAATGTAAATGAACAACTCATCCTCCACCTCATTTCTTCATTTAATCAAAAAGAATAAATAAGAAATGAGGTGTCATCTTCTAGAAGAACTCTTGCCAAAATTACAAGAATACCCCTCGTCCGTATATACATACCTGTATCCGTATTCTGAAAAATATGAATACCCGGAGACTAAATAATCCGATAATCTAATACTAGGATCTGGCTTAAACTAAATCCCGCTAGTATTATCCGCCCGAACATCATACGTGCACAAGTGTACGTATGTGATCGAACCCTGTCGTAAAACCATACGGCCTCTACTACGTTTCGCCCGAAGCAGGGAAACCCTCTGTGTGGGACTCTAAAGAATCAACATTACGCTGGCAGTGGGTTTAACCACAAGCACGTCAGCGGCACTAGCTGTACGTAACGGCTACCCAAGTACCTGTCGAAAAGGAAGGCCGACGAGCAAACTCGTCCGAACTCCTACTGAGCCTATCCGTGGCAGTATCCATACAGTCCGGTCTCTTCGTCAAAGAGTATCGCATACCAGGTCTAGGGGG
Organism: Agapanthus africanus; assembly: GCA_030015575.1. Taxonomy (NCBI): domain Eukaryota; kingdom Viridiplantae; phylum Streptophyta; class Magnoliopsida; order Asparagales; family Amaryllidaceae; genus Agapanthus; species Agapanthus africanus. The sequence goes on from JASDDO010000006.1 coordinate 216,697,838, forward strand.
TGGTAAATGTCAGATCCTAATAACCCGATAAGTCGTGTTGATGTGGCTCAGGACCAAACCGGGAAACTCCTGATCAACCTATCAGTAAATCCCAATTGCCTTGGCCAAGGTCTTATGGTCCTGACCAATCGATCACTGTGCGATATCAACTCCCAATACCGCGAGAGGCGAATCCCCAAGAATCGCTCACTGCCTCCATGTGGCTCGGGACTGTACCCAACTAAAACATGTTTGCACGACTCAGTAGAGCCGTGGTAGGGTAGTGATCAAGGCTCAGTGGGAACTCAAACGAGACAAATGCCGATCTCAGGTCTGAAGACTAACCTGTACACATGTCACCTGAGAACTTCCATCTGACGATAGGTATGGTACTATCTGGATGTTCTCGGCGAGTCCGTCCAGTGTACTCACACCCAGTGAGCACCTGTATACGATCTTAGGTGCATCAGACCAATGGCTGCGGGACCAACCATCCCCCGACATGGCTAGAAACGTATACACTAGTCTACTCTGGAGTATCAATGCCCAGTCTCGATACTCACGCGACTAGGGACCATTTAAGGATGTGCTTATGGACCACCCAGCTCCCACAAGTATGATCGCCATCAAACCGCAGGTAGTCAAGCAAGATCCTACGGGATTTATCAACATGTAACCGCAATAAGTAATATCGAGTATGACATATTCCATGTTAATATAAAGACAAACCATAATAGTATACTACCGTATCAAGTCTTTATCAATATGTGCAAGCTAGATATAACAACAATAGAAATAAATACACATATCCTGACAAAGACAAGTCAAATAATATACTATAAAACTGAGCAAGGTTGTCCTGTACATACATATCGCTAGCATCCATATGTATACATATACAATACTGGCCTCTAGGACATATATATCCAACAATCTCCCACTTGCACTAAAGGCCAGTAATTGGCGTACCGAATACCCAACGTCTGCACTAAGGCCAGCTGCTGGCGTACCGCATACCCAACGTCTCAAAAAGTCGCTCGAATTGCGCTTGAGGGAGGGCCTTTGTAAATGGATCCGCCGTGTTCTCTTTTGTATCCACTCTCCGGACCTCGATCTCTTGGCGATCTACGATCTCCCTGATCAGGTGATACCGCCTTAAGATGTGCCTGGATTTCTGATGGGACCGTGGTTCCTTTGCTAAAGCTATAGCCCTATTGTTATCACAATACACAGGTATAGGATCAACAATGGACGGAACTACCTGAATTTCATCTATGAACTTCTTTATCCAGACCGCTTCTTTTTCGGCATTGCTTGCAGCAATGTATTCAGCCTCCATCGTCGAGACTGCAACGGTATCCTGCTTGGAGCTCTTCCAACACACCGCCCCTCCGTTGAGGGTAAATACAAAACCCGAGACAGACTTGTTGTCATCCTTGTCACTCTAGAAGCTTGAATCGGTAAAGGACTCGACGTTTAGGTTTCCATTACCGTAAACCAAGAACACTTCCTTTGTCCTTCTTAGGTATTTGAGAATGTTCTTTACTGCTGTCCAGTAGTCCTCACCTGGGTTCGACTGATACCGGCTCACCACGCTTAGCGCATAAGCTACATCTGGCCTTGTACATAGCATCGCATACATTATAGATCCTACCGCCGAAGCGTAGGGTATAGTGCTCATCCAAACCCTCTCCTCGTTAGTCTTGGGTGACATCTTCTTGGAGAGGGCGATTCCGTGCAATGCGGGTATGTTACCGCGCTTGGAATCTTCCATACTGAATCTCTTTAGTACGGTCTCTATGTACCTGGACTGTGAAAGTCCCAGTAATCTCTTGGATCTATCTCTGTAGATCTTAATCCCCGGAATGTACGAGGTATCACCCAGGTCCTTCATGGAGAACTTTTATGATAAGAATAGCTTGACCGATTGTAACATAGGAATTCATTTCCTATCAAAAGTATGTCGTCCACGTACAAGACTAGGAACACGGCAGTTCGTCCTACAATCTTCTTATAAATACAAGGCTCATCCTCGTTCTTGATGAAGTCAAAATCCTTGGTTGTTTCATCAAAATAGATGTTCCAGCACCGCGATGCCTGCTTTAATCCATAAATGGATTTAAGCAACTTGCACACCTTCCCGCTGCTCCCACTGTCTACGAAACCTTCCGGCTGATCTATATAAACGGACTCTTCAAAACTTCTATTCAGAAAAGCCGTTTTTACGTCCATCTGCCAGATCTCATAGTCATGAAAGGCAGCAATGGCAAGTAGGATCCTAATGGATTTGAGCATAGCCACTGTAGAAAAGGTTTCATCATAGTCCACACCTGGTCTTTGACGTAAACCTTTTGCAACGAGTCTAGCCTTATAGGTTTCCACTTGCCCATCTACACCAAGTTTCCTTTTGTAGATCCATTTGCATCCAACGGGTTTTACCCCAGGTGGAGCAATATCCAAGGTCCACACTTTATTGGTGTACATGGACTCCATTTCGGATCGCATAGTATCCAGCCACTTATCAAAGTCCCTACTGATAATGGCCAGCCTGAAACTGGTAGGGTCATCTTCTTCCAAGATGCAATCCTCTCGATCCCCGTCTATGAGAAAACCATAGTATCTCTCGGGCGGATGAGAAATTGTACCAGATCTGCGGAGTGGCTGAGGCTAGTCTGGGATTACTGAATCTAGCTGTTCCTCCAAACCTTCAGTTTCATTTTGTGGTTCATGGATTTCTCCCAGTTCCACCGTACTCCCACTAGTTTCTTTTGCAAGAAACTCCCTTTCCAAAAAGGTAGCATGGCGAGATACAAACACCTTCTGTTCCTCGGTGTGGTAGAACAGATATCCCAGTGAATTCTTAGGATATCCCACAAATTTATATAGAACTGACCATGCCTCTAGCTTGTCCGGTTTCTTTGTTTTCACATAGGCCAAACAACCCCATATCTTAAATCGCTTAAGATATGGATTTCGTCCACTCCATACTTCATATGGAGTCTTAGGCACTGATTTGGATGGAACGCAGTTCAGTAAGTATGCAGCTGTTTGAAGCGCATATTCCCAAAATGAAAGAGGCAACTCAGTGTCACTCATCAAGGAGCGAACCATGTCCAATAGGGTACGGTTCCTCCTTTCCGATACACCGTTGTGCTGTGGTGTATATGGAGGAGTAAGCTGAGAGAGAATTCCATTCTCTTTTAGATAATCTAGGAATTTCGTGCTTAAGTCCTCCCTTCCTCTATCAGATCGTAGGATCTTGATACTTTTTCCAATCTGGTTCTCTACTTCGTTTTTGAATTCTTTGAATTTCTCAAAAGCTTCAGATTTGTGTTTCATGAGATACACATATCTGAACCTAGAGAGATCGTCAGTGAATGTGATGAAGTATGAGAACCCTCCCCTTGCATGTATAGACATTAGACCATATACATCACTGTGTATGAGTCCTAAGAGCTCTGCTACTCTTTCTCTGTGTCTGGTGAACGGAGATTTGGTCATCTTTCCTTCGAGACAAGATTGACAAGTTTCATATGATGAAAATTCAAACGTATCTAAAAATCCATCTTTATGCAACTTACTCAGTCTTTTCTCTCCGATATGACCAAGTATACAATGCCACAAGTAGGATTCGTTCATATCTGAACTCTTTCTCTTGTGCGTGTTTTGTATACTGAGAACTGTGTTTTGATTAAGAACATAGATACCATTACACAGTGTACCTTCTGCAACCAATACCTGATTAAGGTAAATGTTCATGATATTTCTACCAAGAACAAACTTATATCCATCTTTATCAAGTAAAGAAACTGATACGATGTTGCAAACCATGGAAGGTATATAGTAGCAGTTGTTCAAAATCATAGTATTGCCATTTGGCAATGCTAGGTGATATTCACCGACGGCAGAAGCAACAACCTGTGCTCCGTTCCCTACTCTGAGGGACATATCACCAGGTCCAACCATCCTACTTTTTCTCAGTCCCCATAATAAATTACAGATATGAGATCCCGATCCGGTATCGAGTACCAAGGAGGTAGGATTGACCGAAAAACAGTTCTCAATAACAAGAACACCTGAAGAAGACACAATAGTATGTTTCTTCTTCGATGGGGTCATTAAGGAATTCAAACAATCGTCTTTCCTTTGCTCACATTTATGACTATTGTCATAAGTCAAAGCCGAACCGACGTTACCCAGCCCCGAATAAGAATTCGGATCGGCCAAGCGATACATTTTATTATCTTGATTAGGGCGTGAAATGGTTGCTACCTAAAGAGAGAGAAAAGAAACACTCAGCGTGCGCTCTTGTAAGATTTAGATTGGTTATTAATTTATCTAATCAGGATGGTTCCCACCGTTTCCTCGAATTCTTCTTCAAACCTTAAAAGACGAATTAGTTGGAATTAATCGCACGTCACAATACTTGCTTAACCTTTCTGCCAGGCTTGTGTCGGTACTTCGAGGGATGTTTTCCAACGCTTTCACGAAGTTCCTTAATTACATAACCTCTTTTCCCTGGAGGCGTAGCCCCGCTAACACCGTTCTAGACACCTACTTAGTTTATAGCATTGATTGTTAAGTGAAAATAATTTCCCAAGAGTAATCCTACCCATCAGTGGGATCGGGATCCAACTATCATTGTGTGATGCACTAGATGGAATCCACTCTAGTCACCACACTCCAGAAGGTATGCTGAATCTGCAAGTTTTCTATATGTTTGAAACTCCCGATGTGGTTTTTACCCCTGGGACCCTAGTGACCTTGACGGAGTCAATAAATCAAAGAGTCATAGTCAAGTTCAACCCGTCATTATCTGGATTGCATCAAACCCACCCACATAACCCTTGACGGAGTCAACAAGATTATACGACTGTCCTAACCAATCGCATCTAGTGCTACAAACAAGCACCACTCAGCTATCGTACACTATGCCTTGACGAAGTCAACAAACGCAGCACGAATACTAAGTGTTACTTGTAGGAAATGACGGAGGGCTACGACTGAGTTTTTGGCGAAAAAACCCGTTAACGTAATGAACTTGATATCGTTGAAGGAATCTGTCACGACCCGAAATAGCCCGTGACTGGCACTTGAATCATATGAAGTCTATAGGACCCCATCTAATCCAAGTAAGCCAAAACGCCCAGAAATCTAAAACCATTTTTAAGTAATAAATAAAGGAAATAGTTTTAAGAAGTGAAGAAAACAAGTTTCTAAAACAAGGGTTTTAAAATAGGTAAGCCGAATATGCATTTTAAATCCTCCATATCTTTTCTAAAAATTTCGGCAGAGTTTCCTTTGTAAATACTGGCCCCGAACGGGGTACAACAAGAATAATATAATCACAATGATAAAAGGCATCCCCAAGCGGGAGCTAGCTCTTCGTCAATCGACGGTCACAACCACGCAAGCAATATAATATACAACGCCAAAGGGCGAGGATCAAAACTCAAAGGAAAACTCCAAATCAACATGAAAACCATAATACTACAACGCGCGACTCTAAGGTCGAAATAATACATAACTGGTATTCTAAGTCTGAAACAATATACAACTTTTGGTTGATGGAATCTTTAGATACAACTGAATAATACATATACAATGGTGGTTCTGATGCAAAAGAATCCACCTACCAAAGCAAGAATCCTATGGGCTCTATCAACATGCAATAGTGAACTAAAGCATGTATACGATGATAAAGACAAACCAGATAGCATACTATCATACATATACAAGTTTCAAGATGTACGCATGTTGGATATAGTGCCCTCAAAGTCAATTATTGGATCGCAGGTACGTGATTGCAATGATTGAGGCAGGACCTATACCGATATGACAGTCTTGCTCGAGATGATAGTATGCTATCTGGTTTGTCTTTATCATCGTATACATGCTTTAGTTCACTATTGCATGTTGATAGATCCCAAAGGATTCTTGCTTGACTACCAGCAGTATGATAGCGATCATATACGTAGGAGCTCGGGTTTGTAAGCACATCCTTAAAGTGTCCCTAGTCGTGGGAGTTTCGAGACAGGGCATCGATACTCCAGAGTAGACTAGTGTATACAGTCGAGACCCCGACGAGGGGCGGTGGCCGGTCTCACAAGCCACTGGTGTCAGTTGGATCACCTAAGATGTATACAGATGCTCATTGGGTTATGAGTACACCGGACAGGACTCGCCGGGAACATGCTAGTTGGTATTATGCATATCGTCATATAGCAGTTCCCTGGTGACATGTGTACAGGTTAGTTTGTCGACCTGAGATCGTCATTTGTCTCGTATGAGTTCCCACTGTGCTTTGATTTCTACCCTACCACGGCTCAAAGGAGTCGTGCAAACAGGTATTTTTTGGGTACAATCTCGAGCCACATGGAGGCAGTGAGCGGATCGTCGGGAATTCGTCTCTCCCGGTATTAGGGGTTGATGTCGCGCAGTGCACGGGTGGCCATCACTAGAAATCCTCGGCCGAGGTAGTGGAGAATTACTGATTTGGATCAGTAGATTCTCAGATGGTGATGGGCTTCATGCCGACACGATTTATCGCGTTATTAGGGGTCTGACTTTATCCACCCCACTAGACTCGATATGCGATACTCTTTAGACGAACGGACCGGACTGTACGGATATTGTCACTGTTAGACTCAGTAGGGTTTATGGATGAGTTCGCTCGTCAGCTTCCCTTCCTATCAATACATAGGCAACCGTTACGTACAGCTTATACCTCTGACGTGGTAGTGGTTATACCCAGTGCCAGTGTGTTGATGAGTCATTAGAGTTCCCCACAGACCGTTTCCCAAGTTCAGACGAAACGTTGTAGAGGCCGTATGGTTTTATGGCAGGGTTCGGAAAATGCATGTGTGTTTTCGCACGTGTCATTTTTCGGGCAGATAATACTGGTAGGCTTTGGTTTAAGCCGGATCCCGGTATTATACTGTGTAGATATAATATCTTTGTCTCTGTTGCATTTGTATTCGGTCATAATACAAATGCGGGTATGTATATACTGATACGGGTTTATCCTGAAATTCGTTTCAGGATCACTTTTGGAAGTTGCCAGTTTCCAGTTTTCTATCGCCCGTCTTTGACATTCGGTTAAAGACAGATTTATCTTTTCTTGATGAGTGTGGAAGGTTCTAGAAGCTTCTTGATTGGTGACAAGGATTGTGACTCATTTACTTGCATTAATTGAATGGATGACTAGATTAATGACTCATTCTTGCATTTAATGTTATGCAAGTTGTCATTAGTGATTCATCTTTCCTTTAATGAAGTGATAAGGATTCATGCTTGTGGTCACCCTCTCTCTTCCTCCTACACTCACCTCCCTCATCCTTTAAATTGGCCGTCCCCTCTCTCTTGAGTTTGGCCAAGTTTGTTTTGGGAAAAGATTATGATAGATTTGTGTATGGAAATTTCATATAGCTCAAATTCTTATCACCCGATTCCAAAAAAGGAAACTTCTTTAACCGTTCGTCCATAGCTTTGGACGTAACGAGACAAAGTGTTCTACTCATTCTCTATATGAATCTTGGTCATCTCTTTTAGCAAACTTGATGATCAAGTTGCCTCGGTTCAGAAGCGGGAGCCCGTTTAAAGATCCGTCGACGTGGTGCCACCTGGACGAGAAGATTGGAGATTCAGGAGATCGGAGCAGCCGCAACAAAGCGTGGGATGATGGTTGAAGACCGAAGGACTCGGATCGTTCGGTATAACATTTCTACCCACTTTGTAGTTTGTTAGTTTAGCTTTAATGGCAGATCCGGGTTATAGTACGCGATAGCGCCAGTTGTAAAAGTTTTTGTTCCGCGTTTGGCGTCTGTTAGACGGCCGGGGCGCTACCGTGTACTTACAGTGGTATCAGAGCCTCACCATTAAGCTTTACTAACTTGTGCTAACACGTTTAAAACATCGATCGAACGGTTTTTCGAAAACTACATTTTTTCAGTTCACAGTTTCTGTCTATTTTAAATCAGGTCCAAAAATTATTTTGCATATCACAGAAAGTTGTACAGGGTTTTTTAAGCTAACTGTAGAAATTTGGTCACGTGACCCCACAAGACCACCGCGAATCCGCGGTCAAACCTAGGGTTTGACCGCGCATCCGCGGCCAATCTGTGGGACCAGTGGTCCAAATTTCTACAATGGCTTCTTCAGTGGAAATTGTGGTTTTTGGAATATTTCTTTTGGGCCCAGATTTTATTACTGTACAGTAGATGTGCGTGGGGCCCACTTCGGGAAATTTTGTCGATCGATATTTTAAACTTGTTAGTATGCAGTACTTATTTTATATCTCCGACCGGGAATGTCATTTGATCGGTAAACCGCGTCTAATTGCTATAGTTCTTTTAGACGGGTTTGCGAACGTGACATTCGTGTTGATGTTCTGTGTTGTGCTGTGATGTTGCGGATTTGTCGTGGTGGATAGCAGGGTGCAATGATAGTGCAGTTTGGATTTATTTGTACATTTGATATTGCGGGGCGAGCGTCCAACATGTGGACTGCCGTCACTGCCTGTTGTATAATATTCTTTTGGGGCACGACCGGGTTGAGGTCGATGTACCCGTTGTACATATTTTATTTTCTGTACTAGGTTTACCCCGCGACGGGGTGCACGGATAGCCGGGTTCTGGAAGGCAACGGGTTCGTATCTCATGGCTTTGAGAGGCAGAGGGGCCTCACTCTAGAATTGGCAGACTATTCGCCACACTCGTAGGGGGTACAGGTTGACCCAAGGAGGGGTGCTCAAGTTACCGGATTCCGTGAAGTGTCGGGTGGTCCATTCATTTTGCTGTAGGGGGCTGCCTCGCTTCAGGTTTTGGCCGGTAACTTGCCGCACCCGTAGGGGTCTAGGTTTCATTGCACAGGCTATCCACACGACCAGGGGAACGTCGGGTTTCAGCAGCGGCTCTGTGAAACCCGGGGATCCCAGATTATCTGTATTGTTCTGTGATGCTTATTACTTTTCTGTAATGTTGCATATTATCACGCCTGGAGCGATTATTGTATATTGGTATATATACTATTAGATGGTGTATATGTTTTACACCCGCGCTAGTCCAGTCCCCGCTCTGTCGTTAGTTAAGTAACCTAACGGGTGATGACGGGACCCTGTGGCGAATGCGGATGGCATATACGTACATTATATTTTCGTTCTTTTCTGATGTGATTGATTGATGGGACTGCATTGATTCTTATCAATGCAAGAGTAAAACAAACCTATATTTGATGTTGTTGGAACAAATTTTAAAAAGTGTTATTACAAAGATGTTTCCATTTGTTTTGCATAGCGATATTCAGTTAGAATATCCTGCACCTCATTCGACGAGGCAAGGGCCGAGATCCCTTCACCGGGAATGACCCCTTGGGCAGAAGTTTACATCAGGGTAATAACTTCAATATAGTCGATTACAAGTTGCTTTGCATAGCGGTATTCAGTTAGAATATCCTGTACCTCATTCCATGAGGAAAGAGCCGAGATCCCTTCACCGGGAGTGACCTCTTTAGCAAAAGGTTTTCGCTACTATATTTTTATAAAAAGCTATCGGGTTCCTTCAACGAGATCAAGTTCATTACGTTAAAGGTTTTTCACCAAAAACCAGTCGTAGCCCTCCGTCGTATCTTATGGATGGTCGGTAGTATTCAAGCTATGTTTGTTGAAGTCAAGGCATAGTGTTTGGTAGTTGTTGGGTATTCATCTGTTGCATAGATAGATGCGTTGGTTTGGGACAGTCGTATTACCTTGTTGACTAAAGTCAAGGGTATGTACGGGTGGGTTCAAATCAACCTGGATAATGACGGGTAGAACTTGACATGTGACTTATGATTTGTTGACTAAAGTCAAGGTCATAAGAGCATGAGGCAAAAATCACATCGGGAGTTTCAAACACACTGAAACTTGCCAGACATGCGCATACCTTCTGGAGTGTGATAACATGAGTGGATTCCATCACGTTATCATGCGATGATAGTTGGATCCCGATTCTCACTGATGAGTTGGTTTACTCTTCGGGTGATCCCGACTAATTCTTCTTTCAGGTTTGGAGGAGAATTTGAGATTACAGTGGGAGGTTTCCTGATTAGATAAAGTGATAACCATTCTGATCTAGGTTAGAGTGCACGCAGAGTGTTTCTTTTCTCTCTCTCTCTTTGGCAGCGACCTTTGACCGACCCTAGACTATGACTCAGTGACCAAGTTGACCGAACCTTCTTAAAATACTGGCTTTTGGATTGTCTATAGTTGCATAAGTCATTGCCGCTCCTTCTTTTACCCTTTGTATTTCTCAGAACACCCCGTATTACTACGGATATCCACTTCCATTGGATAGATCCATCGTATGGTTATATACGAACTCGAAAGGACTTCTTCGAGGATGGATCCAGGTTCAGGAGAAATAGAATTGGTTTATTCAGTTGTCTTTTATTATCACCTTCTCTCAGGTTGCGAGGGCTCCTTGGTTTAGGAGAGTACACCTATTACGCTTATTGGATAGTCTAAATTCCAAACCATAGGCTGGTGCCGAAAGGTAGGGAATGAAGAAAACTAATTAGCCTAAGTAGGGTGTACAGAAGGTAATATGTAAAGACAAAAATAAAGGGATTAGAAAGAGGGCAAAGTAAATTGCGACTGCTATAATTCACGACCAAACCACGTACTTCATCGACACTCCTATTTCACCGTGTGATCTTAGCCACCGGGGACCGGCCTCATGAACGCATTCGCTAAAGGCACTACTGGCCAACGATAGCCCTTTATGTTCCTGGCTATAACCGAAGAAAACACAAGGAGCAGACCGAGGAGCGTTTGCCCAATACAGCCACTCACAAGGAGGAAGAAGAACAAAGCAAGTGCAACCAAAAACACGAAGATGAGAGTAGGATGGTGGTCTGGAGATCTGGCGCTGAAATAGGGTGAGACCTACAAGTACCGAGGAGGGCATGCGGTTAATGAGAAATACCGCAGTGTGAACTGCCTCGGCCCAAAACTCAGTCGGAACAGAGCCCTTCGTTTGAGGTTTCCATTCCGTAAAGTATTTGCTTTTTTCCCAGTTCGGGAGAAATAGAATAAGGTATTATTCAGTTGTCTTTAATCATCACCTTCTTTCAAGTTGCGAGTACTCCTAGGATTAGGAGAGTACACCTATTATGCTTACTGGATAGTCTTCTTCCAAACCATAGGCTGGTGCCGAACGGTAGGGAAGAAAGAAAACCATTTAGCCTAATGATGGTGTACAGAAGGTAACGACTAAAGACAAATAAAGGGATTTGGAGATAAAGCAAAGAAATATACGGTTAAAGTCATGAATTGGATTATGGAAGAGGCGTTACTAAGAATACCAGGATACCCCTACGAAATATTTTCATGTTTTAGTTTCACTGTGCATTGTTAAAAGGAAAACTGATTTCCCGATTAGATACTTACTCCAAGGGTATGTATTTACCAGGTTTCATTCTCATATCTGTATGGTTTTACAGATGATGAGTGGGAGTAAGTTATTGGGAATTAGGTAATTATCCTCATTATATAGGAATTCGTTGTAATTGGTGATATTTGAGGAAATCACCTGGGTACTGTTTTCAACCTACGTTGCATAAGTTTTGAGTTATTCAACTCAGCGGACTTATACAGAGTATTGTATATTGTCCAGTGTCCGTCAGGACAAAGGGGTAGGTCCTCGTACTATGTTCTGTTTACTTATGAATTCTCTAATTGTAGACAAGTGTTTCGTAGAAATACAAAGTCTAAGTTTCGAGAAGTTGTGGGTATAAGAATAAAGTAGAGAACCAGGTGTCGCAAGTATCGGGATTCTTCATAGAGATTGAAGATGAAGATTCTTGTGACTGGTATTCAGTTGATAGTAATGGTTTTTGAGAAACTTGTTTCTCTTTCAGATTACTCATAATTGGATGGATTCCTAAGTTGAGTAATACTGATTAGCCTCTCTCAATTAAATTGATATGCACTGGAGACAGTTGCATGGTTTGAATCTGGTTCCAGTTATATTAGTGCCTCTATTTCTATATTGTATATAGAATGGTTTATATCTTAACGATGTTAAGATAACGGGGAGTTGTCCGGCTTATGCTTAAAACCAGACACTGGATAACTCAAAGCACGTTTCTGTAATGGCAGTTTGTGGGTTGACCCTAGCTTTGACGAGGGTTGATTTTCTACCATCTGGAAGATCAATAGTGATATTGTTCTTGACTCGCCACAGTTTTAGTAAAATTGATTTTTTCAGAAAACAGAAGTGGGAGTATGGTAGAACTGGAAGAGATTCCAGAACCGCAAACGATTACGGAAAATTTAATAGGACCTATATATTCAATCAGGTTTGACATTCCATTAGCTACTCCGCAGACATGATGGGTAACCTCAGACACCCGAGAGGTACACAGGTAGCCTCAAGGACGGTGACAGGGAGGTTCTTGTTTACCTAGACTTGACACTACTGTTGTTCCAGACTATGAGACCCGGCAAGAGGATAAGTATAACGTCGTTCTAAACTAGCTTTAGAAGTGTACGTAGATATTATTCTGCCAGAGGGTTATCGTAGTCAGTGGGAGCAGCGGAAGCATAGTGGGCAAGTAGCTTATGTCTATTTATAGGCTTGAGTAGATATAGCGGAGATAAGATCATCCATTTTTGATGTGAAAGTCATGGGTTTGACTTCATCAGAATAGGGGATGGATCTGTTAAGAAGGTAGTAGGGTGTGATGTCCTGGTATTTGGATGACATACACAGAGTAGGAAGTAAAATTCCTATACTACGATCGGTTGTACTGTGGTCGTCACACAGTTGTTTCTCCACAAGGATATGGATATAATATCAGACATTCTAGTTACTAGATCTATCGTTTTAGATCTAGATTTGGGTAGTTTCCCAATATGGGTACTTTGACAATATTCTAATGGTATTCTAGAATAGATGACTCCTGGCATGGTGGTGTACCTGCAGGTGATAGAGTCACCCTCTCTAATGGTGTCTTAGAGACTAAAGGAGAGAGGGATGTGCATGATTGGCAGATCACTTGCTTAGGCAATTGAGTCAATCATGAGATGTCAAGTACCACACCAGATGTTGTTTTTGCACTAGATGCAATAAGTTTATATTAATCCAATCCTGGAGAAACATAAGGAAGAAGTTTTAGAACATAAGTGCATGTTCTACGGATTTGATAATGGCAGCCTCTTTCGGAAGACGGTTATCATTCCAGGCTTCAAAGGTGACATGGATGACAGAGTGATTGTCAGAGTTATAGTTTTCCATCTGACGAGGGACAGTATTATAGACAGGTGGTCCAAGAGGATACTGTGGGGGGCATGGTACTGGATACTGATTAGGTTCAGTTATTGATACAGTCTAAGAAGTTTGGATTTGGAGTTCATTTATGAAATAGGTCTCATCAGATATCCAGACATATTCTAAGACAGGTATTACTCGATTCGGGAGATGGCTTTCTCCGCGAACTTGAGATTAAGAGAGACATAAAAAGAAACATCAGGACGGATCCACTCACTGAGGCTATTTTTCGAACACAAGAGTTTTACAAACTAGTTTTGTGAAACTGATTAGTAGAGGAGTTGGGTGTTCGGTATCACACGGGCTGTGAGTATGCGACATCGCAATAATTAGCTTTAAGTGCAAGTGGGAGATTGTTGGATATAGTGCCATCAAAGTCAATTATTGGATTGCAGGTACGTGATTGCAATGATTGAGGCAGGACCTATACCGATATGACAGTCTTGCTCGAGATGATAGTATGCTATCTGGTTTGTCTTTATCATCGTATACATGCTTTAGTTCACTATTGCATGTTGATAGAGCCCATAGGATTCTTGCTTGACTACCAGCAGTATGATGGAAATCATATACGTGGGAGCTGGGGTTTGTAAGCACATCCTTAAAGTGTCCCTAGTCGTGGGAGTTTCGAGACAGGTCATCGATACTCCAGAGTAGACTAGTGTATACAGTCGAGACCCCGACGAGGGGCGGTGGCCAGTCTCAAAAGCCACTGGTGTAAGTTGGATCACCTAAGATGTATACAGGAGATCATTGGGTTATGAGTACACAGGACAGGACTCGCCGGGAACATGCTAGTTGGTATTATACATATCATCAGATAGCAGTTCCCTGGTGACATGTGTACGGGTTAGTTTGTCGACCTGAGATCGTCATTTGTCTCGTGTGAGTTCCCACTGTGCTTTGATTTCTACCCTACCACGGCTCAAAGGAGTCGTGCAAACAGGTATTTTTTGGGTACAGTCCCAAGCCATATGGAGGCAGTGAGCGGATCGTCGGGGATTCGTCTCTCCCGGTATTGGGGGTTGATGTCTCGCAGTGCACGGGTGGCCATCACTAGAAATCCTCGGCCGAGGTTGTGGAGAATTACTGATTTGGATCAGTAGATTCTCAGATGGTGATGGGCTTCATGCCGACACGATTTATCGCGTTATTAGGGGTCTGACTTTATCCACCCCCATAGACTCGATATGCGATACTCTTTAGACGAACGGACCGGACTGTACGGATATTGTCACTGTTAGGCTCAGTAGGGTTTATGGATGAGTTCGCTCGTCAGCTTCCCTTCCTATCAATACATAGGCAACCGTTACGTACAGCTTGTACCTCTGACGTGCTAGTGGTTATACCCAGTGCCAGTGTGTTGATGAGTCATTAGAGTTCCCCACAGACCGTTTCCCAGGTTCGGGCGAAACGTTGTAGAGGCCGTATGGTTTTATGGCAGGGTTCGGAAAATGCATGTGCGTTTTCGCACGTGTCATTTTTCGGGCAGATAATACTGGTAGGCTTTGGTTTAAGCCGGATCCCGGTATTATACTGTGTAGATATAATATCTTTGTCTCAGTTGCATTTGTATTCGGTCATAATACAAATGCGGGTATGTATATACTGATACGGGTTTATCCTGAAATTCGTTTCAGGATCACTTTTGGAAGTTGCCAGTTTCCAGTTTTCTATCGCCCGTCTTTGACATTCGGTTAAAGACAGATTTATCTTTTCTTGATGAGTGTGGAAGGTTCTAGAAGCTTCTTGATTGGTGACAAGGATTGTGACTCATTTACTTGCATTAATTGAATGGATGACTAGATTAATGACTCATTCTTGCATTTAATGTTATGCAAGTTGTCATTAGTGATTCATCTTTCCTTTAATGAAGTGATAAGGATTCATGCTTGTTAGTGTATATGCCCTAGAGGCCATTACTGTATCATACTAGTTTGTATATTACTTAATGGATGCTTGGGATATTCACCTTGTATATACAATCTTGCTCAAAATAGTAGTATGCTACTTGGTTTGTCTCTACTTCAATGTGTACTTGTGTTTATTTTACTATATCACTTATACGCATTAGTGGAGCCCTTAGGATCTTTGCTTGATTACCAGCGTTGTGATGGCAGTCACACTAGTGGGGGCTGGGTAATCTATAAGCACATCCTTATACAGGTCCCTAGTCGCAGGACTATCGAGACAGGGCATCGATACTCCGGAGTAGACTAGCGTATGCGCTTCTCATCCCAGTGTGGGAGATGGTCTGTCCCACAGCCATCAGTACGTCGTACTGGAGATAGTATACGGGTGCTCGTTGGGTTACGAGTACACTGGACAGGACTCGTCGGGAACTGACAGGTTGGTATTATACCTATCGTCAGTCATCAGTTCCCAGGTGACATGAGTACAGCTTAGTCCGCTGACTTGACACTGGCACTTCGCCTCGAGTGTGTTCCCACTGCACTTTGATCACTACCCTACCACGGCTCAAAGGAGTCGTGCAAACAGGTGGTGGTTGGGTGCAGTCCCGAAGCACTTGGAGGCAGTGACGGTTAGACAGGATTCGTCTCTCCCGGTATTGGGGGTTGACATCGCGCTGTGTCTAGGAGAGCCATTACACAAGTAGTCCCTGGCCAGGGCAAATGAGATATACTGGTAGGTTTCCAGTGTTGTCTCAGGGTGTTTTGGGCTTCGCTCCGGCACGACTTGTACCGCTATTGGGGGACTGACGTTTACCGCCCCCTAGGCCCGCCATGCGATGTATCAGACGGACAGACCGGACTGTACGGAGACTGTCACATTCAGACTCAGTAGGAGTACAGATGGGGTTTCACCTCGTCAGCCTTCTTGTCGACATCTACCTGGGGACCGTTACGCACAGCTAGTGCCGCTTGCGGTCTGTGGTTAAACCCACTGCCAGCGTAGTGTCGAGTCTTTAGAGTCCCACACAGAGGGTATTCGCCTATGGGCAAAACAGAGTAGAGGTCGCATGGTTTTGCGACAGGGTTCGTTCTCATCCGCGCACTTGTGCACGTTTGGAGTCCGGACAGATATTACCAGCGGGCTCTGGTTTGAGCCGGATACTGGTATAGTATTTGGGGTTGCTTTTATCTCTCAGTATTCATGTTCCTCGGAACAAGAATGCAGGTGTGTATGCACAGTTTTTGAGGAGGAGGAAGATGATTTCCAATAGGGTTTCGGAACGGGTGCGTATGCACAGTTGACAGTCGTCTTTTTCCAAACCCTAATGGATTTGTATTATATCATTTAATAATATATAATAAAATGAAATTGTGTCATGGTTAGTTTTTGTTGACTTGTTGACCATGGTTGACTTGTTGACCATGGTTGAACATTTGACTACCATCATTACAAATGCAAGATGCTTTTTCATTCTTGCTTTATTCATTTAATGCATGTAATGATATTAGTCATTCTAAACTAACCATCAAACCTTTTTCATTTTGATTATTGTTATTATTTGATTTTTCTTTTTCTTTTGTTATGGTTGCAAAAAGGAAAAGAAAGAGCTCACTTTATGATTCTCACTCTCTCTCTTCACTTCATCTTCTTCTTCCTCTAGTCAAGAGAAACCTTCTCATGAGTTGAGAATCCTTCTCTTGAAAAACAAAAGCAAACCCTAAACACTCTCTACTCACTCTAGGATCAAGGGTCTAGCAAGCCGGCGATTCTAGTTCACTCCAAGTACGAGAAAGAGCCCAAAGGTCGAGCCTTCGAGGTGGATCCATCTTCGACGGGAGAAGGCGACAAAGGAGAACCATCAACCTCTACAAAGTTTGAAGACGAAGGAGTTCAAGTCTAGGTATAACCATCTTCATCCGAGTAGCTAAACTTCTTTAGCTAGGTTGCTAGTTTTAGTTTAGGTATCGATCCCGACCTTGCATAGTCCATGTTGCTTCTTGCACTAAAAATTTGATTTTTATACCGTTTCCGCCTCCCCGTAAGAACTGGGGGTGGCAACGTGGACTTACAGTGGTATCAGAGCCTAACTAAACTTAAACTAGCTAGGTAGTGAAGTGTAACGAAGTTCGGAACCGTAAAAACCCAAAAAACCGTATTTTCAAAAACCTGAGTTTCTGTTGAAATTTTTTTTGGCTCGAAATGAAAAACTTTATATCTGTAAATTCATCTCAGGGTTTTCTAAAAACACCCATGAAAAACGACACAGAGATTCGTCAAAGCCGCCGCGCTTCCGCCGCGTGAGCCTTCTTGGCCGCCGCGGATCCGCCGCGACTTGATGACCTCTCTGCATCGATTTTCGTGCAGTGTCTTTATTTGTTGTTTTTGGGATTTTTAGGATATATATTATATGCCCAGATTTTCCAGAACTAAAATTTACTTTTGGGGGCCTATAATTCCGTATTTTTCCGAACTCCACTGCACTTTGACTATGATGGTTATATCTGTGATGTTTGCATGTATTGAACGTCGACTAATCGCTATAAGACGATTAGTCGGGGTTATACATGATCTGTAATGTGCTGGAATGTGTATATAAATATGTTGGATTGTCGCGGGTGAATAGCCGGGGGGTTGTGAGACGAGAGTTTTCTTTTCTTGCAATTCATTGTAAATGTAAATTGATGTAATAATTATTATTTGTTTGGCCGCACAACCGGGTCGGGGTTGTAGCCGTCATTGTATAATTCTTTTTACTGTTTTTGCTCCTAGGATAGACCCATGGAGGGGTGCACAAACTACCGGGTATGCCGAAGTGTCGAGTGGCCTACTCATGGAGATGAGGGAGGTTGCTACGCTTCGGGTACTTGGCGGGTAGTTTGCCGCACCCGTAGGGGTCTTGGGTGGGGTATTGGCTATTCACCGCGACCGTGTTATCTGTTTTTTGTTACAGGCTCGTACAAATTACAGATTACTAGTATATCCAATGTATTTATCTGTGATCTGAAATGTTTATCATTGCTTTCTATTTAGGCGTTGCTTATGTTTTACAGACGCGCTAGCCCAGCCCCCGCTCTGTCGTTAGTTAAGTAACCTAACGGGTAATGACGGGGCCCAGTGGCGAATGCGAATGGCATAAGCGTACGTCATATTTTGGTTGTTTTCTGCAATGGTAGGATTTAAATGATGGGACGCATTAAAAGTACTAATGCAAGAATATCACGCATTAAAAGAACTAATGCAAGATAATAAACCAAGTTAAAGTCGTTGGAACACTTTCGAAAAACCACTCGGTTCTTTTCAAAACTAACTTTTAAAATGCGGAGCTTGAGCCACTCCATTTAAAAGCTATCTCGTTCCATCGACCAAATCAAGTTCACTACGTTCACGGTTTTGCCAAAACCATTCGTAGCCCTCCGTCGTTTCGTATGAATATTCAAATAGTATTCAAGCTGTGTTTGTTGACCTTCGTCAAGGCATAGTGATTGGTAGCTGTTAAGTATTCATATGTAGCATAGATAGATGCGTTGGTTTGGGACACTCACATTACCTTGTTGACCTTCGTCAAGGGTATATGCGGGTGGATTCAAATTAACCTGGATAATGACGGGCAGAACTTGACATGTGACTTATGATTTGTTGACCTTCGTCAAGGTCATAAGAGCATGGGGCAAAAATCCACATCGGGAGTTTCATAAGTACTGAAACTTGCTAGATTTGCATACCATTTGGAGTGTGGTGATTCTGGTAGGATTCCTTCAGTTTCGTCACGCGATGATATTTGGATCCCGATCCTACTGTGAGTATATGCTACTCCTCGGGAAATTTCTCACTTAACGATCAATGCTATAAACCTAGTAGGTGCCTAGAAAGGTGTTAGCGGGGCTACGCCCCCAGGGAAAAGAGGTTCTTTAATTAAGGAACTTCGCGAAAGCGTTGGAAAACCTCCCTCGAAGTACCGACACCAGCCTGGCCGAACGGTTAAGCAAGTATTGTACGGTGGGATTGATCCTGACTAATTCTTCCTTTATGGTTTGAGGAGGGATTCGAGAAACAGTGGGAGCCATCCTGTTTAGACAAATTAAAAACCACTCTAAACTTGCAAGAGCATCATGCTGAGTGTTTCTTCTTCTCTCTCCTAATTGCAGCGACCAATCAACATGACTGGACTTAAGTTACTCCTAGATAAAAACAAGTTGACAGGGCCAAACTACAAAGATTGGCTCAGGAATGTCAAGATAGCAATCACTTATGACAAGCTGGGGTATCTTCTTACCACCAAAGCTCCCCCTGTCCCTGGTCCAACTTCCAGCGTCGCGGATAAGGAAATCCGCAAGACTTGGGAGATTGATAGCGCGAAGGCCAAGTGCCTCCTGCTTGCCTCGATGGACAACGAACATCAGAGGAGGCATGAGAATATGGACATGGAGTCCATATTGCTTCATACAAAAGAACTGTATGGAGAGCAATCACGTATCGCAAGATACGAAGCGTCGAAAAAGTTGTTTTCGACAAGAATGGCCGTCGGATCATCAGTAGCCGAGCACGTGCTAAAGATGATCGGCTACATTGAGGAGCTCGCTGACCTAGGGATCACATTGGAGAGTGAGCTATATACGGATATAGTTCTCCAGTCCCTTCCTTCCACTTACGCCCAGTTTATAATGAACTTCAACCTACAAGAAAAGGAGGTTGAACTTTCAGAGCTCCTCAACCTGCTGAGGAGCGCAGAGGGCACCCTACAGAAAGGTAGGGAAACATCCACTTTGTTTGTAGGAGGATCATCTTCTTCTAGGTCCAAGGCGAAAGCCAAGGGAAAGAAGAAGAAAGCCCCCGCCAAACCAAGGGGCGGTGTTAGTAAAGTGGATACGAAGGGAAAAGGTAAAGCAACAAAGATAGCGGGGAAGCTCGTGGATAAGGAAGAATGCTTCTTTTGTCATAAGAAAGGACACTGGAAGAATGATTGCAGGGCCTGGAAGGCCAGAACACAGGAATTGAAGCAGGTTGCAGCTTCAGCTTCAGGTGTGTATGTTATTGAAAACTGTCTTTCTATAAACTCTACTTCCTGGGTATTGGATACCGGATCAGGATCTCATATCTGTAATTCTTTGCAGGCGTTGAGAAACCGTAGTGTTTTGAAAGCAGGTGACATGACCCTCAGAGTTGCAAACGGAGCTAGCATGGATGCTAAAGCCGTGGGGGACTATCACCTGGGAATGTCGGATGGACATGTTTTGGTTTTGCGTAATTGCTTTTTTGTACCCAACGCAACTTGTAATATCATTTCTGTATCTTTAGTTTCTAAAGAAGGTTATGAATTTGCGTTTGTAAGTAATGTTGTAAACATTCGCCTTAATCAAGTTTTGATTGGGTCAGGTACTCTGAGTAATGGTATATACGTATTGAACCAACCACAGATTTTTAATGTCCAGAATACACACAAAAGAAAGTCTCCAGAAATAAACCAGACTTTCTTATGGCATTGTAGATTGGGTCACATCAATGAGAGAAGGTTGACGAAGTTACATACAGAAGGGTATTTGAATGCGTTCGAATATCAGTCGTATGCCACTTGTCAATCCTGTCTCAAGGGAAAGATGACAAAGACTCCATTTACTGGACATGGAGAAAGAGCGAGCGAGCTCTTGGGACTCGTACACAGTGACGTGTGCGGTCCAATGTCTACACATGCCCGAAGCGGACATTCTTACTTCATTACTTTTACGGATGACTTCTCAAGGTACGGTTATGTTTTCTTAATGAAACATAAGTCCGAGGCTTTTGAAAAATTCCAGGAGTATAAGAATGAAGTAGAGAAACAGACCGGCAAAAGTATTAAGATTCTAAGATCGGATCGAGGTGGAGAATACTTAAGTGCCGAATTCCTGAATTACTTAAAAGAGAATGGTATTCTCTCTCAACTTACTCCTCCATACACTCCGCAACATAACGGTGTATCGGAGAGACGGAACCGAACCCTATTGGATATGGTTCGGTCCATGATGAGTAACGCTGAGTTGCCGCGATCATTCTGGGGATATGCAATAGAAGCAGCTGCGTATCTCTTGAACAAGGCTCCCACCAAGACTGTGCCTACCACCCCTTATGAGATGTGGACTGGGAAGAAACCCTGTCTCAAGTATCTTAAAGTATGGGGATGTCCAGCTTTTGTAAAAAGGCAGCATGCGGACAAGCTTGAGGCACGTTCAGTACAGTGTAAGTTTGTGGGATACCCAAGGAACTCCAGGGGGTATCTTTTCTATTCCGCTGAGGAACAAAAGGTTTTTGTTTCTCAGCATGCCCGCTTCTTGGAAACTGAGTTTTTGGAAACCCAGATAAGTGGGAGCACAATAGAACTGGAAGAAGTTCCAGAACCACAGACTGTTACTGAAAGCTTAGTGGAACCAGAGGGTTCAACAGAACAGGACATTCCTACGCCGCTCCGCAGAAGTAGTAGGCAGTCTCATCCGCCCGAGAGATACTACGGTTTTCTCATAGACGGGGATAGAGAGGATTGCATCATAGATTATGATGAGCCTACTAGCTTCCAGCAGGCCGTTCAGAGCGTTGACTCAGTGAAATGGCTGGATGCAATGCGGACCGAAATGGAGTCCATGTACACCAACAAGGTATGGACGTTGGACATTGCTCCAGACGGGGTAAAACCCGTAGGATGCAAGTGGATCTTCAAAAGGAAGATTGGTGTAGATGGACAGGTTGAGACCTATAAAGCTAGGCTGGTAGCAAAGGGTTTTCGTCAAAGACCTGGCTTGGACTATGACGAAACCTTTTCTCCAGTAGCCATGCTGAAATCCATTCGGATCCTTCTTGCCATCGCTGCCTTCCACGATTATGAGATCTGGCAAATGGACGTAAAGACAGCTTTTCTAAATGGAAATTTAGAGGAGTGTGTCTATATGGACCAGCCAGAGGGCTTCATTCAGAGTGGGAGCAGCGGAAAGGTGTGCAAGTTGCTTAAGTCCATCTATGGACTAAAGCAGGCATCGCGGAGTTGGAACATCTGTTTTGATGAGACGGTCAAAGAATTTGGCTTTATCAAAAATCCAGATGAACCATGCATCTATAGTAGATTTGTAGCAAGAACTGTAGTATTCCTCGTTTTATACGTGGATGACATTCTCTTGATAGGAAATGACATTCCTATGCTACAATCTGTCAAGGGGTTCTTGTCACACAGGTTCTCCATGAAAGACCTGGGTGATGCCTCATACATCCTGGGGATCCGGATCCATCGTGATAGATCCAAGAGGATATTGGGACTTTCTCAGTCCAGGTACATCGACACCATAGTGAAGAGATTCAGTATGGAAGATTCCAAGCGCGGTAACCTACCGGCTTGTCACGGGATCACCCTCTCTAAAGAGATGTCTCCCAAGACTGATTTGGAGAGGGATCGCATGTCGATTATACCCTACGCTTCTGCGGTAGGCTCTATAATGTATGCGATGTTGTGTACCAGACCGGATGTAGCTTATGCACTGAGTGTGGTAAGCCGGTATCAGTCAAACCCTGGGGAGAAACACTGGATAGCGGTAAAGAACATTCTCAAGTACCTGAGAAGGACTAAGGAGATGTTCTTGGTGTATGGCGGAAAAGACCTCCAGATCGAGGCCTTTGCTGACTCCAGCTTCCAGAGTGACAAGGATGATTCCAAGTCCATGTCGGGCTTTGTCTTTACCCTCAATGGAGGGGCGGTGTGTTGGAAGAGTTCCAAACAGGAAACCGTTGCAGACTCGACGATGGAAGCGGAATACATCGCTGCATCTGATGCCGCAAAAGAAGCTGTCTGGATGAGGAAGTTCTTGAAAGAACTTCAGGTGGTTCCGTCCATTGTTGATCCAATACCTCTGTATTGCGACAACAATGGGGCTATAGCTTTAGCGAAGGAACCCAGGTCCCATCAGAGATCCAGGCACATCTTGAGGCGGTATCACCTGATCAGGGAGATCGTGGATCGCAAGGAGATCGAGGTTCGGAGAGTTGCTTCAGAAGACAACACTGCAGATCCATTCACCAAGGCCCTGCCCCAGACTCAGTTCGAGCGGCTGATCGAGATGATAGGTCTTCGATACGCCAGTACATGGCCTTAGTGCAAGTGGGAGATTGTTAGTGTATATGCCCTAGAGGCCATTACTGTATCATACTAGTTTGTATATTACTTAATGGATGCTTGGGATATTCACCTTGTATATACAATCTTGCTCAAAATAGTAGTATGCTACTTGGTTTGTCTCTACTTCAATGTGTACTTGTGTTTATTTTACTATATCACTTATACGCATTAGTGGAGCCCTTAGGATCTTTGCTTGATTACCAGCGTTGTGATGGCAGTCACACTAGTGGGGGCTGGGTAATCTATAAGCACATCCTTATACAGGTCCCTAGTCGCAGGACTATCGAGACAGGGCATCGATACTCCGGAGTAGACTAGCGTATGCGCTTCTCATCCCAGTGTGGGAGATGGTCTGTCCCACAGCCATCAGTACGTCGTACTGGAGATAGTATACGGGTGCTCGTTGGGTTACGAGTACACTGGACAGGACTCGTCGGGAACTGACAGGTTGGTATTATACCTATCGTCAGTCATCAGTTCCCAGGTGACATGAGTACAGCTTAGTCCGCTGACTTGACACTGGCACTTCGCCTCGAGTGTGTTCCCACTGCACTTTGATCACTACCCTACCACGGCTCAAAGGAGTCGTGCAAACAGGTGGTGGTTGGGTGCAGTCCCGAAGCACTTGGAGGCAGTGACGGTTAGACAGGATTCGTCTCTCCCGGTATTGGGGGTTGACATCGCGCTGTGTCTAGGAGAGCCATTACACAAGTAGTCCCTGGCCAGGGCAAATGAGATATACTGGTAGGTTTCCAGTGTTGTCTCAGGGTGTTTTGGGCTTCGCTCCGGCACGACTTGTACCGCTATTGGGGGACTGACGTTTACCGCCCCCTAGGCCCGCCATGCGATGTATCAGACGGACAGACCGGACTGTACGGAGACTGTCACATTCAGACTCAGTAGGAGTACAGATGGGGTTTCACCTCGTCAGCCTTCTTGTCGACATCTACCTGGGGACCGTTACGCACAGCTAGTGCCGCTTGCGGTCTGTGGTTAAACCCACTGCCAGCGTAGTGTCGAGTCTTTAGAGTCCCACACAGAGGGTATTCGCCTATGGGCAAAACAGAGTAGAGGTCGCATGGTTTTGCGACAGGGTTCGTTCTCATCCGCGCACTTGTGCACGTTTGGAGTCCGGACAGATATTACCAGCGGGCTCTGGTTTGAGCCGGATACTGGTATAGTATTTGGGGTTGCTTTTATCTCTCAGTATTCATGTTCCTCGGAACAAGAATGCAGGTGTGTATGCACAGTTTTTGAGGAGGAGGAAGATGATTTCCAATAGGGTTTCGGAACGGGTGCGTATGCACAGTTGACAGTCGTCTTTTTCCAAACCCTAATGGATTTGTATTATATCATTTAATAATATATAATAAAATGAAATTGTGTCATGGTTAGTTTTTGTTGACTTGTTGACCATGGTTGACTTGTTGACCATGGTTGAACATTTGACTACCATCATTACAAATGCAAGATGCTTTTTCATTCTTGCTTTATTCATTTAATGCATGTAATGATATTAGTCATTCTAAACTAACCATCAAACCTTTTTCATTTTGATTATTGTTATTATTTGATTTTTCTTTTTCTTTTGTTATGGTTGCAAAAAGGAAAAGAAAGAGCTCACTTTATGATTCTCACTCTCTCTCTTCACTTCATCTTCTTCTTCCTCTAGTCAAGAGAAACCTTCTCATGAGTTGAGAATCCTTCTCTTGAAAAACAAAAGCAAACCCTAAACACTCTCTACTCACTCTAGGATCAAGGGTCTAGCAAGCCGGCGATTCTAGTTCACTCCAAGTACGAGAAAGAGCCCAAAGGTCGAGCCTTCGAGGTGGATCCATCTTCGACGGGAGAAGGCGACAAAGGAGAACCATCAACCTCTACAAAGTTTGAAGACGAAGGAGTTCAAGTCTAGGTATAACCATCTTCATCCGAGTAGCTAAACTTCTTTAGCTAGGTTGCTAGTTTTAGTTTAGGTATCGATCCCGACCTTGCATAGTCCATGTTGCTTCTTGCACTAAAAATTTGATTTTTATACCGTTTCCGCCTCCCCGTAAGAACTGGGGGTGGCAACGTGGACTTACAATGCTTGTGGTCACCCTCTCTCTTCCTCCTACACTCACCTCCCTCATCCTTTAAATTGGCCTTCCCCTCTCTCTTGAGTTTGGCCAAGTTTGTTTTGGGAAAAGATTATGATAGATTTGTGTATGGAAATTTCATATAGCTCAAATTCTTATCACCCGATTCCAAAAAAGGCAACTTCTTTAACCGTTCGTCCATAGCTTTGGACGTAACGAGACAAAGTGTTCTACTTATTCTCTACATCAATCTTGGTCATCTCTTTTAGCAAACTTGATGATCGAGTTGCCTCGGTTTAGAGGCGGGAGCCTGTTTAAATATCCGTCGACGTGGTGCCACCTGGACGAGAAGATTGGAGATTTAGGAGATCGGAGCAGCCGCAATAAAGCGTGGGATGATGGTTGAAGACCGAAGGACTCAGATCGTTCGGTATAACATTTCTACCCACTTTGTAGTTTGTTAGTTTAGTTTTAATGGCAGATCCGGGTTATAGTACGCGATAGTGCCAGTTATAAAAGTTTTTGTTCCGCATTTGGCGTCTGTTAGACGGTCGGGGCGCTACCGTGTACTTACAGCGCAAGTGCGTATAGTAGGGTATCAACGTTCAAATGTTTGGACTCAAGAATAGGGACTATTTTCAGACTTATTTTTATCCTCAGATTAGTGATTCCCTTCATCTTACTAACCCTTGGGACAACAGCTCATAACTACTTATTACTAGCTTCGTTTAAGAAATCATCTAATTATCTTGCTTTTCTCAAACTATTCCTATCTTTCATATGTAAATTTTCACTTTCTAACTTTCATTATCAATAAAAAAATTTATTTTGTGCTTTTATAAAGTATAATGCAAAATGATGCGTGAATAAGCACAACCCCCCCCCCCCCAAAACCTGTTTGCAGCAGTGTCCTCACTGATGTCATCTTTTAATCTCAAAAAACCTGTAGACTTGGGAGGAAAAATTATTAAAGGGGAAAAGAATTAATGACAGTAAAAATCCTCCCCCAAACTTATTTTTGGCTCACAGTTTGTAAAAATTTTATTTCAAGAGCCAAAATATCCCCCCCCCCAAACTTGAGTAAAATAGTATTAAGCATTAAAATTATGAGGGGGAATTAAAGCTATTGGTCTATGCAAAGTTTTACAAAAACCAAAAGTCAACACCAACCATTCAAAGATTTTATCAATGTAACAATATAGTTAGTGGAAGATCGGAGATTTGAAGAAGTGAGGAGATAGGAAGCGGAATCGATAAGGTTTATAGTTAGCGAATCGTATAATATTGGTGAAATTTATTATTTTATTTATTTAAATTCCAAAATAATATTTTCTATTTTCTGAAATGTTACACTACCCTACAACAGCTCATAGGAGTCGTGCAAATAGGTTTTTGTTGGGTATAGTTCCGAAGCACGTAGAGGCAGTGAGGGGTCGAGGGGATTCGTCTTTCCTGGTATAGGGAGTTGATGTCGCGCTGTGCAGGACATAACTACAACCACAAGTCGGTGGCCACCGTACGGGAGATAAACTGATAAGTTTTATCAGTTGTATCTCCGGATGGTTATAAGTCCTCTGTCGCACGACTTATCGAGTTATTGGGGTCTGACAGATTCCAAACCCTAGATCTGATATGTGATACTCTTAGACGAAGAGACCGGACTGTACGGTGATGTCACTGATAGACTTTGCAGGGTTTAGATGAGCTTTCTCGTTGACCTTCTTTCGATCAATAACTGGGTAGCCATTACGTGCAGCCAATACCGCTGACGTGCTTGTGGGCTATGGATATGGTCCTAGCCTACTGCCAGCATATTGTTGAGTCTTTAGAGTCCCACACAGAGGTTTCCCAGCACAGGCAAAACGATGTAGTGCACATATGAGGATACTTTAAATAGTTCGATTTAGCACGTGTATGTGATACACGTATATTAATCGGGTGTTTAATGATATTAGCCAGTATATATATGATATAACCGAATTATTAAAGCGAGTGTTGATTTAATAATTAAATGTATATTTATATATTGATATATTTATATATCAATATATTTATATATTAACTAATATCTTTTTCACTTTACTATTTTCTTCCCTTTATTAATATTTATATTTGATATAAATATTATGACATGTATGTTGATACATTTGAGATGGGTGTATGAGACTTATATGGTTTAGATGAGAACGTTCTTATTATTTTATTAATTGAAAAAAGGGTATGAGTCATGGAAAATAAGATGCTTGTTGAAGGCTTTGGGTTTTTCTTTGATGAATCATTTTTTGGATGGTTTCATTCTCATCTTGAGCCTTATCATCTTACTCTCATCTTCATTGCTATCTTCTTGAGTTTTTTCTCAAGAAAGGAAAGGAATGAAGAGAAAAGAGAAGAAAATTAGTGAGCTAATTATTCTACATCTTCTACAAATCATCCTTAGTAAGTTTAATTAGTGGGTTGCTTCAATTTGAAGCTAAAGCGTGTGTTGGATCATCTTCAGTAAGGAGATCACCGAGTAAGCTTGTTACGGGCTTCGTGGAGACTAGCCAGACTCCAAGGAGAGGTGGCTAACGCGCTACAAAGGTTGTAGTCCCAATTTGCTCTCTTGTTTACTTGTTTAGCAATTGTAGTGGATGAAACTGTAGGGTTACTAGGCACTCTCACAAGGGTCTATAAGGCATCAACCATACCCGATTTAAAATTTAGACGTGCCGAACAACCCTAACCAAGATCTTTAAACAAGAGATTAGGCGAAACAAAGCATGTTAAACACTTTAACAACTAAGAGTTTGGGATTACAACCTTTGTAGTCCGGTCCTTCACTTCATAAGCTCCGTGTTGTGGTCCCTTCGCTGCGATCATCAAGTTCCGGACTCTCGAGAGGCTCCACGAAGAGAAATATGCAAGCTTGCTTCCGATCTTCGATAACTAAGATGGTCTACCTTGAAGTTTCTATAACACAAGCTCTCACTCACTAAATGAAGTGAACACCCTACTCTAATTGGCAAGAATAGATTAGGATGATGAAGTAGGATTTTTGCTCTCATTTGTTTTCTTTAACTCACTCATTTTCATCACTAATGAAAAAGCTAGAAAGCTTTTCCATCAAGAACTCAAGGAAGAAGAAGAAGAATCCTTTTGTGATGAATAATGAAACTCTAGTGTGGTTAGAATTGCAACCATGAGTTAAGTATGAAGACTTAACCCGTGTAGAGATTTAACTAGGGTAAAGGGTTGGGTTGGGTTAAGGAAATATCTATGCAAAATATCCAAGTCAAAGTCAAAGCTTCAAGAAGCTTCTTGAAAGCTTCATGAAGACTTAACCCTAATCCAAACCCTAACCTCAATTAAACTCCACAAAACATGTTGCATTTATAACCATAACATGTTACAATATTATATATCACATATATAACATTTATTGTAACAAAATAAAATAATACTATTAACATATATCACATATATATCAATGTATTACCCGAGTGAGAAAAAGAATCTTTAAGTGAGCTTATATTAGTTAATGTAATTTAATATATCAAATATATAATTATACATTAAATTATCGAATCAACACTTGATCCGATAATCCGGCTATTTTACAAATAACCGACTAATATAATCTGTATCAGTTCATCGAATCAACACTTGATCCGATGACCCGGCTATATCGCATATACCCGGCCGATATCTCATATCGTGAGAATCTAATACGGTATCACATACACGTATTGTTCTCGGTCCCACACATATCACATATGTGCTCCTACTCCGTTTTGCCTGAGCCAAGAAACCTCTGTGTAGGACTCTAAAGAACCGTCGATACGCCGGCAGTAGGTGATGATCATATCAAACACCTACAAGCTGCAAGCGGTCAGCTAAACGTAACAGCCACCCAGGTATTGAGCGATCAAAACATCAACAAGCAAGCATGTACTTTCTCCTGCGAATCCTATCAGTAACACTCCCGTACAGTCCGGTCTCTTCGTCTGATATGTCGCATATCTCGCCTAGGGGTGGTAAACGTCAGACCCCAGTAGCTTGATAAGTCGTGTCGATATGCGGTCTATAACAGTTCGAGAAACTACTGATAACTCTTACCAGTAAATATCAGCAACCCTGGCCAGGGATTTCCAGTTATAGCCAATCGAACACAGCGCAACATCAACTCCCTATACCAGGAGAGACGAATCCCCTCCTATCGCTCATTGCCTCCATGTGATTCGGGACTGTACCCAAAAGCCACCTTTTTGCACATCCACTTGGACGTGGTATGATGGAAATCAAAGCACAGTGGGAATCACACAAGACTCTATGACGATCTCGGGTCTACAGACTAACCTGTACCAATGTCACCAGAGAACTGCCATCTGACGTGAGGTATAATACCATCTGGGAGTTCTCGGCGAGTCCGTCCAGTGTACCCAGTCTCCACTGAGCACCCGTATACCTTCTCTGATGTCAAACACCAATGGATATGAGATCATCCATCGCCCATCATATGGGTCAAGAAGCGCATACACTAGTCTACACTGGAGTATCGATGCCCTGTCTCGGTACTCCCACGACTAAGAACATTTGAAGGATGTACTTGGCGACTACACTGTCCCCACTAGTATTATCTGCATCATAGTCCTGGTAGTCAAGTACTCATCCTAAGGGTTTTATCAACATGTAACATAGAGACAATCAAAGTACATGTTAAGATAAAGAGTAACCAGATAGCGTACTATCAAGTCGAGCAAGAAAGTCATCCCTATATATGTCCAAGCATCCACTACAATATACATCGTATGTACAGTAATGGCCTCTAGAGTATACATATAACTAACAATCTCCCACTTGCACTAGGGCCATCTGTTGTGGTATCGCATACCCAACAATTAGCTATGGTTGAAGTATCTCATACTCAACCATCCCATAAAAGTCTCTACTGGGAAAAAGGCCTTTGTGAGTGGATCCGCGTTGTTGTCCTCTGTGTCTACTCTCCTAACCTCGATCTCCCTGGAGATCAACCATCTCCATGATCAGGTGATACTTCCTAAGAATTATATCTGGATTTCTGATGGGACGGGGGTTCCTTGGCATAAGCCACAACTCCATTGTCACACAATGGTAGGAACGAAGTTCATCTCATGAACTTATATATATCCAGACTGCCTCTTTGGTAGCATCCTTGGTATCGATGTATCTTGCCTTTAATCGTCTAGTAAGTTACGGTATCTAGCTTGGAACTCTTCCAACATACCGTCCCTCCACTGAGGGTAAAAGACAAAGCCTGCGACTGACATTCAGTCGTCCTTATCACCCTGGAACCTTTCCAGTGATTCTC
Source organism: Agapanthus africanus (assembly GCA_030015575.1). Lineage (NCBI taxonomy): Eukaryota > Viridiplantae > Streptophyta > Magnoliopsida > Asparagales > Amaryllidaceae > Agapanthus > Agapanthus africanus. Next base: position 216,728,570 of record JASDDO010000006.1, read on the forward strand.
CCCAGGATCGTTTGATACCATCTCACTACAACTAGTGAGATTTCTAACATCCAATTAGATCTATCTCATAGATCCATAACCCAGGATTTAGGAGGTATCACCTTGATCCTATTTGGAGAATCATTGTGATAAGAGGAGATTGACCGAGCGTAGCATAGGAAACTCTTTCCCTATCAAGAGTATGTCATCCACGTACTCTACGAGGATCACCACCATACTCCCTACTACCTTTTTGTATATACAAGGTTCATCTACCATTTTGATGAAGTCAAACTCTTTGACTACCACATCAAAACAGATGTTCCAACTCCGCGATGCCTGATTTATCACATAAAACATCTTGCACACGTTTCCGCTGCTCCCACTGTTTACGAAGCCCTCTGGCTGTGTACTTATAGACGCTCTCTTCCAAATCATCATTTAGAAAAGCAGTCATGACACCGAACCGCCAGATATCGTAGTCATGGTATGTAGCCATGGCAAGTAGGATCTGGATGGACTTTAAGCATAGCTTTGAAAGTCTCAACTTTTCCATGTACACCAAGTAATCTTCTCAAGATATACTTGCTCCTGATGGGGATTTAACCCTTCAGATAAAGCAACCAAAGTCCATACTTTGTTGGTGTATAAGGATTCCATCTCAGATCACTAAGCATCCAGCCATTCTTACAGAGTCCCACTCCTCATGGACTGCTCGAAATAAGTTGGGTCATCATCTCATGATGCAATTCTCGCTCCCACTGTCATAGAGAAACCGAAGTACCTCTCAGGTGGGTGAGGAACCCTTCTAGATCGGCGGAGAGGCTGAGGTTCGTTGGAAACTATTGAATCCTTTGGTTCTACCAAATCATCAGCTGCAGTTCGTATAGCTGGAACTTTTTCCAGTTCTACCTCATTACCACTAATTTCTTCACAAGAAATTCCCATTCACAAAGGTGGCATGCTGAGAAACAAAAACACTTTTTGTTCCCCAGTTTGGTAGAAGATATTCCCTTGCGAATGCTTGGGATATCCAACAAACTTCCACAGAACTGACTTTGCCTCTAGCTTGTCCAGATTATACTTTTAGACATAGGCTGGACAACCCTAAATCTTAACATACTTAAGATATAGGCTCTTCCCATTCCATATCGCATATGAAGTGGTAGGAAACTGATTTGATTTGAACCCTATTCAATAGGTATGCAACTTCTCAAGTGCATAACCCCAAATGAAAATAGGAAACTCAGTAGTACTCATCATAGAGCGCACCATATCACATAGGGTGTGATTGCTCCGCCCCGATACACCGTGATGCTGTGGTGTATACGGAGGAGTAATGCTGAGAGAGAATCTCATACTCCTTTAGAATAGTCCATGAATTCCGTTGCTCAAGTATTCTCCTCCTTGATCTCATCAAACGACATAATACTTTAACCCGGTTTTTGGTTCTCTACTTCTAACTTATATTCTGTGATTATCTCAAAAGTTTTGGACTTGTGTTTTAACAGGAACATATGTCTGAATCTTGAGAGATCATCAGTGAATGTAATGAAGTACAAAGAACCGGTCCTGGCATGTGTAGACGGGGGACCTTCATACATCAGCATGTATCAATCCCAAGAGTTCACTAACTCTTTCTTTGTTTCCAATAAACGGAGCTGTGGTCATCTTATCTCTGTGACATGACCGGCAAGTTTCACAAGATGTAAATTCAAACTAATTTAAATATGCATCTATATGTAACTTCAGCTAGTCGGGTCGCATTGATATGACCTAGTCTACAATGCCTCAAGAAGGATTCGTTCATTTCTGAACTCTTCCTCTTATGTGTGTTCTGTACGTTAAGAACTATGGTTTGATTTAGAACGTCTATGCTTTTAGATAACGTGTCTGAACCGATCAACTCTTGATATAGGAAATGTTCAAAACATTATCCAACAATACAAAATTATATCCTTCTTTACTAATAAAGAGACTGATATGATGTTGTATATCAGGTTCGATATCTAATAACATTCGTTCAGAATCAATGTATTCTGATAATACAGGGTGATAACTACCAACAGACTTGGATGCAACACTTGCACCGTTCTATCTCATGAAATTTATCACCCATTCTCAGTTCTCTACCTATCTGTAGCCCATGTAACAAATTACATATGCGGGATCCTGATCCGGTATCAAATACCCAGGACGTAAAGGATATTGAGAAACAGTTATGTATAATGAACACACCCGAAGAAGATGCATCAACATGCACTTTCTTCGTTTGGGCGGCACGGGAATTCTGGTAATCCCCTATTTCCTGCTCTGTCTTATAACAATTATAAGTTGGAGCGGGACCAACGTCCCCTAGCGCAGTATAACAAGCGGGTTCGGTCAATACATCTGTATTATTATCTTGATTAAAGCGTGACATAGTCGCAACCAGGAGAGAGAGAGAAGAAAACACTCAGCGTGCGCTTTTACAAGATTAGATTGGTTATCAATTTATCTAATCAGGATGTCTCCCACTGTTTTAGTCAAATCTTCCTTCAAACCCTAAAAGGAAAGACTAGCCGGGATTAATTACACTCTACAAGTTCGCCAATCTTTCAGCCAGGCCAGTGCCGATACTTTGAGGGAGGTTCCCCGTGCTTTCGCACGGACATAATTAAAATAAACCTCGTTTTCCCAGGGACGTAACCCCGTTAACACCTTTCTAGACACCTACTTGATCGGCTAATTGTAATGTGTAAAACTCTCCCAGGAGTAACTCTTACTCGCAGCGGGTATCGGGATCCAACTATCTCATAGAAGGTATGCAAACTCATTGCAAATTTCAACACTTGAAATTCCCAATAATATTTTTACCCCTAGCGTCCTATGACCTTGACAGAGGTCAACAAACCATAGGCTGCTAGTCAAGTTCAACCCATCATTTCCTGATTGAAGTAAACCCACCCGCACGACCCTTGACAGAGGTCAACAAGGTCGTACGACTACCCTAAATCAATCACATCATATGTTTATACAGATAAGCACTAATCATCTACCGCACACTACGCCTTGACAGAGGTCAACAAACGCAGCACGAATACTAAATACTACTTATCTGAAATGACGGAGGGCTACGACAGGTTTTTAAGAAAACCCTTTGCGTAATGAACTTAATATCGTTGTAGAATCGAGTGATTTTAAATGGAATGTTTTTGAGGCCTTTTCTAGTTTTGCTAAAGAGGTCACTCCCGGTGAAGGGATCGTCGGCTCTTTCCTCATCGAATAAGGTGCAGGATATTTCACAAATATCACTATGCAAAGCAAAAACTATAAAAACAATCAAAAGACAAATCGAGTTTGTAGCATATGCTAGTTTCTCTAAAGAGGTCACTCCCGGTGAAGGGATCTTGGCTCTTTCCTTATCGAATAAGGTGCTAGATGTTCTATAAGGAACACCGCTATGCAAAGAAATAACTAGAGCTACCAGTTTTTAAACAAGTTTCTACAACATCTTTAGGTTTCTTTTAGTTTCATTAATCTCATTAATGAATTCCCATTTTATTATGCTTCACAAGCATCACATTTGAAACGAAATCTGCAATATAATATATATCTCATATATATAATATAAACATTCGTCTCAGGCAGTAATATGATCTCATCACAGAACATTGGAGCAGAAGAACATATATGAAATATTGGATATACTAGGAGGTCCGTGTTTTAATACGAGCTTGTATAAAACACGGATTCCACGGTCGCGATGAATAGCCAAACCCACATCCCTAGACCCCTACGAGAGCGGCAAGCAACACTGCCAATTCTAGGGTTAGGAGACCCGGTCTTGACTCCTCGAGATGGTCTCCCACTGGACCCTAGAACCCGTTTACTTGTGCTCCCCGCCTTGGGTCTACCTAATGCGGAAAAGTAAATAATATACAATGGTGACATCATCCTCAGCCCGGAAGTGCCCCAATAAAAGAATATTACATACAAATGAATTTTACATGAATGAAAAAGAAAAACTCTCATCTCACATAAAACCCTCGGCTATTCAGAACACGACGATCCAATATAACATATCACAGCAACACATAATATCTCATATCATCAACGTAAGCAAGTATGCGTATCCCGATTGTCGTTGATGTATAGCAACGAAACCGGCGATACACCATATACTACGCTTACGGTCACAGAAAAGAAAGTGAAAAACTACAACAGTTGGAATCCACAACCTCCTTAGACATCGCATGCCTAACCAAATGAATTCCTTAGACATCGCATGCCTAACTATTATAAACCCCGCATTTTAGTCTCATTATCGAAAACACTTTTCAATATCAAGTCGGGCAATTCAACAAGATTTCCGACATCCTGATCGAATGCTCGTCGCAAACTTTACTAGACGGCCGCACCCCCGGATGCCGTCGACGAAGTGCACGAAGGCGGAACACCGCTGCCGCGAGCACCCGAACGGATGCTTTTGGCGATGGGGTTCTCCTACAGTCACTTGGTCGGGGCTATGGGGCGTGGCTATCTATTAAGTTTACCCGGCGAGTATCCGCGTACGCTACGTGATTGCGACGGACTTTTGATCGCATCAAAATCCCGTGGCAACCGATCAAATGAGACTAAACTGCTAGATTTATAACATTCAAATTAGTTATCTCATAACTACTTGTGGATTCCAAATATTGTATCACATTCCAGATAAATAGACAGTGTTAAAGTTTCCGATCGAATAAACAAACACCCAAGATTTCCCAAATAGCTCAACACTTGAGCGGAGTTTAAAAGCATCTATCACATGCCACAGTACCAATGGTCCAGCCGTAGAAGGGTCAAGCCAACGCCTCACATGTGGCAACGCCGTACTGCCACAAACCCCAAGGTTTAGAGGCGGTTCAAATGGTCACATAATCGAGTTAAGCTTTGTTATCTTCTAAAGGGTCCACCGCGTTACTTGCATGATTTTCCGGAAGTTTCAAACTCGAGAAAAAATCCAACATTTGAAAAAATTTCCGACAGGGGAAAAAGTGAGTTATTGATATCCGTTCGAACTTTTTAACACGTTCTAAAATTATCCGTAAAAAACTTAAACGAAGTTAAATCATCCGATCGAATCAACGAGTCCCTAATACAACCCAGAAAACTCAACACTTGAGTAAATTAAAAATTCCTAGAAACATCAGTAAGTACCTACGGATGTTACTGTGCAAACAGAAAACCCTAATTCTCCTATACGGCCGCGGAACTGCCGCGCAAGCCATGGTACGGCCGCGGTTCCACGGCGCTTTAGTGGGATTAGTGTCTCGTTTTGCACAGTAATTACTAAAATACCCTGCTGATTTTTTTGAGTATTTTTAATATGAAAAAATCAACATTTCTGAAAAATTCCCAGAAACTAGGGTTTTACGGGTATTCGGAGTTCGATCGGACTTTAAACTTCGCCTAGACTTCGCCTAAAGCTCTATCCTGGCTCTGATACCACTATAGGGTTACTAGGCACTCTCACAAGGGTCTATAAGGCATCAACCATGCCCGATTTAAAATTTAGACGTGCCGAACAACCCTAACCAAGATCTTTAAACTAGAGATTAGGCGAAACAAAGCATGTTAAACACTTTAACAACTAAGAGTTTGGGATTACAACCTTTGTAGTCCGGTCCTTCACTTCATAAGCTCCGTGTTGTGGTCCCTTCGCTGCGATCATCAAGTTCCGGACTCTCGAGAGGATCCACGAAGAGAAAGATGCAAGCTTGCTTCCGATCTTCGATAACTAAGATGATCTACCTTGAAGTTTCTATAACACAAGCTCTCACTCACTAAATGAAGTTAACACCCTAATCTAATTGGCAAGAATAGATTAGGATGATGAAGTAGGATTTTTGCTCTCATTTTTTTCTTTAACTCATTCATTTTCATCACTAATGAAAAAGCTAGAAAGCTTTTCCATCAAGAACTCAAGGAAGAAGAAGAAGAATCCTTTTGTGATGAATAATGAAACTCTAGTGTGGTTAGAATTGCAACCATGGGTTAAGTATGAAGACTTAACCCGTGTAGAGATTTAACTAGGGTAAAGGGTTGGGTTGGGTTAAGGAAATATCTATGCAAAATATCCAAGTCAAAGTCAAAGCTTCAAGAAGCTTCTTGAAAGCTTCATGAAGACTTAACCCTAATCCAAACCCTAACCTCAATTAAACTCCACAAAACATGTTGCATTTATAACCATAACATGTTACAATATTATATATCACATATATAACATTTATTGTAACAAAATAAAATAATACTATTAACATATATCACATATATATCAATGTATTACCCGAGTGAGAAAAAGAATCTTTAAGTGAGCTTATATTAGTTAATGTAATTTAATATATCAAATATATAATTATACATTAAATTATCGAATCAACACTTGATCCGATAATCCGGCTATTTTACAAATAACCGACTAATATAATCTGTATCAGTTCATCGAATCAACACTTGATCCGATGACCCGGCTATATCGCATATACCCGGCCGATATCTCATATCGTGAGAATCTAATACGGTATCACATACACGTATTGTTCTCGGTCCCGCACATATCACATATGTGCTCCTACTCCGTTTTGCCTGAGCCAAGAAACCTCTGTGTAGGACTCTAAAGAACCGTCGATACGCCGGCAGTAGGTGATGATCATATCAAACACCTACAAGCTGCAAGCGGTCAGCTAAACGTAACAGCCACCCAGGTATTGAGCGATCAAAACATCAACAAGCAAGCATGTACTTTCTCCTGCGAATCCTATCAGTAACACTCCCGTACAGTCCGGTCTCTTCGTCTGATATGTCGCATATCTCGCCTAGGGGTGGTAAACGTCAGACCCCAGTAGCTTGATAAGTCGTGTCGATATGAGGTCTATAACAGTTCGAGAAACTACTGATAACTCTTACCAGTAAATATCAGCAACCCTGGCCAGGGATTTCCAGTTATAGCCAATCGAACACAGCGCAACATCAACTCCCTATACCAGGAGAGACGAATCCCCTCCTATCGCTCATTGCCTCCATGTGATTCGGGACTGTACCCAAAAGCCACCTTTTTGCACATCCACTTGGACGTGGTATGATGGAAATCAAAGCACAGTGGGAATCACACAAGACTCTATGACGATCTCGGGTCTACAGACTAACCTGTACCAGTGCACCAGAGAACTGCCATCATGTCGAGCAAGAAAGTCCTCCCTATATATGTCCAAGCATCCACTACAATATACATCGTATGTACAGTAATGGCCTCTAGGGCATACATATAACTAACAGAAACGACCTTGCTGTGGTTAATTGATGCTAACTAAGCTCTCATAAAATTTAGAATCTATGATTCCGTCGTGGTCACAATTGTTGAGACCCTAGCCTCGATGAACCAATGGTGGTATCAGAGCCAATCATGCACTAAAAATTGCTTTATGTGGCCATTGAAATCGACAAACCATTTCCTTTAAAAAAACGGTTTTTAAATAGTCCCAAACCAGCGTCGTTTCTTGCTTGTTTTCATGCCCCAGGGCCTCTCGGTTCGAACTATAAGATCCGTGAACCACTACGCCAAAGCCCACCCTTGTCCCCGATGGCCCAGGGCTATTTTGAGCCCCTTACAGGCTCATTTGTTCGCTGAACCAGAGCTAATACCGTGAGACCCGTGAACCACTCTGCCAAAGCCCACCCTTGTCCCCGATGGCTCGGGGCTATTTTGAGCCCTTTACAGGCTCATATGTTCGCTGAACCAGAGCCGATTTTGGCTCTGGTTCAGATCTGAACCAGAACCAAAATCAGCTTTGGTTCGAGGCTGTTCCTGAGCCCAAGTTGGGCATGAGGCGGATCCTGAGTTGCCTTCGATCTAGGTTTTTTGGTGGTGGGATTCATCCATGCGTTTTTAGGTCGTTCGCGATTCGTTTTAAGCAAGAAATGCGATGTTTTTTAGCGCCGGATTGGACATCAATTTCAGTTTTTGAGAAATTGATGTTTGGGACTCTGTCGGTTGTTAAATTCATTGGCCATGGGTCCGAAATAACACGATTAAAGCGTTTAATAAAGTTAGTTTGGATACATGTGTGATATGCAGTGTTTAACATCGAAGGATTGATTCGATCAATTCGATGGGGTTGCACGTATATATTGTGATATATTGTGTTGTTTGTGATATGTTGATATCTTGTGATGATTGTATGTTTTGTGTTGGAATGTCACAAATTGAATAGCCCCGTGCGGGATTGTGATGTGATGTGTTTAAATTTTCATTTCATGTCAAGCCTATGTATATTCATTTGTCTGGGATGAGCTCCAATATGTGGCCGCTGTTTCCACTAAATGTATATTCTTTTTCAGGACTTAGTTGTTTACATGTGGCCATAGTCGCCTCTTTATGTATTATTATTTGTCGGGACTCGACTTGGTTACAGTCGATGTCTCCGTTATATTAATATAGGTTTAGGCTTACCCCGCGGAGAAACGCACAAGCGACCGGATCCTAAGTTGCAGCGGGTGGCCATCTCAAGACGTTGAGACCGGCTCACTCAATTCTAGGATTGGTGGGTTGCTTGCCTCGCTTATAGGGGTTATAAGATAGACCCGCGGAGGAGTACTCAAGTCACCAGATTCGAGAAAGTGCTGGGTAATCCCCTCATGATGATGATGTTGGGTTGCGTCGTTTTTTAGATTGGCGGGTGACTTGCCGCACTTATAGGGGTCATCTTTTGGCCGCGCACGGGCTATTCACGCCACCGGGGAATCCCGATTTTCGTTTGTGGCTCGAATGAAATGCCGGATTCCTAGATAATCCAACCATTCCTATTATGTGATGTTCATTGCATGCATGTAATATGTTTACCTACCTGTGATGATATTTATCGCTTGCCTGTAATACCGATTATCTACCTGCGATGATATATATAGTGATATATAAATAAATTTTATATACGTTTTGCACCCGCTCCAGCCTTGCCCCCGCCCTGTCGTAAGTTAAATAACCTTACGGTGATGACCCGGGGCCCCATGGCTAATGCGGATGGCATACGTGTGCATTCTATTTTCTTTTCATGCTTTTCTGTGATTATATGAGAAGATGCTAGGTAATGTGATTAACTTTATGATAGGATTGCGTTAATAGGATTAACGCAAGGTTAAATAAACCTAAAACACATTGTAGAAACCAAATATTAGATATTGGTGTTATAGTCGATTCTTTTGCTTTGCATCAAGGTATTTGGTTCGTAATATCCTGCACCTTATTCGATGAGAAAAGAGCCTAGATCCCTTCACAGGGAGTGACCTCTTTGAAAAAAGATTGTGTTACTATAAGTTTGCAAATTGAATAGCTGTATTCCTTTGCCACTACTACAAATAGGGGTTTCCCCTACGGATTTATCCGTAGGAGCAAACCACTGCCCCTACGGATATATCCATAGGGGCAATAAAATACCCTGTAGGTGCAAACGCCGTAGGTGCAAGTCTTAGCCTCGAACATGCCCCTACGGTCAAAAACTTGCCCCTACGGCGTAATGTGTAGGTCCAGTTGTCCCTACGGATTAGGCTGTAGGGACAAAAAACTTATTTAATTTATCGGTTTATAAAATCAATTAGGTGGCCCTACGGTCTTATCCGTAGGGCCAAATAGTTGCCCCTACGGATACGTGCGTAGGTCCTGATGTGTAGGGACAAAATATCAGGTATCCTGATATTTTGTCCCTACGGATACCTGTGTAGGGGCATTTTTTTGCCCCTACGGATATATCCGTAGGGACAAGTACAACCCCTATTACTGAGATTATAGGGGCAAAATATCAGGTATCCTGATATTTTGCCCCTACGGATAAATCAGTAGAGGCCAAAAAGGTCCCTACGGATTAATCTTTAGGGGCAATGTTGGGCCCTACGGATTAATCCGTAGGTACATATTATCAGGGTTTTTTTTAAAAAGGGCTGCCTATTTTTTTCTCTCCCTGTGCACAATAATATATACAACATATATAAAATTAATCAACACGCAGAAATTATATCGCAGTATTCATAATCACATCTCACGCATAATATAGAAAAGAAATCAACAAGCACAATATGATATCAATATAAACACGCAAACACCACCAATATCAATATCGTCCAAAATATATACAATATGTATCATATAAATAAATACATGTTTAAAATATAAGAATAAAAAAGCTACCCTAGCTCGGTCCAGCTCCACCTCTGATAAGCGTCGTAATCTGGCGCGCCTGCTCCTCGGATATACCCTGAGTCAATAAATCATGCAATGCAGAGTGTGTGGGAGTCTGAGCGGGCTGTGGAGCTGTAGGAGTGGTCTGCACAACCGCCGACGAGGTAGTGGCTTGCAGAGCCGCAGCTGCGGGAGTCTGAGCGGGCAGTGGAGCTATAGGAGCTGTCTGCGGAACCGCAGCCGAGGTAGTGGCTTGCAGACCCGCAGCCGAAGGAGATGCATGTGGAGGCTCGGCCGATGTACCCTGTCGCGTCTGGAACTACGTGTGTAATAAACGAGTAAGAACTGTGTATTAGTCGAATTCGTATCATTATCAAGTTATTGTGAAACCCCAATCTATGTATACTTAGGGACTTAGGCCTCGTTTGGATATCTAGTTTAGAAAACCGTAGTTTATTTTAATTAGATATGTATGTATGATAAATCAAAGCTAAGTCTACAACCAAATAAGCTCAGGCTACGTACTAATATTGGATATGTTGCTATCTATAATATGACATAATATTTTACTATTAAATAGTATACATACCAACATCTCCTTCAACTCCTGAACGGTGGACTTCAAGCTGTCCAGTTCTTGCTGGAAACGTCGCTCACTGGAGACGGAGGAAGTTACCGCCGGAGTGGAGTCCAACCTCATATGGGCCCTGCTAGGGCCCAATCCCCGGCCTCTCTCCCAACCTCCGTGGTGCCCTCCGTGTGCGGCGTCCAGGACTGGGGTCAGCAGCATCGGATCGTTCTGTCCGGTAAAATCGATCCCCGATGCCTTGGCCTGCTCAACCACCCGCTCCTACACCCACATTAACCAGTAAAATATAAGTATATCATTTAAATTTGAACCTTTGAAAACTAAAATTTCAAATAGAGGTTGAATAAATAATAACACTTACGCAATACTCCTGGGTAGCGGCGTCGGGGTATCGAAGCTCGCCCGTGGCGGGATCTGTCGAGGTGCCGTGGACGGCAAGATACGCGTACAGCACGCTCGGTGTACCATCCTGCACCAGGGTCTGAGCTCTCTGCAATATTAGAAAATAACTCTTAATATTAGATATATTAGAAAATAACTCTTAATATTACGTTATATCACAAAGGTCGGTCTATTGTAATTTACCGATAACTCCATGGCACGAGTAATATTCCTCGAGTCACCTGTATAAGTGGGGCGACCCCTCTTCGCCGACTTCCTATTCTCTTTATTTTGATCGGCCTGTTTCTGCACAACACATTCAGATTTAGTTTTCTAATTAAGCAACACAAAAAATAAATTATATACTAAACAATGAATTACATTTAAAATACATACCTGTTTGCGATGAGAGTCGAAATATTGGCACAATAGAGGTCATGTATCTACATCGACTCTCGCAAAGGCCGGAGTAGATAGGAGGCCCGCTCTCTCTGCCTTGGGGGCCCTCCATCCATAGGGAATAGCAATCCATCTTCAGCTCATTCCTGTTGTATCGGACCTTCGTCTGCATGTTCTTCATCAGGCCATTGTACAAAGCGTGAAGATCGAGCACCCTCCCAGGGTGATCAGGGTCGGGTACATGCTGAAAATCGTAATCCAACTGAAAATACAAAAAAACACATTGTTATTAGATTGCAAGTGTTAATAATAAATATATTGGATAAATCAAATGAAAATATATATTAGTACCCGAGCCTGATCCCAGAAGAAGGCGAATGAGCGCCGGTGCTGGTCGCCCACTCAACGTGAAGTGGATAGTTCTTCACGAGCCGGCTCTCATCCCCTATATACCGGCCGAACCTCTCGGCATGATCGCCGGTATAGCGATAATCAGGGGTAAAAAATAGGGGAAATGCTGCCTCCCCCTAGCTCTGTCGAGCCTCAACCTGTGGGACTGATTCGGGCCTCGAGTCCCCCTCTCAGGATGGGGAGACCCTGCGTCTGCAAGAAATATCAAGACAATCAATATTAAGACAAAGTTGTATTAGGAAATCAAGGTTTAACAAAAATTGAAGTGTGATATATACCTCCGGTGACTAAAGCACGAGCCTGGGCCCGGGCAGCAGCACGAGCGGGACGGTAGTTCCTCCGGTGAGGAACAGCCGGTGACCCGGACATGGACGCATCTCCAACTAGAAAATAAACATCGATAAAATTACATGGAGTTCATGTTTATTCTTAAAGGATATGTAAAATGAATAAATATTTTATATTTATTCATACAAACCTGCAGACTGAGCGGAGGGAATGGAAGTGACGGGAGTGGCCCCTGCACCAGTCGAGGACGCACCACCTATAATTAGACAATCAAGTATCAGCTATATAAGTAATTGCAAAAAGAATGCGTATATCAATAATATAAAATTCTAAATCAACATGTATACATTATAGGATATATAAACATACCCGCAGGTATATGATATATAAACATACCTGGAGGTGCGGGTGTGGCCTCTGTCCCTGATGTAAGTACGTAAGAGCAAAAAGAATGTATGTATATTTATGATATAACATTCTAAATCAATATACATGCACTATATGATATATAAACATGCCTGGAGGTGCGGGAGTGGCCTCTGTCCCTGATGTGGACGCATCACCAACAGCTAGACAATCAAACATTGATAATATAAGTAATTTTGACATGAACATGCATGTATATCTATAATATTACATTCAAAATGAATATGCGTACAATATACCTGGAGGTGTGGCAAAGTCCACACGGAAGGAGGCATCCGAAGGGGTCTCCGATCGGGGTGCAAGACCGGCCCTCTGAAGCTCCCTACGCAGCTCTCCGGGCGGCAGAACCGCTCTGCCTCTGCCGGTGCCGCGGCTGGAGCTCCTGCCGCCCCTCGTTGCTCCCGTCATCGTCATCAAATCTAGATAAATGGTTCGTGGACGCATTAGACAATCATTACAATTATTGACTATATTTGTATAGATCGTAAATTGTGAAGTAATAATATAACATTACTGATAACCTTTTTCGTTTCGTGGGCGCATTAGACATATCTACTTGGATTTCATCATCGATATCATTTCTAACCCACGTAACTTCATGATCAGCCGAAAACAACCCGTCTTTCGAAACAGACGGTCGGAGCACTCTAAGTCTTCTTTCTTCTTCATTATTATCGCTGTCCTCGAATTCTGGGACATCGTAGACATCCCTGGGTTTCCAACGGCATACGATACTCCATCCCGGATGCTTCAAACACTGTGAGTAGTATACTTGGAACGCTTGGTTCGGAAAGATAAACGGATCTTCCTGACCGTAAAATCGAAGTGTATTCCCTCTGGTCAATCCATATTCATCTTTCCAAGTCCCAAGATTGCTTCTCCACTTATCTGTATCGGTTCGCGTATCGTACCAAGTACACTGGAATATATAAAAGGGTTCTGATCGTCCGGGATAGTGGATGCCGAGTATACAATTTAAATATCCGTAATAAATCACACCATCCGATCCTACCATCGCAATCCCACTATTCTGAATGGTTCTAGATATTTCTATATCCTTAACTTCGAATTTGTATCCAAGGACACCGAATCCTTTATAATATACAACCTCCATACTAAGAAATTGAGTTAAACATCTTGAATCACTCTCAAATGATGCAGACAAGTTCGGATCGTGGATCTAACAAAACAAATTTTATGACAAATACATAACGATATAAGTTTAGATTAAAACTGATAGCAATAACATGTTATTCGAATAACTTACATGATCTGCAACCCAATCGCAAAAATTATCCTGATGATATTTTTCCAATCGTTCATCGTTCCAATCAGGATGCCCCTCACGTACCTCGTTAAAATGAATTCTGTCTCGACAATAAATTATGACATTAATATTATATCATTTCATACACACACAAACTCAAATATAACAATTAATCAAAAAAAACTTACTCTCTAATTTTTTCAAAACATGCGCAGTTAAGCAAGATAAACCGGTATATCTTGTTGATAAACATAGTGTCTACCCTCTTATAATCGGCTTTACCATATGGCCCGTCTTGAATTCTTCGAGGCCGGTTAAGTCTCGTCTCAATGTTCTCGTCCAGATAGCGGGAACAAAATGTGGTTGCTTTATCAAGAAGATAACCTTGCATGATAGAACCCTCTGGTCGATTTCTATTGCGTATATACTTTTTAAGAGTGTAGAGGTACCTAAAGAAAATATGTTGAATAAATAAATACGGGCATACAGGACAAAAATAATTTTAAAAATTGCGCGAAACGAAAAATTCCACGTACCTCTCGACGGGATACATCCATCGATATTGTACCGGTCCGGCTAACTTAGCCTCAGTTGCAAGATGAACCGTCAGGTGTATTATGATATCGAAGAATGACGGTGGGAAAATACGCTCAAACTTGCAAAGTATCAACGCAATAGAATTTTCTAGTTTATCCAGCGTCACAACATCCAGTGTTTTAGCACACAACTCTCTGAAAAAACAACATAGGTCGTTAATTACTAGACCGACCGATTCGGGGAGAGAAGTCCTGAGGGCTAATGGAAGAAGGAGCTCCACAATAACATGGTGATCATGACTTTTCAGCCCATCGATCTTGTCTTTCACAATTTTTATCTTCTTACTGAATGATCCTGAGAAACCTGTGGGAACTTTCAAATCATGCAACACCTGCAGGAATCTTTTCTTCTCCGGTTGTGACATATGATAAGCGGCATTGGGAAGTACAAACTTGCCTGGTTTACCCGCTACCGGTTTAGGGTGCAATTCACTTCTTATTTTCCAGTCCTGTAGATCCATCCGAGCATTCAGGTTGTCTTTCGATTTTCCGTCTTTACAAAGAAGCAAGTTGAGTATGTGCTCTGATACTCCCTTCTCTATATGCATGACGTCCAGAAAATGACGCACTAAATTTATTGACCAGTACGGAAGCTCGAAGAAAATGCTTAACTTGTTCCAAAATGGTGGTTTGACCTGTTTTGTCGGATCCATCTCGAAGGTCACATTATTGTAACCATCCCACTGAGCAGTCACGTCCTCTGTAGAAAATGGGGCTGGAGGTCAAAGAAGCTCCTGATGACCATCAAAGTGAACAGCGTCTAACCTGTAAGGGTGGTCTAGAGGCATGAAACGTCGATGGCCGCAATAACAAACCTTCCTGCTAAAATTCAAGAATTTCGATGTTGTGTGTTGATGGCAATGAGGACATGCTTTATGACCATGTACGGACCAACCTGATAGCATTCCATACGCAGGAAAGTCATTAATTGTCCACATTAAAGCCGCACGCAGTATGAAGGTTGTATTTGTGTTTGCATCATAAGTTTCTACACCATCAATGAACAAAGATTTTAACTCCTCGATCAGAGGTCAGAGATAGACGTCGATATTGTTTCCCGGTGAGTTTGGTCCGTCGATAAGAAGAGGCATCATAAAGTATGATTGGTCCATAGCCAACCAAGGCGACAGATTATAAATTATCATTACAACGGGCCATGTGCTGTGACTTCCAGCCATATAGTTGATGGGCAGAAGTCATCATTAGCCAGTCCGAGCCTGACATTGCGAGGGCAAAGTAAATTGCGACTGCTATTCATGACCAAACCAAGTATTTCATCGCCACTCCTACTTCACCTTTGTATTTCTCCTGAACACCCTGTATTACTACGAAGATCTACAGTTTATTGGATACTCCATCGTATAGTTATATACGAACTCGAAGGAACTTGTTCCAGTTCGGGGATGGACTCTGGTTCAGGAGAAATATGAATAAGGTTTTATTCAGTTGTCTTTTATCTTTACCTTCTCTCGGGTTGCGAGTGCTCCTAGGATTAGGACAGTACACCTATTACACTTATTGGATAGTCTTCTTCCAAACCATAGGCTGGTGCCGAACGGTAGGGAAGGAAGAAAACCATTTAGCCTAAGAGGGTGTACAGAAGGTAATGACTAAAGACATATAAAAGGATTTGGAGAGATGGCAAAGAAATATACGGTTACAATTGTGAATCTGATAATGGAAGAGGCATTACTAAGGAATACCCGGATACCCCTTCAAAACATTTACATGTTTTAGTTTCACTGTGTATTGTTAAAAGAAAACTGATTTCCCAATTAGTCCTTGCTCCAGGGTATGTATTTACCAGGTTTGATTCTCACATATGTAGGGTTTTACAGATGATGAGTAGGAGTAAGTTATTGGGAATTGGGTGATCATCCTCATTATATCGGGATTCGTTGTAATTGGTGATATTTGAGGAAATCTCCTGGGTTGTTTACAGGACGGCAAATATTTGGTTTTGAATATCCGTCGTTATCCACCAATTTCAAATTGATATATCTGTACGTTTATTTTTATAAAGTGAGATATAACTTTTTGAAATTATGTCTATGACATTTACCTATATCAGTGGATAGTTAGGTAAGGAGCATTAAACAGCGGTGTAATTCTTCTTAACCATAAGTACAGTTTTCAACCTACGACACACAGGGAATGAGTTATTAGACTCAGGGGACTTATACAGAGTATTGTATGTTGTCCAGTGTCCATTAGGACAGAGGGGTTGGTACTCGTACTATATTCTGTTTACTTGTGACTTCTCTAGTTCTTAGACATGTGTTTCTTAGAAATGCAAGGTCTAAGTTTTGAGAAGTTATAGGTATAAGAGTAAAGTAGAGAACCACGTGTTGCAAGTATCAGGATTCTTCAAGGTGATCGAAGATGTAGATACTTGTGTATGGTATTCAGTTAATAGTAATGATTAAGAGAACTTGCTTCTCTTTCAGGTTACTCATAATTGGAAGCACTCCTAAGTTGAGTAATGATGATCGGCCTCTCTCCATTTAGTTGACATGCACTGGAGACAGCTGCATGATTTGAATCTGGTTCCAATTAAATCAGTGCCTCTGTTTCTATATTGGATATAGAATAGTTCATATCTTAACAATGTTAAGCTACGGGGAGTTGTCCGGCTTATGCTTAAAACCAGACTCTGGATAACTCAAGGCACGTTTCTGTAATGGCTGTTTGTGGGTTGACCCGGGCTATGACGAGAGTTGATTTTCTACCATCTGGAAGATCAATAGTGATATTGTTCTTAACTCGCCACAGTTTTAGTAAAAATGGATTTTTTCAAAAAACAGTAGTGGGAGTATAGTAGAACTGGAAGTGATTCCAGAACCGTAAACGATTACTGAAAATTTAATAGGACCTAAAGATTCAATCTGGTTTGACATTCCATTAGCCACTCCGCAGATATGGTGGGTAACCTCAGGCACTTGAGAGGTACTTCGGTATGCGCAAGGACGGTGACAGGGAGGTTCTTGTTTATCCAAACTTGCCATTGCTGTTGTTCCAGACTGTGAGACCCGGCAGGAGGATGAGTATAGCGTCGTTCTAAACTAGCTTTAGAAGTATACGTGTATATGACTCTGCCAGAGGGTTGTCGTAGTCAGTTGGAGCAGCGGAAGCATAGTGGACAAGTAGCTTATGTCTATTTATGGACTAAAGTGGATATAGCGGAGATAGATCATCTATTTCTGATGTGACAGTCATAGGTTTTACTTCATCAGAAAAGGGGGTGGATCTGTTAAGAAAGTGGTAGGGTGTGATGTCCTCGTATTTGGATGACATACACAGGGTAGGAAGTGATATTCCTATACTACGATCGGTTATACTTTGGTTTTCACACAGTGGTTTCTCCACATAAGAATTGGATTATATCAGACATTCTGGTTACTAGATCTATGGTTTTAGATCTAAATTTGGGTAGTTTCCCAATCTGGATACTTAGACAGCATTCTAAAGGTGTTTTAGAATGGACGACTCCTGGCAGCGGGAAAGTATGCAAGTTGCTTAAGTCCATTTATGGACTAAAGTAGGCATCGCAGAGTTGGAACATCTGTTTTGATGAAACAGTCAAAGAATATGACTTTATCAAAAATCCAGATGAACCATGCATATATAGTAAAGTTGTAGCACGAACTGTCGTATTCCTCGTCTTGTACGTGGATGACATTCTATTGATAGGAAATGGCATTCCTATACTACAATCTGTCAAAGGATTCTTGTCACACAGGTTCTCCATGAAAGACCTGGGTGATGCCTCTTACATTCTGGGGATCCGGATCTATCGTGATAGATCCAAGAGGATGTTGGGACTTTCGCAGTCCAGGTATATCGACATTGTACTGAAAAGATTCAGTATGGAAGATTCTAAGCGCGGTAATCTACCGGATTGTCACGGAATCACCATATCCAAAGAGATGTCTCCCAAGACATATTTGGAAAGGGAACGCATGTCTATTATACCCTACGCTTCTGCGGTAGGCTCTATAATGTATGCGATGTTGTGCACCAGACCAGATGTAGCTTACGCACTGAGCGTGGTAAGCCGGTATCAGTCAGACCCAGGGGAGAAGCACTGAATAGCAGTAAAGAACATTCTCAAGTACCTGAGGAGGACTTAGGAGATGTTCTTGGTTTACGGCGGAAAAGACCTCAGGATGGAGGCCTTTGCTGATTCCGGCTTCCAGAGTAATAAGGACGATTCCAAGTCCATGTCAGGTTATGTCTTTACCCTCAATGGAGGGGCGGTGTGCTGGAAGAGCTCCAAGCAGGACACCGTTGCTGACTCGACGATGGAAGCGGAGTATATTGCTGCTTGCGATGCCGCAAAAGAAGCGGTCTGGATGAAGAAGTTCCTAATAGAACTTCAGGTGGTTCCAACCATTGTTGATCCAATACCTCTGTATTGCGACAACAACGGAGCTATAGCTTTAGCGAAGGAACCAAGGTCCCATCAGAAGTCCAGACACATCTTAAGGCGGTATCACCTGATCAGGGAGATCATTGATCGTCGGGAGATCGAGGTTCGGAGAGTTGCTACTGAAGAGAACATTGCTAATCCATTCACGAAGGCCCTACCTCAGATTCAGTTCGAGAGGCTACTCGAGATCATCGGTCTTCGATATGCCAGTACATGGCCCTAGTGCAAGTGGGAGATTGTTAGCGTATATGCCCTAGGGGCCATTATTGTATCATACTAGTTTGTATATTACTTAATGGAAGCTTGGGATATTCACATGTATATAACAGTCTTGCTAAACATGGTAGTATACTACTTGGTTTTTCTATCTTAATATGTGAGTATATGTATTGATAGAGCTCTTAGGATCTTGCTTGACTACCAGCGTTGTGATGGCAGTCACACTAGTGGGGGTTGGATAGTCTACAAGCACATTCTTATTCAGGTCCCTAGTCGTAGGATTATCGAGACAGGGCATCGATACTCCGGAGTAGACTAGTGTGTACGCTTCTCATCCCAGTTGGGGAGATGGTATGTCCCACAGCCGTCAGTACGTCGTACTGGAGATAGTATGCAGGTGCTCGTTAGGTTACGGGTACACCGGACAGGACTCACAGGGAACTGTTGGTTGGTTTTATACCAGTCGTCAGTTAACAGTTCCCAGGTGACATGAGTACAGCATAGTCCGCAGACTTGACATTGCTACTTCGCCTCGAGTGTGTCCCACTGTTCTTAGATTTCTACCCTACCACGGCTCAAAGGAGTCGTGCAAACAGGTAGCAGTTGGGTGCAGTCCCGAGCACTTGGAGGCAGTGGCGGTTAGACAGGATTCGTCTCTCCCGGTATTGGGGGTTGATATCGCGCTGTGTCAGAGAGCCATTATGCAAAGTCCCTGACCAGGGCAAGCGAGATTTGCTGGTAGGTTCCAGTAGTTTCTCAGGGTGTAATGGGCTTCACTCCGACACGACTTATACCGCTATTAGGGGACTGACGCTTGCCCCCCCTAGGCCCGATATGCGATAGTCTTAGACGAACAGACCGGACTGTACGGAGATTGTCACATCAGACTCAGTAGGAGCTCGGATGGGTTTCCTCATCGGCCTTCTTATCGACATCTACCTGGGGACCGTTACGTACAGCTAGTGCCGCTTGCGGTCTGTGGTTAAACCCACTGCCAGCGTAGTAGTCGAGTCTCTAGAGTCCCACACAGAGAGTTTCCCTACTCCAGGCGAAACGATATAGAGGTCGTATGGTTTTACGACAAGGGTTCGGACGCATACGTGTGTTTACGCACGTACGACATCCAGACAGTTTTTACTAGCCGGCTTTGGTTTAAGCCAGTTTCTAGTATCCGGTTATTGGATTTATACAGTCTAAAGTTTTTCCGTGTTTTCACAGATAGGAGGGGCGTTCTCGTAATTATACGAGAAGCTTCTAGAAGATGGTGACTTTGGGGTTAAGGTGGCATATGCATTAAATGAGATTAGTGAGTCATTTGAGTGATTCATCCATGTCATTAATGCATCATAAATGCTTAATGACTCATGGAGATGAATCACCTTTTTGTATTTATGAAGCATGGTTCCTTTATTTTCTTTTATTGGATAAATAATAATGCTTCATATATATTATGATAGATCATTATCTCATCTCATTCTCTTGCTCACTTTCTCTCTCCTCTAGCTCTCTCTCTTCAAACCCTAATCCTCCCCTCTCATGTGTTGAGACTAAGGATTAGAATAGACTACTTAATCCTTAACTATTCTCTATATCACCTAGGTTACTTAGATTAGCGATTTAAGAAACCTAGTTACCTCAAGTTAGAGGTGAAGCTTGTAGTAAAGCTCTCGGGTGGATCATCTACTACATAGAGAAGGCCGGAGAGGATGTGGAGAACGAAAAGACGAAGGACACGGTTCTTTAGGTATAATCACTTATCATAGTAGTTAACACTTCTATGGTTTCTTGTTAGTTATTGTTTTAACAAAGATTCTCGGTTAGTCGATGTTTACGCATAAAACAAGATCGTTTTTCATTATTCCGCCTCCCCGCAAGTCGTGGGGTGTTGTACATCGACTTACAATTTATCGGAACAATCCATAGGAATGCAAGATCTCCCACTGCGAAGTCAATCCTGCGACCACCATGGTCGGCATAAGACCTCTGTCCGCACAGGACTGTCATCATCCTGACCTGAACTAACCGGATCATATCTGAAGTCTCTAGACTAGCTGGGGTCTAAAAATCCTACTCACGCAGAGTCAGAAAAACAGATTGGTGATCGACACAACCTACAACTAACCTAAAGGTTGCCAATTGGAGTGTTTCCTGATAACAGCTATCGAAGGAGAACTCTAACACTGGCGAGTGACGATACCAACTGCCGACAACAACAAGTACGTACGCACAAGTATAACAAAGAACAACTGAGCAAACTGAGAATAACCGGACAACAAACACCCGAATGGAGTTACACCCTTACTAAATCTGGGTAGACACCACAACGAAATTCGTGGAGATCTGCTCCCATTCCTACTTCGGAACGGTTACAGGTTGCGACTCTCCAGCCGGTCTCAGATGCTCAACCAATACAGAAAGAAAGAACCGGTGCAGTTGTCAACCGAATCTCCAACTGCCGAAAACTCCGCATGCATGCCTCAGTCCAAAGAAAAGAACCTCCTTTCAGGTCAGTCCAGTCAACGGTGCAGCACTACACTAGTAATCCTGCACGAAACGGAGGAAAAAACATGCTAAGCCCAAAAATCAACGGACCTCCGTCTGTACACAAGTCTGGGCCAAAGCTGTACGGTCTCGATCTCTCTCGGAACCATACGAAACTGTCTCCCGTAACTACAAGACCTAGGACTCAACACAAACAAGCCTGAAGGAACACTCCGAGAATCTAGCAAACTGCTGGCACTCTCCCAATGTCTGCAAAACAAATCCTCAAGTGCTGCTCCTGTTCCTCATGATATAAGGAAAAGACCAGAAAGTCGTCAATAACACAACAATAACTGGTCGAGGAACGGCCTGAAGAAATCTGGTTCATCATTTCTACGAATGCTGCTGGGGCATTGGCGAGTCCAACGACGCCACCATAACACAAACTGCCCGTAGCACGCACAAAAACAGTATTCGGAATGCCATCACTCCGAACCCGCAACAATGATGACCTGATCCCAAACAAACTTAGAAAATAACTCACTATGGAGCTGATCGAAGAAATCGTCAATGCGAGGTAAAGGATACCTATCCGCACCGTAAGCCGGTTCAATTGACGATTCATCAATACACCACCTCAAACTGTCGTCTTTCTCCTTGATGAACAGAAATAGGAGCTCCTCAAGACGAAAAACCAGACGCACTAGCCCCCCAACAGACAACTCTGCAGCAGATCCTTAAGCTCCCTAAGCTTCGCTGGCTCATCTGGAACAACGTCGGAAAACTCTCGCACGAAAGGAAACCGGTCCAACAAAACCCGCTGTGACTCCGGTATCACGAATGAACACCAAGAATCCACGACATCCTCTCCTCAAATGTCGACTAGCGAAAAAGGCTGAATTCAAGCTGTGAGAGGCGTCACCACTGTCCCCCTGCACAACAAGAACTGACTTGCCGGGAAAACAGACCTGATTGTTTTCTCGCGGTAGTCCACAGACGCCTATCACGTAGCTACCCAATCCGCGCTCAGGAGAACGTCAAATCCAACATCTCTAGAGGGATCAAGTGACGAATGAATCTCCTAACCGATTGGCACACGACTGTAATACGTGTTGCGCAACAAAAGAATCGCTGACAGAAATTAACACAACAAGCGGCTGATCTAGCTAACACGACTCTCCTCGTCCCAAACCACGGTACAAAGTGTACAAAACAACAAGTACATCAAGGAACATGTGAATTAAGAGTACCTGCAAACTCAGTATTGGACGCCCGCGCGTCCCGATGAGTAGAAGCAAACTCCCGAGTCTGTCTTCTACCCGAAACAGGCTGAAATCCTCCACTCTGCGGTATAACTGCCTCGTGACTACATGGCTCGGTACAAACTCGAACTCGATGGTCCAAACTCCCGCACCGATAACATCCGGAAGAAAACTGCTGACCATCCTGGGGATAAGAGCTAGACGACTGTCCTCGCCTCAAGCCTCTTGTACTCCCATGACGTGCACGAAACCTGTCACGACGACTGAACCTCTGTCTATGGGCTGGCACACCTGCATGAGCCCTCCTCTGATCCGAAACTCCTAAAGTCTCCGGAAGACGTGTCTCGTCAACTGGGGCTGCATCCATAGGTGCTATGTAGGTAACGGAATGCTGTGTGCTGACCGCAAGGAACAACTGGGTAACAGGGGTGACAACCTCCTGTCGCTGCGCTCGAATGGCCTCTACCAATGAACTCATCGTCTGGCGCAAGTCCTGCATCTCTGCCACAAGCCTAACGATACTATCAGTCGAAGGCGAAACCGTCTGCACCTGTGCAACGAGCGTGCCATCCTGGTCAGTCCTCATATCACCCGAGTCTACTCTGACCTCGGCCCTCACTGCACCTCTCTGAGTCCCCATAGTCATCGGTAGCAAAGGCTATAAATAGAATATAAGATTCGATAAGAACACGGAAATCGAATCACAAGAATATGTATCATCAAGGAAGGAATTTCAAGCAATTTGTACTTAGGTCACTTTAGGCGGAGTACTGCATCGTGAGTATGCTGCAGACATACACACACTACGTTACTCTGCTTAAGCTACCTACTCCATCATACCAAGGTAATACTACACTCCGTAAGGTAAAAACCTAGAGCTCTGATACCAACTTTGTCACGACCCGAAATTGGCACGTGACGGCCCTAATACTACGCAACGTCTACAGGCGTAACGTAGTAAAAGAAAGCCAAAACCCAGAAATCTAAACCATCAAAAATAATAAGAAAGTGATAATAGTATTTTCAAAACCTTTGAAATCACAACCCAAATTCTTTAAAGTCTCACTTTTATTCCTTAAATTTTTGGCAGCACCCCCTTTGTAAAACAAGCCCCCCAAAAATGGGTACAACATAAATATAAAGTAAAGCATCCCAAACGGGAGCAAAATCCATGCCCAACGGTGGAAAATAATCACCACAACAGATATACGACGCCGTAGCGAAGAAAGAGACGATATAAATAAAACTACATAAAAGCTTCCAAGTCACAAAATAATATACAATATCGTCCTCACACCAAGTCACTAAGTCATACATAATACTGGTAGATGGAGAGTACAAGGATACAACGAATATACAATACAACATCGGATAACCACAAAACCCACCTGGGCAAAACTGCACACTGTCAGGCGAAGTGGTATCCGCAGCCAAAAGATGATACGAAGGATGGAAATAGTCTGCCTCTGACTATCCTGAGGAACACCTGCAAACACTGTGGCATAACGGGGGTGAGTTGCCGACTCGTGAATAGTAAATAACATATGCAGGTAATCGCGAGTATGCACGTACAGCGCGAATCTAACATAAGCATTTAATATCAATGAATGGTCATATGTAGTGCAAAAATCATGAAAAGTACACTAGCAGGTACAATTAATACATGAAGCAATAATATGACGATATGTATGCAATAATCATGCAATAATGATATGAAGATGTATATATGCAACAGTCATGAAAGGTACTCCAACAGGTACTACTAATACATGAAACAGTGTATAAACAATAAATGTGGAGTATGGAATGAAATATGTTATTTCCACGGAATCCTGACATCGTGGTAGGATCACAATCCATCAAGACAATCCAAATCTCAATTCCTCCAATCAGCCCCCAATTTGGCTATCATATCAAGTAAGTCTCACATATCCTAAATGTACAACATCAAGTAGATCTCACGTATCTCGTATGTACAATATCAAGTATATCTCGTATACCCCGAATGTACAACATCAAGTAGATCTCATATATATCCTGTAATCAATATCAAATGAATTCTCAAATGTCCTAAATCCAATGTCAATGAGTCCTTTACCTTCTAGATATATTTGCATGAATAAATATGATGATGTATATAATTAATGTCAATACACATATATTAGCGTCTCATTCCACTAATATTGGTGTGAGGGCATATATAACAGCGGCCTAATCCCATGTTATATATACAAAGGAGTAAAAAGAATATCATGAAACCAATGTGTCAAGTATCGACACAGAAATGCTGATCTATCAGGTGCTGTCACCAAGACTGGCACCCTGATAGGTACGTATCACACGCTATCCGAAAAGCACGAGTGCCTAGCTCTGACCCCCATCTTTCCACGTATCCATACGTACATGACTCCCAACGGTATCCCCATGATAACCGACGAGTCATTAGTAATGTCAACGGATGGTATGGTTCCCCTGCCAGGCTCAACGGCATGGACCTTCGATCTTCTTGCCCCGGGGTACCTCCGGGCCCCACCATGTACCCTCATACGGCCCACGACGCCTCCTCGCATGGATATATATATCAGAACCGATAAATTTCTTGGTGGATGCCGAAATGTCATATCAAGGGAAATCGGGTTTGTCAAATAATGCATAATTTCATGAACTCCCACGGTCCCCAAATCCAGAAAACATCATGAAAAATCCATATCTCAATGCGAAAATCCATGAATATAATATACGCATCATAAATCTGAAATGCGAGCATATAAAGGAAAAGCAGCAATTAACTATAACAAGTTAATATAATATCATGTGGTTCCTAATTCTCCAATTCTAAAATAACATCAAGTAAAGGTAAACATGTAGCTATAACCAGATATATGTATCTACCTATAAGTAATGATGTAGTATACCCCCTGGGTATAAGTGAAGTATGTGAGCAAGGTATACCTGTAGGTATGACATAAAGTGTGTATGTACCTATTGCTAATGGTACGGTACCCTATAGGTATACAGGGATCTAGCACGTAAGCATGTCAAAGCATATGTGTAAGCATGTAAATATACAGGTATGCTAAATGTCATGAGATAAGAAATATGAATTATTGTCTCAATGTTCCTAACCAAACAATAGCATTTTTATATGTGGGTTGTGCGTGACATGGCAATTATTGACGGTGTGTGTAGCATACAATCAGTGCTCATGCAACATGAATCGTCAATAATATGTGCAGTGTCCTGCGGTACTAGTCCAAGCATAACAATAACTAAGCAGTAGGGTGAATGCGCAATTCTAAATATGACATAGAATATGCGACAGAAATAACATTTCTAGCCCAGACGCATAACGCCATGCGGGCGATTCCCCTGTAGATGTTAAATCTACTCACCAACACTCCTGGCTAAGTGTAGCCAACCACTTGTTTTCCCTTTGTAGCTGTGTCCGTAGTCCCCGCCTGCGAACCTACAATATTAAGACAATAAAACAAGTGTATATTAATAATAACCCTAAAGCACGTACACACTACTTTAGACCGACGCAACAACACAAAACCTACTCTCAAGTGTTCGTATTGTGGCTAACGTACGTAGCGACACGATGAAAACAACTTAAGAGCAAAACCACCCAAAGTGCACGATCCGTGTCGTATGACGTATCACGCGAACACAAAACACTACAACCTACCTAAGTGATCCCAGATTTTGCATACAGAGAAAACTAAACAAACAAACAAACCCAAATACACCCAAACCCCAGCATAGACCTACCCTCAAAAACCCACACCCCAACTCCCTGAAGGAGCCGAGGTCGCCGGATTCCTCTTCAGATGTCCCCGGCCCTGGCCAGTGGGATGGGTCTCGTGTCCACGGTGGTGCTCCAGGGTCACTAGTACATCATTACAATTTTGTTTAATTTTTCTGTACGAAATCCAGGTCATAGCAGGTCAGATATCACAAACCGACACTAAAATACGATATTACACACAAATCCTAACCATACCTTATCTAAACTGAAACTAACTAGCTACAAAGCATAAAAACTAAATAAAGAACAGATAGGGACCATTACCTATCCTCGAGAACACAAAGATCCAAGCTTTCCTAGCTCCAAGAGGCAAAAGTGATCAAAGATATGATTTTTGTGATATATTTTGGGATTTTGGGGATTTATTGATCTAGAATGATGCATGAATGGAAAGGAATGATCAAGGGCAGTAGGGGAGGAAGGGATCTCGGCCAAGTGAGGTGAATGGAGAGTTGTGGAGTGTTCTAGCTCATTTTTGTGATTAATGCTCATAAATGCATTCACACTCTCATGCATGCATCTCATCAATTTCTTTTCTTTTCTTTTAAATTTAAATCAAAACCCATACAAATATCTAGATGCTATGTGAAGGGTTTATTAACTCAAACTTAATTTTTGAAAAGAAGACTTAAGAGAAAATTCCCAAAATGTGAATACCGCATTAAAATAATATTAAAATTGGGAAAACTTCAAATTGAACCAAAACGTCCCATATACCCCCAAAGCTTGCGCACTAGCTTTATTTTAGCTAAACTATGTGCTGGCAAGTCTATATGGCCGTTTGATCACAGTCGGGTTAAAACAGAAAATACCGACAATTTTACCCAAAAACGGAAAAATTCACATAACAATTTCTAAAACGTTACAAAGTGGATGTTCTAGGGATATGATAACGACAGCCTCTTTCGGGGGACGGTTATCATTCCAGGCTTCCAAGGTGACCTGGATGACAGAGTGACTGTCAGAGTTATAGTTTTCCCTCTGACGAGGGGCAGTATTTTGGACAGGTGGTCCAAGCGGATACTGAGGGAGGCATAGCACAGGATACTGATTAATTTCAGTTGACGATTTAGTCTAAGAAGTTTGGATTTGGAGTTCATTTATGAACTAGGTCCCATCAGATATCCAGACATATTCTAAGACAGGTATTGCTCATTTCGGGAGATGGCATTCTCCTCAAACTTGAGATAAAGAGAGACATAGAAAGAAACATCAGGGCGGATCCACTCACTGAGGCTATTCCTCGAACGCAATAGTTTCGCAAATGGGCTTTGTGAGACTGATCAGTAGAGGAGTTGGGTGTTCGGTATCACACGGGCTGTGAGTATGCGACATCGCAATAATTAGCCTTGAGTGCAAGTGGGAGATTGTTGGATATAGTGCCCTCAAAGTCAATTATTGGATCACAGGCAAGTGATTTCAATGATTGAGGGATGACCTATACCGGTTGGACAGCCTTACTCAAGATGATAGTATGCTATCTGGTTTATCTTTATCATCGTGTACTGCTTTAGGTGACCTTATATATCGCTATTACACATTGATAGAGCCCTTAGGATTCTTGCTTGACTACCAGCAGTATGATGGCGATCATATACGTGAGAGTTGGGTAGTCTATATGCACATCCTTAAATGGTCCCTAGTCGTGGGAGTTTCGAGACTCGGCATCGATACTCCATTAGTAGACTAGTGTATACAGTCGAGACCCCGACGAGGGGCGGTGGCCGGTCTCACAAGCCATTGGTGTCAGTTGGATCACCTAAGATGTATACAGGTGCTCATTGGGTTATGAGTATACAGGACAGGACTCGCCGGGAACATGCTAGTTGGTATTATACCTGACGTCAGATAGCAGTTCCCTGGTGACATGTGTACAGGTTAGTTCATCGATCTGAGATCGTCATTTGTCTCGTGTGAGTTCCCACTCTCCTTTGATTACTACCCTACCATGGCTTAAAGGAGTCGTGCAAACAGGTTTTAGTTGGGTACAGTCCCGAGCCACATAGAGGCGGTGAGCGGATCGGCAGGGGATTCGTCTCTCCCGGTATTGGGGGTGAGATCGCGCTGTGTCTAGGAGAGACATTACACGAAGTCCTTGGCCAAGGCAGGAGATTTACTGGTAGGTATTCCAGTAGTATCTCAGGGTGTTCTGGGCTACACTCCGACACGACTTGTACCGCTTTTGAGGGTCTGACTTTTACCAACCCCCTAGGCCCGCCATGCGATGCTCATTGACGAACGGACCGGACTGTACGGATATTGTCACTGACAGGCTCATTAGGGTGTCAGGATGAGTTCGCTCATCGACCTCCCTTTTGGTCAATACCTGGTAGCCCGTTACGTACAGCTAGTACCACTGATGTGCTAGTGGTTAAATCCACAGCCAAAGTATTGACGAGTCTTTAGAGTCCCCCACAGACAGTTTCTCAAGTTTCGTGCGAAACGTTGTAGAGGCCGTATGATATATGGCAGGGTTCGATCATATACGTGCAGTAGTGCACGGATCATGATTGGACGGATCATACTAGTGGGCTTTGGTTTAAGCCGGATCCTAGTATTAGATTTGTTGGATTACTTTATTCTCATCGCATTCGCATTCAGTCGGAATGCGGATGCAGGTATGTATATACAGGTGAGGGGTATCCTTGTGATTCGTCACGAGTTTACTTTAGATGTTGCCGTATCTTTTTTATTGTTGTAAACATTTGGATTAATGTTTACAAATGGAAATTGTGAGCTTAAGTCATCATTAGAAGCCTTAATTGTGACACATGCACAAGTGATGACTCGTGGTCTCTTTCTTTGTGCATGTGTCACATTATTTGATGGATTTGAGTCTTGATATGATAAGAAGAGAGAGAGGGGCTGCCATCATATGTTTTTTGGTCTTGTATTTTTTCACTAAACACTCTCTCATTCTTATCATAACAACACAAAAAGAAAAAGGCTTTGGCTTCTTCTTCTTCTTGCTCTAGCTCACAACCTCCATTGATGGCTTCATCTTCAACCTCCATCCATGCTATGGATGCAAGAGACAAAGTTGTCATACACATTCTCTACTTCGCCTTGGACACGTCGGCTAGCGAACTTCGTGCCCGAGTTGCTTCGGATGAAGCGGGAGCCCGTAAAAAGAATCGAAGATGTGGTGCCCTTTCCGACGAGGAGATCGAGACCGGAAGATGCCGCGAGGAGCTTGGGATGGTGGCCAAAGACCGAAGGACACGGATCGATCGGTATAGCTTTCCAACCCTTTCTCTAGTTGCTAGTTGTAGGTTAATGGTTCGATCCGGGTTTATAGTATACGTTAGCGCCAGTTTCATGTTTATAAAAAAGTTTTGTTTCTGCATTTTGGCCTCGGACAGACGGTCGGGGCGCTACCGTAGACTTACATATAGTACCATCTAGAAGTTCTCGGCGAGTCCGCCCAGTGTACTCGCCCCCAGTGAGCACATGTATACGATCTTAAGTGCCAAAGACCAATGGCAGTAGGACCAACCATCACCCCTCATCGGGGTCTAGAAACGTATACACCAGTCTACTCCGAAATATCGATGCCCAATCTAGATACTCCTACGACTAAGGACATTTAAGGATGTGCTTATTGACTACCCAGTCTCCATATGTATGATCTCCATCATAACGCTGGTAGTCAAGTAATAATCCTACGGGCTTTATCAACATATATTAACGATACATAATAACGAGAAAAACATATACACATGTTAAGAGAAAAACAAAGCAAATAGTATACTATCATATCGAGCAAGATTGTCCTGTACATACATATCTCCAAGCATCCACTATATTTACATATAGAATAATGGACTCTAGGGTATACATATCCAACAATCTACTACTTGCACTAAGACCATATATTGGCGTATTGACTAGGGCCAATTGTTGGCGTATCACATACCCAATATCTCAAATAGTCTCTCGATCTGTGCTTGAGGAGGGGCCTTGGTGAATAGATCCGTCGTGTTCTCTTTTTTGTTTACTCTCCACAGCTCGATCTCCCGGCGATCTACGATCTCCATGATCTGGTGATACCGCCTCAAGATATGTCTCGATTTTTGATGGGACCGTGTTTTTTTTGCTAAAGCCATAGCCCCATTGTTGTCATAATACAAAGGTATTAGATCAACAATGGACATAACCACCTCAAGTTCAGTAATGAACTTCATTATCCAGACTGCTTCTTTTACGGCATCGTTGGTAGCAATGTATTCAGCTTCCATCATCGAGTCTGCGACGGTGTCCTGTTTAGAGCTCTTCTAACAGACTGCCTCTCCGTTGAAGGTAAACACAAAACCCGAGATAGACTTTCTATCATCCTTATCACTTTGGAAGCTCGAGTCGGTAAAAGACTCCACCTGGAGGTCTCCATTACCGTACACCAAGAACAATTCCTTAGTCCTTCTCAGGTACGTAAGAATATTCTTTACTGCTGTCCAGTAGTTCTCCCCTGGGTTTGACTGATACCGGCTCACCACGCTAATCGAGTAAGCTACATTTGGTCTGGTACATAGTATCGCATACATTATAGATCCTACCGCCGAAGCATAGAGTATAATGCTCATGCAAGCCCTCTCCTCATCAGTCTTAGGAGACATCTCTTTGGAAAGGGTGATTTCCTGCAAAATGGGTATATTACCATGCTTGAAATCTTCCATACTAAATCTCTTTAGTATGTCCTCTATGTACCTGAACTGTGAAATTCCCAACAATCTCTTAGATCTATCTCTGTAGATCTTAATCCTTAGAATATATGAGGCATCACCCAGGTCTTTCATGGAGAACCTTTGTGATAAGAACAGCTTGACCGATTGTAGCATAGGAATGTCATTTCCTATCAAGAGAATGTCATCCACATACAAGACTAGGAATACGAAAGTTCTTCCTACAATCTTCTTATAGATACAAGGCTCATCCTCATTTTTTATGAAGTCAAATTCCTTGACTGTCTCATCAAAACAGATGTTCCAGCTCCACGATACCTTCTTTAATCCATAAATGGATTTAAGCAATTTGCACACCTTCCCACTGCTCCTACTGTCTATGAATCCCTCCGGCTGATCCATATAAACGCACTCTTCCAAACATCCGTTCAGAAAAACCATTTTTACGTCCATCTTCCAGATTTCATAGTCATGGAAGACAGCAATGGCAAGTAAGATCTGAATGGATTTCAGCATAGCCACTGGAGAAAATGTTTCGTCATAGTCTACACCGGGTCTTTGACGAAACCATTTACAACAAGTCTAGCCTTATAGGTCTCCACCTGTCCATCTACACCAATCTTCTTTTTTAAGATCCATTTTCATCCAACGGGTTTTACCCCAAGAGGAGCAATATCCAAGGTCCAAACTTTATTGGTGTACATGGACTCCATTTCAGATCGCATAGCATCCAGCCATTTATCAAAGTCCCTACTGGAAATGGCCTGCTTGAAACTAGTAGGATCATCTACTTCCAAGATGCGATCCTTTCGATCACTATCTATGAGAAAACCGTAGTATCTCTCGGGCGGATGAGAAATCCTACTAGATCTGCGGAGTTGCTGAGCTTCGTTCGGGACTATTGAATCCTCTGGTTCTATCAAATTTTCTGTTTCAGTTTGTGGTTTCTGAATTTCTTCCAGTTCTACTGTGCTCCCACTAATTTCTTTTGCAAGAAATTTCTTCTCTAAAAAGACAGCATGGCGAGCAACAAACACCTTCTGTTCCTCGGTGTGGTAGAACAGATATCCTGGTGAATACTTTGGATATCCCACAAACTTACATAGAACTGATTGTGCCTGATACTTGTCCGGTTTTTGTGTTTTTACATAGGCCGGACAACCTCATATCTTAATACATTTAAGATATAGTCTTTTACCATTCCACATTTCAAATGGTGTCTTAGGCACGGATTTGGATAGAACATCATTCAATAGATATGCTGCTGTCTGGAGCTGTCACGACCCGAAAGTACGGAACATGACCGGCACTTAGATTACGAACGTCTCAAGGAGTACGTATGCTAAGTAAGCCGAAACCCAGAAATCCAAACCAAGAGAAGTAGTAGAGAATAGGAAGAACCATATCAAATCAACCTGTATGCAACATAATATACAACGCCTAAAGACGAGGATCACAACAGAAATGGAACTCAACCAGCAAGAAACTCAAGAAATATAACATGCTACTCTATGGTCGAAAGAATAACATTACTGGTCTCTATCTCAAAAAATACAAGTTTGGTTGATGGAACTTCTAGATACAACTGAAATATAATATACAAGGTATAATGATGGGTAAGATACAATAAACCCACCTACTAGCAAGTCACCCGAAAAGAAACCGTGCCCGCAAAGCCGTAATGAAATCCGTACGGCAACACCTGCAAGAAACTGGGGCACAACGGGGGTGAGTTGCCAACTCGTGAGTAGAAAAAGATCCACGAACAGAAAATCGCATGAATAACGCAACCTAGGCCAATGATCATAATATATCCTCAAATATATGAATAACATGCAGCCTATAACAATGGCTAGGGTAATATCTAACCCGAGTGTGATCTCATGTGCCCGTGTCAGTGCTTCAGGTAGCAATATATCATATGAATGAGGTATGAATGCATGAAAACAGAATACATGTAAATGAAGAAACTGTTTTCATAAATTAGTGAGATTTCCTTTGTATTTTTAAAATGAGGTATCATAAATGAAATCAGCATCAACAGTGTCTAGCATCGACACAAAACATAAATCTCAATGTCTCAAAACCCCAGGCTCCGGCCATCCGGACTGGCCTGTATCATCAAATCTCAGTACCTCAATATCTCGAAATCTCAATGTCTCAATCTCAATATCTAGGGCGCCGTCAGTCCAGACCGGCCCCTACCATCCATCTCAAGACCACGACGGTATCCTCCGGATATCCGACGCGTCGGGTAAAATCACCGGTAGGTAGTCTCCCCCTGCCAGGCTCATCGTCATCTCCACGAGCTTCTTGCCCCGGGGTACCTTACCGGGTCCACCATGTACCCGAAACGGTTCATCCAACTCCTCGAATCGGGTCTCCAAATCTATCAGCAAACTCATGGTGGACGACTCATACATCATGGGAAAAACCGCGCTTTTTATTTAAAAAGAGAAAGAAGAAGTTTGTATATGTTTTGCGGTTTTCCCCAAATCCAGAAAATCTCATGGAAATCCAAATCCAAAACCTCAATAGCACG
The DNA here is from genome assembly GCA_030015575.1 of Agapanthus africanus. NCBI lineage: Eukaryota > Viridiplantae > Streptophyta > Magnoliopsida > Asparagales > Amaryllidaceae > Agapanthus > Agapanthus africanus. The sequence continues at coordinate 216,762,521 of JASDDO010000006.1, forward strand.
TAAAAAATGAATATATGCATGAGAATCCATGAATGCGGCATAACAATGAATAACAGTATGCATGAGGTAGCAGGTAATAACTATAATGTCTAAACTAACATATAAGGCAAGTACACTAATATCATGTCTAAACTATTAGCTAACAGGCTATGTCAAGCAATAATATTTTCTAAGGTGTACGTGACATGGCAATTACCGATGAAGATGTGTGTGAGCCGGCAAGTAAGTGTACGTGGTACATACGCATCATCGGTAATGGTGCTGGTGTCCTAACCACAAGATATCAACAGTAGAATATGAAGCATAATATAAGCATGTGATGCGGAGCAAACAACAATAATGAGCGGGAGCTGAATACTAGACGCAACGATAATTAATCTGTTTTAACCTAATATAAGTCCTACAATGGTGCCTTTTGAAATAACACGAATCGTGGGGTTTTGAAAATAGGGGCTACGGTGTTTTTAAGAAAAGATACGTTTTTGAAATATCCGTAGGATCCCTTAGGCTGTCTTTAAAAATACGCACGATTCGTAAGCTTTGAAATAGGTAGGAACCGAATCTAATCTAACAACTAACTAAACTAAAGGGCTACGCTATAAGCTAGACTACAGGTAAGAAAACCGCCTAACATCTGAGTCGATACATATACATACCTGTATATATATTAGTCGGTGATCCCGCCTCAATAATATCATATCCGATACCATATCTATAATCAGACATCCCAAGTCAAGAGTGCGGATCAATCATCAAGATATAGCTCATACGTAAATCCGTCGTACGGCATCCCCAAATCTGGGTACGGGTCAATATCATATTCCTCACACTATTCCTCTGGTATACTCTTTATCCAAGATCATAGTCTAGGGTACTGACCTATGTCTAGTACAATACTAATATTCTCAATATACTCATGATCTGACTACTGATCGACAATCTCGTACAAACCGATATCGTCAGCACATATCATCATCAAGGGGTATACATCGCCCGATACGGCCTAATATCAATATCCTAGCATATTATGCCTCAGATCACGATCACATGTCGACCATTTATTTATAACACTATTCATCCGTATCGCCGCCGCAAGATCCGCTATAACACCAGGACGTACCTTAAGTACGAATCCTGCCATATCACCGAGATCACAACCACAAACAAATCTCATCGACTCAGCTCAATCCCAAGTATCCTCCTCAAATCCGTATGTGAACACATAGTCCCATACCCATGTGAACATATAAATATATTCCCATACACGCACATATGAAATAAGAAATGTATGCAAGTATGTATATGTGTGTATGTGTAAGTGTAGTGCACCCACTACCTAAGGTTTCGTAACCATGCACCAATCCAACACCAATATCCATCTAAAATCATCAATAATAAATCCTAACAACATATCATAAATTGTTGGTGTGTATACGCATCCGTATACATCACCACGGACTGCGGGGGTGCTATACGCCATCCACCCGACTTCTCCCCGTAGATATAAATCTACTCACCTGGTCCTCGCTAGCCGGTACTGACGTCGCCACGCGCTTGCTTGTCGTCTCGAAGTCCACATGGGGGTACCTACATATCATAACGCACCATATCACATTAAAACTAAATTCGAAATCGAAACGGCATACGAAAATCAAATCGGCACGCGTATCACGCATAGGTCCAAACCTATCGCCTACGCATGCAAGAATAGTCAAACCAACCCTCGATGTCGATGTACAAACGTCAAACCATCGAGAAAAATCCAATCACACTCATTTGCACATTCACGAACACTAATTTTAATATAAACTAGGTTAAAACTCACAAAAACCTCAATTTTGCTTAAAAAGTCATTTTTCCGAAAATCTAGCAAGCACAATTAGCCGTTTTTGTACAAAACAGGATGTTTAAATGAATGTAGCGGCCAATATATTTATTAAATATCTTAAATAAGTCGTATAAACAATTTCCGGAATTTAATCTCATTAAATTCCAAAAATCCTAATATTCTAGTTTACCAAAAATACCCTTTTTAACAATTTCAAAGCAAAATGCACAAACTACAATCTAGCTTAGAATTGCATGATCCAAAGCATTAAACCACACTTAATAAAGTTAATGAAGCCAAGAAAAACCTAATCACATTTTTAATCCCAAGCATTTAACAAATTTCAAAAACCTAGTAAGCAAATTAGCAAAATAACAAAATTTTTAAAGCTAGCCATTAGCACTAGCTACTAAACTTGTATTAACATGACAACAAAGCCTAATTATAACACACAACCATACACCAATTTTATAAACCCTAACTTGCATTCAATTTCACAACTTGAATTCCAAAACTTGCAATTAAACTCACATATCCAAATAACACTTAATTAAATTAGCTTAAGGAATTAGTAACAATTTAAGCAACAAAAGTTTTAGAATTATACCCAAAAATATATGAAGGTCCACAAGACTCCATGGCCTCCCAAAATGCTCTCTTTTCACAAGGATCCATGCTAAACGGGCTAAGCTAAAATGGGTAGGACTTTGATTTTGATTTTGTGGGATTTTTGGTGGATTTTTGATGCAATTTTTCATGAAGTTTTGAGGGGAAAAGAGAGGGGAAAATGGAGGGGGGGCTGCTGTGGGGAGAAGGAATTTTCGGCCAGAAAAGTGGGTAGGGGAGAGAGAGGGAGGTGAGGAAAATGGGGAGGGACAAGGTCAAGGTCAAACAAAGTCAAAAGTCTAACTACTTCACTCATTTTCTTTTCTTTTCTTTTCTTTCATTTCTTTTTCCTTGAAAATCAAGTGGGGAAAAATATGGTGGGTGCTGAATTCAGCCATGGGGAGGAGTAAGTGGGTGTGTGTGGGTATGGGCACGGGTGTGGGGTGATGAAAAATGATAAATACAATACCCCAAACATCCATTTACGCTAAAAAAAAGCCTTTTTCTTCAATAATTCCTAAACCATTTTGGCAAATGATTTCGTTCCAAAAACCACATGATAAATTTTTATTTAATGTTTTATGATGCACAAAATTTGTTTCAACTCATTCCAATTTGTAATTTTCCCTAATTAAATGTATTGGTGACGGCTTAAAATAATAATAAAATAATATTTTTTTCAGAAAATTTGAAATTTCACCAGCGGCTCAATAAACACCAAATAATAGCAATTACATAGCTAGAATATGTATATTTAATTTTTATAATAAGATATTTGTATTTTGACTTTTTTACAGAAACCCCCCCTCATTTTACCGATTTTCCGAAATTTCACCGAAACGATTTTCAAAACGCTACAGGAGCGCATGTCCCCAGAATGAAAGAGGCAACTCAGTATTGCTCATCATAGAGCGAACCATATCCAATAGAGTAAGATTCCTCCACTCCGATACACCTTTGTGCTGTGGTGTATACGAAGGAGTAAGCTGAGAGAGAATGGATAGGTCATATCAATGCGACATGATTAGCTAAGTTACATAAGGATGGATATTTGAATCCGTTTGAATTTACATCTTATAAAACTTGACGGTCATGTTCAAAGGAAAGATGACCAAAACTCCGTTTACTGGACACGGAGAAAGAGCTAATGAACTCTTGGGACTGATACATAGTGATGTATGCGGTCCCATGTCTACACATGCCAGGAATGGTTCCTCATACTTTATTAGATTCACTGACGATCTCTCAAGATTCGGACATGTGTTCCTGTTGAAACACAAATCTGAAGCTTTTGAGAAATTCAAAGAATATAAGTGCGAAGTAGAGAACCAAACGGGTAAAAGTATTAAAATCCTTCGATCTGATCGAGGAGGAGAATACTTGAGCACGGAGTTCCAGGATTATTTAAAAGAGAATGGGATTCTCTCTCAGCTTACTCCTCCATATACACCACAGCACAACGGTGTATCGGAGCGGAGGAATCGCACCCTATTAGATATGGTGCGCTCTATGATGAGTAACGCTGAGTTACATGTTTCCTTTTAGGGTTATACGCTTGAAACAGCCGTATATCTATTGAATAGAGTTCCAACCAAATCCGTGCCTACCACTCCTTATGAGATATGGGAGGGAGAGAGACCATGCCTTAATTTCATTAAGATATGGAGTTGTCCGGCATATGTGAAAACACAAAATCCGGACAAACTCGAGGCAAGGTCTATTCTGTAAGTTTATTGGATATCCCAAACATTCGCGAGGGTATATCTTCTACCACACCGAGGAACAAAGGTGTTTGTTTCTCAGCATGCCACCTTTTTAGAAAAGGAATTTCTTGAAAAAGAAATTAGTGGCAAAGAGGTAGAACTGGAAGAAGTTCCAGCTACACAAACTACAACAGAAGATTTGGTGGAACCAAAGGATTCGATAGTTCCCAACGAACCTCAACCTCTCCGCCGATCTAGTAGGGTTCCTCATCCACCTGAGAGATACTACGGTTTTCTCATTGACGGTGGGAGCAAAGATTGCATGATGGAAGATGATGACCCAACTAGTTTCGAGCAGGCCATCACGAGTGGGGACTCTGTGAAATGGCTGGATGCAATACGATCTGAGATGGAATCCATGTACACCAACAAAGTATGGACTTTGCATATTGCACCTGAAGGGGTAAAACCCATTGGGAGCAAGTGGATCTTGAGAAGATTCTTGGTGTAGATGGAAAAGTTGAGACTTTCAAAGCTAGACTTGTAGCAAAAGGTTTTCGTCAATGACCAAGTATGGATTTTGATGAAACCTTTTCTCCAGTGGCTATGCTTAAGTCCATCCGGATCCTACTTGCCATCGATGCATACCATGACTACGAAATCTGGCAGATGGATATCAAAACCGCTTTTCTAAATGGTGATTTAGAAGAGAGCGTGTACATGACACTGCCAGAGGGCTTCGTAGATAGTGGGAGCAGCGGAAAGGTATGCAAGCTGCTTAAATCAATCTATGGATTGAAGCAGGCATCGCGGAGTTGGAACATCTGTTTTGATGTGGCAGTCAAAGAGTTTGACTTCATCAAAAACATAGATGAACCTTGTATATACAAAAAGGTTGCATAGAGTAAGGTTGTCTTCCTCGTATTGTACATAGATGACATACACTTGATAGGAAATGATGTTCCTATGCTGCACTCGGTCAAGCTCTTATCACTAAGCTTCTCCATGAAGGATCTGGGTGATGCCTAATACATCTTGGGAGAATCACGGACAGCTGTGAAGAACATTCTTAAGTACTTGAGAAGGACTAAAGAAATGTTCTTGGTGTATGGTAACGGTGAACTCCAGATGGAGTCCTTTACCGATTCGAGCTTCTAGAGTGATAAGGTCAACTGTAAGACAGTCTCGGGTTTTGTCTTTACCCTCAGTGGAGGGACGGTATGTTGGAAAAGTTCTAAGCTAGATACCATAGCAGACTCGACGATAAAGGCTGAATACATCGCTACCAACGATGCTGCCAAAGAGGCTGTCTGGATGAAGAAGTTCATGAGATGAACTTGGTGAGGTTCCTACCATTGTGATGACAATGGAGCTGTGGCTTTGGCCTAGGAACCCCGGTCCATCAGTGATCTAGACATATTCTTAGGTAGTATCACCTGATCAGGGAGATGGTTGATCTCCGGGCGATCGAGGTCAGGAGAGTTGACACGAAGAATAAAACGGCGGATCCACTCACGAAAGCCATTCTCATAATACAATTTAAGAGACTCTTCGGGATGTTGGGTATGAGATACTACAACAACTGGCCTTAGTGCAAGTGGGAGATTGTTAGTTGTATGTATGCCCTAGAGGCTATTATTGTATCACGTCAAGCAAGAAAGTCCTCTCTATATATGCCCTAGAGGCCATTATTGTACATGATTGTATATTATAATGGATGCTTGGATATATAGAGAGAGGACTTTCTTGCTCGACGTGATAGTATGCTATCTGAATGCTCTTTATCTTAACATGTAGACTAGTATTGTGATACTGTCTTGCTCTCACATGTTGGTAAAGCCCTTAGGATGTGTACTTGACTACCAGGATTATGATGCAGATCATACTAGTGGGGCCAGGGTAGTCTACAAGTTCATCCTTTAATTGTTCCTAGTCATGGGTGTATCGAGACGGGGCATCGATACTCCAGAATAAACTAGCGTATACGTTTCTTGACCCATTTGATGGGCGATGGTTGATCCCACAACCATTGGTGTGTGACATCAAAGATTGTACACAGGTGCTCATTGGAGAATGGGTACACCGAACAGGACTTGCCGATGAATCCTATGTGGTAGTATACCTATCGTCAGATAGCAGTCCTCTGGTGACACTGGTACAGGTTAGTCTATAGACCCGAGATCGTCATAGAGTCTTGTGTGATTCCCACTATGCTTTGATTTCCACCCTACCACGTTCAAGAGAGCGTGCAAACAGGTGGTTTTTAGGTACAGTCCCGAGTCATATGGAGGCAATGAGCGATAGGAGGGGTTTCGTCTCTCCCGATATTGGGGGTTGATGTTGCACTGTGCTCGATTGGCCATAACAGGAAGTCCCTGGCCAGGGCTGATGATGAGATTTACTGGTAAGTGTTATCAGTAGTTTCTTAACCCATTATGAGTCTCACATCAACATGACTTATCAAGTTATTGGGGTCTGACGTTTACCACCCCCAGACTCGATATGCGACATATCAGACGAAGAGACCGGACTGTACGATAGTGTAACTTATTGGATTCACGAGAGTATGAACAAGCTTTCTTGTTGATCTTCTGAGCGCTCAATACCTGGGTAGCCGTTACGTCCAGCCAGTACCGCTGACGGCTTGTAGGTGCCTGATATGATCATCACCTACCGCTGGCGTATTGACGAGTCTTTAGAGTCCTACACAGAGGTTTCCTGGCTCAAGCGAAACGAAGTAGGGCACATATGTGATATGTGCGAGACTGAGATTGATATGTGTATATGATACAGTATTCTAATCTCGCGATATAGGTTATACGTGATATAACCGGATTATTGGATCAAGTGTTGATTCAATAATTTGTTATATGATATTAGTCGGTTGTATGTGATATAGCCGGATTATTAAATCAAGTGTTGATTTAATAATTTAATATATAATTATATATTTGATATATTGATATATATTAACTAATATTAGCACACTTAAGAAATTGTTTTCTCTAAATACATTTAAATATATATATGATATATATTAATGTATTTATTTATGTGTCATGCTAGATGATACATTGGACTTGGGTGTATGAGACTCATACCAAAGTGAAGATAAATTGGGTGTTTAAATATTAACGGAAAAATCAAAATTATGTGGAAAATGACATGGTTTAAGATGCTTGTGGAAGCATGTAGAAACCTTGACTTAGTCCACTAATTTTGTTTTACTCTAGATATTTATTAACCTAACCATTATCTTTAGCCATGGTTAAGTCTCTACAAGAGATTATATGAGATATTTTCTCACCCATGGTTCATGACTTGATTCATTCATCTTCTTCTTCATCTTCTTTGCTTTCTAGCTCTTGAGTGAGAAGAAAAAGAAAAAGAGAAAAATAATTCTAAAGTGAGCAAAATTCCTACTTCATTAATCTATATCAAACTAGCCATTTAGTATAGCTTGTTTGCTTCACTAATCCATCAATTAGTGAAGAGGTAGCTTGAGTTAGAGATTCTTCGACGTAGATCATCTTCGGCCTCGAAGATCCTTGAGCAAGCTCGTTCCTTTCGCCTGGTGGAGCCTAAGAAGAGTCCGGGACACCACTACTTGGAGCAAAGGGACTACTACACGGGGCTTTAGAAGTGAAGGACCGGTCTACAAAGGTTGTATTCCTATATCACTTAGTGTAAAGTTGTTTACATGTTTTAAAAACCCTAATTATCTAGTTAGATCCTTGGTTCGGGCTCACTCGGCACCCTAGATTTTTTGAAATAGCATACTTGATGCGTGCCGAAACATGTCGGGGGTGCTAAGCGAACCCAGCACTTTATCATTATGTATTAGCGATACATGATAACGAGTAAAATGTATACACATGAATGATAAAGACAAACCAGATAGCATACTATCATCTCGAGAAAGATTGTTCTCTGTATAGGTTCTCCTTCAATTATAATAATTGCCTTGAGGAAACCTATATCCAACAGGGTATACTAAGATATACAAGAAAATATGACAGCATTTCTGGTGGGAAGGCATAAAGAGAGAGAGAGAGAGAGATCGCTCATTTTGTGTCAAGGTGTGTTGTATGTCAGCAAGTGAAGGCTGAACACCAAAGAGTTGCTGGTTTGTTGCAACTACTTTCGATTCCTCAGTGAATGTGGGAGCATATCACCATGGATTTCGTGACAGATTTACCATGGAGTCCAAAGGGCAATAATGTTATATGGGTGATCATTAATCGTCTGACCAAGGCGGCTCACTTTATACCATTTTGAGTTAGTCAGTCGATAGAAGCGCTAGCAGAGAGGTATATGCAAGAGATTGCGAGATTGCATGGAGTACCAGTTAGTATTGTGTCGGATTAGAACACACGTTTCCTCTCGCATTTCTGGAGGGTTTGCAGGAGAGCTTGGGAACTCGACTAAAGTTTAGTACGGTATATCATCCACAGACAAATGGACAGTTCGATCATACTATCTAAATTCTTGAAAACATGTTGAGAGCGTGTATGTTAGACTTCAAGGGTTTGTGGGAAGACCATTTGCACTTGGTGGAGTTCTCGTATAACAATAGTTTCCAGGAGAGTATACAGATGGCTCCATTCGAAGCGTTGTACGGTCGTAAATATTATTCGCCGGTATGTTAGGACGTCGTTGGAGAAAGAAAAATTATTGGGATTGGAATTGATTGTGCAAACCGTAGATAAGGACCGTTTGATTCGAGATCATATGAAAGTGGCTCAAGATCGACAGAAGAGTTAGGCCAATACTGGAAGGAGATCGTTAAAGTTCACAGTTGGTGATCACGTGTTCTTGAAGATATCACCTTCGAGAGGAGTGATCAAGTTTGGTAGTCGAGACTTGCTTAGTCCTCGATTCGTTTGGCTATTCGATATTATTGAACGGGTTGGAGAAGTGGCGTATCGATTGGCTATACCACCATCCTTGGCAGGTGTACATGACGTGTTTTACGTATCTCAATTTCGTAAATATGTTCGAGATGAAACACATGTCTTGGATCACTCGGAATTGATGTTGGGAAACAATTTATCATATGAGGAGCGACCGACGGCTCTATTAGATCGACGAGAGAAGGTGTTAAAGAACAAAGTGATTCCGTTGGTTCTCGTTTCATAGGGAGGTCATTCTCATGGAGAGTCTACGTGGGAACGTGAAGAGGAATGCGACAGAAATTCCCGAATTTGTTTCTTTGATTATGAGAATGCTTGTTCTTGCTCTTTCAGATATTCTTGTTCTTGCTCCTGTTCTTTTCGTTCTTTGTGAATTTCGAGAACGAAATTCTTTTTGTAGTTGGGTATAATGTAACACCCTAGAATGATCGTACGGTATTTGGTTTAATAAATTCGAGTAAATTAATATACTGACTATATTGAATATTGTTCTAAATAGTTTGTGAGCCGGCTCAAGCTTGGGTTGAGCCGTCTCTTGTACCTTGAGAGGTTTATTGGTGGAAAAGACTCGTGAGCCGGCTCAAGCATATATAGAGCCGTCTCAAACTGATATTCGACCTGATATTTTTACTTGACGTGTTTATGACGTGTTATTTCATTGGGTTTAATATTTGGTAAGTGGAGATATATTAGTTTGGCATACGAATAATATTTTGGCTTATCTTTAGTCCCTATCCTATTTAATATAGGATTTCATGTGATTACCCGGTCCATTGATTGGTATCCTATTTAAACGTTTATATTTTTCATGCAAACCAATACTTTCATATTTTTCCTCATCAAGAAACCTTAGCCTCCATCTCTCATAACCGAACCCTAACCCTAGCCCCCCTAGCATCAGTTCGTGGCCATCATCATCATCATCAGTCTTGTGGTCGTCATCGTCAACTGCGATCATCTCGTCATCATCTTCCACACAGCTACACCTTTCAAGTTGAGGTTTTGTGTAGGATTTCCATATCAGGTTTTCATCATTGTTATCGTGAGATCGTCATTGAGGCAAGTATCCAATACTTGCTTATATGCTATAGAAGGATCAGATCTTACTTAATATTATAATAGAATAGACTTATGGGATTTCAATACGTATGCATGTTTACGGTCAAAATGTGATCTTTATTTAATTCTTGTAGTTGTTGTTTATCGTATGCATGTTTGACATGATTGAGATCTTGCTGGACATCGTTTTAATCTTGCGTTATTGATATAGATCAATTTTGAAAACCTAAGTTCTAAACTTGAGTAATGATGTGTCGAGATCGGAATTACGACATATCTATAAATCTATATTGGATTTGATTTGTATCACCAAACCCTAAAAGATACGATCATTATAAATATAATAAATTTGTAGAATTAGATAATTCATGTTGCTTGTATTACCCGTATTAAATTTAAATAATTAGAACTTAAATAATCTGATCGTCTCAGAAATATATCCACGAGCCGACTCAATATTACCTGAGTTGTCTCATACACCCAGAGAGCAAAATATAACTTTCCAGACGATTTTTGAGCCGTCTTAAAAATAAATCGAGCCGTCTCAAGACAGGCTATGAGCCGGCTCAAGACCATCATGAGTCGTCTCATGTAACCAAAGATGAAATATTAATTCTGAATCACTTCTGAGACGTCTCAAACACTTGTGAGCCGTCTCAACTCCATTTTGAGCCGTCTCAAACTGATCTGAACCTGACATTTAAATCAGATATGAACGTGACATGTTAAATCGATTCATGAATACACGATGCATTGCCTGGACATGTTACCTGACCCGATTATGTTATTTTATATAATTGATTGCCTATGTTGTTCGTGTTAATGCGAGTAACTTGATCATGTACCTGATACGATTAAGATATTCCTGAATATGTCATGTTATTGATTGTTCACATATAATTATGCTTGATTGTTTATTGTTTTAATTCAACCTTGCTGTTAACGTGATGTTTACATAGATTCCAACAATTACATGATATCTCTTGACTTGACCTGTTGTCTTGATAGACATGACTTATACATGCTTGTTCCTATGTTGGCATTAGGTAATACACTATTGATATTTGACATGAACTTGAAAAATTAGGGAAAGGGAAAATCAAGAATGTAACCTGAAATGTAACTCAAGAGTTTATCTCTTGCTAAAAACTGATCAGTCGCCACGAGCTCTTGTGCTCCAGAATGATGATGCTGACATCATTCGTCCACGCTTGACCTTGTTTTACTGCCTAGCGGCACGTCTCGGATTCAACCCTGAGAGTCATGACACCATGGTCCCAAGCATGTACGAGATACTTTTGAGTTATAAGAAGGATTGCATTGGTTGGTTTTAAATACCTGTAGGATAGATAACTTAGAGACATAGACATCTAGGATTCATATGATATGATTGCTTTGATTATATCCTGATTGTTATATCACTTTTATTGCTCATGTTATTGATGCTCACATGACATCGATTTCCTGTAAATGATATGTTCTATCCCATTCTGGTTATATCCTTATTATATTACATATGACGCTCTGACGTCTGGGTTTTGCATGGCCCAGATAACTTTGCTTTAGAACAGCAGAACAAAGAGTATTTCGAGAAGATTGCTGAGCAGTGAGGAGTTTCCCGTTATTAGTATTTATGGTCTAGTTTATTTTCCAGTTTTGAACTATTTCCTTGGATTTCTATTGTGAGCCCATAAAGGGACAATATTGTTATTGTTTCGTATTTATTCTCTTGGATCATTAAGACTTATTATTCTAGTTATTGCTTCCTCTTTTGATTCTAATATTGTTTTATCGTGGCGGGGGACATGCTTAGTATTATATATATATATATATATATATATATATATATATATATTGTGCTTGATTATTGCATGACAGCATTAATGCGAATATGGAAGGATGATTCTTTACCGTATGTAGCATGACTGGCCGAGCCGCATTCCGCATTTTTGTGTATTTTGGGAAGCGAGGCGTGACACAACTTATGTCTAATACCCATGCATCTCTCATAGTTTTTCCAATGTGGGACTATGTTATTCACATATCTCAACACCTTTGATTCATTATTAATGTACTCGATATCTTTTATTTTTTAAGTCACTAAATTACAGATGATAAATTTGTTATAATTGTTGAGTTTTTGTTAACCATAATATTTTTTAGAAATAATTTTTGTTTAAAACTAGTTTTAAGGCTTTTATAGCCATCGACTCCATGGGATTTTCTTAACAAAAAAGTTGATGATGTGGGTGGCCTTATGTCATGACCCATAATTTAACACGTGACCAGCACTTAAATCACGTAACGTCTAAAGGTGTAACGTAATTCAAGTAAGCAGAAGCCCAGAAAATCTAAACCTCTTTGCGGAAAATAGTGGGGGTGCAGTTTGAAATAAAGGTATAATGAAATCAAGTTTTTCTTTAAATGCATAGATAATGAAACATGAAAATGCAAGTGGATTTTACTAGTTGAAAACATGTTTCGTCTTTTTAAAAATTTGGACAGCACCTCCCTTGTATATTTTGATCCAAAACCATACACACAACAATATATAGGCATCCCCTAGCAGGAGTTAGCTCTTCGCCAACTGGCGGAATCATAACTACGAAACAACATATATACGACGCCCAACGACGAAAATCAACCCAGAAAGAACAATAAATAAGCAAGACATCAAAATTCAAGAAAACGAACATAAACCCATCGCTCTAAGTCTCGCACAATACCCAAGTCTGACTAGGTCTACCAATATACAATTTCTAGTTTCTGATTTGATGGAGTTTATCTAGATACAACGGAATATAAAGTACGAGAGTGGGCACGATCCAACATGTGTCCCACCTACCAAAGCAAAACACCCTGGAAGAAGCTGTGTGCCAGCGATCCCGCAACTAATCCCAAGCGGTCAAACCTGCAAGAACTGTGGCACAACGGGGGTGACTTGCCAACTCGTGAGTAGAAAATATCAGCAGGTAGAAATCGAATAAAACAACAATTTCCTAGGTCACTATATCCTGAAGGTAATGCTATGATATGTAGGGTGACCATGTATGCATATATGTCAACAATCGAGTCAATGTAACGACATATATAAATAAACATTTGACATCATATGCCTATATGCATGTGGATATCATCCACGTGTCCGTCAACGACACAATCAATATTATGGAACCTGAGTGTCCAACATCGACACTCGAATCATCATGAAAACATATGCCTGTATGTATGAAGATATCAACCATGTGTGTCCATCAATGACACATCAAAATCATGGAACCTGAGTGTCCAACATCGACACTCGAAACATCATGAAAACCCGTGTCCAGCATCGATACGTAAATCCTCATATCTCAGGCGCCGCATGTTAGTGTATATGCCCTAGAGGCCATTACTGTATCATACTAGTTTGTATATTACTTAATGGAAGCTTGGGATATTCACCTTGTATAAACAATCTTGCTCAATATAGTAGTATGCTACTTGGTTTGTTTCTACTTCAATGTGTACTTGTGTTTATTTTAGTATATCACCTATACACATTAGTGGAGCCCTTAGGATCTTTGCTTGATTACCAGCGTTGTGATGGCAGTCACACTAGTGGGGGCTGGGTAATCTATAAGCACATCCTTATACAGGTCCCTAGTCGCAGGACTATCGAGACAGGGCATCGATACTCCGGAGTAGACTAGCGTATGCGCTTCTCATCCCAGTGTGGGAGATGGTCTGTCCCACAGCCATCAGTACGTCGTACTGGAGATAGTATACGGGTGCTCGTTAGGTTACGAGTACACTGGACAGGACTCGTCGGGAACTGACAGGTTGGTATTATACCTATCGTCGGTTATCAGTTCCCAGGTGACATGAGTACAGCTTAGTCCGCTGACTTGACACTGCCACTTCGCCTCAAGTGTGTTCCCACTGCACTTTGATCACTACCCTACCACGGCTCAAAGGAGTCGTGCAAACAGGTGGTGGTTGGGTGCAGTCCCGAAGCACTTGGAGGCAGTGACGGTTAGACAGGATTCGTCTCTCCCGGTATTGGGGGTTGACATCGCGCTGTGTCTAGGAGAGCCATTACACGAGTAGTCCCTGGCCAGGGCAAGCGAGATATACTGGTAGGCTTCCAGTGTTATCTCAGGGTGTTTTGGGCTTCACTCCGACACGACTTTTACCGCTATTAGGGGACTGACGTTTTACCGCCCCCTAGGCCCGACATGCGATGTATTAGACGAACAGACCGGACTGTACGGAGACTGTCACATTCAGACTCAGTAGGAGTTCAGATGGGGTTTCACCTCGTCAGCCTTCTTGTCGGCATCTACCTGGGGACCGTTACGCACAGCTAGTGCCGCTTGCGGTCTGTGGTTAAACCCACTGCCAGCGTAGTGTCGAGTCTTTAGAGTCCCACACAGAGGGTATTCGCCTCTGGGCAAAACAGAGTAGAGGTCGCATGGTTTTGCGACAGGGTTCGTTCTCATCCGTGCACCTGTGCACGTTTGGAGTCCGGACGGATATTACTGGCTGGCTCTGGTTTGAGTCAGATACTGGTATATGTTTTGGGGTTGCTTTCATCTCTCAGTATTCATGTTCCTCGGAACAAGAATGCAGGTGTGTATGCACAGTTATTTGAGGAGGAGGAAGAGGACTTTCATTAGAGTTTCGGAACGGGTGCGTATGCACAGTTGACAGTCGTCTTTTTCCAAACCCTAATGGATTTATGTTATATCAATTAATAATATTAATAAAATGAAATTGTGTCATGGTTGGTTTTTGTTGACCATGGTTGACTTGTTGACCATGGTTGAAGATTTGACCATCATCATTACAAAAGCAAGATGCTTTTTGATTCTTGCAAAACCATTTAATGTTTGAAATGATAATGGTCATTCCTAAACCTTCCATCAACTATTTCATTTTCATTATTATTATTAATTTGATAATTCTTTTTCTTTTGTCATATGGTTGCAAGAAAGAAAAAGATAGCTCATTTTCTATCATTTAGCTTCTCTCTCCTCACTTCATCTTCTTTTTCCTCTAGCAAAAGGAGAATCCTTCTCATGTGTTGAGAATCCCTCTCCTTAAAAGAAAAGCACCCCTTAGACACTCTCTACTCACTCTAGGATCAAAGGTTTAGCAAGCCGAAAATTCTAGTTCTCTCCAAGTACGAGAAAGAGCCCGAAGGTTGAACCCTCAAGTGGATCCATCTTCGACGGAAGAAGGCGACGAGAAGAGAACCATCAACCTCTACTAGGTTTCAAGAAGAAGGAGTTCAAGTTAGGTATAACCACTTTGCCGAGTAGTTAACTCTCCTTTGCATGTTTGCTAGTTTAGTTTAGACACGATCCCGACCTTGTTTAGTCCATGTTGCCCCTTGCTATAAAAATTTGTTTTTTATACCGTTTCCGCCTCCCCGTAAGAACCGGGGGTCGCAACGTGGACTTACAGTGGTATCAGAGCCTTACTAAACTTAAACTAGCTTTGTAGAAAAGTGTATGGAAGTTCGAAACCGAAAAATCGCAAAACCGGGAAAAACAAAAACCCTAAGTTTCTGTTGAAATTTTTTATGCTCTAAATGAAAAACTTTATACTCCTAAAATCGGCTCAGGGTTTTGTGAGAACACCCACCAAAAACGATCCCATGATTCTTTCAAACCGCCGCGGATCCGCGGCCTCAGCTATTCATGTCGCCGCGGATCCGCCGCCATTTGGCCTCTTCATGCGATCGTGTTTTGTGCAGTGTTCTTCTGGTAGGGTTTTAGGATTTTTCAAATATGTTATATGTGCCCAGATTTTCCAGAACTGAAATTTGCTTTTGGGGTCCTATAAATCCGTATTTTTTTTCGAACTTCGCTACATTTTGTCTATATTGGTTATATCTGTGGTGTTTGAATGTATTGAACGTCGGCTAATCGCTATAAGTCGATTAGTCGGGCTTATACATCTATGTGATCTGTGTTTGATATTGGAATGTGTATATGAATGTGTTGGACTGTCGCGGGTGAATAGCCGGGATGGATGTGAGATGAGCTTTTGTTTTTCTTTCATTCATTGTAAATGTAAATTGATGTAATATTATTATTTGTTTGGCCGCACAACCGGGTCGGGGTTGTAGCCGTCATTGTATAATTCTTTTTACTGTTTTTGCTCCTAGGATAGACCCATGGAGGGGTGCACAAACTGCCGAGTACTTGGCGGGTAGTTTGCCGCACCCGTAGGGATCTTGGGTGGGGTATTGGCTATTCACCGCGACCGTGTAATCCGCTTTTCGTTGCAGGCTCGAACGGATTGTGGATTCCTAGTATATCCAATGTATTCATCTGTGATCTGAAATGTCTATCATTGCTATATCTATAACTATTTAGGCGTTGCTTATGTTTTACAGCCGCGCTAGCCCAGCCCCCGCTCTGTCGTTAGTTAAGTAACCTAACGGGTGATGACGGGGCCCCGTGGCGAATGCGAATGGCATAAGCGTACGTCATATTTTGGTTGTTTTCTGCAATGGTAGGATTAAATGATGGGACGCATTAAAAGAACTAATGCAAGAATATCACGCATTAAAAGAACTAATGCAAGATAATAAACCAAGTTAAAGTCGTTGGAACACTTTCGAAAAACCACTCGGTTCTTTTCAAAACTAACTTTTAAATGCGGAGATTGAGCCACTCCTTCTAAAAGCTATCTCGTTCCATCGATTATATCAAGTTCACTACGTTCACGGTTTCGCCAAAACCATTCGTAGCCCTCCGTCGTTTCGTATGGATATTCAATAGTATTCAAGCTATGTTTGTTGACCTTCGTCAAGGCATAGAGATTGGTAGCTGTTGGGTGTTCATATGTAGCATAGATAGATGCGTTGGTTTGGGACAATCGTATTGCCTTATTGACCTTCGTCAAGGGTATATACGGGTGGGTTCAAATTAACCTGGAAAATGACGGGCAGAACTTGACATGTGACTTATGATTTGTTGACCTTCGTCAAGGTCATAAGAGCATGGGGCAAAAATCCACATCGGGAGTTTCATAAGTACTGAAACTTGCTAGATTTGCATACCATTTGGAGTGTGGTGATTCTGGTAGGATTCCTTCAGTTTCGTCACGCGATGATATTTGGATCCCGATCCTACTGTGAGTATATGCTACTCCTCGGGAAATTTCTCACTAAACGATCAATGCTATAAACCTAGTAGGTGCCTAGAAAGGTGTTAGCGGGGCTACGCCCCCAGGGAAAAGAGGTTATTTAATTAAGGAACTTCGCGAAAGCGTTGGAAAACCTCCCTCGAAGTACCGACACTGGCCTGGCTGAACGGTTAAGCAAGTATTGTGCGGTGGGATTGATCCCGACTAATTCTTCCTTTATGGTTTGAGGAGGGATTCGAGAGACAGTGGGAGCCATCCTGTTTAGACAAATTAAAAACCACTCTAAACTTGCAAGAGCATCATGCTAAAGTGTTTCTTCTCTCTCTCCTAATTGCAGTGACCAATCAACATGACTGGACTTAAGTTACTTCTAGATAAAAATATACTGACAGGGCCAAACTACAAAGATTGGCTCAGGAATGTCAAAATGGCAATCACTTACGACAAGCTAGGGTATCTTCTTACCACCAAAGCTCCCCCCGTCCCAGGTCCCACCTCCAGCGTCGCGGATAAGGAAATCCGTAAGACTTGGGAGATTGATTGCGCGAAGGCCAGGTGCCTCGTGCTTGCCTCTATGGACAACGAACATCAGAGGAGGCACGAGAATATGGATTTGGAATCCATATTTCTTCATACAAAAGAACTGTATGGAGAGCAGTCTCGTATCGCAAGATACGAAGTGTCGAAGAAGTTATTTTCGGCAAAGTTGGCCATCGGATCATCGGTAGCGGACCACGTGCTTAAGATGATTGGCTACATTGAGGAGCTCGCGGAACTTGGGACCACGTTGGAAAGTGAACTCTATACGGATTTAATTCTCCAGTCCCTTCCATCCACTTACGCCCAGTTTATACTGAACTTCAACTTATAAGAAAAAGAAGTTGAACTTTCAGAACTCCTCAACATGCTGAGGAGCGCAGAGGGCACCCTACAGAAAGGTAGGGAAACACCCGCTTTGTTTGTAGGAGGATCTTCTTCCTCTAGGTCCAAGGCGAAAGCCAAGGGAAAGAGAAAGAAAGCCCCCGCCAAACCAAGAGGCGGTGTTAGTAAAGTGGGTACGAAGGGAAAAGAAATGGCAACAAAGATAGCGGGGAAGCTTATAGGGAAAGAGGAATGCTTCTATTGTCATAAAAGTGGACACTGGAAGAAAGATTGCAGGGCTTGGAAAGCCAGGACACAGGAACTGAAGCAGGTTGCGGCTTCAGCTTCAGGTGTGTATGTTATTGAATACTGTCTTTCGATAAACTCTACTTCCTGGGTATTGGATACCGGATCAGGATCTCATATCTGTAATTCATTGCAGGCGTTGAGAAACCGTAGGTTTTTGAAGGCAGGTGACATGACCCTCAGAGTTGCGAACGGAGCTAGCATGGATGCTAAAGCCGTGGGGGACTATCACCTGGGAATGTCAGATGGGCATGTTTTGGTTTTGCGTAATTATTTTTTTGTACCCAACGCAACTTGTAATATCATTTCTGTATCTTTGGTTTCTAAAGAAGGTTATGAATTTGCGTTTGTAAGTAATGTTGTAAACATTCACCTTAATCAAGTTCTGATTGGGTCAGGTACACTGAGCAATGGTATATACGTGTTAAACCAACCACAGATTTTCAATGTCCAGAATACACACAAAAGAAAGTCTCCTGATATCAATCAGGCTTTCTTATGGCATTGTAGACTGGGTCATATCAATGAGACACGGTTGACTAAGTTACATAAAGAAGGATACTTGGATCCGTTCGAGTATCAATCTTATGCCACTTGTGAATCTTGTCTCATGGGAAAGATGACAAAGACTCCGTTCACTGGACACGGAGTAAGAGCGAGCGAGCTCTTGGGACTTATACACAGTGACGTGTGTGGTCCAATGTCTACACATGGGCAAAGCGGTTATTCATACTTCATTACTTTCACAGACGATTTCTCTAGGTATGGACATGTCTTCTTAATGAAGCACAAATCCGAGGCCTTTGAGAAATTTCGGGATTACAAGAATGAAGTTGAAAACCAAACAGGCAAAAGTATTAAGATTCTAAGATCGGATCGAGGTGGTGAATACTTGAGTGCCGAGTTCCTGGACTATTTAAAAGAGAATGGAATTCTCTCTCGGCGTACTCCTCCATACACTCCGCAACATAACGGTGTATCGGAAAGGAGGAATCGAACCCTATTGGATATGGTTCGTTCCATGATGAGTAAGGCTGAGTTACCACGATCTTTCTGGGGCTATGCACTAGAAGCAGCTGCATATCTCTTGAACAAGGCTCCCACCAAGACTGTGCCTACCACTCCATATCAGATGTGGAGTGGGAAGAAACCCTGTCTTAAGTACCTTAAGATATGGGGATGTCCAGCTTTTGTAAAAAAGCAGCATGCGGACAAGCTCGAGGCACGTTCAGTACAGTGTAAGTTTGTGGGATACCCAAAGAACTCCAGGGGGTATCTGTTCTATTCCGCAGAGGAACAAAAAGTTCTTGTTTCTCAACATGCCCGCTTCTTGGAAACTGAGTTTTTGGAAACCCAGATAAGTGGGAACGTAATAGAACTAGAAGAAATTCCAGAACCACAAGCTATTACTGAGAGCTTGGAAGAGCCAGTAAGTTCAAAAGAACAGGACATTCCTATGCCGCTCCGCAGAAGTAGTAGGCAGTCTCATCCGCCCGAGAGATTCTACGGTTTTCTCATAGACGGGGATAGAGAGGATTGCATCATAGATTATGATGAGCCTACAAGCTTCCAGCAGGCCGTTCAGAGCGTTGACTCGGTAAAATGGCTGGATGCAATGCGGACCGAAATGGAGTCCATGTACACCAACAAAGTATGGACGTTGGACATTGCTCCATACGGGGTAAAACCCGTAGGATGCAAGTGGATCTTCAAAAGGAAGATTGGTGTAGATGGACAGGTTGAGACCTATAAAGCTAGACTTGTAGCAAAGGGTTTCCGTCAAAGACCTGGTTTGGACAATGACGAAACCTTTTCTCCAGTGGCTATGCTGAAATCCATTCGGATCCTTCTTGCCATTGCTGCCTTCCACGATTATGAGATTTGGCAGATGGACGTAAAGACCGCTTTTCTAAATGGAAATTTAGAGGAGTGTGTCTATATGGATCAGCCAGAGGGTTTCATTCAGAGTGGGAGCAGCGGAAAGGTGTGCAAGTTGCTTAAGTCCATCTATGGACTAAAGCAGGCATCACGGAGTTGGAACATCTGTTTTGATGAGACGGTCAAGGAATTTGGCTTTATCAAAAATCCAGATGAACCATGCATCTATAGTAGATTTGTAGCGAGAACTGTAGTATTCCTCATTTTATACGTGGATGACATTCTCTTAATAGGAAATGACATTCCTATGCTACAATCTGTCAAGGGGTTCTTGTCGCACAGGTTCTCCATGAAAGACCTGGGTGATGCCTCATACATCCTGGGGATCCGGATCCATCGTGATAGATCCAAGAGGATATTAGGACTTTCTCAGTCCAGGTACATCGACACCATAGTGAAAAGATTCAGTATGGAAGATTCCAAGCGCGGTAACCTACCGGCTTGTCACGGGATCACCCTCTCTAAAGAGATGTCTCCCAAGACTGATTTGGAGAGGGATCGCATGTCTATTATACCCTACGCTTCTGCGGTAGGCTCTATAATGTATGCGATGTTGTGTACCAGACCGGATGTAGCTTATGCACTGAGTGTGGTAAGCCGGTATCATTCAAACCCTGGGGAGAAACACTGGATAGCGGTAAAGAACATTCTCAAGTACCTGAGAAGGACTAAAGAGATGCTCTTGGTGTATGACGGAAAAGACCTCCAGATCGAGGCCTTTGCTGACTCCAGCTTCCAGAGTGACAAGGATGATTCCAAGTCCATGTCGGGTTTCTTCTTTACCCTCAATGGAGGGGCAGTGTGTTGGAAGAGCTCCAAACAGGAAACCGTTGCAGACTCGACTATGGAAGCGGAATACATCGCTGCATCTGATGCCGCAAAAGAAGCTGTCTGGATGAGGAAGTTCTTGAAAGAACTTCAGGTGGTTCCGTCCATTGTTGACCCAATACCTCTGTATTGCGACAACAACGGGGCTATAGCTTTAGCGAAGGAACCCAGGTCCCATCAGAGATCCAGGCACATCTTAAGGCGGTATCACCTGATCAGGGAGATCGTGGATCGCAAGGAGATCGAGGTTCGGAGGGTTGCTTCAGAAAAGAACACTGCAGATCCATTCACCAAGGCCTTGCCCCAGACTCAGTTCGAGCGGCTGATCGAGATGATAGGTCTTCGATACGCCAGTACATGGCCTTAGTGCAAGTGGGAGATTGTTAGTGTATATGCCCTAGAGGCCATTACGGTATCATACTAGTTTGTATATTACTTAATGGAAGCTTGGGATATTCACCTTGTATAAACAATCTTGCTCAATATAGTAGTATGCTACTTGGTTTGTTTCTACTTCAATGTGTACTTGTGTTTATTTTAGTATATCACCTATACACATTAATGGAGCCCTTAGGATCTTTGCTTGATTACCAGCGTTGTGATGGCAGTCACACTAGTGGGGGCTGGGTAATCTATAAGCACATCCTTATACAGGTCCCTAGTCGCAGGACTATCGAGACAGGGCATCGATACTCCGGAGTAGACTAGCGTATGCGCTTCTCATCCCAGTATGGGAGATGGTCTGTCCCACAGCCATCAGTACGTCGTACTGGAGATAGTATACGGGTGCTCGTTAGGTTACGAGTACACTGGACAGGACTCGTCGGGAACTGACAGGTTGGTATTATACCTATCGTCAGTTATCAGTTCCCAGGTGACATGAGTACAGCTTAGTCCGCTGACTTGACACTGCCACTTCGCCTCAAGTGTGTTCCCACTGCACTTTGATCACTACCCTACCACGGCTCAAAGGAGTCGTGCAAACAGGTGGTGGTTGGGTGCAGTCCCGAAGCACTTGGAGGCAGTGACGGTTAGACAGGATTCGTCTCTCCCGGTATTGGGGGTTGACATCGCGCTGTGTCTAGGAGAGCCATTACACGAGTAGTCCCTGGCCAGGGAAAGCGAGATATACTGGTAGGCTTCCAGTGTTATCTCAGGGTGTTTTGGGCTTCATTCTGACACGACTTGTACCGCTATTAGGGGACTGACGTTTTACCGCCCCCTAGGCCCGACATGCGATGTATTAGACGAACAGACCGGACTGTACGGAGACTGTCACATTCAGACTCAGTAGGAGTTCAGATGGGGTTTCACCTCGTCAGCCTTCTTGTCGGCATCTACCTGGGGACCGTTACGCACAGCTAGTGCCGCTTGCGGTCTGTGGTTAAACCCACTGCCAGCGTAGTGTCGAGTCTTTAGAGTCCCAAACAGAGGGTATTCTCCTCTGGGCAAAACAGAGTAGAGGTCGCATGGTTTTGCGACAGGGTTCGTTCTCATCCGTGCACCTGTGCACGTTTGGAGTCCGGACGGATATTACTGGCTGGCTCTGGTTTGAGTCAGATACTGGTATATGTTTTGGGGTTGCTTTCATCTCTTAGTATTCATGTTCCTCGGAACAAGAATGCAGGTGTGTATGCACAGTTATTTGAGGAGGAGGAAGAGGACTTTCATTAGGGTTTCGGAACGGGTGCGTATGCACAGTTGACAGTCGTCTTTTTCCAAACCCTAATGGATTTATGTTATATCAATTAATAATATTAATAAAATGAAATTGTGTCATGGTTGGTTTTTGTTGACCATGGTTGACTTGTTGACCATGGTTGAAGATTTGACCATCATCATTACAAAAGCAATATGCTTTTTGATTCTTGCAAAACCATTTAATGTTTGAAATGATAATGGTCATTCCTAAACCTTCCATCAACTATTTCATTTTCATTATTATTATTAATTTGATAATTCTTTTTCTTTTGTCATATGGTTGCAAGAAAGAAAAAGATAGCTCATTTTCTATCATTTAGCTTCTCTCTCCTCACTTCATCTTCTTTTTCCTCTAGCAAAAGGAGAATCCTTCTCATGTGTTGAGAATCCCTCTCCTTAAAAGAAAAGCACCCCTTAGACACTCTCTACTCACTCTAGGATCAAAGGTTTAGCAAGCCGAAGATTCTAGTTCTCTCCAAGTACGAGAAAGAGCCCGAAGCTTGAACCCTCAAGTGGATCCATCTTCGATGGAAGAAGGCGACGAGAAGAGAACCATCAACCTCTACTAGGTTTCAAGAAGAAGGAGTTCAAGTTAGGTATAATCACTTTGCCGAGTAGTTAACTCTCCTTTGCATGTTTGCTAGTTTAGTTTAGACACGATCCCGACCTTGTTTAGTCCATGTTGCCCCTTGCGATAAAAATTTGTTTTTTATACCGTTTCCGCCTCCCCGTAAGAACCGGGGGTCGCAACGTGGACTTACACCGCATACTCAGATCGGCCCTCATATCTATCTCATCTCAGGCACCGCATACTCAGATCGGCCCTCATATCCATCTCACGACTCCGGTCGGTATCCTCCGGATAACCACCAGGTCCAAAAATATCACCGGTAGGTGGTAGTCTCTCTGCCAGGCTCATCGACTACTGCACAACATTCCTTTCTTGCCCCGGGGTACCATACCGGGTCCACCATGTATCCGCAGACGGCTCATTCAGCTTCTCAAATCGGGTATCACATAGCTCAGAACCGAGAAAACTCATAGTGGACGCCTCGAAATATCATATCAAGAGAAACCGTGTTTTTAAAGCAATACATAATTCCCTTTGAAATATAACTGCGGTTCTCAAATCTAGAGATCTCATGAAAACAGCATCTCAAGCATATAACCATAAAGTACGTTGTATGCAACATAGAGTAGTAATATGAGCATATCGAGTATATCATGTAAGCATGTCAAATGATAGTACTGAACAATGAATGTACTTTCACGTTTAAGATTAATCTCATGATATGGCAGTTCTACTGTGTAAGTGGTATGGCAATTACCGATGATGAATGTGTGTGAGCCAGCAAATCTGTGTCAGTGTAACATGCGCATCAACGGTAATTGTGCAGGTGTACTAGCAAATGATATCATATAGCATTAAATACCGGAACGTGGTATGTACATCACGATGGGTAATATCCTACACAACATGGACAATCAATGGGTATATCTATCTACACATGAACCATACAGTCACTTTTCAAAGATACGAATCGTCGTTTTGAAAATAGGTATGGTTCAGGTGGCAATCTTTATATCGGAGATTCCGCCTCATAACATCCGATATGGCAATATCCTCGATCATCATCCTCAAATCACTAGTGCGGATCATTCATCCGATAACACATCGCATACGGTAATCCATCGTACGGTGATATCAAACAGAATAGGGATTCTATCGTCCTATTCATCAATAAGGGTACGGATCTAAAATCTCGTACGGCATATCACTCTTTATCCGCATAAATAAATATATACACATATATCTCAAATTACATTTGTATCAATCTCATATCAAGTCACATTTATATATATACATCATATCTTATTAATCTCAAGTCGTATCGATCTCGATCTCATATCATACCATTATCAACTCATACTTGTCCTCTTTCAATTTATACTTATCATGATTCCCTTTCCCATTTCATATTCTCAAGCCAATATATCCATTAGTGTCAACTTTTATCCCATCATCTCTTACTAAAACCTTTAATCATGTCCGTAAGTTCGTAGTATATCCTTTATCAAAATTATAATTTATATAACGATCTTTCCATATCAACGGTTGCGGGGGTGCTATACGCCATCCACCCGACTTCCCCCATAGATATAAATCTACTCACCTGCAATTTTCCTCGCGTAGTCCAAGTCGATGTGATTCATCGTCTCGGAAGTCCATGCAAAGGTACCTACAATCAATACACAATCGTAATTCTATTAAAACCAATATCCAAAAATCGATACAGCACACGAATTGCTCATAGGTTAGAACATATAGCTTACGCATGCAAAAACAACCAAACAACCCTCGTTGTTGACGTACAAACGTCCAACAACCAAATCAAATCTCAAATATAAAAACCAAGAATTCAAATTTCGTAAAAACATAGCCAAAACACTCTCAAGTAGCTCCCAGATTTTGGCTCAGGTCAATTAGGACTAAACAACCAAGTACAGGGGATAGGTTATAGGGTAAGTGAGGTACAGGCAAAACCAGAACTCCAAAGCAAATAGGGGGCCCGGCGAAATCATTTAAAAATCTAGCGCCGCTGGTCTGGGTAGGGTCAAATAGGTTCGTATTTTGGTGGTGGTCTTCTAGTGGTTAGTCTAATTCAATGGACTTGTTTGATTATCTCAGAAATGACCCAAGTTGCTCCAGATACCCTGTAGTCCTCTAGGTTTCACAAAACCGACACGGGAAAATTCTAAATTCGTGTATCGGGTTCTATTCTCTTTTTCTGGTCCATAAAAGCAATCTCTAAGGTCTTGCAACACTCACTACACCTCTATTGCATCTTAACAAGTCCACAAATCACTAATTATAATCTTGGAAATTTCCAAGATCTCAAAACCTAACTAATACGAATTCTAAACTAAATTAGAATACACTAACACAAAAACTTAACTAAAGGAAAGGAAATATACCTTATTTGGCAACTTAGGAAAATTCTTGAGTTGCCCAAAATCTTCAAAATCCAAACTTGAATGGTTCAAAGGGTTTAGGATGAGGTTGTGCATCTATTTAATGAAGGTGGCATGGGGTTTTGGAAAAGAATTGGAGATGATACATGGAGGTAGAGGAGGATGAAGGAGATGAAGGAATTTGTGAAGAAATGAAGAAGGAAAAAGAATAATAAAGAAGTCAAGGGGTGCTCTCTCTCTCTTAATCTCACTCTCTCTCTCTCTTATGATCACTCTCTCTAAAATATCTATTTTTTTTCTCTCAAAATATCTCATGGCATCTCATTTCTTTTCTTTTTAAATAAAACCAAATGAAATGAACAAACATGTAACAAAAATGCACATGACATGGTGCACTAATCATGGAAAAATGTAAAAATACGGATTTGGCCTAATCGTGATTAGTAGTGCACTAATCCAGTTTAACTTAAACTTGCATATAATTAATTATAAAAATGCCAAAATCC
Organism: Agapanthus africanus; assembly: GCA_030015575.1. Lineage (NCBI taxonomy): Eukaryota > Viridiplantae > Streptophyta > Magnoliopsida > Asparagales > Amaryllidaceae > Agapanthus > Agapanthus africanus. The sequence goes on from JASDDO010000006.1 coordinate 216,788,883, forward strand.
GATAAATATCATTATAATAAATAAATCATTTTAATCTCCACTTATATTCCAAATATTGGTATATACTTATACTATTTTACGAAAAACTCCTATTCGCAAATCGAATAGTTTTCGCGAAATATATTATTTTAATATTTAAATTCCAAAAATAATATTTATATTTCTGAAATGTTACACCTTAAAATTAAGGATTTTTCTCATTTTTTAAAATATCAAATCTCAAAAAATATGATAGCGCCGCATGCCCCCTCCCTTCTCTTAGTATTATAATAGCAGAAAAGAGATGATATAATAATAAAGAAGAGAAAGTAGAGATAATCCTTTTTAATTCCTGCTAAAAAATACCTTTTTTTAGGATGGGGGATACGAGGAGAGTGGAGTGGAATGGGTTATATTAACTTAAATGTTTTGAGTGAAACATATGCAAATATGACGAAGGTGACATAGAAAAGCTCATGATATTATATTGCAATTATGAAAGCATATCCTAAATATTTATGACTTTTAACTGAAATTTAGCAAAAAATAATTCAACTTATTTTACCAAAACTGATATATGATTTACCGGACTTGTTCTGATATTAGCTTCTGTTGAACATCACCAATGACCGTTAGTTCTTATACTTTTTCAGGCTCTTTTATCTACCAATTTTTTACCAAAGGCAAGGGTAAAAAGCCCAAATTTTTATATATTAAAATAAAATATAGTTACAAAAGAAAATTGAGTATAAGAAACCAAGATCAAAACTATCACAGACCAATAGCTCAAGATCGTACTTTTACAAAGGAAGGCAATACACTCCAATTTCGAGCACTACCTAAATCCTTAGAATCAAAAAAACTTAACTATCCTAAATGAAGTATCGGTGATCACATCCCGAATAACAATTTCTTTAGGCCTACTGTAACATTTCATAAATTTAAAATATTATTTTTGGAATTTAAATAATAAAATAATAAAATTCACGGAAACTATACGAGTATGGATTTGAGTTCCGTAAAATGGTATAATTATATACCTATATATTTTAGGAAATATTTGGATGTTAAAATGAGTTATAAATTATGAAGGCATTTATTGGATTTGGACATTTTATAAATAGTTAGACAATTATTTACATACATGTTATGTTAAACTTGATTAGTGCACTACTAATTATGCATTAAACCAAATCCATATTTGGTTAACCATGACACGTTGTATTTTGTTGCATGTTTGGTTTTATTTTTATTTGTTGTTATTTGGGTTTTAAAAAGAAAAGAGAAAAGAAAAAGAGAAAAAGGAAAAAGAGAAAAGAAAAAGAAAATGGGAAAAGAGAGGGAGACATAGATGTGATGGTAATTATGAAGAGAGAGAATGAGAGAGAGAGAGTGTGTGTGAGAGGGAGAGACATGGTTGTATTAACCATGGTTGGCTTCACCCTCATCTTATTTCTTCACCTCCTTCATCTTCTTCATCTCCTCATTCTCCACCTCACTACCACCACAAATCGTCCTAAAAACCTTATCAATACCCCCACACCACCTTCACAAAAAAATGACCACAAGCTCATCCTATACTCCATAGTGAGATCAAGTTAAGGTTTTGAGTACCTTAGACCACTAAAGAACTTTCTTGAGTTGTTTCCATGAGGTAAAACCTTCACCTTCCTTCAAGCTATCAAGTTTCCTAACCTCCTGCATGTGTTTAGAACTCAAAAGTGCAAGATTAGTGAACTTGGAAAATTCTAGGATGATATTTAGTGGATGTTTTGAATTGTGGAGATGCAATTGAGGGTTAGTTAGTGACCACAAATCTGTTAGTGATGCAATTCTAGACAAACTTGAGATTAGAAGTCCATAACACAAACTTAGATTTTTCTGACATCGGTTTTTGTTACAAATGTGATGATCAAATGGAATCTGCTATGACTCGAGAACACTAAAAATTAAGTTGCAAACAGAGAGAGATGTGCAGGCTACTAGGAATATACCCCAGAAACCCGAGCCCCCATCTCCCTTTCCAGGACATAATTTTAATAGATATGGCCGCAAATTGCGGCCACATTGTTGAGTCTTGAGTTGGTTTTTCGTCCATAGCTCTATTACCTGATATCTAGTCCTACTCTATGTGCAAAATATCCTAATTTCACCCGAGTCAAAATCTGTGAGTGTTTTTATAAGTTTTAGATTTCGGTTTAAGACTTTTGAAAACTTGGTTTTGGTATTTGAGATTTGACACGGTCATTGGACGTTCGTACGTCAACACCGGGGGTTGTTTGGTTGTTCTTGTATGCGTGGGCCATAGGTTCTAACCTATGCGCACTTCGCGTGCCGTATTGATTCTCGGATTTGATTTTGATCTCGTTACGATGTGTATTGATTTGTAGGTACCTTTGCGTGGACTTCCGAAATGACGAAAGAGAACAAGACATTCATCGACTTCGGCTAGAGCAAGGATAGCAGGTGAGTAGATGTATATCTACGGGGGAAGTCGGGTGGATGGCGTATAGCACCTCCGCAACCATAGTACTAAGAGATCAGAGATGCAATATATATATATATAGAAATATATGTTTATGTACTTACAGATATAATCATAAGGATAAGTACGAGATGATATGATGAGATGAGGACATGATGAAACGATATGACATGAATCGATATGTTTGACATGAAGTTGCAAGGCGATATACATACATATATATATATACATATATACATATATATACACACACATATTGTAGGGTTGCTATGCACGTGCACAAGGGTCTACGAGGCATCAACCATGCCCGATTAAAAAATTAGCCGTGCCGAACAACCCGAAGCCGGATCTTTAAACTAGAGATTAGGCAAAAACAAACATGCTAAACACTTTAACACTAAGTGAGAGGGATTACAACCTTTGTAGATCCGGTCCTTCACTTCATATGCTCCGTGTTGTGGTCCCTTCGCTGCGATCATCGGGTTCCGGACTCTTGAGAGGTTCCACGAAAAGAAAGATGCAACCTTTGCTTCCGATTTCGATACAAAGATGATCTACCTTGAAGTTTCGTTAACACAAGCTAACACTCATGAAATGATGTGAACACCCTCATCTAAATGGCAAGGGAAGATGAGGATGATGAAGTAGGATTTTTGCTCTCTTTATTTATCTTTTTCTCACATATTTTCATCACAAATATCAAAGCAAGAAAGCTTTGTAAGCAAAGAAGAAGAAGGAAGAAGATGATGAATAATAGAATTATGATAGAAAATCCTTTTGTGATGAATAATGCAAAGGAGATAATGATGAATAATGCAACCATGGTTGACTAAACCTTTGTAGAGAATTAACCAAGGTTAGGGTTTGGGTTAGGTTAAGAATGAGTCACTTGAAAATATCTTTCACAAAACAAAACCAAAACCTTCTAGAATCATCTAGAAAGCTTAACCCTAATCCAAACCCTAATCATGTTTAAACTCCACTAAACATGTTGCATTAGTTATCATATCATGTTACAATATTATATATCACATATATAATATTTATTGTAACCAAATAAAATAATACATTTAACATATATCGCATATATATCAATGTATTACCCGAGTGAGAAAAAGAATCTTTTAGTGAGCTAATATTAGTTAATGTAATTTAATATATCATATATATTATTATACATTAAATTATCGAATCAACACTTGATCCGAAAATCCGGCTATATCGCATATAACCGACTAATATTTATCCGTACCGATTCATCGAATCAACACTTGATCCGATGACCCGGCTGATATCAAATATCGCGAGAATACAATACGGTATCACATATCGCATTATCCTCGGTCCCGCACATATCACATATGTGCTCCTACTCCGTTTTGCCTGAGCCAAGAAACCTCTGTGTAGGACTCTAAAGAATCGTCAATACGCCGGCAGTAGGTGATGATTATATCAAACACCCACAAGCTGCAAGCGGTCAGCTAAACGTAACAGCTACCCAGGTATTGAGCGCTCAAAAGATCAACAAGCAAGCCTGTACATTCTCCTGTGAATCCAAACAGTAACACTCCCGTACAGTCCGGGCTCGTCGTCTGATATGTTGCATATCTCACCTAGGGGTGGTAAACGTCAGACCCCAGTAGCTCGATAAGTCGTGTCGATTTGAGGTCTATAACAGTTCGAGAAACTACTGATAACACTTACCAGTAAATCTCAGCAACCCTGGCCAGGGATTTCCGGTTATAGCCAATCGAACACAGCACAACATCAACTCCCTATACCGGGAGAGACGAATCCCCTCCTATCGCTCATTGCCTCCATGTGATTCGGGACTGTACCCAAAAGCCACCTTTTTGCACGCCCTCTTGGACGTGGTATGATGGAAATCAAAGCACAGTGGGAATCACACAAGACTCTATGACGATCTCGGGTCAACAGACTACTCTGTACCAGTGTCACCGGAGAACTGCCATCTGACGTGAGGTATAATACCATCTGGGAGTTCTCGGCGAGTCCGTCCAGTGTACCCAGTCTACACTGAGCACCCGTACACCATCCTTGATGTCAAACACCGATGGATATGGGATCATCCATCGCCCATCATATGGGTCAAGATGCGTATACGCTAGTCTACTCTGGTGTATCGATGCCCTGTCTCGATACACCCTCGACTAGGAACAGTTATAGGATGTACTCGTCAACTACCGTGGCCCCACTAGTATGATCTCATCATAGTCCTAGTAGTCGAGTAAATATCCTAAGGGCTTTATCAACATGTAACATAGAGACAATCAGAGTACATGTTAAGATAAAGTACAACCAGAAAGCATACTATCATGTCGAGCAAGAAAGTCCTCCCTATATATGTCCTAGCACCCACTACAATATACATCATATGTACAGTAATGGCCTCTAGGGCATACATATAACTAACAATCTCCCACTTGCACTAGGGCCAACTGTTGTGGTATCGCATACCCAACAATTAGCTGCGGTTGAAGTATCTCATACTCAACCATCCCATAAAAGTCTCTATTGGGAAAAAGGCCTTTGTGAGTGGATCCGCACTGTTGTCCTCTGTGTCTACTCTCCTAACCTCGATCTCCCTGGAGATCAACCATCTCCATGATCAGGTGATACTGCCTAAGAATTATATCTGGATTTTTTATGGGACGGGGGTTCCTTGGCTAAAGCCACAACTCCATTGTCACACAATGGTAGGAACTAAGTTCATCTTATGAACTTATATCTATCCAGACTGCCTCTTTGGTACCATCCTTGGTAACGATGTATCTTGCCTTTAATCGTCTAGTAAGTCACGGTATCTAGCTTGGAACTCTTCCAACATACCGTCCCTCCACTGAGGGTAAAGACAATGCCTGCGACTGACATTCAGTCGTTCTTATCACCCTGGAACCTTTCCAGTGATTCTCCCTAGGATCGATTGATACCATCTCACTACAACTAGTGAGTATCCTAACATCCAATTAGATCTATCTCATAGATCAAAACACAGGATTTAGGAGGTATCGCTTTGATCCTATATGGAGAATCATTGTGATAAGCGGAGATTGACCGAGCGTAGCATAGGAAACTCCTTCCCTATCAAGAGTATGTCATCCACCTACTCTACGAGGATCACCACCATACTCCCTACTACCTTTTTGTATATACAAGGTTCATCTACCATTTTGATGAAGTCAAACTCTTTGACTACCACATCAAAACAGACGTTCCAACTCCGTGATGCCTGTTTTATCATATAAAACATCTTGCACACGTTTCCGCTGCTCCCACTGTCTACGAAGCCCTCTGGCTGTGTACTTATAGACGCTCTTTTCTAAAACATCATTTTAGAAAAGCAGTCATGACACCCAACCGCCAGATATCATAGTCATGGTATGTAGCCGTGGCAAGCAGGATCAGGATGGACTTTAAGCATAGCTTTGAAAGTCTCAACTTTTCCATGTACACCAAGTAATCTTCTCAAGATATACTCGCTCCTGATGGGGATTTAACCCTTCAGATAAAGCAACCAAAGTCCATACTTTGTTGGTGTATAAGGATTCCATCTCAGATCGATAAGCATCCAGCCATTCTTACAGAGCCTCACTCCTGATGGCCAGCTCGAAACTAGTTGGGTCATCATCTCATGATGCAATCCTCACTCCCACTGTCATAGAGAAACTGAAGTATCTCTCAGGTGGGTGAGGAACCCTACTAGATCGGCGGAGAGGCTGAGGTTCGTTGGAAACTATTGAATCCTTTGGTTCTACCAAATCATCAGCTGCAGTTTGTATAGCTGGAACATTTCCAGTTCTACATAACAGACCTTGCCTCGAGCTTGTCCGGATTTTGCTTTTAGACATAGGCCGGACAACCCCAAATCTTAACAAACTTAAGATATAGGCTCTTCCCTTTCCATATCAAATATGAAATGGTAGGCAACAGATTTGATTTGAACCCTATTCAATAAGTATGCAGCTTCACAAGTGCATAACTCCCTAAAGGAAATAGGAAACTCAGTAGTACTCATCATAGAGCACACCATATCACATAAGGTGCTATTGCTCCACCCCGATACACCGACGTGCTGTGGCGTATTCGAAGGAGTAATGCTGAGAGAGAATCTCATTCTCCTTTAGAATAGTCCAGGAATTCCGTGCTCAAGTATTCTCCTCCTTGATCTCATCAAAGGACATAATACTTATACCCGTATTTTTTGGTTCTCTACTTCTAACTCATATTCTGTGAATATCTCAAAAGGTTCTGACTTGTGTTTCAACAGAAACATATGTCTGAATCTTGAGAGATTATCAAAGAATGTAATGAAGTACAAAAAACCGGTCTTGGCATGTGTAGACAGGGGACTTTCATACATCATTATGTATCAATCCCAAGAGTTCATTAACTCTTTCTCTGTTTCCAATAAACAGAGCTATGGTCATCTTATCTTTGTGACATGACTGGCAAGTTTCACAAGATGTAAATTCAAACAGATTTAAATGTGCATCTCAATGTAACTTAGCTAGTCGGGTCGCATTGACATGACCTAGTCTACAATACCTCAAGAAGGATTCGTTCATTTCTGAACACTTCCTCTTGTGTGTGTTCTATATACTAAGAACTGTAGTTTGATTTAGAACGTCAATGCTTTTAGATAACGTGCCTGAACCGATCAACTCTTGATATAGGAAATGTTCAAAACATTATCCAACAATACAAAATTATATCACTTCTTTACTAATAAAGAAACTGATATGATGTTGTATATCAGGTTCGGTATCTAATAACATTCGTTCAGAATCAATGTATTCAGGTAATACAGGGTGATAGTGACCAACAGACTTGGCTGCAACACTTGCACCGTTTTCTGTCTCATGAAACTTATCACCCGTTCTCAGTTCTCTACCTATCTGTAGCCCATGTAACAGATTACATATGCGGGATCCTGATCCGGTATCACATACCCAGGACGTAAAGGATACTGAGAAACAGTTCTATGTAATGAACACACCCGAAGATGATGCATCAGCATGCACTTTCTTCGTTTGGGCGGCACGGGAAATCTGGTATTCCCCAATTTCCTGCTCTGTCTTGTAACAATTATAAGTTGAAGCGGGACCAACGTTCCCCAGCTCAGTATAACAAGCGGGTTCGATCAATACATCCGTATTATTATCTTGATTAAGGAGTGATATGGTCGCTACCTGGAGAGAGAGAGAAGAAAACACTCAGCGTATGCTCTTGCAAGATTAGATTGGTTATCTAATATATCTAATCAGGATGTCTCCCACTGTTTTAATCAAATCTTCCTTCAAACCCTAAAAGGAAAGACTAGCCGGGATTAATTACATGCTACAAGTTCGCCAATCTTTCAGCCAGGCCAGTGTCGGTACTTTGAGGGAAGTCCCCCGTGCTTTCGCACGAACCTAATTAAAGTAAATCTCGTTTTCCCATAGGCGTAACCCCGTTAACACCTTTCTAGACACCTACTTGATCGGCTAATTGTAATGTGTAAAACTCTCCCAGGAGTAACTCTTACTCGCAGCGGGTATCGGGATCCTACTATCTCATAGAAGGTATGCAATCTCATTGCAAATTTCAACACTTGAAATTCCCAATAATATTTTACCCCTAGTGACTTATGACCTTAACTATGGTCAACAAATCATAAGCACTAGTCAAGTTCTACCCGTCATTTCTTGATTAATTAGACCCACCCACTGTTGGAGATAGTGCCCTCAGAGTCAATTATTACATCACAGGCACGTGATTGCAATGATTGAGGGAGGACCTATTCCGGGAGGACAGTCTTACTCGAGATGATAGTATGCTATCTGGTTTACCTTTATCATCGTGCACTGCTTTAAGTGACCTGACATGTCGCTATTGCACGTTGATAGAGCCCCTAGGATTCTTGCTTGAGTACCGGCAGTATGAGGGCGATCATATACGTGGGAGCTGGTAGTCTATAAGCACATCCTTAAAAGGTCCCTAGTCGTAGGAGTTTCGAAACAGGGCATCGATACTCCAGAGTAGACTAGTGTATACAGTCGAGACCCCGACGAGGGGCGGTGGCCGGTCTCACAAGCCATTGGTGTCAGTTGGATCACCTAAGATGTATACAGGTGCTCATTGGGTTATGAGTACACCGGACAGGACTCGCCGGGAACATGCTAGTTGGTCTTATACCTGACGTCAGATAGCAGTTCCCTGGTGACATGTGTACAGGTTAGTTCATCGACCTGGGGATCGTCATTTGTCTCGTGTGAGTTCCCACTGTGCTTTGATTACTACCCTACCACGGCTCAAAGGAGTCGTGCAAACAGGTTTTAGTTGGGTACAGTCCCGAGCCACATGGAGGCAGTGAGCGGATCTTCAGGGGTTCGTCTCTCCCGGTATTGGGGGTGAGGTCGTGCTGTGTCTAGGAGAGCCAAAACATGAAAAGTCCTTGGCCAAGGCAGGAGATTTGCTGGTAGGTATTCCAGTAGTATCTCAGGGTGTTCTGGGCTGCACTCCGACACGACTTGTACCGCTTTTGGGGGTCTGACTTTTACCAACCCCCTAGGCCCGACATGCGATGCTCATAGACGAACGAACCGGACTGTACGGATATTGTCACTGACAGGCTCAGTAGGGTGTCAGGATGAGTTCGCTCATCGACGTCCCTTTTAGTCAATAGCTGGTGGCCCGTCACGTATTGGCTTATACCTCTGACGTGCTAGTGGTTAAATCCACAGCCATAGTATTGACGAGTCTTTAGAGTCCACCACACTTTCAGTTACTCAAGTTTCGGGCGAAACGCTGTAGAGGCCGTATGGAGATATGGCAGGGTCCGATCAGATACGTGCGGTATTGCACGGATCAGGATCGGACAGTTTTGTACTAGTGGCCGTATAGTTATATGGCAGGGTTCGATCAGATACGTGCGGTATTGCACGGATCAGGATCGGACGGATATTACTAGCCGGCTTTGGTTTAAGCCGGATCCTAGTATAGTACAGTGTAGATTTTGTCTCATTGCATTTGTATCCGGTCGGAATACAGATGCGGGTGTGTATGCACAGTATCGGGGTTTTCCTGTAATTTATTACGGGACCAGTTTTCTGGAGTTGCCAGTTTGCATTCCGTTCCGGCCGGTTTTCCTTTGTTCTTTCCCGGCCGGACTTTTCCGATGGAGGGGGTTATTTGCAGTTTTGCAAATAACACTTTGTGGAGGACTTATTTGCATAAGGTTTGATATGATAAGCATCTTTGCTTTTCATGTATTTATGAGATTGGATTCGATTTGAAATGGATTTGATTTGGATGTGAAATTGTGATCATTATGTTTTAGGATGTGGTCACCTCTTTTCACTTCCTACTCTCACCTCCCTCTTGCTTTGATATTCTTTTTCCTCCACCATTTTTATTCTCTCTTGAGGTAAGAAGCTCTTTCATGGTTGAGAGAAAGAAAATGAGAGAGTTTCATTTTTGAGAGAGATTCATTTCTTGATCTCATTTCATGTTAAGAAAAATGCAAGCACCATTTTTCTTATCTTGTTTCCTCCATCCACAAATGGCAACAAAACCCCAAGTGAGACATGCACTCTACACTACATTCTACAGCAAATCTTGGACGCGTCGGATAGCCTACTTCGCGCCCGAGTTGCCTCGGTATTGAGGCGGGAGCCCGTAAAAGATGCAGACGATGTGGTGCCCTTCCGGCGAGGAGGCGACGACCGGAGATCCCGCGAGGAGATCGGAGTGGAGATGAAGACCGGAGGACTCGGATCAGTCGGTATATCTCTAACCCATCCTCTTGTTAGCTTAGACTAGTTTAATGGCACGATCCGGGGTTTAGTGCGCGGTGGTGCCGGTTTGCTAAGTCCGCAAAAATTAAAGTTTATCACCGTTTCCGCATTTGGCCGTCGGATTGACGGCCGGGGCGCCGCCGTGCACTTACAGTGGTATCAGAGCCTCGCCATTAACTTCGTCTAGCTTTCGTTTGATGTGTTTTGCACTTCCGATCGACCAAAATTCCAAAAACCCAATATTACCTCACATCAGTTTTCTGTTGAATTTTTTCTTGCTCCAAAAATTTTTCTGGTGGTCTCAGAATGATGTGCAGGGATTTCTAAGAATACTGGGAAAATTCGACACAGTAATTCCACTACCTGAGCGCGGAACCGCGGCCAAATCCCCCATTGGGCCGCGGTTCCGCCGCAGTTTGGTGACTTCACTGTATCGTTTATTTCCAGTGGGCTTCTGGGCTTATTTTGGGGGTTTTGGAATATTAAAATTGGGCCAATTATTTCTGTGACTGCTGCAGTATTGGTTTGGGGCCCACTTGTTAATTTTTGGTCAATCGGAAAATTTTAAACACATTTTTCACAGTATTTACATTATATCTGCGACCGTGAATGTCACACGATCGGTAAATCCGGTCTAACTGCTATAGCCCGGTTAGACGGATTTGCGAACGTGACTTTCACGTTGATGTTCTATGTTTATGCTGTGATGTTGCGGATCGGTCGTGGGGATAGCCTGGATGCAATGCTAGTACCGTTGTGGTTGTATCATGTACATTTGATATTGCGGGGCGAGCGTCCGACATGTGGACTGCCGTCACTGCCTGTTTGTATTATTATTTTGGGGCACGACCTGGTTGCGGTCGATGTACCCGGTGTATGTATATTTTACATTCTGTACTAGGATTACCCCGCGGAGGAGTGCACGGATAGCCGGGTTCTGGAAGGCAACAAGCCCGCATCTCATGGCATTGAGACGGAGGGGGCTTCACTCTGGGATTGGCGGGCTATTCGCCGCACTCGTAGGGGGTACAGGTTGACCGAGGAGGGGTGCCCAAGTTGCCGGATTCCGTGGAGTGCTGGGTGGTCCATTCACGGAGCTGAAGGGGGCTGCCTCGCTTCAGGTTTTGGCGGGTGACTTGCCGCGCCCGTAGGGGTCTAGGATTTCATTGCACAGGCTATCCACACGACCAGGGGAACGTCGGGTTTCAGTAGTGGCTCTGTGAAACCCGGGGATCCCAGATATCTGTATTCTTCTGTGATGCTGTACATTTCTGTGATGTTGCATTTCTTTTCACGCCTTGAGAGAAATATAATATATTGGTATATATATTAGTAGATGTTGTATATGTTTTTCATCCGCGCTAGTCCAGTCCCCGCTCTGCCGTTAGTTAGCTAACCTAACGGGTGATGACGGGACCCAGTGGCGAATGCGGATGGCATATACGTACGTCAGTATATTTTCGTTCTTTGTGGTGTGATCAATTGATGGGACTGCGTTGATTCGGATCAATGCAAGTTAAACAAACCTAATCTGATGTTGTTGGAACACTTTTCAAAAAGCTGTTATTGCAAGGACGTTCACTTTTGTTTTGCATCGTGGTATTCATTTGGAATATCCTGCTCCTCAGTCGACGAGGCAAGGGCCGAGATCCCTTCACCGGGAGTGACCCCTTGGACAGAAGTTTGCGTCAGGGCATTAACTTCACTATAGCCGATTACTTTTGCTTTGCATCGTGGTATTCATTTGGAATATCCTGCACCCCATTCTACGGGGAAAGAGCCGAGATCCCTTCACCGGGAGTGACCTCTTTAGTAAAGGTTTTCGTCACTATATTTTCTAAAAAGCTATCAGTTCCTTCAACGATATCAAGTTCACTACGTTAAAGGTTTTCGCCAGAAACCATTCGTAGCCCTCCGTCGTTTCATATGGGTAGTCAATAGTATTCAAGCTGTGTTTGTTGGCCTTAGTCAAGGCACAGTGTTTGGTTGCTAGTGGGTATTCACATGCTGCATAGATAGATGTGTTGGTTTGGGACAGTCGTATAGCCTTGTTGGCCTTAGTCAAGGGCTTGTACGGGTGGGTTCAAATCAACCTGGACAATGACGGGTAGAACTTGACATGTGACTTATGATTTGTTGGCCTTAGTCAAGGTCATAAGAGCATGGGGCAAAAATCACATCGGGAGTTTCAAAAGAACTGAAACTTGCCAGATATGCGCATACCTTCTGGAGTGTGATACCGTGAGCGGATTCCGTCACGTTGTCGTGCGATGATAGTTGGATCCCGATTCCCACTGATGAATTGGTTTATTCCTCGGGTGACCCCGACTAATTCTTCTTTCAGGTTTGGAGGAGAATTTGAGGTACAGTGGGAGGTTTCCTGATTAGAAAAAGTGATAACCATTCTGATCTAGGTTAGAGTGCACGCTGAGTGTTTCTTTTCTCTCTCTCTCTGGCAGCGACCATTGACCCGACCCTAAGACTATGACTCAGTGACCAAGTTGACCGAACCTTCTTAACACTGGCTTTTGGATTGTCAGAGTTGCGAACCTCATTGCCACTCCTACTTTTACCCTTTTCTCCGGGACACCCCGTATTACTACGAACGTCCACTTCCATTGGACAAAACCATCGTATGGTTAGATACGAACTCGAAGGAATTCGAGGATGGTTTCTGGTTCTGGAGAAAACGGATAGGATTATTCAGTTGTCTTTTCTTTTCACCTTCTCTCAGGTTGCGAGTACTCCTTGGTTTAGGAGTAGTACACCTATTACGCAAATTGGATAGTCTTCTTCCAAACCATAGGCTGGTGCCGACCGGTAGGGAATGAAGAAAACTAATTAGCCTAAACGGTGTACAGAAGGTATTAAGTTCAGACAAAGCAAGGGATTAGTAAGAGGGCAAAGTAAATTGCGACTGCTATTCACGACCAAACCAAGTATTTCTTCGCCAATCCTAAATCACCTTTGTATTTCTCCAGGACACTCCGTATCACTACGAAGATCCCATTTTATTGGATAATCCATCGTATGGTTATATACGAACTCGAAAGGAACTTGTTCCAGTTCGGGGATGGATCCTGGTTCAGGAGAAATAGGAATAAAGTACATTCAGGTGTCTTTTGTCTTCACCTTCTCTCGCGTTGCGAGTGCTCCTAGGATTAGGACAGTACACCCTTTATGCTTTTTGGATAGTCTTCTTCCAAACCATAGGCTGGTGCCGAACGGTAGGGAAGGAAGAAAACCATTTGGCCTAAAGGGGTGTACAGAAGGTAATGACTAAAGACATATAAAGGGATTTGGAGAGGTGGCAAAGAATTATACGGTTATAGTTGTGAATCTGGATAATGGAAGAGGCATTGCTAGGAATACCAAGATACCCCATCGAAACATTTCAATGTTTCAGTTTCACTGTGTACTGTTAATGGAAAACTGATTTCCCGATTAGACACTTACTCCAGGGTATGTATTTACCAGGTATGATTCTCACATCTGTATGGTTTTACAGATGATGAGTGGGAGTAAGTTATTGGGAATTAGGTGATCATCCTCATTATATCGGGATTCGTTGTAATTGGTGATATTTGAGGATGCCACCTGGATTGTTTGCCGGTCGGCAAATATTTGGTTTTGAATATCCGCTGTTGTGCACCAATTTCAAATTGATATATCTGTACGTCTATTTTCATAGAGTGAGATATACCTTTTGATATTATGTCGATGACATTTACCTATATCAGTGGATGGTTAGGTAAGGAGCATTAAACAGCGGTGTAATTCTTCTTAACCATAAGTACAGTTTTCAACCTACGACACACAGTGAATGAGTTATCAGACTCAAGGGACTTATACAGAGTATTGTATATTGTCCAGGGTCCATCAGGACAGAGGGGTTGGTTCTCGTACTATATTCGGTTTACTTATGACTTCTCTAGTTTTTAGACAAGTGTTTCGTGGAAACACAGGGTCTGAATTTTGAGAAGTTATAGGTATTTGAATAAAGTAGATAACCAGGTGTTGCAAGTATCGGGATTCTTCAAAGTGATCGAAGATGTAGATACTTGTGTATGGTATTCAGTTGATAGTAATGATTAAGAGAACTTGCTTCTCTTTCGGGTTACTCATAATTGGAAGTATTCCTAAGTTGAGTAACGCTGATCGGCCTCTCTCCATTTAGTTGACATGCACTGGAGACAGCTGCATGATTTGAATCTGGTTCAATTAAATCAGTGCCTCTGGTTCTATATTGGATATAGAACAGTTCATATCTTAACGTTGTTAAGGTACGGGGAGTTGTCTGGCTTATGATTAAAACCAGACTCTGGATAACTCAAGGCACGTTTCTGTAATGGCTGTTTGTGGGTTGACCCAGGCTATGACGAGGGTTGACTTTCTACCATCTGGAAGATCAATAGTGATATTGTTCTTCACTCGCCACAGTTTTATTAAAAATGGATTTTTTCAAAAACAGCAGTGGGAGTATGGTAGAACTGGAAGTGATTCCAGAACCGCAAACGATTACTGAAGATTTGATAAGGAACCTAAAGATTCAATCTGATTTGACATTCCATTGGCCACTCCGCAGATAAGGTGGGTAACTTCAGGCACCCGAGAGGTACTTCGGTAGCCTCAAGGACGGTGACAGGGAAGTTCTTGTTTACCCACACTTGCCATTGTTGTTGTTCCAGGCTGCGAGACCCGGCAGGAGGATGAGTATAGCGTCTTTCTAAACTAGTTTTAGAAGTGCACGTCTATATGACTCTGGCAGAGGGTTGTCGTAGTCAGTGGGAGCAGCGGAAGCATTGGTGGACATCGGGCTTATGTCTATTTATAGACTAAAGCAGATGTAGCGGAGATAGATCATCCATTTCTGATGTGACAGTCATAGGTTTGACGTCATCAGAATAGGGGATGGATCTGTTGAGAAGGTAGTAGGAAGTGATGTTCCTATACTACGATCGGTTATACTTTGGTTGTCACACAGTGTTTTCTCCACAAAGGACTTGGACATTATATCAGACATACTGGTTACTAGATCTATGGTTTTAGATCTAGATTTGGGTGGTTTCCTAATCTGGGTACCTTGACAGCATTCTATGAGTATTTAGAATGGACGACTCCTGGCACGGTAGTATACCTGCAGGTGATGGAGTCACCCTCTCTAAAGGTGTCTTACAGACTAAGTGGAGAGGGATACGCATGATTGGCAGATCACTTGCTTAGGCAATTGAGTCAATCATGAGATGTCAAGTACCATACCAGATGTTGTTCTTGCACTAGATGCAATAAGTTGATATTGATCCAATCCTGGAGAAGCAATCGGAAGCAGTTTTAGAACATAAGTGGATGTTCTAGGGATATGATAACGACAGCCTCATTCGAGAAACAGTTATCATTCCAGGCTTCCAAGGTGACATGGACAACAAGGAGGTTGTCAGAGTTATAGTTTTCCTTCTGACGAAGGGCAGTATTTTGGGACAGGTGGTCCAAGGTAATACTGAGGGTGGCATGGCGCAGGATACTGATTAAGTTCAGTTGACGATACAGTCTAAGAAGTTTGGATTTGGAGTTCATTTATGAGCTAGGTCCCATCAGACATCCAGACATTCTAAGACAGGTATTGCTCATTTCGGGAGATGGCTTTCTCCGCGAACTTGAGATATAGAGAGACATAGAAAGAAACACCAGAGCGGATCCACTCACTGAGGCTATTCCTCGAACGCAATAGTTTCGCAAACGAGATTTGTGAGACTGACAAGTAGAGGAGTTAGGTGTTCGGTATCACACGGGCTGTGAGTATGCGACATCGCAATAATTAGCCTCGAGTGCAAGTGGGAGATTGTTGGAGATAGTGCCCTCAGAGTCAATTATTACATCACAGGCACGTGATTGCAATGATTGAGGGAGGACCTATCCCGGGAGGACAGTCTTACTCGAGATGATAGTATGCTATCTGGTTTACCTTTATCATCGTGCACTGCTTTAAATGACCTGACATGTCGCTATTGCACGTTGATAGAGCCCCTAGGATTCTTGCTTGAGTACCGGCAGTATGAGGGCGATCATATACGTGGGAGCTGGTAGTCTATAAGCACATCCTTAAAAGGTCCCTAGTCGTAGGAGTTTCGAGACAGGGCATCGATACTCCAGAGTAGACTAGTGTATACAGTCGAGACCCCGACGAGGGGCGGTGGCCGGTCTCACAAGCTATTGGTGTCAGTTGGATCACCTAAGATGTATACAGGTGCTCATTGGGTTATGAGTACACCGGACAGGACTCGCCGGGAACATGCTAGTTGGTCTTATACCTGACGTCAGATAGCAGTTCCCTGGTGACATGTGTACAGGTTAGTTCATCGACCTGGGGATCGTCATTTGTCTCGTGTGAGTTCCCACTGTGCTTTGATTACTACCCTACCACGGCTCAAAGGAGTCGTGCAAACAGGTTTTAGTTGGGTACAGTCCCGAGCCACATGGAGGCAGTGAGCGGATCTTCAGGGGTTCGTCTCTCCCGGTATTGGGGGTGAGGTCGTGCTGTGTCTAGGAGAGCCAGAACATGAAAAGTCCTTGGCCAAGGCAGGAGATTTGCTGGTAGGTATTCCAGTAGTATCTCAGGGTGTTCTGGGCTGCACTCCGACACGACTTGTACCGCTTTTGGGGGTCTGACTTTTACCAACCCCCTAGGCCCGACATGCGATGCTCATAGACGAACGGACTGGAGTGTACGGATATTGACACTGACAGGCTCAGTAGGGTGTCAGGATGAGTTCGCTCATCGACGTCCCTTTTAGTCAATAGCTGGTGGCCCGTCACGTATTGGCTTATACCTCTGACGTGCAAGTGGTTAAATCCACAGCCATAGTATTGACGAGTCTTTAGAGTCCACCACACTTTCAGTTACTCAAGTTTCGGGCGAAACGCTGTAGAGGCCGTATGGAGACATGGCAGGGTCCGATCAGATACGTGCGGTATTGCATGGATCAGGATCGGACAGTTTTGTACTAGTGGCCGTATAGTTATATGGCAGGGTTCGATCAGATACGTGCGGTATTGCACGGATCAGGATCGGACGGATATTACTAGCCGGCTTTGGTTTAAGCCGGATCCTAGTATAGTACAGTGTAGATTTTGTCTCATTGCATTTGTATCCGGTCGGAATACAGATGCGGGTGTGTATGCACTGTATCGGGGTTTTCCTGTAATTTATTACGGGACCAGTTTTCTGGAGTTGCCAGTTTGCATTCCGTTCCGGCCGGTTTTCCTTTGTTCTTTCCCGGCCGGACTTTTCCGATGGAGGGGGTTATTTGCAGTTTTGCAAATAACACTTTGTGGAGGACTTATTTGCATAAGGTTTGATATGATAAGCATCTTTGCTTTTCATGTATTTATGAGATTGGATTAGATTTCAAATGGATTTGATTTGGATTTGAAATTTTGATCATTATGTTTTAGGATGTGGTCACCTCTTTTCACTTCCTACTCTCACCTCCCTCTTGCTTTGATATTCTTTTTCCTCCACCATTTTTATTCTCTCTTGAGGTAAGAAGGTCTTTCATGGTTGAGAGAAAGAAAATGAGAGAGTTTCATTTTTGAGAGAGATTCATTTCTTGATCTCATTTCATGTTAAGAAAAATGCAAGCACCATTTTTCTTATCTTGTTTCCTCCATCCACAAATGGCAACAAAACCCCAAGTGAGACATGCACTCTACACTACATTCTACAGCAAATCTTGGACGCGTCGGATAGCCTACTTCGCGCCCGAGTTGCCTCGGTATTGAGGCGGGAGCCCGTAAAAGATGCAGACGATGTGGTGCCCTTCCGGCGAGGAGGCGACGACCGGAGATCCCGCGAGGAGATCGGAGTGGAGATGAAGACCGGAGGACTCGGATCAGTCGGTATATCTCTAACCCATCCTCTTGTTAGCTTAGACTAGTTTAATGGCACGATCCGGGGTTTAGTGCGCGGTGGTGCCGGTTTGCTAAGTCCGCAAAAATTAAAGTTTATCACCGTTTCCGCATTTGGCCGTCGGATTGACGGCCGGGGCGCCGCCGTGCACTTACACCCACATGACCCTTAACTAAGGTCAACAAAGTCATATGACTGTCCTAACTAATCGCATCATATGCTATATAGGAAGACATCACTTAGCTACCGTACACTGTGCCTTAACTATGGTCAACAAACACAGCACGAATACTAAGTACTCTACTTCCTAAAATGACGGAGGGTTACGACAGGTTTTTAAGAAAACCTATTGCGTAATGAACTTGATATCGTCGTAGAATCGAGTGATTTTAAATGGAGTGTTTTTTAGGCTTTTCTAGTTTTGCTAAAGGGGTCACTCCCGGTGAAGGGATCGTCGGCCCTTTCCTCATCGAATAAGGTGCAGGATATTTCACAAATATCACTATGCAAAGCAAGAACTATAGAAACAATCAAAAGACAGACCGAGTTTGTAGCATCTGCCAGTTATTGCTAAAGGAGTCACTCCCGGTGAAGGGATCTCGGTCCTTTCCTTATCGAATAAGGTGCTGGATGTTCTACAAGGAACACCGCTATGCAAAGCAAGAACTAGAGCTACCGGTTTTTATAAACAAGTTTCTACAACATCTTAGGTTTCTTTTAGTTTCATTAATCTCATTAATGAAGTCCCATTTTATTATTCTTCACAAGCATCTCTTTTGAAACGAAATCTGCAATATAACATATATCTCATATATATAATATAAACATTCATCTCAGGCAGTAATATGATCTCATCACAGAACATTGCAGCAGAAGAACATATATGAAATATTGGATATACTAGGACGTCCGTGTTTTAGTACGAGCCTGTATAAAACACGGATTCCACGGTCGCGATGAATAGCCAAACCCATATCCCTAGACCCCTACGAGAGCGGCAAGCAACACTGCCAATTCTAGGGTTAGGAGACCCGGTCTCGACTCCTCGAGATGGTCTCCCACTGGACCCTAGAACCCGGTTACTTGTGCTCCCCGCCTTGGGTCTACCTAATGCGGAAAAGTAAATAATATACATCAACGGTGACATCTTCCGCAACCTGGAAGTGCCCCAATAAAAGAATATTACATACAAATGAATTTTACATGAATGAAAAATAAAAAAACTCTCATCTCACATAAAACCCCCGGCTATTCAAAAGGCGACGATCCAATATAACACATCACGGCAACACATAATATCACATATCATCAACGTAAGCAAGTATGCGTATCCCGATTGTCATTGATGTATAGCAACGAAGCCGGCGATACACCACATACTACGCTTACGGTCACAGAAAAGAAAGTGTAAAACTACAACAGTTGGAATCCGCAACCTCCTTAGGTATCGCATGCCTAACCAAATGAATTCCTTAGACATCTCATGCCTAACAATTATAAACCCCGCATTTTAGTCTCATTATCGAAAACTCTTTTCAATATCAAGTCGGGCAATTCAATAAGATTCCCGACGTCCTGATCGAATGCTCGTCGCAAACTTTAGTAGACGGCCGCACCCCCGGATGCCGTCGACGAAGTGCACTAAGGAGGAACACCGCTGCCGCGAGCACCCGAACGGATGCTTTTGGCGACGGGGTTCTCCTACAGTCACTTGGTCGGGGCTATGGGACATGGCTGTCTGTTAAGTTTACCCGGCGAGTATCCGCGTACGCTACGTGATTGTGACGGACTTTTGATCACATCAAAATTCCGTGGCAACCGATCATCTGAGACTAAAGTGCTAGATTTATAACATTCAAATTAGTTATCTCATAACTACCTGTGGATTCCAAATATTGTATCATATTCCAGATAAATAGACAATGTTAAACTTTCCGATCGAATAATCAAACACCCAAGATTTCCCCGATATATCTCAACACTTGAAATCAGTTTAAAAACATCCATCACATGCCACAGTACCAATGGTCCAGCCGTAGAAGGGTCAAGACAACGCCTCACATGTGGCACGCCGTACTGCCACAAACCCTAAGGTTCAGAAGCAGTTTAAGACGGTCACATAATCGAGTTAAGGTTTGTTGTCTTCTAGAGGGTCCACCGCGTTACTTGCACGACTTAGAACGTTCTTAAACACGAGAAAAAATCCAACTTTTGAAAAAATTTCCGACAAGGGAAAAAGTGAGTTATTGATATCCGCCCGAACTTTTTAACAGTTTCTAAAATTATCCGGACAAACTAAACAAAGTTAAATTATCCGATCGAATCAACGATTCCCCAATACAACCCTTGAAAACTCAACACTTGAGTGGAATTAAAATATTCCCAGAAACAAATAACAATAAAGGGCCTAAACATAATTACATGAAATTTCAGGGACTAAGTCCAAATTTTGACCGCGAAACCGCCGCAAAACCCATGGTTTGGCCGCGGTTCCGCGCTCGAATTTTTGAATTAGAGGTCCATACTTCACAGTAATTCTTAGTTTTTCCTGCTTGTTTTTCTGAGCATTTTTAATCCAGAAAAAATCAACTTTTTGAAAATTGTCCAGAGAGGGTTCCGTATCGGGGTTTCGGCGTTCGATCGGACTTTAAACTTCGTCTAGACTTCGCCTAAAGCTCTAGCTTGGCTCTGATACCACTGTAGGGTTGCTATGCACGCGCACAAGGGTCTATGAGGCATCAACCATGCCTGATTAAAAAATTAGCCGTGCCGAACAACCCGAAGCCGGATCTTTAAACTAGAGATTAGGCGAAAACAAACATGCTAAACACTTTAACACTAAGTGAGAGGGATTACAACCTTTGTAGATCTGGTCCTTCACTTCATATGCTCCGTGTTGTGGTCCCTTCCCTGCAATCATCGGGTTCCGGACTCTCGAGAGGTTCCACGAAGAGAAAGATGCAACCTTTGCTTCCGATCTTCGATACAAAGATGATCTACCTTGAAGTTTCGTTAACACAAGCTAACACTAATGAAATAATGTGAACACCCTCATCTAAATGGCAAGGGAAGATGAGGATGATGAAGTAGGATTTTTGCTCTCTTTATTTATCTTTTTCTCACATATTTTCATCACAAATATCAAAGCAAGAAAGCTTTGTAAGCAAAGAAGAAGAAGGAAGAAGATGATGAATAATAGAATTATGATAGAAAATCCTTTTGTGATGAATAATGCAAAGGAGATAATGATGAATAATGCAACCATGGTTGACTAAACCTTTGTAGAGAATTAACCAAGGCTAGGGTTTGGGTTAGGTTAAGAATAAGTCACTTGAAAATATCTTTCACAAAACAAAACCAAAATCTTCTAGAATCATCTAGAAAGCTTAACCCTAATCCAAACCCTAATCATGTTTAAACTCCACTAAACATGTTGCATTAGTTATCATATCATGTTACAATATTATATATCACATATATAATATTTATTGTAACCAAATAAAATAATACATTTAACATATATCGCATATATATCAATGTATTACCCGAGTGAGAAAAAGAATCTTTTAGTGAGCTAATATTAGTTAATGTAATATAATATATCATATATATTATTATACATTAAATTATCGAATCAACACTTGATCCGAAAATCCGGCTATATCGCATATAACCGACTAATATTTATCCGTACCGATTCATCGAATCAACACTTGATCCGATGACCCGGCTGATATCAAATATCGCGAGAATACAATACAGTATCACATATCGCATTATCCTCGGTCCCGCACATATCACATATGTGCTCCTACTCCGTTTTGCCTGAGCCAAGAAACCTCTATGTAGGACTCTAAAGAATCGTCAATACGCCGGCAGTAGGTGATGATTATATCAAACACCCACAAGCTGCAAGCGGTCAGCTAAACGTAACAGCTACCCAGGTATTGAGCGCTCAGAAGATCAACAAGCAAGCCTGTACATTCTCCTGTGAATCCAAACAGTAACACTCCCGTACAGTTCGGTCTCGTCGTCTGATATGTTGCATATCTCACCTAGGGGTGGTAAACGTCAGACCCCAGTAGCTCGATAAGTCGTGTCGATTTGAGGTCTATAACAGTTCGAGAAACTACTGATAACACTTACCAGTAAATCTCAGCAACCCTGGCCAGGGATTTCCGGTTATAGCCAATCGAACACAGCACAACATCAACTCCCTATACCGGGAGAGACGAATCCCCTCCTATCGCTCATTGCCTCCATGTGATTCGGGACTGTACCCAAAAGCCACCTTTTTGCACGCCCTCTTGGACGTGGTATGATGGAAATCAAAGCACAGTGGGAATCACACAAGACTCTATGACGATCTCGGGTAGACAGACTACTCTGTACCAGTGTTACCGGAGAACTGCCATCTAACGTGAGGTATAATACCATCTGGGAGTTCTCGGCAAGTCCGTCCAGTGTACCCAGTCTACACTGAGCACCCGTACACCATCCTTGATGTCAAACACCGATGGATATGGGATCATCCATCGCCCATCATATGGGTCAAGATGCGTATACGCTAGTCTACTCTGGTGTATCGATGCCCTGTCTCGATACACCCTCGACTAGGAACAGTTATAGGATGTACTCGTCAACTACCGTGGCCCCACTAGTATGATCTCATCATAGTCCCAGTAGTCGAGTACATATCCTAAGGGCTTTATCAACATGTAACATAGAGACAATCAGAGTACATGTTAAGATAAAGTACAACCAGATAGCATACTATCATGTCGAGCAAGAAAGTCCTCCCTATATATGTCCTAGCATCCACTACAATATACATCATATGTACAGTAATGGCCTCTTGGGCATACATATAACTAACACATATGCTAAGATATGATATGATATGATATATATATGAGAATATGAGATGATAGAATGTACGTGACCATAGATCCTTACCCTTGATTTATGATACATCTGATGACTTATCCGCATTCTTAACTCGAAGACACTGTACGATGGATTATACCATACGCGATATAATGTACAGGACAATAGATCCGTACTTCGATTGATGATACCGTACGATGGATTAAACCGTACGTGATATGATATACCGGATGATTGATCCACACTCTTGACTCGAGGATGACGTACGATGGACTATACCACATCTGTGCAGGGTTCCATAGGGTCGCCGCTGGGTTTCGGGAGGCATCGACCATGCCATATTCAAAAATTTGGCGCACTAAAGAACCCTAACCTAGAATCTTAACTAGATAATTAGACAAAACTAGAATGTAAACATCTTTACATCTAAGTGAACAAGCAATACAACCTTTGTAGACTGGTCCTTCACTTCAATAGCTCTGTGTAGTAGTCCTTTCGCTCCAAGTAGTGAACTCCCGGACTCCAGAAAGGCTCCACAAGATGAACGGAACAAGCTTGCTTGAAGTCTTCGAGGCCAAAGATGATCTACGTCGAGGAGACACCGACTCAAGCTACCTCTTCACTAATGTGGAATTAGTGAAGCTAACACCTCAAAATGAATGGCTAATCTAGTAGAAGATGATGAAGTAGGATTTTTGCTCACTTTAGAAATATTTTTCTCACTCATTTTCTTCACCTCCCATGAAGCTAGAAAGCTTGAGGAAGGAGATGAAGAAAGCAACCATGGAATGAAGCAAGTGAAGAATGAATCAAGTGGTGAGAATAGCAACCATGGGTGAGATAATATCATATACTAACTCTTGTAGAGACTAAACCATGGCTAAAAAATAATGGTTAGGTTAATAAATATCTTCAAGTAAAACAAAATTAGTGGACTTGGTCAATGGTTCCACAACCTTCAACCATGTGACTAATTTCCAACTAATTTGATTTACTTTAAATAAACAAAACCTTACATTATTATAAGCATGGTGTGAGTCTCATACACCCATGTAGCATGTGGCATCAAGCATGACACAAAAGAATGTACATTAATATATATCACATATATACTAAGTGTACATAAGTGAGAAAAAGAAATCTTAAGTGAGCTAATATTAGTTAATGTAAGTTAATATATCAAATATATAATTATACATTAAATTATTAAATGAACACTTGATTTAATAATCCGGCTATATCACATACAACCGACTAATATTAAATGTATCAACTTATCGAATCAACACTTGATTCGACATCCCGGCTATATCACATATAACCGACTGATATCACATATCGCGAGAATAGAATACAGTATCACATACACGTATTAATCTCGATCATGCACATATCACATATGTGCTCCTACTTCGTTTCGCTTGAGCCAGAAAACCTCTGTGTAGGACTCTAAAGACTTATCAATACGCTGGCAGTAGGTGGCGATCAAATAAGCCACCCATAAGCCGCAAGCGGTCTGCTAAACGTAATGGCCACCCGGGTATTGAGCGATCAGAAGATCAACAAGCAAGCCTGCTCATACTCCTGCGAATCCAATCAGTAACACTACCGTACAGTCCGGTCTCTTCGTTTGATATATTGCATCTCAGAGCCTGGGGGTGGTAAACGTCAGACCCCAATAGCCTGATAAGTCATGCCGATGTGAGGCCCATAAAGGTTCGAGAAACTACTGATAACACTTACCAGTAGATCTCAGTAACCCTGGCCAGGGACTTCCTGTTTTGGCCAATCGAGCACAGCGCAACATCAACCCCCAATACCGGGAGAGACGAATCCCCTCCTATCGCTCATTGCCTCCATGTGATTCGGGACTGTACCCAAAAGCCACCGTTTTGCACGTTCTCTTGAACGTGGTAAGGTGGGAATCAAAGTACGGTGGGAATCACACAAGACTCTATGACGATCTCGGGTCGACAGACTAACCTGTACCAGTGTCACCAGAGAACTGCTATCTGACGTTAGGTATAATATCATCTAGGAATTCTCGGCGAGTCCGTTCAGTGTACCCAGTCTCCACTGAGCACCCGTATACCAATTCTGATGTCAAACACCAATGGATATGGGATCATCCATTACCCATCATATGGGTCGAGAAGCATATACGCTAGTCTACTCTGGAATATCGATGCCCCGTCTCGATACTCCCACGACTAGGAACAATTGAAGGATGTACTTACCGACTACCCTTGCCCCACTAGTATGATCTGCATCATAATCGTGGTAGTCAAGTACTCATCCTAAGGGCTTTATCAACATGTAATAGAGAGACAATAAGTGTACATGTTAAGATAAAGAGCAACCAGATAGCATACTATCATGTCGAGCAAGAAAGTACTCCCTATATATGTCCAAGCATCCATATAATATACATCACATGTATAATAATGGCCTCTAGGGCATACATATAACTAACAATCTCCCACTTGCACTAAGGACATTTGTTGTAGTATCTCATACCCAACGTCCCATAAAAGTCTCTCTAGGGAAATGCCTTTGTGAGTGGATCTGCTGTGTTATCCTTCACGTCAACTCTCCTTACCTCGATCCCTTAGAGATCAACCATCTCCCTGATCAGGTGATACTGTCCTCAGAATATGTCTGGATCGCTGATGGGACCGGCATTCCTAGGCCAAAGCCACAACTCCATTGTTGTCACAATAACAGTTATTGGACGCTCAATGGTAGGAACCATGTTCATCTCATGAACAAGATTATCCAGACATCCACTTTGGTAACATCGTTGGTAGCGATGTATTCAGCCTTTATCGTCTAGATTGCCACGGTATCTAACTTGGAACTCTTCCAACATACCGTCCCTCCAATGAGGGTAAAGACAAAGCCCGAGACTAACTTTCAGTCGACCTTATCACTCTGGGAGCTCGAATTGGTAAAGGACTCCCACTGGAGTTTACCGTTACCAAACACCAAGAACATTTCTTCAGTGCTTCTCAAGTACTTAAGAATGTCCTTCGCAGCTTTCCAGTGATTCTCCAAAGATTCTACTGATTCCTGATCACTACACCTAGTGAGTCAGCTACATCTGGTCTGGTACATAACATCGCATACATGATAGAGTCTACTGCTGAAGCATAGGGTATCCCTTGCACGCGGGCTCTCTCCAAATCAGTCTCGGGAGACATCGTTTTAGAGAGAGTGATTCATGAGTAAGTGGGCGGACCACCATGTTTAGAATCTTCCATACTAAACCCCTTTAGTACGGTGTTAATGTACCTGGATTTGGGACACTCCCAACATCCACTTAGATCTATCACCATAGATCATAATCCACAAGATGTAGTAGATATCATCCAAATCATCCATGGAGAACCCTCGTGATAAAAGGAGCTTGACCCAGTGTAGCATAGGAAACCATTTCCTATCAAGAGTATGTCATCTACGTACAATACGTGGAAGACAACCTTACTCTCTACAACCTTCTTGTATATACAAGGTTCATCTACCTTTTTTATGAAGTCAAACTCTTTGACTGCCACATCAAAACAGATGTTCTAACTCCGTGATGTGTGCTTTAATCCTGATGGACTTAAGCATATCAACTGGAGAAAAGGTTTCATCATAAACCACATCTGGTTATTGACGAAAACCTTTTACTAGAAGTCTAGCTTTGAAAGTCTCAACTTTTCCATCTACACCAAGAATCTTATCAAGATCCTTTTGCTCCCAATGGGTTTTACCCCTTCAGGTGCAACATTCAAAGCCATACTTTGTTGGTGTACATGGATTCCATCTCTGATTGCATAGCATCCAGCCATTTTACAGAGTCCCCACTCGTGATGGCCTGCCTGAACCTAGTTGGGTCATCATCTACTATGATGCAACCTTCGCTCCCACCGTCACTGAGGAAACCATAGTATCTCTTAGGTGGATGAGGAATCCTACCAGATTCGCGGAGAGGCTGAGGCTCGTTAGAGACTATTGAATCCTTTGGTTTCACAAAATCATCAGCTGTTAGTTTGTCCAGCTGGAACTCCTTCCAGTTCTACCTCATGACCATTAATTTCTTCACAAGAAATTCCTTTTCTAAAAAGGTGTCATGCTGAGAAACAAAACACATTTTGCTCCTCAGTGTGGTAGAAGATATTCCCTCGCAAATGTTTGGGATATCCAACAAACTTACAGAACTGACCTTGCCTCGAGTTTGTCCGGATTTTGCTTTTCAACATAGGCCGGACAACCTCATATCTTAACTCGTTTAAGACATGGTCTCTTCCCATTCCATATCTCATATGTAGTGGTAGGCAATGATTTGGATGGAACCCCATTCAATAGGTATGTATCTTCTCAATTGCATAACCCCCAAAAGGAAACATGTGACTCAGCAGTACTCATCATAGAGCGCACTATATCTCATAGGGTGCGATACATCCGCCCCGATACACCGTTGTGCTGTGGTGTATACGAAGGAGTAAGCTGAAAGAGAATCCCATTCTCCTTTTAGAAACTCCAGGAACTCCATACACAAGTATTCTCCTCCTCGATCACATCGAAGGACTTAATACTTCTACCCATCTGGTTCTTAACTTCAAGCTTATATTCCTTGAATTTCTCAAAAGTTTCAGACTCGTGTTTCAACAGGAACACATGTCCGAATCTTGAGAGATCGTCGATGAATGTAATGAAGTACAAAGAACCAATCCTGGCATTTCTAGACATAGGACCGTATACATCATCATATATCTGTCCCAAGAGTTCAGTAACTCTTTCTCTGTTTTCAGAAAACGGAGTATTGGTCATTTTACCTTTGAGACAAGACTGGCAAGTATCATAAGATGAAAATTCGAACTAGTTGTGTCGCATTGATATGACCTAGTCTACAATGCCACAAGAAGGATTCGTTCATTTCTGAACTACTCCTCTTGTGTGTGTTCTACATATTTTGAACTGTGGTTTGATTTAGAACTTATATGCCATTATACATAACGTGCCTGATCCAATCAACTCTTGATTCAGGAAAATATTCACAACATTATCCTCCAATAAAGAATTATATCCTTCTTTAACTTAATAAAGAATCTGATGTAATGTTGTATATCAGGTTCGGTATGTAATAACATTCTTTCAGAATCAATGTATTTACCATTTGGTAAAACAAGGTGATATTTGCCAACTGATTTGGCTGCAACAATTGCACCATTCTCTAACACTTATAGAGATATCACCCAATCCCAGTTCTCTACCAGTGTGCAGCCCATGTAACAGATTACATATGTGGGATTCTAATCCAGTATCTCATGCCTTAGAACGTAGAGGATGCTGAGAAAAAATTCTTGGTAATGAACACACCCGAAGAATATGCATCAACATGCTCATTCCTAGATTGGGTCATGTGGAAATCCGGATATTCCCCTATTTCCTGCTCGGATGTAACATTTCAAAATAATAAAATATTTTTTTTGGGAAATTTATAATTTAATATTATTTTATTGAATATTTTAATAATTCGGTATAATTAAATACAAATAAATGGGGGGAAATTTTGGAAAATTATGGAAAATTCTAAAATAGGTTATTTTATGGAATTATGCCATTTTTAAGTTTTTATGGTTAGTTATATGCTAATTTAGTTCTAATCGCGATTAAAAATCGCTAATCGGTTTTTTTTAGCATTTTTGTGCAAAACATGCACATATCATTTTTCTTACACTTGTGCATTTTTCCACCATGTTTCTTTTGGGGTTACTATTCTAGTGAGAAGGGTTTAGAGAAGAAAGAAAAGGAAAAGAAATGGAAAAGGATTTTTATATTGAGGTATGGTGAGAGAGAGAGAGGTATGGTTTCCTTTGACCTTGGACTTAACCATCTCTTCATTCTTCCTCTCATTTTCTCTCTCCCTCTTCCTCCATCTCCTGCTGCAGCTGCTGCCCCTCTTCATCCTCCCCTCTTCAAGCCCCAAATCATCTCACAAACATCACCAAAACCCTACCCCCATTTCATTAAAAGTGTGCATAAGCTCAAGATCTACACATTGGACCAAGGAAGCAAGGATTTTGGCCACTAGGGGCAACTCAAGAAAATTATTGAGTTGCCAAATGAGGTAATTACTGAACCATTTGCTTAGTTTTAGCGTTACTTATACCCCCATGTTGTGATAGAATCGATATTGTGGGCTTTGTGGACTAAAGGAAAACCTAGTTAGGGTTTGAGGGAAATTTGAGTTATGATGTGAAATTGAGCTCAGTAGAGGTTATGTAAACACCTTAGTGCTAGTATGGAGACCCAAACCTGAGACTTAAGACCCGGAATACGGATTTAGAAACCGATAACGGAAAATTTATGGAATCTGTAAAGGTTTTATGGGATCTGCTATCAACCCGAGACTCTGAAAATTTATTTGGTTGGACAGTGACATGTGCAGGCACCCAGAAAGCTATCACCAAGACCCCAGCCCCTAACTCATTTTCCCGGCCGCAGATTTATCCCGTTTGGCCGCAATTTGCGGCCAGACCTGCCCCATTTTGGCTCGTTTTGGTTTTGGTGTCCCCTTATCTGTAGATTAGGCCCCTGGCATGTGTAGATTTGTCTAGTTTGACCTAGGGTGAAATCTGGAGCCTATTTCCTTAGTTGCTGTTTTGGATTCGTGTTTCCGTATTTCGTATTTATTTTATTCTGCAATTGTGTATTGTGTTTTACCTCGACCATTTGGCGTTTATACGACGATATCGAGGATTGATTGATGGTTTTGAAGACGTGCCCATAGGTTCTGACCTATAGGCCCCTTATCGTATCGTTTTGGGTTTCGTGTGCCGTTTTAGATTTGATTTGGTTTTAATGCGCATTACGATACTTTGACATGTAGGTACCCCATGAAGACTTCAGGACGACAAGTAAGCGCGTGGCGACATCGACAAATGAAGACGCAAGGTGAGTAGATTATATCTACAGGGGGAAGTCGGGTGGATGGCGTGTAGCACCCCCGCAGTCCGTAGTTGATATACTATATATTATATTTGATAGTTATAGTGTGTCATGTATATGGTGTTAGGTGTATTATGGATAGCTTAGGGTTAGAAGTAAATTAGTATAGTTCATAGTCGCGAAACCTAGAATAGGTTTACACCCACACGCGCACCCTTGCATATTAACTATACTTACACTGTGTTGATGATGATATTGGATGACATTGGAGATGAGTCGATGATTTTGGGCATTGTGCCGTGAGATCGGTGATGTGATGTGATTTGTACTTGCGATATGACATGTGATCTTAGCGGGCCGTTGGGCATGTGTTTTACCCCCGCTTTCATACTTATATAGATGGTATTGATTTGTACTAGACTTAGATCTGTACCCCAGATTATGTGATATGATGATAATGATACCTGATATTTGATGAGAGGAATGTGATACTGACCGTACCCAGCTATTGGGATGACGTACGACGATTTACCGTACGAGCTTTATATTGATGATAGATCCGCACTCATGACTTGAGGATGTCATATGATATACTGTATCGTACGCGATGCTATTGAGGCGGGATCACCGACTATTATATCTATATATCGACTCAGATTTAGGTGGTTTCCATACCCCTCCCGATTGACTTGATACTTAGATCTGTAGTTTGCATAGTAGATGTTAGACTAGACCCGAGTCATACCTATTTCAAAACTATGAATCAGGAATATCTTAAGGACAAGTAAAGGGATTCTACGGGTATTTCCAAAAGACGTATCTTTCTTAAAAACACCGTAGCCCTTACTTTTGGTAAAAATCCTGATTCGTCTTATTTCAAATGGCATAACTGCATGACATATACATACGGGTGTAGATTCTTTACTGTTGCGTTGATTATTCGATTTCCGCATATTCATGCTATTCACATTGCTTTGCATATGTTTATTGCTATATTACTATCATTTTGCTAGGGCACCAGCACCATTATCGATGATGCGTATGTTCCACGTACACTTGCTTGCCGGCTCACACACTTCATCATCGATAATTGCCATGTCACTACACAGTAGTATTATTGCATCAGGATATGACCTTGTATGTGCATACTATTATTTCCATGTTGCGTGATATACTGTTATACTTGCATTTCATTTATATGTCACATACATCATACTTTATGATTATGCGCATTGAGATATTCGTTTTCATGATATTTCTTGATTTGGGGACCGTGGATATTTCAAGGAGAATATGTAATTGTTTTAAAAACCCGGTTCCCATGCTATGATATTTAAGTGCGTCCACCATGTGTTTTCTCGATGCTGAGAGCGACATATGAACCCGAGTCGAGGAGGGGACGAGGCCGATTACGGGTACATGGTAGACCCGGTATGGTACCCCGGGGCGAGAACAGTTTTGCTGTGTAGTAGACGGTGAGCCTGGCAGTGGGACCACTACCTACCGGTGATTGGTTGGACCTGGCGGTTATCCGGAGGATACTGACCAGAGTCGATAGATGGATATGGGAGTACTCCCGGGGCCGAGGGCCGATTCCGCAGACAGAGCCCGTGGGCTGATCCAGACTGACGGAGCCCGATAGATGAGGATTTACGTGTCGATGCTAGGCACGGGTTTCATGATGATCTCCATGATTTAGATTATATCCTCATATTTGCATGCATGATGCTTATTGACATTGGGTGACAGGTGGACGGGATCCACATATATACAGACATTGATTACATACAGACTTTGACTACATTGATCATATTTCATTTGTATATATAACAGGGTATGAGGGCGCTGTTATATATATACCCTTACACTAATATTAGTGGAATGGGACGCTAATATATGTGTATTGATATCCATTTGATACTTCATCATGTTTACTTCATGCAGACATACCTTACATTTATGACATGTTATTATCTGAGGCGCTGGCACGAGTACTTGGCACTACCTACATGATTAGTTGTTACTTTGCCACATTTTCATGCTTCAGACTTACTCTTGAGGGTTATATTATATACTGATCGTATTGACCTAGGATTATGTCTTGCATTCGATTTCTGCTTGTAGATATTTTCTATTCACGAGTTGGCAACTCACCCCCGTTGTGCCACAGTTCTTGCAGGGTTTTGCCGTACGGGTTCCGTAGCGGCATTTCTGGCACACTGCTTCCATATGGGGGACTTGCTTGGGTAGGTGGGTTCTTTTGTATCAGGACCACCCTTATTGATG
This sequence comes from Agapanthus africanus, assembly GCA_030015575.1. Taxonomy (NCBI): domain Eukaryota; kingdom Viridiplantae; phylum Streptophyta; class Magnoliopsida; order Asparagales; family Amaryllidaceae; genus Agapanthus; species Agapanthus africanus. The sequence goes on from JASDDO010000006.1 coordinate 216,821,158, forward strand.
TATTATTCTTTTGTCTCTAGAAATTCCATCAACCAAAACTTGTATATTGTTTCAGACTCAGACACCAGTGATGTGTTATTTCGACCTTAGAGTCGCGCCTAGTAGTGTTACGGTTTTCATGCTTATCTGAGTTTCTTTTGAATTTTGATCCTCGCCATTCGGCGTTGTATAGTATATTGCTTGTATGTTTATTTATCCTTAAAATGGTTTTAGATTTCTGGGCTTTTGGCTTACTTGGATCAGATGGAGTCCTATAGACTTCATATGGTTCAAGGGCCAGTCACATGCTCTTTCGGGTCGTGACAAAGTTGGTATCAGAGCGCTAGGTTAACCTTGGTTCGAGTCTAAGTTTGACTATGTAGAGCCTAGGGTGTCTATGTAAGTGTATATACCCTAGAGGCCATTAATGTATCATACTAGCTTGTATATTACTTGATGGAAGCTTGGGATATTCACAGTTGTATAGACAATCTTGCTCAAAATGGTAGTATGCTACTTGGTTTGTCTCTACTTTAATATGTGCATGTGTTTCTTTTAGCATATCGCTTATATACATATTAGTAGAGCCCTTAGGATATTTGCTTGATTACCAGCGTTGTGATGGCGCTCACACTCGTGGGGGCTGGGTGATCCATAAGCACATCCTTATACAGGTCCCTAGTCGTAGGACTATCGAGACAGGGCATCGATACTCCGGAGTAGACTAGCGTATGCGCTTCTCATCCCAGCGGGGAAGACGGTCTGTCCCACAGCCGTCAGTACGTCGTACTTGAGATAGTATGCGGGTGCTCGTTAGGTTACGAGTACACTGGACATGACTCGTCGGGAACTGATGGTTGGTATTATACCTATCGTCAGTTATCAGTTCCCAGGTGACATGAGTACAGCTTAGTCCGCAGACTTGCCACTGTCACTTCGCCTCGAGTGTGTTCCCACTGTACTTAGATTACTATCCTACCACGACTCAAAGGAGTCGTGCAAACAGGTAGTAGTTGGGTGCAGTCCCGAAGCACTTGGAGGCAGTGACGGTTAGACAGGATTCGTCTCTCCCAGTATTGGGGGTTGACATCGCGCTGTGTCTAGGAGAGCCATTACACAAGTAGTCCCTGGCCAGGGCAAGCGAGATATACTGGTAGGTTTCCAGTGTTATCTCAGGGTGTTCTGAGCTTCACTCCGACACGACTTGTACCGCTATTAGGGGACTGACGTTTACCGCCCCCCTAGGCCCGCCATGCGATGTATCAGACGAACAGACCGGACTGTACGGAGATTGTCACATACAGGCTCAGTAGGAGTCCGGATGGGTTTACCTCATCGGCCTTCTTATCGACATCTACCTGGGGACCGTTACGTACAGCTAGTGCCGCTTGCGGTTTGTGGTTAAACCCACTGTCGGCGTAGTGTTGAGTCTTTAGAGTCCCACACAGAGAGTTTTCCTGCATTGAGCGAAACGTGTAGAGGCCATATGGTTTTACGGCAGGGCTGCGATCACTTGCGTACACTTGTGTGCGTATGGTGTTCGGGCAGGCAATACTAGTGGGCTTTGGTTTGAGCCGGATTCTAGTATTGCACAGATGGATTTGTTTTGTTTTCTGTGCATTCGCATTCTACGGAATGCGGATGCAGGTGTGTATGCATGGCTTTGTGGAGTGGAGAAGGAGGAGGTGCCTCATTAGGGTTTTGACAAGTTGGTTCGGTCAAAACCATTATGAGCCGGAAACATTATTTACTAATCCTTTTATTGATAATTATGTTATGGCTAATTACATTGACCATTTGACCATCTTGACTTTGTTGACCGTTTGACCAAAGTTGACTAGGATCTTCTTGAAAGGTCTAAAGTATTCTTTGGTTTTCTTTTTCATTTTTGTTATGATAATGGTCATGTCATTTGTAGCCATCAACTTTATCTTGATGGGATTAGTAATGATAGTGTTTTTACATTATTGCAACCATGGTTGTGTTTTCTCTTGGTTAAGTTTTTTTTCATTTGTTCATTTTGATTCTCTCTCTTGAAATGAGAAGCTCCATGGTTGCTAACCTTTCTCCTTCTTCCTCCTCCTCTTGATCTCATCTTTTGATCTCATGTGTTGAGAGAAAAAGATCCCACAAAGACAAATACATCCATACATCTCCTCTATACATTCTAGGGCTTCTTGACTACCAATCACTTTGCCCTAGTTGCCTCGGCTTGAGGCGGAGCTTAGTGTACATCTCTCGGGTGGATCGTCTTCGACTCAAGAAGGCCGCGGAGGTGCCTAAGGTCCGGATCGACGCTTGGAGCTTGGATGGACGAGTGGGACAGCGGAATGAAGACCCGAAGGACCGGTTCCGTGAGGTATATTTTCTACAAGCATAGTAGTTATAGCCTCTTGTAGTTTACTAGTTTCTAGTTTAGCAAAGATCCGTGCTCTAAGTCCATGTCGCCTTGCGCCAAATTATTGTTTTTCGCCGTTTCCGCCTCCCCGTAAGAACCGGGGTGAGCAACGTGGACTTACAGTAGTATCAGAGCCTAGCTAAACATAAACTATTAAGTTAGCAAAGTGTTTAGAACATCGATCGGAAAAAAGGTCGCAAAACACATCCACAAAACCTCAAGTTTCTGTCGATTTTTATACTGCTCAAAATGTGATTTAAAATATATGAAAAATCGTCTCAGGGTTTTGTGAAAACACTGCAGAAAAACGAGCCAGTGAATCGATCAAACGGCCGCGGTTCCGCTACAATGACATGCTCATTGCCGCGGTTCCGCCGCGGTTTTGACTCGTCACTGGATCGGGTTTTGTGCAGTGTTTTAGTTTGGCTGTTTTGGGATTTTTAATGCATGTTTTTTCCACCCAGATTTTCCAGAGAGCAAATTGACTTTTGGGGTGGTTAAAAATCCGTATTTTGATCGATATTCTGTAGACTTTGGCTAATGCATATTTTCTGTGATGTGATATATGTATTGAACGTCCGCAAATCGCTATACGACGATTAGTGGGGGTTATACATATCTGTGATCTGTAATGTTGATGGTTTGTGTATATGAACTCGGTGGATTGTCGCGGATGAATAGCCGGGAATGGGTGTGAGATGAGAGTTTCTTTTTCTTTCATTCATTGTAAAATTTGTAAATTGATGTAATATTATTTGTTTGGCCGCACAACCGGGTCGGGGTTGTAGCCGTCATTGTATTATTTCTTTTTACTGTTTTTGCTTCTAGGATAGACCCAAGGTGGGGTGCACAAACTACCGGGTATCTCGAAGTGTCGAGTGGCCTACTCACGGTGTTGAGGGAGGTTGCTACGCTTCGAGTACTTGGCGGGTAGTTTGCCGCACCCGTAGGGGTCTAGGGTGGGGTTTGGCTATTCATCGCGACCGTGTAATCCGTTTTTCGTTGAAGGGTCGAACGAATCGCGGATTCCTAGTATATCTAAAGTGTTCATCTGTGATCTGTAATGTCTATCATTGCTATATATATTAACTATTTAGGTGCTGCTTATGTTTTGCATCCGCGCTAGTCCAGCCCTCGCTCTGTCGTTAGTTAAGTAACCTAACGGGTGATGACGGGGCCCCGTGGCGAATGCGGATGGCATAAGCGCACACCATATTTTGGTTGTTTTCTGCAATGGTAGGTTTAAATGATGGGACGCATTAAAAGAACTAATGCAAGAAAATAAACCAAGTAAAAGTCGTTGGAACACTTTGAAAACCACTCGGTTCTTTTCAAAAACCAGCATTTTAAACGCGGAGCTTGAACCACTCCTTTTAAAAGCTATCTCATTCCATCGACTATATCAAGTTCACTACGTTCACGGTTTCGCCAAAACCATTCGTAGCCCTCCGTCATTTCGTATGGATATTCAATAGTATTCAAGCTATGTTTGTTGACCTTCGTCAAGGCATAGTGATTGGTAGCTGTTGGGTGTTTATATGTAGCATAGATAGATGCGTTGGTTTGGGACAGTCGTATTACCTTGTTGACCTTCGTCAAGGGTATGTACGGGTGGGTTCAAATTAACCTGGGTAATGACGGGTAGAACTTGACATGTGACTTATGATTTGTTGACCTTCGTCAAGGTCATAAGAGCATGGGGCAAAAATCCACATCGGGAGTTTCATAAGCACTGAAACTTGCTAGCGCTGCATACCATTTGGAGTGTGATGATTCTGGTAGGATTCCTTCGTTTTTATCACGCGATGATATTTGGATCCCGATCCTACTGTGAGTATATGCTACTCCTCGGGAAACCTCTCACTTAACGATCAATGCTATAAACCAAGTAGGTGTCTAGAAAGGTGTTAGCGGGGCTTCGCCCACAGGGAAAAGAGGTTACTTAATTAAGGAACTTCGCGAAAGCGTTGGAAAACCTCCCTCGAAGTACCGACACTGGCCTGGCTGAACGGTTAAGCAAGTATTGTACGGTGAGATTGATCCTGACTAATTCTTCCTTTTATGGTTTGAGGAGGGATTCGAGAGACAGTGGGAGCCATCCTTTTTAGATAAAATAAAAACCAATCTAAACTTGCAAGAGCATCATGCTGAGTGTTTTCTTCTCTCTCTCTTAATTGCAGCGACCCAGTGACCGCACCTAGGTTACATCTAGATAATAAAATGACTGAATCTGACTGTTATGACTGGCAAAGGTCTGTCCAGATGTCCATTGCCCATGACAAGCTGGGACACCTCTTGACTGATCCAACCCCTGCCGTCTCAGGTCCAGTTTCCCCTGTCACGGATATTTATATCCGCGAGACATCGGAAAGGAACTCTGCGAAAGCCAAGTGCCTCGTGTTAGCCTCAGTTGATGCACTAGTAAAATAGGGGTTTGCCCCTACGGATAGTGTAATCCGTAGGGGCAAAAATAACTTGGACCTACGGATATATCCGTAGGTCTAAATGGTTGCCCCTACGGGCAAAGACGTCCAAGAATAAAAATATTAATTCTTAATTAGGTGTTTGCCCCTACGGATCCGCAAACAAAGGACCTACGGATATATCCGTAGGGGCAAGTAAATATCGATTTAATAAAATCCCAGATCGATCGCCTACGCTCATTTCCCTCTCTCTCTCGATCGGGCGCGAAAATAAGGTTAGGGTTTCGTCGCCACTGGAGTTCGATCGCCTACCCCAATGCGCCACGCCGTCGCCGCCAAGGTTGTTCTCCTAGTGGCCATCGCCGGTTTCGTCGCCACTGGAGTTCTCGTCGCCACCGCGGTTAAGGTCGTCGCCACCGCCGTTCAGATCGTCGCCCCTGCCCCAGCAGCCGTTCAGGTGAGTAAATCTCGAGGTAAGTTAAAGAATTTATTGGATTATTTTGGGCTTAAGGTTCATGGCGCGCGAGTTGGCCTGGGTTGGGCTGGGGTCGCGGTCGCAGTCGCGGTCGGGTTAGGGTTGGGGCAGGGGCTGGGCTGCGGGGTCGGGTTCGGGGTCGGGGTCGGGGAAGGGGAAGGGGAAGGGGAAGGGGAAGGGTTAGGGTCGGGGTCGGGGTCGGGGTAGGGTTAGGGTCGCAGTCGGGGTAGGGTTAGGGTCGGGGTCGGGGTCGGGGTCGGGGCTGGGTAGAATTTATCAAATTTTTTATTGGGGGTGCGGCTGGGGCTGCGGGCTGGGGCTAGGGCTGGGGAAGGGGAAGGTCAATTTATCAAATTTTTAACAAGATTTGTATTAGTTTGCAAGAACACTTAAGTTTATCACAAAATATTGTTTGGGTTTTCGATTTATATCTTGAGAATAATGGAGGAAAGATGCCATAGTAGGGAATTCCCTCCTATGGCGTCGAAAAAATACCCCTTTCATGGTTTTTTCCGACGATCGGCACCCAACATCTTCATTGTCATCATCTAAGATGTGGGTATACCAAATTTCAAGTGATTCTACAACTTTTTCACCGTTGATTTAGCAATGTAAAAAGTTCTATTGTCGGCAAACCGTTAATTTTGAACCCACTAAATCAACGGTGAAAAAGTTGTAAAATCACATGAAATTTGGTGTACCCACATCTTAGATGATGACGATGAAGATGGTGGGTGCCGATCGGCGGAAAAAATTAGGGAGAGGGTATTTTTTCGACGCCATAGGAGGGAATCCCCTCCTATGGCCTCTTCCCTCCATTAATCTCTTATATCTTTTAGCGGTATGTATCCGTTGTCCCAAATTTTGAATTATCTTATACTAGTATTTATGCATGTGCAGATCTTCTTTATCCTGACAAAAGATCCATATCCATTATCTTAACTTAAAATCCTTTAGAGGGTGCTAATCCTAAATAACAACAAAATGATGTTAAATATTTCATCCGATTTTCACAAGATCATACTTGAAAAAAATGCAACTACTTTCACAATTTCACAATCCTAACCAACTCCCAATTTATTATGGTATTCGATCATAACTTGAGAACAAATTCTCTTTTCTATTGCCATCCCATATCAAACCCTAGAATCGTGGGCCATTTCAAATTACACCAAATTGAGGCAAGAATTGGATGAAACCAACATAACCAACAATAAAGAGCTTTATTTGGTAATATATATTGATGAACAATGGTTGCTGTGTTAAATCCAACCCTCACATCACATGCATATCAATAAAGGAGAGGACTGACCAAAATGTTGAATTTTAACAATTGTGAAAGTTCTTCGGTCAGGATGTAACAGAAATAAGGAAAAAAAACCTAAAATATTTTTCACAAAAAAGAAAAAGCAAGCTTCTCTCCCATATCATTAACAAAGCTTATCACTTTTGATTCTCGAAATTATTTTACATTATATTTTCATTCAAAACGTTTTGCTAGTTTGCTCACCAGCTGTTTGATAAAATTCCTAAACTATTTTTACTTTCCTTGCTCACAATTGCTCTTGACTACGTACAAATCTTGAAAACCCATTAACGCTCTTGCAATAATATGCAAAATCACATGAGGATTCACATTCATCACCACCACCTAAGGCTAGGGTTTGGGCTGGGGCTGCGGCTAGGGTTGTGCGTCCTCAAGAGGGCGATCATAGGATCGGTGAAGTGAGGTGGCTGGATATGAGATACGATGGATTTCCATGTGTTCAATGGAATGCTGAGGGTCAGAGTCGGTTATTTATATATCTCCCAAAAAAGAATGAGTTTGTTATCAAAGGTGTATTGATTTCTACATCAAGGAATATCAGTTATATGTCATTCAGTGACTAAGTCTGTTTCTGGCCCAACCATATTTATGAATCCTTTCTTCTTTTTCCTTCTTACGTATATTTACTAGTTCAGACTGTATGCACCTCTGCAATCAACGCCGAGAACTTATACATTATAGGTTAATAGACATATGCTATGAAATCACGGTGCATATCGAATTCATGATATGTTATAGTCCCTCATTATTTTTACTGTGGTGAGAAAGCAGTCGCTGGTGGCCACAAGCCATAGAATTGGCAGTTGTCCTACCTAAAATAACAACTTTTATACTAAAAAATTATGTATGCCATTAGTTAGTAGTTTATGTTTTTTAGACGCAAAAGCCATTTGAGAAATACTTTTCCAACCCACTATTAATCCATATTCTCAATATAGTCATTGAATTTGCACGCGCACATAATAAGAAGGAGAAGACAATAATGTGGCAGAAGAAGAAGAAGAAGACAGTAATGTGGCAGAAGAAGAAAAAAATGACATTCCTCGTTCTCTGTTTCAGCATCAATCTTCTGATATGAACTAATGATGGCTTTCACATAGGCTTTTCCCTTTAGAGACTTCTTAGTGTCAAATGGAAAGCATAAATCAGATTTTTGCAGGTCGGGTTCTTCTATGACTTTCAAGAGTCTCAACTGATTCTGTTAATTATACTCTAGTTGGGTGGTACTTTTACAACTTCTCACTGCAGGTGCGCTCTCTAATATCCATTTTGAATGTAATATTATCGATATTCAAAATGGATATTAGAGAGCGCACCTGCAGTGAGAAGTGGTAAAAGTATCACCCAACTAGGGTGTAATTTACAGAATCAGTTGAGACTCTTAAAAGTCATAGAAGAACCCGACCTGCACAAATCTGATGTATGCTTTCCATTTGACACTAAGAAGTCTCTAAAGGGAAAAGCCTATGTGAAAGCCATCATTAGTTCATATCAGAGGATTGATGCTGAAACAGAGAACGAGAAATGTCATTTTTTTCTTCTTCCGCCACATTACTGTCTTCTCCTTCTGCCACATTACTGTCTTCTCCTTCTTATTATGTTCGCGTGCAAATTCAATGACTATATTGAGAATATGGATTAATAGTGGGTAGGAAAAGTATTTCTCAAATGGCTTTGGCGTCTTAAAACCATAAACTACTAAGTAATGACATACGCATATATATAATAGCTTAAATTTAGTCCTCATGATATGATTGCATCACCTAAGAAAATATCTCTACCCAAGCTTTTTAAAAGTTTTAATTACTTTATACGAATAATACTTTCCATGTTATGAAATATTTGTCCATGTTGCCTGACGCATTCGCACGCGCACCACGTGTGTAGAAATAAATATCTCTGGATTGCCATCGTAACTATGAAGTTTCGATGTATCGGTATGCTATATATCTGTATTTTAGCTTTCGTTCTTATGCTACTCTTTTAATGATTCACAGCCGGTTCCGAATAAATTTACCAAGCTGATTAGAAAGATGGTTAATAGAAGAGAAAATTCTAACCTAGTGAGTCACAATGGATAATTTGTCATTATTAATCCATCTTCCTGAAAACGGTTTATACGGAGCAAGTATATTTCATGGTACTTGAGAAAAATATATGTTGAAGTCAAAAGCTAATAAGATTTAAATGCTCGCTTATAGTCTTCCAAGATATTTTATATTCCAAGGCAAGGTGACAATAAGTGCATGCTTTTGCATGATTTGGTATGTAGATTCAAGGTTATGCATGGCTACGACCCTTTCTTATGATTTCTTATCATAATTTTCTGCACACTTATAGTTGATAGATGCAGTTAGATCATATCTCTATAAGGGAAAACTTAAAATAACAACCTTTATACTAAAAAAATTATGTATGTCATTACTTAGTAGTTTATGGTTTTAAGACGCAAAAGCCATTTGAGAAATACTTTTCCTACCCACTATTAATCCATATTCTCAATATAGTCATTGAATTTGCACGCGAACATAATAAGAAGGAGAAGACAGTAATGTGGCGGAAGAAGAAAAAAATGACATTTCTCGTTCTCTGTTTCAGCATCAATCCTCTGATATGAACTAATGATGGCTTTTCCCTTTAGAGACTTCTTAGTGTCCAATGGAAAGCATACATCAGATTTTTGCAGGTCGGGTTCTTCTATGACTTTTAAGAGTCTCAACTGATTCTGTAAATTACACCCTAGTTGGGTGGTACTTTTGCCACTTCTCACTGCAGGTGCGCCCTCTAATATCCATTTTGAATGTAATATTATAGATATCCATGCCTGTTTATGTCAAAATTACTTATATTGTCAATGTTTGATTGTCTAGTTGTTGGTGATGCGTCCATATCAGGGACAGAGGCCACTCCCGTTCCTCCAGGTATGTTTATATGTTATATAGGGCATGTATATTGATTTAGAATGCTATATCATAAATATACACACATTTCTTTTGCTCTTAGTCGTCCAACTCATTATCATGGGCTGCTTGATGAGATTAGATTTGCGCCTGATGATCTACAAGAGCTCCTTCACTCCCTGTCATATGTGTAAGCAGCGCTATATGCGAGTTTACCTTGTTAGTATGTATGTACTGAAATTAATTAATATTATTCAAATTTTGATACATGCAGATACCAGAGGAGCACATCTTCTATCTCTGTAGGTAAGGCTTTGAATTTGTTGATTTTGGTGTTTCTTGTCAATTTTATAGACCCGTATGTGCTTAATATAATGTTCTGACAGTTGCTGTTAGTGTTTATGCCCTAGAAGGCCATTACTGTATCATACTAGCTTGTATATTACTTAATGGAAGCTTGGGATATTCACATGTATATAACAGTCTTGCTAAACATGGTAGTATGCTACTTGGTTTTTCTATCTTAATATGTGAGTATACGTATTGATAGAGCTCTTAGGATCTTGCTTGTCTACCAGCGTTGTGATGGCAGTCACACTAGTGGGGGCTGGGTAGACTACAAGCACATCCTTATTCAGGTCCCTGGTCGTTGGATTATCGAGACAGAGCATCGATACTCCGGAGTAGACTAGTGTGTACGCTTCTCATCCCAGTTGGGGAGATGGTCTGTCCCACAGCCATCAGTACGTCGTACTGGAGATAGTATACAGGTGCTCGTTAGGTTACGGGTACACCGGACAGGACTCACAGGGAACTGTTGGTTGGTTTGATACCAGTCGTCAGTAAACAGTTCCCAGGTGACATGAGTACAGCGTAGTCCGCAGACTTGACACTGCTACTTCGTCTCGAGTGTGTCCCACTGTTCTTAGATTGCTACCCTACCACGGCTCAAAGGAGTCGTGCAAACAGGTAGCAGTTGGGTGCAGTCCCGAGCACTTGGAGGCAGTGGCGGTTAGACAGGATTCGTCCCTCCCGGTATTGGGAGTAGATATCGTGCTGTGTCAGAGAGCCATTACGCAAAGTCCCTGGCCAGGGCAAGCGAGATTTGCTGGTAGTTTCCAGCAGTTTCTCAGGGTGTAATGGGCTTCACTCCGACACGACTTATACCGCTATTAGGGGACTGACGCTTGCCGCCCCCCTAGGCCCGATATGCGATAGTCATGGACGAACGGACCGGACTGTATGGAGATTGTCACATCAGACTCAGTAGGAGTTCGGATGGGTTTACTCATCGGCCTTCTTATCGACAACTACCTGGGGACCGTTACGTACAGCTAGTGCCGCTTGCGGTCTGTGGTTAAACCCACTGCCAGCGTAGTAGTCGAGTCTCTAGAGTCCCACACAGAGAGTTTCCTACTCCAGGCGAAACGATATAGAGGTTGCATGGTTTTGCGACAAAGGGTTCGGACGCATACGTGCGTTTACGCGCGTACGACTTTCGGACAGATTTTACCAGTCGGCTTTGGTTTAAGCCAGTTACTGGTATCCGGTTATTGGATTTATACAGTCTAAAGTTTTTCCGTATTTTTACGGATCGGAGGGGCGTTCTCGTAATTACTCGAGAAGCTTCTAGAAGTGGTGACTAAGGAGGTTTAGGTGTCATTTGCATTAAATGAGTTTAGTGAGTCATGAGGGTGATTCATGCATATCATTAATGCATGATAAATGCTTAATGAGTCATGGTTATGAATCACCACAAGATATTTATGAAACTTCATTATTCATCATTTTAGTTTTCTTTTATGGATGAATATTAAAGGTTCATATATATTATGATAGATTTACTATTCTCATTACAATCATTCTCACCTTCTCTCTCCTCAAGCTCTCTCTCTTCAAAAGACTAATCCTCACCCTCATGTGTTGAGATCTAGGATTAGTAAGACTAATCAATCCATAACCTTCACTCTTTATCATTCTATCATCTTTGATTAGCAATCAAAGTTGATTAGTTACCTCAAGTTAGAGGTTTAGCTTGGAGTTTCGCTCTCGGGTGGATCGTCTACTACCTAGAGAAGGCCAAGGAGAACCAAGGAGGACGTAAAGAAGAAGGACCGGTTCATTAGGTATAATCCCTAATCTCTTTAGTGAGATGATACTTTAGAATACGGTTTTTAGGGTTTAGCTTCGATTCATGCGGTTAGTCGATGTTTGTTGTTTAAACTTGATAAGTTTTTGTAATTTCCGCCTCCCCATAAGTACTGGGGTGTACTACATCGACTTACAGTGGTATCAGAGCCTCGCTAAACACTAAATAACTTAATCGCAAATTTGTACGAATTTCGAACGAAAAAACCAACCCGGAAAACCCTAATTCTGTATAGTTTCTGTCGAACTTAAAATCAAGTCCTAAAATTTTTCTGGAGTGTTCAGAGAGCTAGAAAGGAGTCCAGGAGAACACCCAAGAAATTCGAGCCCATGAATCGGCAACTCGGCCGCGGAAGCGCGGCGGATCGGTGGGATCTGCCGCGCATCCGCGGCGCTTTGACCGAGTCATGGACTCGTCTTTCTTGTGTGGGTCCCCTGTGACATTTGGGGTTTTCTGGTATATTTAATTATTGCTCAGGTTACTGTTTAACAGAGCAGATTTTGGAGCAATTTTGAAGTTGTTTATTCGATCGAAAAATACAGTATTTGCGTATTGGATTATATCTGTGATTGTATAATGTGTTCGTAAACCTCCCCCAACTGCTAGTATGTCGGTTGGCAGGGGGTTGCACATTTCTGAAATGGTTATATCTGTTTGTGCATATAAACTGTATTGGACTGTTGTGGTGTATAGCCGGGATTAGCAAAGGGTTATTGTTTAATTCGTTTGTTGTAATTGTAATTTGTTGTAATATTATTTTCGCGGGGCACTTCCAGGTTGCGGTCGTAGCCACCGTTGTATTATTTCATTTTACTGTTTTTGCTCCTAGGACTGACCCAAGGTGGGGTACACAGACTGCCGGGTGGGTAGTTTGCCGTACCCGTAGGGGTCGAGGGTGGGGTAAACGGCTATTCATCACAACTGTGTAATCTGTCTTTTCTTGCAGGCTCAAAAGAAATACAGATTGCTTGCAAATCCAATATTGTTTATCTGTGTTCTGGAATGAATATCATTGCGTCAGACGAATGTAAAATATCTATATTTATTATAGCTATTTAGACGTCACTTATGTTTTACACCCGCGCTAGCCCAGCCCCCGCTCTGTCGTTAGTTAAGTAACCTAACGGGTGATGACGGGACCCCGTGGCGAATGCGGATGGCATAAGAGGACGTTATATTTTCGTTGTTTTCTGCAATGATAGGTTAATGATGGGACGCATTATCTATAATGCAAAGTAAAACAAACCAAAGTTTAAATCGTTGGAACAATTTAAAAGAAACCACTCGGTTATTTTTAAAACAGATATTTTTAAAATGCGGAGATTTAACCACTCCTTTTAAAAGCTATCAGGTTCCTTCGGTTATATCAAGTTCACTACGTTCACGGTTTCGCCAAAACCAGTCGTAGCCCTCCGTCATTTCTTATGGATAGTCAGTAGTATTCAAGCTATGTTTGTTGGCTTTCGTCAAGACATAGTGTTTGGTAGCTGCTGGGGTATTCATTTGTTACATAGATAGATTTGTTGGTTTGGGACAGTCGCATTACCTTGTTGGCTTTCGTCAAGGGTATATACGGATGGGTTCAAATTAACAAGATAATGATGGGCAGAACTTGACATGTGACTTATGATTTGTTGGCTTTCGTCAAGGTCATAAGAGCATGGGGTAAAAACTTATATCGGGAATTTCTAAAGAAACTGAAATTTGCAAAGAGATGCATACCATTTGGAGTTTGATGAATGTTGGTAGGATTCCTTCAACATTATCATACGATGATATTTGGATCCCGATCCTGCTGTGAGTATATGCTACTTATCAGGATATTCGTCGCTTAACGATCAATGCTATAAACCTAGTAGGTGTCCAGAAAAGTGTCAGCGGGGTTACGCCCCCAGAGAAAAGAGGTTCTTTAATTAAGGAACTTCGCGAAAGCGTTGGAAAACCTCCCTCGAAGTATCGACACCGGCCTGGCTGAACGGTTAAGCAAGTATTGTACGGTGAGAATAGTCTTGGCTAATTCTTCTTTTATGGTTTGAGGAAGGATTCGAGAAACAGTGGGAGCCATCCAGTTTAGATAAACTAAAAACCACTCTAAACTTGCAAGAGCATCATGCTAAAGAGTTTTCTTCTCTCTCTCCTAATTGCAGCGACCCTGAAAATGACTGGACTTAAGTTACTTTTAGAGAAAAATATACTGACAGGGCCAAACTATAAAGATTGGCTGCGGAATGTCAAGATGGCTTTGACCTATGACAAACTGGGGTACGTCCTCACCGCTACAGCACCTGCTGTCCTTGGTCCCAAATCCAGCAATGCGGATAAGGAAATCCGTAAAACCTGGGATTTAGATTGCGCGAGAGCCAAGTGCATCGTGCTTGCCTCGATGAACAATGAACATCAGAGGAGGCACGAGGATATGTCCTTAGATGGCATATTTCTCCATACAAAGGAACTTTATGGAGAGCAATCTCGTATAGCAAGATACGAGACCTCTAAGAAATTATTTCGAGCGAGGTTGGCTGTCGGGTCATCGGTAGGTGAACATGTCCTACAGATGATCGGCTATATTGAAGAGCTCGCGGACCTTGGAACGACTTTGGATAATGAGCTCTATACAGACCTTGTTCTCCAGTCCCTTCCTCCCACCTACGCCCAGTTTATCCTCAACTTCAATCTTCAAGGAAAAGAAGTTGAACTTGCGGAACTCCTAAACATGTTAAGGAGTGCAGAGGGCACCTTGCAGAAGGCAAGGGAAACACCCGCTATGTTTGTTGGCGGTTCATCTTCTTCCGGGTCCAAGGCTAGGGCCAAAGGAAGGAAGAAGAAGGCCGCACCCAGACCTAGAGGAGGTGTTAGTAAGGTGGGAAAGAAGGGAAAGAAAAAGTTTACAGCACCGGTAGTTGGCCTGGATGAATGCTTCCATTGTCACAGGAAAGGGCACTGGAAGAAGGATTGCAAGGCGTGGAACGCCAAGAACCAGGAACCGAAGCAAGCTGTGGCTTCGACTTCAGGTGTGTTTGTAATTGAGAATTGTCTGTCGATCAACTCTACTTCCTGGGTATTGGATACCGGGTCAGGATCTCATATTTGCAATTCATTGCAGGCACTGAGAAACCGTAGAGTGCTGAAGGAAGGTGATATGATCCTCAGGGTTGCTAACGGAGCTAGCGTGGGAGCTGCGTCCGTCGGGGATTATCACCTAGGATTGACGAGTGGACACATTTTGGTTTTACATAACTGTTATTTTGTACCCAGCTTAACGTGTAATATCATATCAGTTTCCTTGTTATCAAATAAAGGTTATGATTTCACGTTTGTAAGAGATGTTGTCAACATCCACCTTAATCATGGTTTGATTGGGTCAGGTACTCTAAATAACGGCATATATGTGTTAAACCAACTCCAAATTTTCAATGTCCAGAACACACTAAAAAGAAAGTCTCCAGATTTAAATAAAGCTTTCTTATGGCATTGTAGACTGGGTCACATCAATGAGAGAAGGTTGACTAAGTTGCATAGAGAAGGATATTTGGACTCGTTCGAATATCAATCTTATGACACTTGTCAATCCTGTCTCAAAGGAAAGATGACAAAGACTCCATTTACTGGACAAGGAGTAAGAGCGAGCGAGCTCTTAGGACTCATACACAGCGATGTATGCGGTCCAATGTCTACACATGCGAGAGGTGGTTATTCCTATTTCATTACTTTCACGGATGATTACTCAAGATACGGATTCATTTATCTTATGAAACATAAATCCGAGGCTTTTGAGAAATTCCAAGAGTATAAGAATGAAGTGGAAAACCAAACTGGCAAAAGTATAAAGACACTTAGATCTGATCGAGGTGGAGAATACTTGAGTGCCGAGTTCCTAGGTTACCTAAAAGAGAAAGGAATTCTCTCTCAGCTTACTCCTCCATACACTCCACAGCATAACGGTGTATCGGAGAGACGGAATCGAACCCTATTGGATATGGTACGATCCATGATGAGTAATGCTGAGTTACCGCGATCTTTCTGGGGTTATGCGCTAGAATCGGCGGCATATCTTTTGAACAAAGTTCCAACCAAAACTGTGCCTACCACACCATATCAGATATGGAGTGGGAAGAAACCCTGTCTTCAGTACCTGAAAACATGGGGATGTCCAGCTTTTGTTAAAAAGCAGCATGTGGACAAGCTCGAGGCACGCTCAGTAGAGTGTAAGTTTGTGGGATATCCAAAGAACTCTATGGGATATTATTTCTATTACGCAGAGGAACAAAAGGTTTTTGTTTCTCGTCATGCCCGCTTCTTAGAAACTGAATTTTTGGAAAATCAGAAGAGTGGGAGCGTAGTAGAACTGGAAGAAATTCCAGAACCACAAACTGCTACTGAAAGTTTGGTAGAACCAGAGGTTCAAGAAGAACAGAACATTCCCGCACCCCTCCGCAGGAGTAGTAGGCCGTCTCGTCCGCCTGAGAGATACTACGGTTTTCTCATAGATGGGGATAGAGAGGATTGCATCATAGATGATGATGAACCTACTGACTTCAGGCAGGCCATCCAGAGCGGCGACTCGGTACGATGGCTAGATGCAATGCGGACCGAAATGGAGTCCATGTACACCAACAAAGTATGGACTTTGGACTTTGCTCCAGATGGGGTAAAACCCATAGGATGCAAATGGATCTTCAAGAAAAAGATTGGTGTAGATGGACAGGTGGAAACCTATAAGGCTAGACTTGTTGCAAAGGGTTTTCGTCAAAGACCTGGTTTGGACTATGACGAAACCTTTTCTCCAGTGGCTATGCTCAAATCCATTCGGGTCCTTCTTGCTATTGCTGCCTTCCATGATTATGAAATCTGGCAGATGGACGTAAAGACGGCTTTTCTGAATGGAAATTTAGAAGAGAGCGTCTATATGGATCAGCCAGAGGGTTTCAATCAGAGTGGGAGCAGCGGGAAAGTGTGCAAGCTGCTTAAGTCCATTTATGGACTAAAGCAGGCATCGCGGAGTTGGAACATCTGTTTTGATGAGACAGTCAAAGAATATGACTTTATCAAAAATCCAGATGAACCGTGCATATATAGTAAAGTTGTGGCCAGAAGTGTCGCATTCCTCGTCTTGTACGTGGACGACATTCTATTAATAGGAAATGACATTCCTATGCTACAATCTGTCAAAGGATTCTTGTCACACAGGTTCTCCATGAAAGACCTGGGTGATGCCTCTTACATTCTGGGGATCCGGATCTATCGTGATAGATCCAAGAGGATGTTGGGACTTTCGCAGTCCAGGTATATCGACACTGTACTGAAAAGATTCAGTATGGAAGATTCAAAGCGCGGTAATCTACCGGCTTGTCACGGAATCACCCTCTACAAAGAGATGTCTCCCAAGACTGATTTGGAAAGGGAACGCATGTCTATTATACCCTACGCTTCTGCGGTAGGCTCTATAATGTATGCGATGTTGTGTACCAGACCAGATGTAGCTTACGCACTAAGCGTGGTAAGCCGGTATCAGTCAGACCCAGGGGAGAAGCACTGGATAGCAGTAAAGAACATTCTCAAGTACCTGAGGAGGACTAAGGAGATGTTCTTGGTTTACGGCGGAAAAGACCTCAGGTTGGAGGCCTTTGCTGATTCCGGCTTCCAGAGTGATAAGGACGATTCCAAGTCCATGTCGGGTTATGTCTTTACCCTCAATGGAGGGGCGGTGTGCTGGAAGAGCTCCAAGCAGGACACCGTTGCTGACTCGACGATGGAAGCGGAGTATATAGCTGCTTGCGATGCCGCAAAAGAAGCAGTCTGGATGAAGAAGTTCCTAACAGAACTTCAGGTGGTTCCTACCATAGTTGATCCAATACCTCTGTATTGCGACAACAACGGAGCTATAGCTTTAGCGAAGGAACCAAGGTCCCATCAGAAGTCCAGACACATCTTGAGGCGGTATCACCTGATCAGGGAGATCATTGATCGTCAGGAGATCGAGGTTCGGAGAGTTGCTTCAGAAGAGAACATTGCTGATCCATTCACGAAGGCCCTTCCTCAGATTCAGTTCGAGAGGCTACTCGAGATCATTGGTCTGCGATATGCCAGTACATGGCCCTAGTGCAAGTGGGAGATTGTTAGTGTTTATGCCCTAGAAGGCCATTACTGTATCATACTAGCTTGTATATTACTTAATGGAAGCTTGGGATATTCACATGTATATAACAGTCTTGCTAAACATGGTAGTATGCTACTTGGTTTTTCTATCTTAATATGTGAGTATACGTATTGATAGAGCTCTTAGGATCTTGCTTGTCTACCAGCGTTGTGATGGCAGTCACACTAGTGGGGGCTGGGTAGACTACAAGCACATCCTTATTCAGGTCCCTGGTCGTTGGATTATCGAGACAGAGCATCGATACTCCGGAGTAGACTAGTGTGTACGCTTCTCATCCCAGTTGGGGAGATGGTCTGTCCCACAGCCATCAGTACGTCGTACTGGAGATAGTATACAGGTGCTCGTTAGGTTACGGGTACACCGGACAGGACTCACAGGGAACTGTTGGTTGGTTTGATACCAGTCGTCAGTAAACAGTTCCCAGGTGACATGAGTACAGCGTAGTCCGCAGACTTGACACTGCTACTTCGTCTCGAGTGTGTCCCACTGTTCTTAGATTGCTACCCTACCACGGCTCAAAGGAGTCGTGCAAACAGGTAGCAGTTGGGTGCAGTCCCGAGCACTTGGAGGCAGTGGCGGTTAGACAGGATTCGTCCCTCCCGGTATTGGGAGTAGATATCGTGCTGTGTCAGAGAGCCATTACGCAAAGTCCCTGGCCAGGGCAAGCGAGATTTGCTGGTAGTTTCCAGCAGTTTCTCAGGGTGTAATGGGCTTCACTCCGACACGACTTATACCGCTATTAGGGGACTGACGCTTGCCGCCCCCCTAGGCCCGATATGCGATAGTCATGGACGAACGGACCGGACTGTATGGAGATTGTCACATCAGACTCAGTAGGAGTTCGGATGGGTTTACTCATCGGCCTTCTTATCGACAACTACCTGGGGACCGTTACGTACAGCTAGTGCCGCTTGCGGTCTGTGGTTAAACCCACTGCCAGCGTAGTAGTCGAGTCTCTAGAGTCCCACACAGAGAGTTTCCTACTCCAGGCGAAACGATATAGAGGTTGCATGGTTTTGCGACAAAGGGTTCGGACGCATACGTGCGTTTACGCGCGTACGACTTTCGGACAGATTTTACCAGTCGGCTTTGGTTTAAGCCAGTTACTGGTATCCGGTTATTGGATTTATACAGTCTAAAGTTTTTCCGTATTTTTACGGATCGGAGGGGCGTTCTCGTAATTACTCGAGAAGCTTCTAGAAGTGGTGACTAAGGAGGTTTAGGTGTCATTTGCATTAAATGAGTTTAGTGAGTCATGAGGGTGATTCATGCATATCATTAATGCATGATAAATGCTTAATGAGTCATGGTTATGAATCACCACAAGATATTTATGAAACTTCATTATTCATCATTTTAGTTTTCTTTTATGGATGAATATTAAAGGTTCATATATATTATGATAGATTTACTATTCTCATTACAATCATTCTCACCTTCTCTCTCCTCAAGCTCTCTCTCTTCAAAAGACTAATCCTCACCCTCATGTGTTGAGATCTAGGATTAGTAAGACTAATCAATCCATAACCTTCACTCTTTATCATTCTATCATCTTTGATTAGCAATCAAAGTTGATTAGTTACCTCAAGTTAGAGGTTTAGCTTGGAGTTTCGCTCTCGGGTGGATCGTCTACTACCTAGAGAAGGCCAAGGAGAACCAAGGAGGACGTAAAGAAGAAGGACCGGTTCATTAGGTATAATCCCTAATCTCTTTAGTGAGATGATACTTTAGAATACGGTTTTTAGGGTTTAGCTTCGATTCATGCGGTTAGTCGATGTTTGTTGTTTAAACTTGATAAGTTTTTGTAATTTCCGCCTCCCCATAAGTACTGGGGTGTACTACATCGACTTACAGTTGCTAGGGGAAGGCAACATTCGAGGCTGCTGACCCCAGTCCTGGACGCCGCACACGGACGGCACCACGTAGGTTCCCAGAGGCTGAGGACTAGGCTCTAGCAGGGCCCATATGAGGTTGGACTCCACCCCGGTGGTTACTTCCTCCGTCTCCAGTGAGCGACGTATCCATCATGAACTGGATAGCTTGAGGGCCAGTGTTCAGGAGTTGAAGGAGATGCTGGTATGTATACTACTTTATAGTAAAATATCATTTCATATTATATACATATCAACATATCCATAATTAGTACGTAGCTTGAGCTTATTTGGTTTTAGACTTAAGTTTGATTAATCATACATACATATGTAATTGAAATAAACAACGCTTTTCCAAACTAGATATCCAAACAGGGTTTCGAAATAACTTAATAATGATACGAATTCGAATAATAAACAGTTCTTACACGCTCATGTAGCACACGTTATATCCAGACGCGACAAGGTAGATCGGCCGAGCCTCCACACGCAACTCCTTCGGCTGCGGCTCCGCAAGCCACTACATCGGCTGCGGTTCCGCAGACAGCTCATGTAGCTCCACCGCCCACTCAGACTCCCGCAGCCGCGGCTCCGCAAGCGACTACCTCGACGGCGGCTGCGCAGACCACATGCCGCTCAGACTCCCGCTACCGACAAATTGCATAGTTTATTGACCGAGGAGCAGGCGCACGTTATTCTATCGTTATTCAGAGGTGGAGCTGGACCGAGCTAGGGTAGATTTTTGGTTCTTTTTTTTGAAACATGTATTTATTTATATCATACACATTGTACTACATTTTGAAACGACATTGATATTGGTTTGTATTTATATCATATTCAGTTTTTGGGTTTCTTTTGTATATTATATATATGCGTGAGATGTGATTATGAATACTGCAATATATGATTTGATTGATGTATATATTATTGTGCACAGGGCGGGAAAAATCAAACAGCCCACTTTTAAAAAAAAAATTCAGATAATATGTACCTACGGATTAATCCGTAGGCCAACATGTTACCCCTACGGATATAGCCGTAGGGGCAAAATATCAGCAGTAACTGATATTTCCCCCAGATCTCAGTACCGGGGGGGTTGGGAAAGCCCCTACGGATATATCCGTAGGAGCCACTGACTATCCCCTACGGCTTTAGCCGTAGGGGCTACATATCAGGAATCCTGAATTTATACCCCTACGAAATCGTACCTACGCATATATCCGTAGGGGATAGTACATGCCCCGACGGTTATATCCGTAGGGTAAAGTAATTTATTAAAATAAACCGTAAATAATATAAAATCTTATACCCTACGGCTTAAGCCGTAGGGGCACATGGACCTACACATATATCCGTAGGGGCAAGAATTTGCCCGTAGGGGCAAGTTCAGGGCCTCAACTTGCACCTGCGGCCTTTGCACCTACGGGGTATTTTTTCGCCCCTACGTATATATCCGTAGGGGCAGTGGGTTGCCCCTACGGATAAATCCGTAGGGGCAACCCTTCTTTGTAGTAGTGATGGTTTATACCAGAGGCAGCACGAGAAGATGGACTCAGCTTCTATCTTTCTCCATAACAAAGTTTTATATGGAGAGCAATCTCGTATCGCAAGATATGAGACCTCGAACGAATTGCTTCCAGCGAGGTTGGCTATCGGGTCATCTGTAGGGGGCAAGGTCCTTACAGAGACCAGCTCTTTTGAGCTCTCGGACCTGAAGACCACGTTGAAGAACGAGTCAGATGCTGATTTAGTTCAACAGTCTCTACCTACTACCCTGAAGGAAACCAGGGAAGTAGAAAGAAAGAGAAGGGCAGAAGTTTCGGGAATGGATGCAGTAAAAGAGGGATGTTCCTATTGTTACAGGAATGAACATGGACAGAAGGATTGCAGGGCTTGCAAAGCCAGTAGCCAGAATTCGAAGCATGTTGTGGCTTCGGCTTCGGGTGTGTTTGTAATAGAGAACTGTATGTCAGTTAATCCTACTTCCTGGGTATTGGATACCGGATCAGGATCTCATATCTGTAATTCGTTACAGGCTCTGAGAAACCGTAGGGTTATCAGGAAAGGTGATATGACTCTCAGGGTTGCTAACGGAATGAGCATGTATGCTGAATCCGTAGGGGAATATCATCTAGGACTGACAACTGGGCAGATATTGATTCTGCGTAACTGTTTTGATGTACCAGGTGCGACTTGTAATATCATATCTGTATCCTTGATTTCCAAGGAAGGATATGATTTTACTTTTGTAAGCGATGTAGTAAACATCCACCTAAATCAAGTCCTGATTGGGTCAGGTACATTACAAAACGGAATATACGTATTGAATCAAGCTCAGATCTTCAGTGTCCAGAACACACTTAAAAGAAAGTCTCCGGAAACAAATCAGGCTTTCTTATGGCATTGTAGACTGGGTCACATTAATGAGACACGGTTAACAAAGTTACATAAAGAGGGATACTTGAATCCGTTTGAGTATCGGTCTTATGCCACTTGTGAATCTTGTCTCATGGGAAAGATGACAAAGACTCCGTTCACTGGACACGGAGAAAGAGCAAGCGAGCTCTTGGGACTCATACACAGTGATGTGTGTGGTCCAATGTCTACACATGCGCGAAGTGGATATTCATACTTCATTACTTTCACAGATGATTTCTCTAGGTAAGGGCATGTCTTCTTGATGAAGCACAAATCCGAAGCCTTTGAGAAATTTCAGGAATACAAGAATGAAGTTGAAAACAAACAGGCAAAAGTATCAAGACACTAAGATCTGATCGAGGTGGTGAATACTTGAGTGCCGAGTTTCTGGGCTACTTAAAAGAGAATGGAATTCTCTCTCAACTTACTCATCCATACACACCACAACACAACGGTGTATCGGAAAGGCGGAATCGAACCCTATTGGATATGGTTCGTTCCATGATGAGTAAGGCTGAGTTACCGCGATCCTTCTAGGGTTATGCGCTAAAAACAGCAGCATATCTCTTGAACAAGGCTCCAACCAAGACTGTGCCTACCACCCCATATCAGATGTGGAGTGGGAAGAAACTCTGTCTTAAGTACCTTAAGACATGGGGATGTCCAGCTTTTGTAAAAAAGCAGCATGCGGACAAGCTCGAGGCACACTCAGTACTGTGTAAGTTTGTGGGATACCCAAAGAACTCCAGGGGGTATCTTTTCTATTCCGCAGAGGAACAAAAGGTTTTTGTTTCTCAGCATGCCTACTTCTTGGAAACTGAATTTTTAGAAAATCAGATAAGTGGGAGCACAATAGAACTGGAAGAAATTCCAGAACCACAAGCTGTTACTGAAACCTTGGTAGAACCAGAAGGTTCAGGAGAACCGGACATTCCAGCGCCACTCCGCAGGAGTAGTAGGCAGTCTCATCCGCCCGAGAGATACTACGGTTTTCTCATAGACGGGGATAGAGAGGATTGCACCATGGATTATGGTGAGCCTACTAGCTTCCAGCAAGCCATTCAGAGCGGTGACTCGGTAAAATGACTGGATGCAATGCGGGCCGAGATGGAGTCTATGTACACCAACAAAGTTTGGACTTTGGACTTTGCTCCAGAAGGGGTAAAACCCGTAGGCTGCAAATGGATCTTCAGAAAGAAGATTGGTGTAGATGGGCAGGTTGAGACCTATAAAGCTAGACTTGTTGCAAAGGGTTTTCGTCAAAGACCTGGTTTGGACTATGACGAGACCTTTTCTGTAACCCTTCGAAAATCGTTTAGGCAGTTCTTCGGTAATCGGCTTATTTTTCGGCTTTTTCCGTAAAATGTCAAAAGTGATATTTTTCATGGTAGACCTAATTATACAAAATTTAAATAAGATATTACTATAATTTTGTCACTAAAATGTCATTTATAATTTTCTAGTTAAATAAAAAAAAATCGTAATTAATTAATTTTTTATTATTTTAAGCCTTTTTAAATACATTTAATTAGGGATAAATACAAATTTAATTAGGTAAATTTGTTAATTAGGAGTCTTTATAAACTAAAATAGAGTGTTAATAAATTGTATCATAACCTTATAAGATTTTGGTGTTATGGTTGGAAAATTAATGAAAAAAATGGCTTAAAATGGGTTTTTTTGTGAAAAGTTTTGATGTGAAAGCTTCTTTTGACCTTAGATGATAATTTCTTCATGGAATCTTCTACACATTCTCTCATTTTCCTCTTCCATTTGCCCAGGCCGAGCCCCCCTCCC
This sequence comes from Agapanthus africanus, assembly GCA_030015575.1. Classification (NCBI taxonomy): domain Eukaryota; kingdom Viridiplantae; phylum Streptophyta; class Magnoliopsida; order Asparagales; family Amaryllidaceae; genus Agapanthus; species Agapanthus africanus. The sequence continues at coordinate 216,845,052 of JASDDO010000006.1, forward strand.
ACAGCAGCACTTCATTTTCCCAATTCCTTTGCTTCAAAATTCACTCCAAAAATCCCCCGAAATCAATATATTTCTTCACAAATCCAAACCCCATCCTTAATCTACCTCCTTCCAAACCCTAAATTGTTTAAAATAAGGTGAAAGGAGGCATCTTTCAAGGTCAAGTGCAACCTAGGTTTCAACTTGTAAGGTATAACTCTTATCTAATGTTCAATTGGTAGTTTTAGTATGTTAAATTAGATATTGAAAGTGTGGAAATTGATTTAATTTGTTTGCTCTTGTTCTTCAAGTGAGGTGTTGTTGCTCTAATTAGGGTTTGTAGCATGGTGTATGGGTTAAAGTTAGTGTTTTGGCTACCAAGTTGGTTAGAATGGTTAATTGTGCGATGTTGCGCTCGCTAGATCGATAATTTGCGATATTTGCGTAGAATCGCTATGCTATTTGCTTACTAGTTTTTCTAAAATTTTAGGAGGTGATCTAATTGTGTTATTTAGGCGATATAATTAACATCTTATACGACTATTAGGGTGTGTGAATGCGGAGTTTTGTTTAGTCGGGTTTTAGTTTTGACAATTGCCCCGAAACGGCGATTTTAGTTAAGGTTTTAGCGATTTTCGTGTATTTTCCGCGTGCCGAGTGCACGTTGTGATTAATTTGTGAGCGTCGATATTTATATAATGTGACTTGCATCGTTTAGGGTTTTGTAATCTTATACTTGGTGTTGTGCAAATTTAGGATCGGTCGGGGAAACTTCGGATACGGCGCGAAAAGGCAAAGCGGTGGCCGGATCAGATTAGCGGAGATTTCTGGTGAGTAGATATATTCATCTATGGGGGAATCGTCTGGATGGCGTGAGGCCCCCTCCCTAGTTAGGATTACTCTACTTTATGCAATAATTATATTGTTAGCTAGCTTATCATTTATGTACATTGCATGCCCTTACAGCTAACCCTATACTAGATTGCATGGACATTCATATGACATTCATATATACATATGCGATATCATTTCGTAGGACACGAACACCTTACCATTGGCATCTATTGCACGCGCACTATTCATGTGACACACACGCCTTTGGTATTTGCCATGCCACGTGCACTATAAAAACCTGTTTAGCTTAGTAACGCCATTGCATTCATGCATGATATTTGAGATTTTATCGCACGCATATACCTCGCATTGCTATCATATTCACATAGATTTCTAGCCAAACTCTCACATCATATACATTGATATCATAGACACTTATCATATATAACATGTGGGCATTATGATTTTCTTGAGGATTTCAGTTTTGCTGCGATTTTCTGGATTTTTGGGGAAAACCGCAAGAATTTAACAAAACCTTATATTTATCCTTTTCAAAACAAAAGTTGCGGTTTTCTCGTGATGTATGTGTCGTCCACCATGAGTTTTCATGTTTTCTGTTGGATTTCGAGACCCGATTCGAGGAGTGGATGAACCGTCTCGGGTACATGGTGGGCCCGGTATGGTACCCCGGGGCAAGAAGATCGAGTTGTAGACGATGAGCCTGGCAGGGGAGAACTACCTACCGGTGATGTCTGGCGCGGCGGATATCCGGAGGATACCGACCGTTGTCGTGAGATTTATGATATGGGCCGATCCGGGCTGACGGAGCCCGATATTGAGACAGATATGATTCTTTCTTTTTGGTGTCGATGCTTGACACAGGTTTTCAGATGATTTCTTGATGATATTTAGCTACTATACAGATGTTCATGTTTTAAAGTTAGGAATTCAATAACCTTAGCATTAAAACCCTTAAAGACTTAAAAATGACATTTGCATACCTGTGCATGCATACTAGAGATATTATAGCACATATGGACATACATGTTGTTCCGCATTGCGTGCATTCTTACGATTGCCTTAGTAGATGTTATATTTACTCACGAGCTGGCAACTCACCCCCGTTGTGCCACAGTGTCTTGCAGGTCGGACCCGTCAGTCTTGTAGCGGCGGGCTATCTTGTCATCAGTTCCTTTTTGCTCAGACTCGCGACATCGCCCGTAGGTGGGTGGCGAGTATACTTATTTCTTTTTGCTTTATCATTGTATCTAGTATTCTCCATCTACCACTTGTATTGTATATGCGACCTAGTGATGAGACTGAGAGATTTGTATATTTGTGGTTTCTTTTGGGTCGAGCTCACTTGAGCCGACGTGTGTTTTCTGGTATTTGCATCTCTTTTATGCTCTTTTTCTTGATATTACTATTATATTGCATGTGGTTGTGATCCGCCTTGGGCGAAGAGCTAGCTCCCGCTTGGGGATGCCATTTGTATGATTTCATATGTATTATCTTGTTGTACCCATTTTTGGGGATAGAAAATACAGGGGAGACTCTGCCGAAATTTTCAGAAATTTTTGATGTTTTAAAAAAGGATTCTTTGCAACTTAATTGATTTGAAAATCGTCTTTATTAAAGGTTTTTCCTTCACTCTCTTTTGATTTTGGGTTAGATTTCTGGGCTTTGGCTGACTTAGGTTACGGTACGCCTTTAGACGTCTCGTAATCTAAGTGCCAGTCACGTTCGGTACTTTCGGGTCGTGACAAAGTTGGTATCAGAGCGTAGGTTTTACCTTTCTGAGCGTAGGACGACCTTGGTAGATGGAGTAGGTGACTTAAGCAGAGTGGCGTAGCGTGGGTATGATCCGCGGCATACTTACGATACGGTACTCCGCCTAACTAACCTTAGGACATAATTGCTTGTATTTCCTTTCTTGATTCCTTGCATTCCTTGATTCAATTGCAATGATCTTATCAGTCCTGTTCCTTATTCCAGCTTCGATGCCGCCAAAGACTACGAGAGCTCAGCGCGCTGCCGCTAGGGATGAGATTCGAGCGGGCTCGTCTGAGGCGAGGATCGAGCGGGAGGATACGCCTACCCCTCAGGGTCCTACTGATCCGCCTTATCCTGACCGTATTGCCAGATTAGAGGCCGGCATGCAAGAGTTGCGGCAGATGATGGGATCTTTAGTTGAGTCCAGCCGGGCACAGAGATCCGAGGACGTTCCTTCCACCCCACAGACCACGATCGTACCTGCTGCACAGATGGTCACTCCTGCTGCTACTACGGAGACTATTCCTGTTTCACTATAGGAGTTCATGAGATTGAGACCCCCAGCTTTTACCGGTACAGATGCGACAGAGGACCCACAGACATTTCTCGATAGGATGGCACGGATTGGCCGTTCGTTGAGGTGTTCTGAGGATAGATTGGTGGAGTTTACGAGTTTTCGTCTGGAGGGTCTTGCCCAGACATGGTACGACTCAGTAGAGAGAGGCCGAGCTGCAGGTCTGCCTTCTATGACCTGGGATGAGTTTACATCTGCATTTCTTGCCCGTTTTCTTCCGGAGAGTGTCCGAGATGCTCGAGCCCGTAGTTTTGAGTCTTTGCGCAAGACTCCTGGGATGACGGTGTCGGAGTATGATATACAGTTTACCCAGTTGTCTCGATATGCTCGACTTTGACGTTCTTCTTGGTATGGACTGGCTAGCCACCTGTTATGCATCCGTGGACTGCCGTGAAAAGGCAGTCAGATTCAGTTTTCCTGGTGAGCCAGTTCTTATTATTCAGGGAGATCGTAGTGCTACCCTTCCCAGCTTGATTTCTTCTCTTCGCGCTGGTCAGCTCTTAAGGAAAGGGTGTCAGGGATTCTTAGCCTATGTTTGTGATACTAGCTCCACAGAGGTTCCGTTGGACCAGGTCCCTGTTGTGAGAGAGTTTCCTGATGTATTCCCTGACGAGCTGCCTTGTCTGCCACCAGAGCGCGAGATTGAGTTCTGTATTGACTTGATCCCTGGCACGGGGCCTATTTCTATACCTCCTTATCGGATGGCCCCGGCAGAGCTGAGAGAGCTAAAGGATCAGTTACAGGACTTGCTGGACAAAGGGCTTATCCGACCGAGTGTGTCACCTTGGGGTGCTCCCGTCCTGTTTGTTAAGAAGAAGGACGGAAGTATGCGTTTATGCATTGATTATCGTCAGCTGAACCGGGTTACTGTGCGGAACAGGTATCCCCTACCCCGCATTGATGACTTGTTCGATCAGCTCCAGGGTGCAGGGTACTTCTCGAAGGTTGATTTACGATCAGGTTATCACCAGTTGCGGGTTCGGAAGGAGGATATTCCGAAGACAGCTTTCCGTACTCGATATGGTCATTATGAGTTCTTGGTGATGTCGTTCGGGTTCACCAATGCCCCGGCAGCTTTTATGGATTTGATGAACCGCGTATTCAGGCCGTATCTCGATCAGTTCATCATTGTGTTCATTGACGACATCTTGGTTTATTCTCGGAGCCGGGAGGAGCATGAGCAGCACTTACGTATCACATTGCAGACTTTGAGGGAGCATCAGCTGTTTGCCAAATTTTCTAAGTGCGCATTCTGGTTAGCCAGTGTCGACTTCTTGGGTCATGTGGTGACGAGAGATGGTATTTGCGTGGACCCGAAGAAGATCGAGACAGTTCAGCGTTGGCCTAGACCGGTATCAGTCACAGAGGTTCGTAGTTTTCTAGGTCTGGCCGGCTATTATCGACGTTTCGTCCAGGATTTCTCCCGCATTGCTGCACCGTTGACCGGGTTGACCCGGAAGGGGGTTCCTTTTGATTGGACCCAGGCATGTGAGGATAGCTTCCAGCAGTTGAAGACTCGTCTGACTACTGCACCAGTGTTAGCATTGCCTTCAGGATCAGGCGGGTTCGTGGTATATTGTGATGCTTCTAGAGTGGGGCTGGGATGTGTATTGATGCAGCACGACAGAGTTATCGCGTATGCTTCTCGGCAGCTGAGGAAACACGAGCAGAACTACCCCACCCATGATTTAGAGATGGCTGCAGTGGTGTTTGCACTCAAGATCTGGAGACATTACCTATACGGTGAGTCGTGCCAGATATTCACTGACCACAAGAGTTTGAAGTATATCTTCCAGCAGCGAGATCTGAACCTGAGACAGCGCCGTTGGATGGAGTTGGTGAAGGATTATGACTGCGAGATTTTATACCATCCGGGCAAGGCGAATGTGGTGGCAGATGCTTTGAGTAGGAGGCCCGGAGGTAGCCTATCTTGTTTGAGCGCAGTACAGATGCAGTCGACGGCGGATTGGCAGGTGTTATGTGATAGCAGAGTGCAGTTCGAGTTTACTCCTACAGGGGGACAGCTGGCCCATTTCAGAGCACGCCCACAGTTACTTGACCGTATCCGCGAGGCACAGTCCGGCGATGCCCGTATCTTAGAGATTATTGAGCAGATTCGGCAGGGCAGAGTTTCTGAGTTCGTGATTGATGATCAGGGGATACTTCGATTTGGGACTCGACTGTGCGTGCCAGATTCAGAGGGACTGAGGCGTGATATTCTCGAGGAGGCACATAGATCAGTATACAGTGTTCACCCAGGTTCCTCCAAGATGTACCGTGATTTGAGAGAGGTTTACTGGTGGGACGGGATGAAGAAGGATATTACAGATTTTGTGTCGAGATGCCTGACTTGTCAGCAAGTCAAGGCCGAGCACCAGAGGCCAGCCGGCGAGTTACAGCCTTTGCTCATCCCTGAGTGGAAGTGGGAGCAGGTCTCCATGGACTTCATTATGGGTCTACCCAGGACCAGTCGAGGGTACGACTCTATTTGGGTGATTGTTGATCGACTGACGAAAGCGGCTCACTTTCTGCCAGTGAAGACCACTTTTGGATTTTCTCAGTACGCCCAGGTTTACATTGATGAGATAGTGCGACTGCATGGTGTTCCGACTTGCATCGTGTCCGACCGTGGCACCCAGTTTACCAGCCGATTGTGGCAGAAACTCCAGGAAGCCTTGGGCACCCGATTGAGTTTTAGCACAGCCTTCCATCCTCAGACTGACGGTCAGTCGGAGCGTACGATTCAGACTCTTGAGGACATGCTCAGAGCTTGTGTTTTGGATTTCGGTGGTAGCTGGGATCGTCATTTGCCTTTGATCGAGTTTTCCTACAATAATAGCTTCCAGGAGACGATTCAGATGGCACCTTTCGAGGCTTTATATGGGAGGAGATGTCGATCGCCTGTATGCTGGACAGAGCTTAGGGAGAGCAGTATTTTGGGGCCACAGATTGTATAAGAGACGACCGAGAAGATACAGCTGATTCGGGACAGGATGAGAGCGGCACAGAGCAGGCAGAAATCTTATGCTGACAGGCGCCGTCGCCGACTCGAGTTCGCTGTTGGCGATCATGTTTTCCTGAAGGTCTCTCCGATGAAAGGTGTGATGAGATTTGGGCGGAAAGGGAAACTGAGTCCTAGGTATGTTGGTCCTTTCGAGATCCTAGAGCGTGTTGGTCCGGTCGCTTATCGGTTAGCTCTTCCGCCCAGCTTCCCCGATGTTCACCCCGTATTCCATGTCTCGATGCTCCGCAAGTACCTTCATGATCCTTCCCAGGCGATTCAGCACCAGACGATCCAGCTAGAGCGTGACCTTTCTTTCACCGAGCAGCCGGTCGTCATTTTGGATCGGCAGGTGAAGAAATTGAGGTCGAAGGTCATACCGTCTGTCAAAGTCCTTTGGCGTGGCCCGAACAGCGAGGAGGTCACCTGGGAGACCGAGGTCGAGATGAGGAAGAGATATCCCCATCTTTTTGAAGGTACGCGTAGTTAAATTCTAAATTCGTGGACCGAATTTCTTTAAGGGGGGAAGATTGTAACCCTTCGAAAATCGTTTAGGCAGTTCTTCGGTAATCGGCTTATTTTTCGGCTTTTTCCGTAAAAAGTCAAAAGTGATATTTTTCATGGTAGACCTAATTATACAAAATTTAAATAAGATATTACTATAATTTTGTCACTAAAATGTCATTTATAATTTTCTAGTTAAATAAAAAAAAATTCGTAATTAATTAATTTTTTATTATTTTAAGCCTTTTTAAATACATTTAATTAGGGATAAATACAAATTTAATTAGGTAAATTTGTTAATTAGGAGTCTTTATAAACTAAAATAGAGTGTTAATAAATTGTATCATAACCTTATAAGATTTTGGTGTTATGGTTGGAAAATTAATGAAAAAAATGGCTTAAAATGGGTTTTTTTGTGAAAAGTTTTGATGTGAAAGCTTCTTTTGACCTTAGATGATAATTTCTTCATGGAATCTTCTACACATTCTCTCATTTTCCTCTTCCATTTGCCCAGGCCGAGCCCCCCTCCCACAGCAGCACTTCATTTTCCCAATTCCTTTGCTTCAAAATTCACTCCAAAAATCCCCCGAAATCAATATATTTCTTCACAAATCCAAACCCCATCCTTAATCTACCTCCTTCCAAATCCTAAATTGTTTAAAATAAGGTGAAAGGAGGCATCTTTCAAGGTCAAGTGCAACCTAGGTTTCAACTTGTAAGGTATAACTCTTATCTAATGTTCAATTGGTAGTTTTAGTATGTTAAATTAGATATTGAAAGTGTGGAAATTGATTTAATTTGTTTGCTCTTGTTCTTCAAGTGAGGTGTTGTTGCCCTAATTAGGGTTTGTAGCATGGTGTATGGGTTAAAGTTAGTGTTTTGGCTACCAAGTTGGTTAGAATGGTTAATTGTGCGATGTTGCGCTCGCTAGATCGATAATTTGCGATATTTGCGTAGAATCGCTATGCTATTTGCTTACTAGTTTTTCTAAAATTTTAGGAGGTGATCTAATTGTGTTATTTAGGCGATATAATTAACATCTTATACGACTATTAGGGTGTGTGAATGCGGAGTTTTGTTTAGTCGGGTTTTAGTTTTGACAATTGCCCCGAAACGGCGATTTTAGTTAAGGTTTTAGCGATTTTCGTGTATTTTCCGCGTGCCGAGTGCACGTTGTGATTAATTTGTGAGCGTCGATATTTATATAATGTGACTTGCATCGTTTAGGGTTTTGTAATCTTATACTTGGTGTTGTGCAAATTTAGGATCGGTCGAGGAAACTTCGGATACGGCGCGAAAAGGCAAAGCGATGGCCGGATCAGATTAGCGGAGATTTCTGGTGAGTAGATATATTCATCTATGGGGGAATCGTCTGGATGGCGTGAGGCCCCCTCCCTAGTTAGGATTACTCTACTTTATGCAATAATTATATTGTTAGCTAGCTTATCATTTATGTACATTGCATGCCCTTACAGCTAACCCTATACTAGATTGCATGGACATTCATATGACATTCATATATACATATGCGATATCATTTCGTAGGACACGAACACCTTACCATTGGCATCTATTGCACGCGCACTATTCATGTGACACACACGCCTTTGGTATTTGCCATGCCACGTGCACTATAAAAACCTGTTTAGCTTAGTAACGCCATTGCATTCATGCATGATATTTGAGATTTTATCGCACGCATATACCTCGCATTGCTATCATATTCACATAGATTTCTAGCCAAACTCTCACATCATATACATTGATATCATAGACACTTATCATATATAACATGTGGGCATTATGATTTTCTTGAGGATTTCAGTTTTGCTGCGATTTTCTGGATTTTTGGGGAAAACCGCAAGAATTTAACAAAACCTTATATTTATCCTTTTCAAAACAAAAGTTGCGGTTTTCTCGTGATGTATGTGTCGTCCACCATGAGTTTTCATGTTTTCTGTTGGATTTCGAGACCCGATTCGAGGAGTGGATGAACCGTCTCGGGTACATGGTGGGCCCGGTATGGTACCCCGGGGCAAGAAGATCGAGTTGTAGACGATGAGCCTGGCAGGGGAGAACTACCTACCGGTGATGTCTGGCGCGGCGGATATCCGGAGGATACCGACCGTTGTCGTGAGATTTATGATATGGGCCGATCCGGACTGACGGAGCCCGATATTGAGACAGATATGATTCTTTCTTTTTGGTGTCGATGCTTGACACAGGTTTTCAGATGATTTCTTGATGATATTTAGCTACTATACAGATGTTCATGTTTTAAAGTTAGGAATTCAATAACCTTAGCATTAAAACCCTTAAAGACTTAAAAATGACATTTGCATACCTGTGCATGCATACTAGAGATATTATAGCACATATGGACATACATGTTGTTCCGCATTGCGTGCATTCTTACGATTGCCTTAGTAGATGTTATATTTACTCACGAGCTGGCAACTCACCCCCGTTGTGCCACAGTGTCTTGCAGGTCGGACCCGTCAGTCTTGTAGCGGCGGGCTATCTTGTCATCAGTTCCTTTTTGCTCAGACTCGCGACATCGCCCGTAGGTGGGTGGCGAGTTACTTATTTCTTTTTGCTTTATCATTGTATCTAGTATTCTCCATCTACCACTTGTATTGTATATGCGACCTAGTGATGAGACTGAGAGATTTGTATATTTGTGGTTTCTTTTGGGTCGAGCTCACTTGAGCCGACGTGTGTTTTCTGGTATTTGCATCTCTTTTATGCTCTTTTTCTTGATATTACTATTATATTGCATGTGGTTGTGATCCGCCTTGGGCGAAGAGCTAGCTCCCGCTTGGGGATGCCATTTTTATGATTTCATATGTATTATCTTGTTGTACCCATTTTTGGGGATAGAAAATACAGGGGAGACTCTGCCGAAATTTTCAGAAATTTTTGATGTTTTAAAAAAGGATTCTTTGCAACTTAATTGATTTGAAAATCGTCTTTATTAAAGGTTTTTCCTTCACTCTCTTTTGATTTTGGGTTAGATTTCTGGGCTTTGGCTGACTTAGGTTACGGTACGCCTTTAGACGTCTCGTAATCTAAGTGCCAGTCACGTTCCGTACTTTCGGGTCGTGACATTTTCTCCAGTGGCTATGCTGAAATCCATTCGGATCCTTCTTGCCATTGCTGCCTTCCACGATTATGAAATCTGGCAGATGGACGTAAAGACGGCTTTCCTAAATGGAAATTTGGAAGAGTGCGTCTATATGGATCAGCCGGAGGGATTCATTCAGAGTGGGAGCAGCGGTAGAGTGTGCAAGTTGCTAAAGTCCATCTATGGACTTAAGCAGGAATCGCGGAGTTGGAACATCTGCTTTGATGATACTGTCAAAGAATTCGACTTTATCAAAAACCCAGATGAACCATGCATTTACAGTAAGAATGTAGGGAGAACTGTAGTATTCCTCGTCTTGTACGTGGATGACATTCTCCTAATAGGAAATGATATTCCTATGCTACAGTCAGTCAAAGGATTCTTGTCGCAGAGGTTCTCCATGAAGGACCTGGGCGATGCCAACTACATTCTGGGGATCCAGATCTATCGTGATAGATCTAAGAGGATGTTGGGACTTTTACAGTCAAGGTACATCGACACCATACTGAAAAGATTCAGTATGGAAGATTCCAAGCGCGGTAATTTACCGGCTTGTCACGGGATCACCCTCTCCAAAGAGATGTCTCCCAAGACTGATTTGGAAAGGGATCGCATGTATATTATACCCTACGCTTCTGCGGTAGGCTCTATAATGTATGCGATGTTATGTACCAGACCAGATGTAGCATACGCATTGAGCGTTGTAAGCCGGTATTAGTCGAACCCAGGGGAGAAACACTGGAAAGCGGTAAAGAACATTCTCAAGTACCTGAGAAGGACTAAGGAGATGTTCTTGGTGTATGGCGGAAAAGACCTCCAACTCGAGGCCTTTGCTGACTCCAGCTTCCAGAGTGACAAGGATGACTCCAAGTCCATGTCGGGTTATGTCTTTACCCTCAATGAAGGGGCGGTTTGCTGGAAGAGTTCCAAGCAGGAGACCGTTGCAGACTCTACTATGGAAGCGGAGTACATAGCTGCTTGCGATGCCCCAAAAGGAAGCTGTCTGGATGAAGAAGTTCCTCACGGAGCTTCAGGTGGTTCCTACCATTGTTGATCCAATACCGCTGTATTGCGACAACAACGGAGGTATAGCTTTAGCGAAGGAACCCAGGTCACATCAGAAGTCCAGGCACATTTTGAGGCGGTACCACCTGATCAGGGAGATCGTAGATCGCCGAGAGATCGAGGTGCAGAGAGTAAATACAGAGAACAACACTGCAGATCCACTCACGAAGGCCCTACCCCAGACTCAGTTCGAGCGGCTGATCGAGATGATAGGTCTTCGATACGCCAGTACATGGCCTTAGTGCAAGTGGGAGATTGTAAGTGTATATGCCCTAGAGGCCATTAATGTATCATACTAGCTTGTATATTACTTGATGGAAGCTTGGGATATTCACAGTTGTATAGACAATCTTGCTCAAAATGGTAGTATGCTACTTGGTTTGTCTCTACTTTAATATGTGCATGTGTTTCTTTTAGCATATCGCTTATATACATATTAGTAGAGCCCTTAGGATATTTGCTTGATTACCAGCGTTGTGATGGCGCTCACACTCGTGGGGGCTGGGTGATCCATAAGCACATCCTTATACAGGTCCCTAGTCGTAGGACTATCGAGACAGGGCATCGATACTCCGGAGTAGACTAGCGTATGCGCTTCTCATCTCAGCGGGGGAGACGGTCTGTCCCACAGCCGTCAGTACGTCGTACTTGAGATAGTATGCGGATGCTCGTTAGGTTACGAGTACACTAGACAGGACTCGTCGGGAACTGATGGTTGGTATTATACCTATCATCAGTTATCAGTTCCCAGGTGACATGAGTACAGCTTAGTCCGCAGACTTGACACTGTCACTTCGCCTCGAGTGTGTTCCCACTGTACTTAGATTACTACCCTACCACGGCTCAAAGGAGTCGTGCAAAACAGGTAGTAGTTGGGTGCAGTCCCGAAGCACTTGGAGGCAGTGACGGTTAGACAGGATTCGTCTCTCCCGGTATTGGGGGTTGACATCGCGCTGTGTCTAGGAGAGCCATTACACAAGTAGTCCCTGGCCAGGGCAAGCGAGATATACTGGTAGGTTTCCAGTGTTATCTCAGGGTGTTCTGGGCTTCACTCCGACACGACTTGTACCGCTATTAGGGGACTGACGTTTACCGCCCCCCTAGGCCCGCCATGCGATGTATCAGACGAACAGACCGGACTGTACGGAGATTGTCACATACAGGCTCAGTAGGAGTCCGGATGGGTTTACCTCATCGGCCTTCTTATCGACATCTACCTGGGGACCGTTACATACAGCTAGTGCCGCTTGCGGTCTGTGGTTAAACCCACTGCCGGCGTAGTGTCGAGTCTTTATAGTCCCACACAGAGAGTTTCCCTGCATTGAGCGAAACGTGTAGAGGCCGTATGGTTTTACGGTAGGGCTGCGATCACTTGCGTACACTTGTATGCGTATGGTGTTCGGGCAGGCAATACTAGCGGGCTTTGGTTTGAGCCGGATTCTAGTATTGCACAGATGGATTTGTTTTGTCTTCTGTGCATTCGCATTCTACGGAATGCGGATGCAGGTGTGTATGCACAGCTTTGTGGAGTGGAGAAGGAGGAGGTGCCTCATTAGGGTTTTGACAAGTTGGTTCGGTCAAAACCATTATGAGCCGGAAACATTATTTACTAATCCTTTTATTGATAATTATGTTATGGCTAATTACATTGACCATTTGACCATCTTGACTTTGTTGACCGTTTGACCAAAGTTGACTAGGATCTTCTTGAAAGGTCTAAAGTATTCTTTGGTTTTCTTTTTCATTTTTGTTATGATAATGGTCATGTCATTTGTAGCCATCAACTTTATCTTGATGGGATTAGTAATGATAGTGTTTTTACATTATTGCAACCATGGTTGTGTTTTTTCTTGGTTAAGTTTTTTTTCATTTGTTCATTTTGATTCTCTCTCTTGAAATGAGAAGCTCCATGGTTGCTAACCTTTCTCCTTCTTCCTCCTCCTCTTGATCTCATCTTTTGATCTCATGTGTTGAGAGAAAAAGATCCCACAAAGACAAATACATCCATACATCTCCTCTATACATTCTAGGGCTTCTTGACTAGCAATCACTTTGCCCTAGTTGCCTCGGCTTGAGGCGGAGCTTAGTGTACATCTCTCGGGTGGATCGTCTTCGACTCAAGAAGGCCACGGAGGTGCCCAAGGTCCGGATCGACGCTTAGAGCTTGGATGGACGAGTGGGACAGCGGAATGAAGACCCGAAGGACCGGTTCCGTGAGGTATATTTTCTACAAGCATAGTAGTTATAGCCTCTTGTAGTTTACTAGTTTCTAGTTTAGCAAAGATCCATGCTCTAAGTCCATGTCGCCTTGCGCCAAATTATTGTTTTTCGCCGTTTCCGCCTCCCCGTAAGAACCGGGGTGAGCAACGTGGACTTACAGTCTATATATACGGAACTTAGGCTTGTCCTTACGGAACTTAGACTTAGTCGAGGGGGTATTAGACCCGAAATTTCATCGCGTAGGATGACCTTTGGTTGATGGAATAGGTGACTTCAGTAGAGTGACGTACCGTGTGTATGTTCCGCGGCATACTTACGACACGCCACTCCGCTTAAGGAGCCTTAGGATGTACATTTTCTTGCACAGTATTATATTCATTCCTGATCTATCTTCATCGATACTAGTTGTGTTTTTGCTGCCACGATTGCACGGGCAGAGTGGGCTACGGCTCGAGTTGCGTCAGCATGGACTCGTCGTGGACGAGGACTGACCAGGGCGTGATTCCAGAGACTTACGATTTCATTGAGAGGCTTCGTTTTATTGTTTTTTCGCGCCATGAGCGTTTGATGGATCACTTTCACGAGATTTCTCGGATGTGCCGATTGGTACCAGAGGATCGGGCTACTGCTAGAGGCCAGCCAGATATGATGACCATTGATATATCGCTTATTCATGGTGATTGAGGCATTGTTCAGCGTACAGACGAATGAGCCAGTTGTTGCTGCAAATGACGAGATGCCGCCCAGATGATTGGAGTTACTGCAGCATGAGTATATACTTAGAGATATGATGGAAGGTCGCTAGTCACCGAGGATGAATGACTAGGACATGTGATTCGTTCGCTTACCCAGATGAGAGGTCATCATATAAATTGATTCCAGTTAGAGACGACTTCACGCAGATTCGTTGAGAGTCGATAAAGACGATCGAATGTCAGGAGCCCATTTTCCAAGTTTAAAGTATTCGGAAAGACATGCAAGCGATTCTATAGACCCTCTAGAAGAATGAAACCCTAACTCGACTTAATGACCATGTGAAAGCCTTTGAACCCTAGGGTTTGCGGCAGTTCCGCGGCGCCATTAGTGAGGCTTGGGTTTGCCCTTCTACGGCTGGACCCCTGATGCTATGGTATGTACTCGATACTATTAAACTGTACTTAAGATGTTGATCTCTTGGGGGATTATGAGGTTCTGACGAGTCGATCGGATGGTTCGACATCATTCGGATATCATGTGATGGGACACATTGCTTGGGAGACTCCAGATACGAGCATAGCCGTTGGAGCGCAGTCCATGCAACCACGATGAGACGAGTTCGAAGCAGTCGACATTGAAGCAGAGTGAAGTAAAGAGTTCGCAAGAGATTTCTACGAGATGACGTTCCACTCCGCTGACATCAGAGATGCGATACGCACGCAAAGGCATTGTATATGGATATACCTTCCAGAAGAAGTTGCGACGAGTATGCAGCCGTTCCGGAATAAGAATTAGCTTCAGCAATGGACGATGACTTCCGAGCAATTCGGCAGGAATGAGATTAGAGAGAGAGACCTTGACAGGACCTTTCTAGAATACGATACGAGAAGACCTAGACCCAGGAGTGGTCATATTGCGCACACCCAGCAGGCCAGAGTTCGGCATCGTCGACGAGATAGTTGACCAGGTTCGGATAAAGGACCTTACCCAGATACGTTGTGAGTTGATCGAGGACGGACGAGTATTGAGTATTCTTCCGATGGTTGGGACGCATTCCCGAGGACCTGTTCGGCCACACATCTTCTACCGAATGATGAAGCTACAGAGTACGCGATTTCGAGTCCGTGTGAGAGACTTCGGATTGACCGTGGCCGAGAACAGTGCAGTGCGTAGATGGCATGGCGTGACGTCATAGTGGACGACGATAGAGACAAGTGGATCCAGAGGTTCGTGCGAGACACTGACGAGCTGTCGTTACTTTCTGTCAAGGCTAGAGACCTGATATGCTTACAGAGGCGTTGGGATGTGACCAATTTTCGAGAAAATGTTGTGCTGAGGACACAGATGTCCATCAAGTGAGAAGAGATTATCCAAGAGAGCTAGCCTCCATACAGTTCGGCATAGGCAAGATCGGAAGAGACCTTGAGAAGGATTCCTTCCAGGACACTGCTGCAATGATATTTACACCCAGGATCAGATGTGTCACGGGCATTCAGAGAGCCAGAGGCCGACGCCAGTGACATGCTGCTTTACGAGTGGTCGTGAGGATTGACCGAGAGATGACCAGAGAAGTGCCAGAACAGAATCGTCCCCGTTAGCACACCTGACAGGGCTAATGAGCCGATCGATTGTGAAATTGGTAATCCACAGAGAAGATAAGGACTCAGAGATATAGGACGCCAGACCGTGAGCAAGAGGCAAGCAGATACCTTGCGCTGCTAGCATTGGATGCACCGACACCTTCTCGACTTTGAAGGAGGGACTACCGACGACGGTATTTACGATTTGTGATTTTGTGATTCGATTATCACGTATCCGACAACTTGGATTTTTACTGAAATGTTTTAATAGTTGGGGGTTTAAATTTAAATTCGGGGACCGAATTTATTTAAGGGGGGTAGATTGTAACATTTCAAAATAATAAAATATTATTTTTGGGAAATTTATAATTTAATATTATTTTATTGAATATTTTAATAATTCGGTATAATTAAATACAAATAAATGGGGGGAAATTTTGGAAAATTATGGAAAATTCTAAAATAGGTTATTTTATGGAATTATGCCATTTTTAAGTTTTTATGGTTAGTTATATGCTAATTTAGTGCTAATCGCGATTAAAAATCGCTAATCGGTTTTTTTAGCATTTTTGTGCAAAACATGCACATATCATTTTTCTTACACTTGTGCATTTTTCCACCATGTTTCTTTTGGGGTTACTATTCTAGTGAGAAGGGTTTAGAGAAGAAAGAAAAGGAAAAGAAAAAGAAATGGAAAAGAATTTTTATATTGAGGTATGGTGAGAGAGAGAGGTATGGTTCCCTTTGACCTTGGACTTAGCCATCTCTTCATTCTTCCTCTCATTTTCTCTCTCCCTCTTCCTCCATCTCCTGCTGCAGCTGCTGCCCCTCTTCATCCTCCCCTCTTCAAGCCCCAAATCATCTCACAAACATCACCAAAACCCTACCCCCATTTCATTAAAAGTGTGCATAAGCTCAAGATCTACACATTGGACCAAGGAAGCAAGGATTTTGGCCACTAGGGGCAACTCAAGAAAATTCTTGAGCTGCCAAATGAGGTAATTACTGAACCATTTGCTTAGTTTTAGCGTTACTTATACTCCCATGTTGTGATATAACCGATATTGTGTTCTTTGTGGACTAAAGGAAAACCTAGTTAGGGTTTGAGGGAAATTTGAGTTATGATGTGAAATTGAGCTCAGTAGAGGTTACGTAAACACCTTAGTGCTAGTATGGAAACCCAAACCTGAGACTTAAGACCCGGAATAAGGATTTCGAAACCGATATCGGAAAATTTGTGGAATCTGTAAAGGTTTTATGGGATGTGCTATCAACCCGAGACTCTGAAAATTTATTTGGTTGGACAGTGACATGTGCAGGCACCCAGAAAGCTATCACCAAGACCCCGGCCCCTAACTCATTTTCCCGGCCGCAGATTTATCCCGTTTGGCCGCAATTTGCGGCCAGACCTTCCCCATTTTGGCTCGTTTTGGTTTTAGTGTCCCCTTATCTTTAGATTAGGCCCCTGGCATGTGTAGATTTGTCTAGTTTGACCTAGGGTGAAATCTAGAGCCTATTTCCTTAGTTGCTGTTTTGGATTCGTGTTTCCGTATTCCGTATTTATTTTATTCTGCAATTGTGTATTGTGTTTTACCTCGACCATTTGGCGTTTATACGACGATATCGAGGATTGATTGATGGTTTTGAAGGCGTGCCCATAGGTTCTGACCTATAGGCCCCTTATCGTATCGTTTTGGGTTTCGTGTGCCGTTTTAGATTTGATTTGGTTTTAATGCGCATTACGATACTTTGACGTGTAGGTATCCCATGAAGACTTCAGGACGACAAGTAAGCGCGTGGCGACATCGACAAATGAAGACGCAGGGTGAATAGATTATATCTACAGGGGGAAGTCGGGTGGATGGCGTATAGCACCCCCGCAGTCCATATTTGATATACTATATATTATATTTGATAGTTATAGTGTGTCATGGATATGGTGTTAGGTGTATTATGGATAGCTTAGGGTTAGAAGTAAATTAGTATAGTTCATAGTCGCGAACCCTAGAATAGGTTTACACCCACACGCGCACCCTTGCATATTCACTATACTTACACTGTGTTGATGATGATATTGGATGACATTGGAGATGAGTCGATGATTTTGGGCATTGTGCCGTGAGATCGGTGATGTGATGTGATTTGTACTTACGATACGACATGTGATCTTAGCAGGCCGTTGGGCATGTGTTTTACCCCCGCTTTCATACTTATATAGATGGTATTGATTTGTACTAGACTTAGATCTGTACCCCAGATTATGTGATATGATGATAATGATACCTGATATTTGATGAGAGGAATGTGATACTGACCATACCCAGCTATTGGGATGACGTACGACGATTTACCGTACGAGCTTTATATTGATGATAGATCCGCACTCATGACTTGAGGATGTCATATGATATACTGTATCGTACGCGATACTATTGAGGCGGGATCACCGACTATTATATCTATATATCGACTCAGATTTAGGTGGTTTCCATACCCCTCCCGATTGACTTGATACTTAGATCTGTAGTTTGCATAGTAGATGTTAGACTAGACCCGAGTCATACCTATTTCAAAACTACGAATCAGGAATATCTGAAGGACAAGTAAAGGGATTTTACGGGTATTTCCAAAAGGCGTATCTTTCTTAAAAACACCGTAGCCCTTACTTTTGGTAAAAATCCTGATTCGTCTTATTTCAAATGGCATAACTGCATGACATATACATACGGGTGTAGATTCTTTACTGTTGCGTTGATTATTCGATTTCCGCATATTCATGCTATTTACATTGCTTTGCATATGTTTATTGCTATATTAATATCATGTTGCTAGGGCACCAGCACCATTATCGATGATGCGTATGTTCCACGTACACTTGCTTGCCGGCTCACACACTTTATCATCGATAATTGCCATGTCACTACACAGTAGTATTATTGCATCAGGATATGACCTTGTATGTGCATACTATTATTTCCATGTTGCGTGATATACTGTTATACTTGCATTTCATTTATATGTCACATACATCATACTTTATGATTATGCGCATTGAGATATTCGTTTTCATGATATTTCTAAATTTGGGGACTGTGGATATTTCAAGGAGAATATGTAATTGTTTTAAAAACCCGGTTCCCTTGCTATGATATTTCAGTGCGTCCACCATGTGTTTTCTCGGTGCTGAGAGCGACATATGAACCCGAGTCGAGGAGGGGACGAGGCCGATTACGGGTACATGGTGGACCCGGTATGGTACCCCGGGGCGAGAACTGTTTCGCTGTGTAGTAGACGGTGAGTCTGGCAGTGGGACCACTACCTACCGGTGATTGGTTGGACCTGGCGGTTATCCGGAGGATACTAACCAGAGTCGATAGATGGATATGGGCGTACTGCCGGGGCCGAGGGCCGATTCCGCAGACAGAGCCCGTGGGCTGATCCGGGCTGACGGAGCCCGATAGATGAGGATTTACGTGTCGATGCTAGGCACAGGTTTCATGATGATCTCCATGATTTAGATTATATCCTCATATTTACATGCATGATGCTTATTGACATTGGGTGACAGGTGGACGGGATCCACATATATACAGACATTGATTACATACAGACTTTGACTACATTGATCATATTTCATTTGTATATATAACAGGGTATGAGGGCGCTGTTATATATATACCCTTACACCAATATTAGTGGAATGGGACGCTAATATATGTGTATTGATATCCATTTGATACTTCATCATATTTACTTCATGCAGACATACCTTACATTTATGACATGTTATTATCTGAGGCACTGGCACGAGTACTTGGCACTAACTACATGATTAGATGTTACTTTGCCACATTTTCATGCTTCAAACTTACTCTTGAGGGTTATATTATATATTGATCGTATTGACCTAGGATTATGTCTTGCATTCGATTTCTGCTTGTAGATATTTTCTATTCACGAGTTGGCAACTCACCCCCGTTGTGCCACAGTTCTTGCAGGGTTTTGCCGTACAGGTTCCGTAGCGGCATTTCTGGCACACTGCTTCCATATGGGAGACTTGCTTGGGTAGGTGGGTTCTTTTGTATCAGGACCACCCTTGTTGATGTATTATTCTTTTGTATCTAGAAATTCCATCAACCAAAACTTGTATATTATTTCAGACTCAGACACTAGTGATGTATTATTTCGACCTTAGAGTCGCGCTTAGTAGTATTACGGTTTTCATGCTTATCTGAGTTTCTTTTGAATTTTGATCCTCGCCATTCGGCGTTGTATAGTATATTGCTTGTATGTTTATTTATCCTTAAAATGGTTTTAGATTTCTGGGCTTTTGGCTTACTTGGATCAGATGGAGTCCTATAGACTTCATATGGTTCAAGGGCCAGTCGTGTGCTCTTTCGGGTCGTGACATCGGACTTATAACAATTATAAGATGGAGCGGAACCAACATTCCCCAGCTCAGTATAATAAGCGGGTTCGGTCAATATATCCATATTATTATCTTGATTAAGGCATGTTAAGGTCGCTACCAGGAGAGAGAGAGAGAGAAGAAAAACACTCTGCGTGCTCTTGCAAGATTAGATTGGTTATTTATTTTATCTAATCAGGATGGATCCTACTGTTTTTATCAAATCTTCCTTCAAACCCTAAAAGGCAAGACTAGCCGGGATTAATTACACCCTACAAGTTCGCCAATCTTTCGGCCAGGCCAGTATCGGTACTTTGAGGGAGGTTCCCCGTGCTTTCGCACAGACCTAATTAAAATAAAGCTCGTTTTCCCAGGGGCGTAACCCCGTTAACACCTTTCTAGACACCTACTTTGATCGGCTAATTGTAATGTGCAAAACTCTCCCAGAAGTAACTCTTACTCGCAGTGGGTATCGGGATCCAACTATCTCATAGAAGGTATGCAATCTCATTGCAAATTTCAACACTTGAAATTCCCGATAATATTTTGCCCCTAGCAACTTATGACCTTAGCTATAGTCAACAAATCAAAAGCGCAAGCCAAGTTCAACCCGTCATTTCATGATTGAATTAAACTCACCCATACGACCCTTGACTAAGGTCAACAAAGTCGCACGACTACCCTAACTCAATCGCATCATATGCTGCAGATAAGCACTAATTAGCTACCGCACACTACGCCTTGGCTAAGGTCAACAAACGCAGCACGAATACTAAAAAGTACTTATCTGAAATGACGGAGGGCTACGACAGGTTTTTAAGAAAACCTTTTGCGTAATGAACTTGATATCGTTGTAGAATCGAGTGATTTTGAAAATGAGTGTGTTTGAGGCTTTTACTAGTTTTGCTAAAGAAGTCACTCCCGGTGAAGGGATCTCGGCTCTTTCCTCATCGAATGAGGTGCTGGATATTTCACAAATACCACTATGCAAAGCATGAACTAAAAAAGCAATCAAAAACAAAACCGAGTAGGTTGTAGCATCTGCCAGCTTCGCTAAAGAGGTCACTCCCGGTGAAGGGATCTTGGCTCTTTCCTTATCGAATAAGGTGCTGGATATTCTACAAGGAATGCCACTATGCAAAGCAAGAACTAGAGCTACAAGTTTTTAAAACAAGATTCTGCAACATCATTAGGTTTCTTTTATTTCATTAATCTCATTAATGAAGTCCCATCAATTATGCTTCCTAAGCATCACAGAAGAAACGAAAGCAGCAATATTTATTATATATCATATATATAATATAAGCACTCGTCTCAGAATATCAAGTGATCACATCACAGAATATCAGCAGCAGAAGAACACATATAAAATATTGGATATACTAGGAATTTCGTGTTTTAATTAAGCCAGTAAAAACCGCGAATTCCACGGTCGTGATGAATAGCCAAACCCACATCCCTAGACCCCTACGAGAGCGGCAAGCAACCCTACCAATTCTAGAGTTAGGAGACCCGGTCTTGACTCCTCGAGATGGTCTCGCACTGGACCCTAGAACCCGGTTACTTGTGCTCTCCTCCTTAGGTCTATCCTAAAGCGGAAAAGTAAATAATATACATCAATGGTGACATCATCCTCAACCCGGAAGTTCCCCAATAAAAGAATATTACATACAGGTTTTTACATGAATGAAAATGAAAACTCTCATCTCACATTAAAAAAACCCGGCTATTCAAAACACGACGATCCAATATAACATATCACAGCAACACATAACATCGCATGTCATCAACGTAAGTAAATATGGGTATCCCAATTGTCGTTGACATATAGCAACGAAATCGGTGATACACCACAAATTACACTTACGGTCGCAGAAAAGAAAGTGAAAAACTACAACAATTGGAATCCGCAACCACCTTAGACATCATAAACCCAATGTATCACATACTTTGGATTTCATGCCTAACCAAATGAATTCCTTAGACATCGCATGCCTAACAATTATAAACCCCGCATTTTAGTCTCGATATTGAAAACACTTTTCAATAACCAGTCAAGTAATTCAACAAGATTCTCGACAACCTGATCGAATACTCGTCGGAAACTTTAGCAGACGGCCGCACCCCCGATGCCGTCGACGAAGTGCACTTAGGCGGAACACCACGGCCGCGAGCACCCGAACGGATGCTTTTGGCGACGGGGTTCTCCTACAGTCACTTGGTCGGGGCTATGGGGCGTGGCTATCTAGTAAGGTTACCCGGCGAGTATCCGCGTACGCTACGTGATTGCGACGGACTTTTGATCCACATCAAAATCCCGTGGAAACTGATCAAATGAGACTGAATTGCTAGATTTATAAAATTCAAATTAGTTTTCACAAAACTAAATATTGTGGATTCCAAGTATTGTATCACAATCACAGATAGCCAGACGATGTTAAACTTTTCGATCGAATCAACAAACACCCAAAATTTCCCAAAGAGCTCAACACTTGAGCGCCGTTTAAAAATACCCAGAACATGCCACAGCACCTATAGACCAACCGTAGAAGGGTCAACCCTTGCCTCACCTATGGCGCCGCGGAACTACCACAAACCCTATGGTTTGGTGGCGGTTCCGACGGTCACAGAATCGAGTTAGGGTTTCGTTCTTCTAGAGGGTTGATTGATCATCTTTTTGTGTGTTTGGTAAATGTTTCACAACCAAAGAAATTTATACTGCAATCAATTAACGGTGTCGATGTAGCACGTTAATGAATATGGATCGTCCACTGAGATGTGTGTTTTGATCGATCTTGTTTTAGATGAGTTGAAAATTAAAGGATAAAAGAAAATGATTCAAGATTCGTGAATTTTCATTTCAAGAAACATAAAGAAAGTAAAGGTCTAGAATCAAGAATTGTCCTAATCAACTTAGTTATCAAGATTATGAAGAATAGATTGTAGGATCAGATTGAGTTAATAGCTAATGATGAATCTAATAATTCCTAATCTTATCTATTGATAATTTGTAACTAGATTATGTAAGTCTACGGTAGCGCCCCGGCCGTCTACAGACGCCAAATACGGAACAAAAACTTTTTAACTGGCGCTATCGTATACTTTAACCCGGATCTGCCATTATTGCTAAACTAACAAACTGTAAAGAGAGTAGAAAGGTTATACCGAACGATCCGAGTCCTTCGTTCTTTAACCATCATCCCACGCTCCGTTGCGGCTGCTCCGATCTCTTCGATCTCCGATCTGCTCGTCCAGGTGGCACAACGTCGACGATTCTTTAAACGGGCTCCCGCCTCTGACTTGAGGCAACTCGGTCGTCAAGTTTGCTAAAAGAGACGACCAAGAATGATGTAGAGAATGAGTAGAAGACTTTGTCTCGTTCCGTCCAAAGCTATAGACGAACGGTTAATGAAGTTGCCAATAAGTCGGGTGATGGAATGAAATGAGCAATGAAATTTCCATACACCCCAAAATCTATCATAATCTTTTAAAACCATCAAGTGAGTGTGTGAGAGAGAGAGGGGAGGGGCCGGCCACTATATAGGAGTGGGGGGTGAGTGTAGGAGAGGGGGAGGTAACCAGAAGAGAAAAGATCAAGGGAAAATATCCTAAGCAAGAACAAAATGCATTAATGAAAAGGATGACACATCTAAACCTAGTCATCAATTTATTAAATGCAAAGATGAGTCACCCACCACCTCATCACCCTAGTCACCATTTCTAGAACCTTCTAGAAGCATGACTCACCCTCATCCAAGAAAAGATAAATCCGTCTTTAACCGAATGTTAAAAGACGGCTGATAGAAAACTGGAAAATGGCAACTTCCAAAAACGATCCTGAAACGACTTTCAGGATAACCCCGTAACTGTATAAATATACCCGCATTTGTATTACGTCCGAATACAAATGCAACTGAGACAAAGATATTATATCTACTCAATATAATACTCGGATCCGGCTTAAACCAAAGCCGACCAGTATCATCTGCCCGAAAAATAACACGTGCGTAAACGCACGTGTATTTTCCGAACCCTGCCATAAAACCATACGGCCTCTACAACGTTTCGCCCGAACTTGGGAAACTGTCTGTCGGGGACTCTAATGACTCGTCAGTACCCTGGCAGTGGGTTTAACCACAAACCGTCAGCGGCACTAGCTATGCGCAACGGCTGCCCATGGACTGACCTCAAGGGAGGCCGATGAGCGAACTCATCCGGAAACCCTACTGAGCCTAACAGTGACAATGTATATGCAGTCTGGTCCGTTCGTCAATGAGTATCGCATATCTGCCTAGGGGGCTAGTAACGTCAGACCCCCAATAGCAGTATAAGTCGTGTCGGAGTGTAGCCCAATAACACCCTGAGATACTACTGGAGTACCTACCAGTAAATCTCCTGCCACGGCCGTGGGCTTTGTGTAATGGCTCTCCTAGACACAGCACGATCTCGCCCCCAATACCGGGAGAGACGAATCCCCTGCCGATCCGCTCACGTGCCTCCATGTGGCTCGGGACTGTACCCAAAAACTACCTGTTTGCACGACTCCTTTGAGCCGTGGTAGGGTAGAAATCAAAGCACAGTGGGAACTCACACGAGACAAATGACGACCTCAGGTCGATGAACTAACCTGTACACATGTCACCAGGGAACTGCTATCTGACGATATGTATAATACCAACTAGCAGGTTCCCGGCGAGTCCTGTCCGGTGTACTCATAACCCAATGAGCACCTGTATACATCTTAGGTGATCCAACTGACACCAGTGGCTTGTGAGATCGGCCACCGCCCCTCGTCGGGGTCTCGACTGTACACACTAGTCTACTCCGGAGTATCGATGCCCTGTCTCGAAACTCCCACGACTAGGGACCACTATTAAGGATATGCGTATAAACTACCCAACTCTCACGTATATGATCTCCATCATACTGTTGGTAGTAAAGAAAGATCCTAAGGGCTCTATCAAAGTGTAACATGTAATCAGTCACCTGAACATGTACACGACTGATAAAGGCAAACCAGATAGCATACTATCATCTCGAGTAAGACTGTTCTACCGGTATAGGTCCTCCGCAATCATTGTAATCACGTACCTGCGATCCAATAATTGACTCTGAGGGCACTATCTCCAACAATCTCCCACTTGCACTTAAGGCTAATATTGCGATGTCGACTACTCACAGCCCGTGTGAAACCGAACATCCAACTCCTCTACTAATCAGTTTCACAAAGCCCGTTTGTAAAACTATTGTGTTCGAGAAATAGCCTCAGTGAGTGGATCCGCCTAGATGTTTCTTTCTATATCTCTCTTATTCTCAAGTTCGCGGAGAAAACCATCTCCCGAATTGAGTAATACCTGTCTTAGAATATGTCTGGATATCTGATGGGACCTAGTTCATAAATGAACTCCAAATCCAAACTTCTTAGACTGTATCGATCACTGAACCTAATCAGTATCGTGCACCAAACCTCCCACAGTATCCTCTTGGACCACCTGTCCACAATACTGTCCCTCATCAGAGGGAAAACTATAACTCTGACAATCTCTCTGTCAACCATGTCACCTTTGAAGCCTGGAATGATAATCGTCTCCCAAAGGAGGCTGCCGTCATCAAATCCGTAGAACATGTACTTATGTTCCAAAACTGCTTCCTTATGTTTCTCCAGGATTGGATTAATACAAACTTATTGCATCTAGTACAAAAACAACATTTGGTGTGGTACTTGACATCTCATGATTGACTCAATTGCCTAAGCAAGTGATCTGCCAATCATGCACATCCCTCTCCCCTTCTGTCTGTAAGACATCTTTAGAGAGGGTGACTCCATCACCTGCAGGTACACCACCATGCTAGGAGTCATCTATTCTAAAAACCATTAGAATACTATCAAAGTACCCACATTGGGAAACTACCCAAATCCAGATCTAAAACCATAAATCCAGAAACCAGAATGTTAAATATTATATCCATATCCTGTCTGGAGAAACAACTGTGTGACGACCACAGTACAACCGATCGTAGTATAGGAATTTTACTTCATATTCTGTGTATGACATCCAGATACCATGACATCACACCCTACTACCTTCTTAACAGATCCATCCCCTATTCTGATGAAGTCAAACCTATGACTATCACATCAAAATTAGATGATCTATCTCCGCTATAACTGCTCAAGTCTATAAATAGACATAAGCTACTTGCCCACTATGCTTCTGCTGCTCCCACTGACTACGACAACCCTCCTACCGGGTCTCATAGCTTGGAACAACAGTAGTGTCAAGTCTGGGTAGATAAGAACCTCCCTGTCACCGTCCTTGAGGCTACCGGAGTAACTCTCGGGTGTCTGAGGTTACCCACCATATCTGCGGAGTGGCTAATGGAATGTCAAACCTGATTGAATATATAGGTCCTATTAAATTTTCCGTAATCGTTCGCGGTTCTGGAATCACTTCCAGTTCTACCATACTCCCACTACTGTTTTCTGAAAAAGATCCATTTTACTAAAACTGTGGCGAGTCAAGAACAATATCACTATTGATCTTCCAAATGGTAGAAAATCAACCCTCGTCATAGCCAGGGTCAACCCACAAACAGCCATTACAGAAACGTGCCCTGAGTTATCCAGAGTCTGGTTTTAAGCATAAGCTGGACAACTCCCCGTACCTTAACATCTTTTAAAGTATGATCCATTCTATATCCAATATAGAAACTTTGGCACTTATTTAATTGGAACCAGATTCAAATCATGCAGCTGTCTCCAGTGCATATCAACTTAATGGAAAGAGGCTAATCAGCATTACTCAACCTAGGAATCCATCCAATTATGAGCAACCTGAAAGAGAAACAAGTTTCTCAAAAAACATTACTATCATCTGAATACCAATCACAAGAATCTACATCTTCGATCTCTTTGAAGAATCCCGATACTTGTGACACCTGGTTCTCTACTTTATTCTTATACCCACAACTTCTCAAAACTTAGATCTTGTATTTCTACGAAACACTTGTCTAAAAACTAGAGAAGTCATAAGTAAACAGAACATAGTACGAGGACCTACCCCTTTGTCCTGATGGACACTTGGACAACATACAATACTCTGTATAAGTCCGCCGAGTTTAAACAACTCAAAACCTGTGCGTCGTAGGTTGAAAACTGTACCCTAGATATTTCCTCAAATATCACCAATTACAACGAATTCCGATATAATGAGGATAATTACCTAATTCCCAATAACTTACTCCTACTCATCATCTGTAAAACCATACAGATATGAGAATGAAACCTGGTAAATACATACCCTTGGAGTAAGTATCTAATCGGGAAAACAGTTTTCCTTTAACAATGCACTGAAACACGAAAATGTTTCGTAGGGGTATCCTGGTATTCCTAGTAATGCCTCTTCCATAATCCAATTCATGACTTCAACCGTATATTTTACTGCCATCTCTCCAAATCCCTTTATTTGTCTTTAGTCGTTACCTTCTGTACACCGTCGTTAGGCTAAATGGTTTTCTTCCTTCCCTACCGTTCGGCACCAGCCTATGGTTTGGAAGAAGACTATCCAGTAAGCATAATAGGTGTACCCTCCTAAACCAAGGAGTACTCATATCTTGAGAGAAGGTGATGATAAAAGACAACTGAATAATACCTTATTCCTTTAAAGGTGAAATAGGAGTGGCGATGAAGTACGCGGTTTTGGTCGTGAATGATATCAGTCGCAATTTACTTTGCCCTCTTTCTAATCCCTTTATTTTGTCTTTACATATTACCTTCTGCACACCCTACTTAGGCTAATTGGTTTTCTTCATTCCCTACCTTTCGGCACCAGCCTATGGTTTGGAATAAGACTATCCAATAAGCGTAATAGGTGTACTCTCCTAAACCAAGGAGCTCTCGCAACCTGAGAGAAGGTGATAATAAAAGACAACTGAATAAACCAATTCTATTTCTCCTGAACCTGGATCCATCCTCGAAGAAGTCCCTTCGAGTTCGTATATAACCATACGATGGATCTATCCAATGGAAGTGGATGTCCATAGTAAAACGGGTGTTCTGAGAAATGCAAAGGGTAAAAGAAGGAGTGGCAATGACTTATGCAACATAGACAATCCAAAAGCTAGTATTTTAAGAAGGTTCGGTTAACTTGGTCACTGAGTCATAGTCTAGGGTCGGTCAAAGGTCGCTGCCAAAGAGAGAGAGAAAAGAAAACACTCTGCGTGCACTCTAACCTAGATCAGAATGGTTATCACTTTATCTAATCCGGAAACCTCCCACTGTCCTGTCAAATTCTCCTCCAAACCTGAAAGAAGAATCAATCGGGATCACCCGAAGAGCAAACCAACTCATCAGTGGGAATCGGGATCCAACTCTCATCGCATGATAACGTGATGGAATGCATCCACGTTACTCATACTCCAGAAGGTATGCGCATACTTGGCAAGTTTCAGTTTCTTTAGAAACTCCCGATATGATTTTTGCCCCATGCTCTTATAACCTTGGTGTTAGGTCAAAATTTCATAAGTCACATGCCAAGTTCTACCCGTCACTATCTTGTTAATTTGAACCCACCCGCACATGCCCTTGGCGTTAGGTCAAAATGGCAGAACGGCTGTCCCAAACCAACCCATCTATCTATGCAACAAATGAATACCCAGCAGCTACCAAACACTATGCCTTGGTGTTAGGTCAAAATACATAGCTTGAATACTACTAAATACCCAAAAGAAGTGACGGAGGGCTACGACTGGTTTTTGGCGAAAAACCTTTAACGTAGTGAACTTGATATCGCTGAAGAAACCTGATAGCTTTTTTAAAATATAGTGGCGAAAACCTTTTGCCAAAGAGGTCATTCCCGGTGAAGGGATCTCGGCTCTTTTCTCGTGGAATGAGGTGCAGGATATTCCACTGAATACCGCGATGCAAAGCAACTTGTAATCGACTATAGTGAAGTTATTACCCTGACGAAAACTTCTGCCCAAGGGGTCAGTCCCAGTGAAGGGATATCGTCCCTTGCCCCGTCGAATGAGGTGCAGGATATTCTACTGAATACCGCTATGCAAAAGGAAACGTCTTTGCAATAACACTTTTTAAATTTGTTCCAACAACTGCAAACAGGTTTGCTTTCCTTTGCATTGATCAGAATCAACGCAGTCCCATCAATCAATCACACCAGAAAAGAACGAAAATAAAATGTACGTATATGCCATCCGCATTCGTCACTGGGTCCCGTCATCACCCGTTAGGTTACTTAACTAACGACAGAGCGGGGACTGGACTAGCGCGGGTGTAAAACATATACAACATCTAATAGTATATAAACCAATATACAATAATCGCTCCAGGCGTGATAATATGCAACATTACAGAAAAGTAATAAGCATCACAGAACAATACAGATAATCTGGGATCCCCGAGTTTCACAGAGCCGCTGCTGAAACCCGACGTTCCCCTGTCGTGTGGATAGCCTGTGCAATGAAACCTAGACCCCTACGGGTGCGGCAAGTTACCCGCCAAAACCTGAAGCGAGGCAGCCCCCTACAGCAAAGTGAATGGACCACCCTGCACTTCACGGAATCCGGTAATCTTGGGCACCCCTCCTCGGGTCAACCTGTACCCCCTACGAGTGCGGCGAATAGTCTGCCAATTCTAGAGTGAGGCCCCTCTGCCTCTCAAAGCTATGAGATGCGGACTCGTTGCCCTCCAGAACCCGGCTATCCATGCACTCCGTCGCGGGGTAAAACCTAGTACAGTAATGAAAAATAGTACAACAGGTACATCGACCGCAACCTGGTCGTGCCCCAAAAGAATATTATACAACAGGCAGAGACGGCTGTCCACATGTTGGACGCTCGCCCCGCAATATCAAATGTACAAATAAATCCAAACTGCACTATCATTACACACTGCTATCCACCACGACAAATCCGCAACATCACAGCACAACACAGAACATCAACGCGAATGTCACGTTCGCAAACCCGTCTAAAAGAACTATAGCAATCAGACGCGGTTTACCGATCAAATGACATTCCCGGTCGGAGATATAATGTAAGCACTGTAAACTAACATGTTTAAATTTCGATCGACTAAATATCATAAAGTGGGCCCCACGAACAACTGGTGAACAGTAACAAAATTTGGGCCCAAAAGATATATACCAAAAACCCCAAATTCCAACAGAGAAGACACTGTGCAAATTTGGTGCACTGATTCAATAGAACGGCCGCGGATGCGCGGCCAAACCATGGGTTTGGCCGCGATTCCGCGGCAGTTTGGTGGAATCACGTGCTCAAATTTTGTCGGTGTGCTTCTGAAACGCTGCACAACTTTCTGTGATATGTAGAATAATTTTAGGACTCCATTTAAAATCGACAGAAACTGTGAAGCTTGAAAATTGTGTTTTTTTCGATCGATGTTTTAAACGCGTTAGCACAAATTAGTAAAGAAAAATGGTGAGGCTCTGATACCAATGTAAGTCTACGGTAGCGTCCCGGCCGTCTACAGACGCCAAATACGGAACAAAAACTTTTTAACTGGCGCTATCGTATACTTTAACCCGGATCTGCCATTATTGCTAAACTAACAAACTGTAAAGAGAGTAGAAAGGTTATACCGAACGATCCGAGTCCTTCGTTCTTTAACCATCATCCTACGCTCCGTTGCGGCTGCTCCGATCTCTTCGATCTCCGATCTGCTCGTCCAGGTGGCACCACGTCGACGATTCTTTAAACGTGCTCCCGCCTCTGACTTGAGGCAACTCGGTCGTCAAGTTTGCTAAAAGAGACGACAAAGAATGATGTAGAGAATGAGTAGAAGACTTCGTCTCGTTCCGTCCAAAGCTATGGACGAACGGTTAATGAAGTTGCCAATAAGTCGGGTGATGGAATGAAATGAGCAATGAAATTTCCATACACCCCAAAATCTATCATAATCTTTTACAACCATCAAGTGAGTGTGTGAGAGAGAGAGGGGAGGGGCCGGCCACTATATAGGAATGGGGGGTGAGTGTAGGAGTGGGGGAGGTAACCAGAAGAGAAAAGATCAAGGGAAAATATCCTAAGCAAGAACAAAATGCATTAATGAAAAGGATGACACATCTAAACCTAGTCATCAATTTATTAAATGCAAAGATGAGTCACCCGCCACCTCATCACCCTAGTCACCATTTCTAGAACCTTCTAGAAGCATGACTCACCCTCATCCAAGAGAAGATAAATCCGTCTTTAACCGAATGTTAAAAGACGGCTGATAGAAAACTGGAAACTGGTAACTTCCAAAAGCAATCCTGAAACGACTTTCAGGATAACCCCGTAACTGTATAAATATACCCGCATTTGTATTACGACCGAATACAAATGCAACTGAGACAAAGATATTATATCTACTCAATATAATACTCGGATCCGGCTTAAACCAAAGCCGACCAGTATCATCTGCCCGAAAAATAACACGTGCGTAAACGCACGTGCATTTTCCGAACCCTGCCATAAAACCATACGGCTTCTACAACGTTTCGCCTGAACTTGGGAAACTGTCTGTGGGGGACTCTAATGACTCGTCAGTATCCTAGCAGTGGGTTTAACCACAAACCGTCAGCGGCACTAGCTATGCGTAACGGCTGCCCATGGACTGACCTCAAGGGAGGCCGATGAGCGAACTCATCCGGAAACCCTACTGAGCCTAACAGTGACAATGTATATACAGTCCGGTCCGTTCGTCAATGAGTATCGCATATCTGCCTAGGGGGCTAGTAACGTCAGACCCCCAATAGCAGTATAAGTCGTGTCGGAGTGTAGCCCAATAACACCCTGAGATA
Organism: Agapanthus africanus; assembly: GCA_030015575.1. NCBI lineage: Eukaryota > Viridiplantae > Streptophyta > Magnoliopsida > Asparagales > Amaryllidaceae > Agapanthus > Agapanthus africanus. The sequence continues at coordinate 216,876,629 of JASDDO010000006.1, forward strand.
CTACTGGAGTACCTACCAGTAAATCTCATGCCACGGCCGTGGGCTTTGTGTAATGGCTCTCCTAGACACAGCACGATCTCGCCCCCAATACCGGGAGAGACGAATCCCCTGCCGATCCGCTCGCGTGCCTCCATGTGGCTCGGGACTGTACCCAAAAACTACCTGTTTGCACGACTCCTTTGAGCCGTGGTAGGGTAGAAATCAAAGCACAGTGGGAACTCACACGAGACAAATGACGACCTCAGGTCGATGAACTAACCTGTACACATGTCACCAGGGAACTGCTATCTGACGATATGTATAATACCAACTAGCAGGTTCCCGGCGAGTCCTGTCCGGTGTACTCATAACCCAAGAGCACCTGTATACATCTTAGGTGATCCAACTGACACCACCAGTGGCTTGTGAGACCGGCCACCGCCCCTCGTCGGGGTCTCGACTGTACACACTAGTCTACTCCGGAGTATCGATGCCCTGTCTCGAAACTCCCACGACTAGGGACCACTATTAAGGATATGCGTATAAACTACCCAACTCTCACGTATATGATCGCCATCATACTGTTGGTAGTAAAGCAAGATCCTAAGGGCTCTATCAAAGTGTAACATGTAATCAGTCACCTGAACATGTACACGACTGATAAAGGCAAACCAGATAGCATACTATCATCTCGAGTAAGACTGTCCTACCGGTATAGGTCCTCCGCAATCATTGTAATCACGTACCTGCGATCCAATAATTGACTCTGAGGGCACTATCTCCAACAGATTGATGATTATGAATGAAGATTAGGGATCAATTGAAGAAACTAGGGTTTCTCCTTCACTATCCCTTGTCTTTTCAATCATAATCATTCGGAT